>OZ038467.1:22594169-23194169 GCA_964036295.1 Plumapathes pennacea | reverse complement strand
CACATGTTGTGCATGAGTTGAATGTGATTATATGTTACGTGTGTCTCGACAGAACGAACTGACGGCAAAAGCCGAGGAGCTAGAACAACTTGAGCACCATTTTACACAAGTTGAGGCCATCTATTTGGAGGTTGAACGGAACCGAAGTCTGGCACAGGTAAGAATAGTAATCTTGACAATTAGAAAAAACCGAGTTCTAGCCGGCTGATCAAAGTTTTCAATACATAAAATCCTTTAGAAGTGATGGCATATTTTAGTAACTCGCGTTACAGAGACAATCCTGGCCAAAAGTCGTGGGACACACAAGCCTTTGATCAAAAAATTATGACACTTTCCCTCTTCCCACCCCTCCCCCCTGACATTGTTAACTGAATGTGCTTAAAGTGCACTCCCTTTGGGAGAGGGGGAGGGGGAAGGTTAACGCTTTCGTTTTTTAAAAAAAGAATAATGTTGAAAAATAGCATTTTTTCAGAGTGTCCCACATACTTTTGGCCAGGGTTGTAGTTTTGAGTCCGTTGCCGTCGGATCCTCCTGAAGTGAAGAACCTGGGCGAATTTTAGAAAAAGAGGGGCCAAACACGTGTTGTGCATGAGTTGAATGTGATTATGTGTTACGTATGCCTCGACAGGACGAACTGACGGCAAATGCAGAGGAACTAGAACAACTTGTAAAACGTTCAGCAAAAGTTGAGGCAAACTTTTTGGAGCTTCAACAAAACCGAAGTCTGGCACGGGTAAGAATAGTAATATTGACATTTAGACAAAATCGAGATGTAGCCGGCTTATCCAAGTTTGTTCAAGCGAACACACATGCATAGAACATTTACATCGACGTTCTCTGGATGTTTTATGTTTTTCAGGAGGAGCATGTCTCCGACCCTGAACCCGAGCCCCAAGGCGTGCATGAGAAATGTAAACATGTTGTAAACGATGCGCGGAAAAATGAAATTGCCGACCCTAAAGTTGAGCCGCAACTGGGTGACCTTGCTCAGGACACTCAAGCTTCTGATCACGTGGTGTCTGAGGTAACGTCATATGTTTGTGTTTAGTTATGCACTTTTTGCATCACTATCTCCTTTCATCCGTTATCACTTTGTGGAAATTTATTAATCTTACTCTGCCGTTTCAGGAGTAAGCCCAAGACGACGAATTTTTTGACTGCCAAGCTAATATCTTGATTAGCTTTTTCTTTGGTCGAGATTAAACGACATTACCATCGTGCCTCAAGAAAACGGAAACCAACTTATATTTCGGAAAATTCATGCTCTATGGCCGTTTTCTTTTGTTTTTCAGGAGGAGAATGTGGCCGATCCTGATCCCGAGCCAGAAGGCGTACATGACAATGTACTGCAACAGTTCCATTGTGAAGATGTTGTAAACGATGGGCAGAAAAATGAAGTTGCACATCATTCCAAACCCGAAGTTGAGCCGCAACTGGGTGACCTTGCTCAGGACACTCAAGCTTCTGATCACGTGGTGTCTGAGGTAACGTCATATGTTTGTGTTTAGTTATGCATTTTTTGCATCACTACTACCTCCTTTCATCCGTTATCACTTTGTGGTCCCCTTGCACTTCTTGCTCGGCTCCTACATTCATTTTTTATCTGTTTTCATTTCCGCATGTTTTCCTCCTTCTGTTTTTAGTTAGTTTGTTTTTGTTGTTTTCGCTTTGGTCGTCTTCTTCTGCGGTCGGGGAGATTTTCGTACATTCAGATTATCAGAACACACTGTGTAAAAATTTCAGTGGTCACTAAAATAGAGATATACTTACGATTAGCTATTGAGTCATCCAATAATTTTAAATTTATGTCAAGAAGAATTTGGTCAGGAGTAAACTTGCAGGCTTAGCTGCGTCCGACATTTTGAATTAGTCCTACTTTACCGCTATTACTGACGGTCAATTTGACTTCTTACTCTGCCGTTTCACGGAAGAACCCCAAGACGATGAATATTTTGACTACCGGGCCAATATCTTGATCAGTTTTTTCTCATATAAAAGCTAATCAGGATATTGGCCTGGTAGTCAAAATTTTTAGTCATCCAATAGTTTTAAATTTACGTCAAGAAGAATTTGGTCAGGAGTAAACTTGCAGGCTTAGCTGCGTCCGACATTTTGAATTAGTCCTACTTTACCGCTATTACTGACGGTCAGTTTGACTTCTTACTCTGCCGTTTCACGGAGGAACCCCAAGACGATGAATATTTTGACTACCGGGCCAATATCTTGATCAGTTTTTTCTCAGAAAAAAGCTAATCAAGATATTGGCCCGGTAGTCAAAATTTTGAGTCATCCAATAATTTTAAATTTACGTCAAGAAGAATTTGGTCAGGAGCAAACTTGCAGACTTAGTCCTACTTTACCGCTATTACTGACGGTCAATTTGACTTCTTACTCTGCCGTTTCAGGAGGAAGCCCAAGACGACAAATTTTTTGACTGCCAGGCTAATATATTGATTAGCTTTTTCTTTGGTCGAGATTAAACGACATTACCATCGTGTCTCAAGAAAACGGAAACCAGCTTATATTTCGGAAAAATATTTTCTCGTTACCAGCATACATTGTAGCAAGGTAACGAGTATTGTGTTCAAAAAAATAATCAGCATTTTTTTTCTTTGCACTATTTCGTTATTGTACATAATTAAACATGCTAGCCTTTGATGAGTAGCTAATGATTCATCTTATCAGCTGTGTGTATAGTGTAAATAAAATTGGATGTTTTGCAATGCTTGTTAACAATTCTCTGAGGTGTTTTTTGTTTGTTTTTGCGTGTAGTTTGCAAACAGGTTGTGTGTATAGACTCCTTCACGGATTTTAATGCATGATGGGTAATCAGGAACATAGAAACATGGCGGCGACGCGTGCGAGAAGTATAGTGAAATCGCTCACAATCTAGAACCACTCAAAGCTTGAAAGTAACAATTTGTGGTGCTCCGAAGTTCCACCGATCAGGACAAAAAAATGTATATGCAGTTTATTTGTCCTGATTACCATTATGCATTCAAATCATTGAAGGAGTCTGGCCTGTGTACGTCCCGTTTGTTGTGAATTGCTTCGACTTAGCCACGTGATTCCACCTACCTACGTTAGAAGCCCACCCAAAACTCCTCACGAAAGTTGTATAAGCGCAGATCTCGGCTTATTTTCTGAACCATGTTTCCCCGTTTCATTGTTGGAGATACAAGTGTGCGCGCCTTATTCTCCTGCCGTTCAAAGTCTGAAGCATGCAGACAGACGGGCAAGGCGCAGAAGGTGAAGCGCATATGATCAAATGACAAGCGTCTGTAATACGATCCTCGACGTCATGTGGCCTAATACTGAAGGAAAGCATAATGTGCTACCACAAAAGCCAAAGGCAGTTAAACTGGGAAGAACAAAGATTTATCCAACAAGAACGAGTTCAGTCCACTCTCAAGTACAGCCTCGCACAGGAGTCAAAAAAGCCACGGTGCAGTTTTACGAAAGACTCGACACGTTCACATGAACAGCCAAAACAGAAAAACCAGCACTCATGGATGGAAAACCAATCAGCACTGCACAATCCTATGACGCATTCTGATCACGTGATGTTATATGGCAGGATTGGGAGAACTCCGTCTCTTGCATTGTGGGAGCCAATGACAAACAAGGTCGGGAGCATGAGCCAGCAGTATCGTTTTCCAGCGGAAGACTGTGAATCGACCAGCCGTCTCAAGTACCGAGATTCTGCAGGAATTGCTTCAGTGATGAAAATTGAGGAGGTTCGTATTCAAGTGTCGTTGTACCTTAATATTGTACTCGCACTACCGTACTCACATCCCTGTAAGTATTAGTAGCCAAAATATAAAACAAAACAATCCGCAACGGATTGATTTGTACAAATAGTTCACCGATACTACTGTACTTGCGATTATCAAGGCGTTTATAGGACGCGGCATAATCGGTTTTGGAATGATTTTGTTTATTCCACAGTTCGGGGCGGAATGATCGGAATAGGAATGTCACCCAAAAGAACACATCTAGCTTGCGTCTTTTCCGTATAGTGTTATTCTGGAATAGCTTTAAAATAATGTACTCTTAAATTTTATTGTCGCGTTCCTTCCTCCGCAAGGTTCCGATTGCCTTTCACTGTCGCGGGAGTCCGCTGCTTTACGCGAACACACGGCCGGCTCATGACTCCGTGCCAGACAAGATGAAGTTCAGTTCCGAATCCGTAAAAGGCATGCAAATATATCTTGAAAACGTTTTGACGAACAAATGCGTGATGATGTCTAAGCTCGGCCGAATCGATTTAATGTACAATCAAACTAACAACTTCTGGGTTTGACAGGGCCTTGCTGAAATAAAGGACTAATGATCCAGTACGAAGTGTATTAACGAGGACCTTGGAACCGAGTACTACGTCACATCGTGCACGCAAATCCAGATGCCGATGGAGAATGTTTTTAATAAGGACCAATGACGACTGAATACCATGTTTGAAATGGATGATAAAAATTGATATTTTCGTTGGCACTGCCTACAGAGCAACTATTCTAAAAATATATTCTAGTGAATCATCGCTCGCTATAGGGTTGTCTAATATATTACTCACTGTGTAGATTAAATAGGCATGTTTTTTAAGTTCCTAATAAGCTACAAAAACTTGTCTATTACTACGCCCAAGGTAACAATTTTTAAACGTGTGTATAAGAAACTGATTTAATACTGCATGTACAAAATTGAAAGAGTTGTACTAAGCTTGGGGAATACAATAATTGCAAAGGGAATACAAAATTTTATCGAATTGTTGCTCACATGATGAAATTGGCCAATGTGACAGAAGAGCAAAATCAATCGCAGAACAGCTCAATGGCACTTTTAGACCAAGTAAACTGAAGCTTTATTAGTAAAATGAGTCTTATGAATAAATAGATTGGTAAACAAATCTGGTGGGGTGGGGTGGGTTATTTTGGAACTTTGCCCTGCCAGCAGAATCTCCTTATACTCTCCCCCTTCAGTCTGAATAATTTTGATGCCACGTCCCTTGTAAGGAAAATAATTCAGAACTCAACATCAGAACTCAATGAAAAGTGGCCAAAAGATATTTTACACTAACCATGATGTTCTAACTCAAAGAATTAATAATTTCATATGGAAAATTTGACAATCAGTGAAACCCTAAAGTTTGATTTTCAGGCTGTCTATATTCCCCTCACTAAAGCAATGTGCAAGTAATTGTTCAAGCAAGGTGTTTGTCTACAGAAATTGTAAACAAATGGAAAGCAACATACTCTCAGGTATAACCTCTGTAAACATACAGTATTTTGGACAGACTCAACCAAACAACAAAATCAACTCTTACATCACAATAACATGCTGAAATTCTCTAACCTGACTCCATTTTGTGAATGCTCCATAACGAAAAACAACGAAAGTTCATTCCAAGGCCACAGTGTTTTTCCAGCTAAAAAACTCTTGATGAAGTCCAAATCCACAAACTTTGTGTCCTCAACTTCCTTGGGATCCTTCTGTACGCAGAAACTTCTAGTGCTGTTTGAACTCTGCAGAGTACAAGGAACATTGTTCTTATTAGCCTATCATAAAACTCAGAAAATAGGTCCTCATCCCTGAATAAAACGCCTAAAATTTAAGTAAGGGGGACCATTACTTAAATAACCTAATGGGGAACCCTTACTTAAATTATCTCAGAGGGACGTATATTCAAAAAACCTAAGGGGGGAACCTTACTTCAGATACCAAAAAAGGGACCCCTATTTAAAAAACCTAAGGAGGGATGCTTACTTAAAAAACCTAAGGGGAAAACCCTTACCCAAAAACTTAAAGGGGGACTCTTACCTAAAAAAACCTAAAGGGGGGGCCTTACTTAGAAAACCTAAGGGGGGACCCTTACCTAAAAAACCTTAGGGGGACCCTTAATCAAAAAGCCTAAGGGGGGACCCTTACTTAAAAAACCTAAGAGGGACCCTTACTTAAGACATGTAAGGGGGGGGGGGGGGGGGGCTTACTTAAAAAACTTAAAAGGGACCCTTACATAAAAAAAATCTAAGGGGGGACACTTACTTGAAAAACTTTAGGGGGGACCCTTACTTAAAAAAAGCAAAGGGGGGACCTTACTTAAAAACTTATAGGGGGACCCTTATCAAAAAACCAAAGGGGGGACCATTACTTAACAAACTTAAGGGGGGACCCTTACTCAAAAAACCTAAAGGGAGACCCTTACTCAAAAAAAATAAGGGGGACACTTACTTAAATAACCAAAGGGAAGACCCCTCTCTGATCCGACTGCTTTCCGGAGCCATCGGTTGTGACTGGTCTACCGGTTAGGTTTCCTGTAGACTTCTCAGTAATTGGTTTTCTAGCAGGCCGCCTCTTCGAAGGTGGGAGGATCATGATAGGGCGTGATATCACTTGCAGGGTAGCCAACACCCTCCAGCTTGCTGGTGTTCTGCATCAAACTCGCGTTCCTCAACAGACACAACCCTGGATTGGAGATGTACAAATTTTGGAGTGTTTAACCACAGGATTGTAAATATAGCCCTGTAGTTTGATTAGTGGTCCCATTTTTTAACTGTATGAACAATACCAAAATTTTCCATTAAAAACTTTCACCTCTAAAGTAATCAGGAGTAATGCACCTCCAAACATTCAAAATTATCATTCAATACATTTTTCCTTTCTTTCGATTGGCTGGCCAAGGGACTGCTAAATCACCTTCAAATAACTGCCTACAAATAAGTACCTGCTCATGCGCACTACTGTTTTTGTTGTGTCAACTGCAAATGGTACCCATAACAACCCTCTCAATGAGTTAAATGGGTGGGAATCACCCCTCAGCGAAGAGATCTTGGATGCTGCATGAAGTCCTTTGCAAGGATGGCACCCTCCTGCCGGAGTAAATGCAAATGCAACTTGGCGGCAGAGACCCCCCATACAGAGGTGGCATCCCTGTCGTTGAAGTCTATGTTGCCTGTAAGCCGACCAGTCTCGAGTCGCCTGCCCATTCTTCTCATTTCGAGGATTGAAATGTGTACCACTGCTTTGGAAAATAGAATACCGTTAATTCAACCATACAGAATGCATGAAATTCTCTTTGCAGCTTGGCTTTTTTCTGAGCAAGTCGTGTATTATATACACAGACATAACTAATTTCATACTGCAGCACATTCAGTAGTAATCAAAGAAGGGAAGGGTGAGCTACAGCATGATATTTGTTACTTCTTGAGACACAGCTTGAAGGGTGTGTTTCATATGTCACATACATATAGTTTACTCAACTGGTTTCTGAAAGGAATTCTAAGATGACTTTCTGTAATGCATCCACAGCTCTTTGGCTGGTAAGAATGAGACCTGTTAACACAGACAAGAATCAAATGTCACAAGATCACTGAATTACTATGTAAAGCCAAATTTAATGTAAAATATTTCCATAAAACACATGTAAACAATTAGTGTTTGTACTACATGTAGTTAATATTTCTTAATATTGAGATTTTCACTCCTGAACAATATCGAAAAAAAAAAAAAGGAAAAGAAAAAAATTTATGTGTGAAGTAGTGAGAGTAGTGATTATACAGTACAACCCTGCTGTCTCCAACAGAATCTGATTTCCTTTGAAAATGACTTAGGTAGAAATTTCCCTTGGAAGACTCCCAATATCTCAATGCCCCACTATCTTGAACTATTTCTCGCTTCCCTTGAGAGCTCAAAATACTGGGGACCAAATGTACGAGCAGTATTCCACACAGTTTTAGCTATCAAGTGACAAATTCTCCACAGTATATAATAAATACATGTATTCGAACTGTATCAAGACTGAAGGAGAAAATTGAAGTTGATCACTCACAAGTGACCAACCAATTGCTCACCCCCATATTCATGTGGCTGTTTAAGAATTTCACACAACTCTTTCTGCTTGGTGAACTGGAAGGCAAGAGCTGGGATTGATGTAGGAGTGTATCCATTGGCCAAAAATTCCTGAAATGAAAATGCTATTAATACTCTTGTAGATTTACTATCTATAGCTTTTTATAAAGTATAGATTTTTGAACTGTTGTTTAGGGAAGAGTGTTACACACGAACAGGCATATTATTATATAGATATTGAATACAGTAAACTTAATTTTGTGTCAGTTCTAGTAAGTGAAACATTAAAATCCATCTGTGTTAGCTGGGTCATAAACAGGGATTTGCACATTGCCTGTACATAAAGGAACACAATACTAAGAATAAAACATATATAGGATTGTTATTCGTTCAACAAGAAGTCATTTATCCACAAACAATTTTATAGAGAACTTGATTTGTAATAAATACTCTAATAGTTACTCTTATTTATAACTACTTGTAAATAGTTTGCTTAACACACAGCTCTCTGGTAGAGCACTGTTGCTACATTTGTGAAATTTAGTAATGTGAAAAGATACCGTGTTTAAATAAATATTCAGTTCAGTTCAAACTTTATCTCACCGAAACTGGTTTGTTGACTACAATGAATCTCAATGGCTTGGAAATTCTCTCCAATCCATGAACAAAAATTTTCAGTCGTCAATTTGTGCTGTGATAACTGTCCGATGAAACAGTCAAGTTTGGTAAAAGCAGCAAGAAACCAGGTCAAATCGGAAACCATTTTGCGTGGGAGTTGGGAGAATTCTTTTTCGATCACAACTCTGATCCCGACATATAAAATAAATGAAGGCATTTCTCTAACAAACTGAGAAGTTCTATGTTATAAAACAAGTAGAACAGCTTCAACTCGGTGCTCCGATCACAAATAAAGCAAGAACACTTAAGAATTAGGTACTTTGGCTCGACTACGCGTTTCAATTCTCCCTACACTTCTTTCGAAGCTCGTGCTTTTAATATTTCTGAACGGAGCACGCTTGAAGCTGTTCTATTTGTTAACTAAACCTCACCTGGACAGGCCGCTTCTGAGATCACAAGCAGCGACGTAGCTGGATAATAAATTGGCCCTGAAAAATGAAATCACGATGAGCATTTTGAAATTTAAACGCCATACGAAATCGTCTACTTGCCACTTCACCGCGCGTACGCTAAGATTGAGTTTTGTAAACACAAATAATCTTGGTCTTTCCTTGTCTAAAATAAACAGGAGAGTATAAGTTCCGAAGGTTTGAAAACATTTTGCCGAATACGTCGTGTTATAGGCCGAATGAAGCTAACCTTTATGCGCATCTCAGCCGCTTTGCCCGTCGTCAAAACGTCCGGAAAAACTGTACACACGGTAGCTCTGTCTCAGAGGAAGCGTCCTGCGCTGTTCCCGTGGAAGGAACGGTTGATTTAAGGGCGAAATAAGGGTGTCAGAAGGAGGCACTGTACAATTCACTGAATTGAAAGTGCGACAATAACAATGGCAATGAGCCTGCGCGTGTCAACACACCGCTGACCGGGTAAACAAAAGCTTGCAAGCATTTAAAAGATGGTGTATTTTTAAAAGATCGCAGGAAGCGATCATCTTTTCTCTTGTGTGTCTATGCTAACAATCTTTCCTTCTTTCTTTTGGGGCGGTTGGCGAGTGGCTGGCGATCCCTCGGGCCCCCGCACACACGACCGGAAGTGACAGCGCTTCATGCGCCTCCGAGGTTTTCAAAAAATATGATATTAAAAAGATGGGAGGGAGGAAGTCTTTCTCTTTTTTTCCGTGTGTGTTTATGCTAGGTAGCAATCTTTCCTTCTTTCTTTTGGGTACGCGAGTGACCGCCACCCGCTCGCACACACGCCTGTGGAACCGGAAGTTGAGAGCGCTTCTTCGAGCGCCCTTTTTAACCCCCACAACTCATTGAAATCGCCCGTTCACCTCCCTAAACCCACCCTTATTCACCGGTTCCGGCTCTTAGCACGCAAATCGAGCCCCGTAAAAGCGCTGAACTGATTGCGCTCTGAGCATTCAAGTCGACAACACGCGCTCAGAAGGACACGATGAATCCAGCCGGAGAAGGAGATTGTAGCCACGGTAAGTGTTCTAACTGAGCTCTCAGGAATTTACACATGTTACATGTCCCGCCATGGCTTAACTAGAAATTCTTTGTCGAATATTCAGGCGAAACGGGCCGCCCAGAACCAGCCGTGATCAAAGAAGAGAAAATGCTGCCACGAGAGGTTAGTCAGTGTCAATTTCCTCACTACGAGATCGGTTTATTTTTCGCACAAATGACGACGTCATCAAGTGACAGCGAACGAACGAAGCGCTCGCAACAGTTAACCGTAGCGCTCTCACAACGGGCGATCCAACCAATCACAGCGCACTGCACATTGACGCTATCAAGCAAAGCCCTTTCACCAGGGTTTAGAAGAACCAGCACACAACTTTAAAACGTACCCAAGGCAATTAGAAAAAAAAACCCATTTGAACTATATTTCTTAGCGACACTTTTAACGCACCCAATCCACCCCCCCCTCCTCCCCCCTCCCCCCCCCAAAAATCAGTTATATGCCCACACGTCCGACACAAAATGTATGTTAAAAATATCAATGTCATGGAGTGGTAAAGTGATGACATCATAAAAATATAATGTTCTGAAATCGTGGATTTAATTCACTCCTTCCCCCCCCCCCCCCCCCCCCCCAAAAAAAAAGAAAAGAAAAAAATCCTTCTCATTTACACACCCACACGTCCGACACAAAATGACAAAATGTATGTTAAAAACATTGCTGCCATAGAAAAATATAAATAAAAAATAAGAATAAAAAATTTAAAAAATATATTAAAATTCAACAGATAAAAAAAAACTGAAAAATGTTCACACACAAAAAATTGGCTCATCAGCTGTGAAAATTGCATGGTGTGGTCTAGAGGTTCGAATGTGAAAGTTTTGCAAAATGATGTCACACTTTACCATTCTTGTCCAACAAGGATTTATCTGCAAATTCATTCTATCAACAGGATGACTGAATTGTCAGTCATTTCATGTATCATTGGCTAGGATTGAAAATCTAAAGTTGTAGTCATTATTAAATACAATACAATAAATTATTTATTCCTCCTTATATCAAATTGTAAGATTGCCGGGGGTCAGTGGAAATACAAGATCTGTTTTTTTTTTTGGTGATGTTTAAAATAATTGGAAATTTAGCTGAGTGACTGCACTGGATTAATCGAAATACGTACTAGTAAACAACAGAAAACAACAGTAATAACTGCTACAGTATAACAATGTTATAATAATAATGTCATTATATGCAGTCTATTTGTGTTTCAATACCAACCATATACATATTTTTAATCAATTTTCAGGAATTCCAGATAATTCCGTCACCCCTGTTCCCCGGACTTGTAGAAATTTGTCGAGAGGATGGGCCGTACGTCTGTTTTAACCAGCTGAGAGCACGCTATTTACAAAACTTACCGAGAGGCACTTTAAGCGGCTGGGTTCACCGGCTAGAGATTGCAAAGTTAAGATGCACCGACAAAGAACACGCAATTTTAAAGTGCATTGTCCCAGAAGAGAAAGGGAAACCCTTTTTCCTGGTAAAGCCAAAACATGCACAACAGTTACTTGACCGAAGCAGAGATAGATTGCCTGACCTCCGCATTCGTGCAGTTGCAACTAACCCGGGGTTCAACAGTATGGGTTACAGCACAGTTTCTGCCAGTACTCCAGCCATGCTGCTGCCAACTGTCGGAGAGCCCTGGAGAATTCCCTCCACAGCAACAGCACTGCAGTTGCCGCAACCACCGGCGCAACAAGTAGCCTGTGGAAGTCCAAAATCCCCACCCTGCTACCAGTTGGACAGTCAATTGGAAGGAATTGAGCAACGGAGCAACGAAGACGATTGCCAGAGTGATTTGGAGGATGAGATTGCAGACACTCCTGTGAGTCCATCACCAGAAAGCAAGCCCAAATCACGTATCGGACACACCATACCGGACAAGGAGATGTCTTTGTCCCTGAAAAGAGACCTCATAGAGTTAACTCACTTCTATACTGCAAACTTTGAGGGCAGGAGAAGAGGACCAGGCCTTGCACAATCGACCATGGACAAAATCATCGAGCGTCTCAAGATGTATTTCTACTACATCAAGCACTGTCGTTGCCTGGAGCCCAAACTTAGCCACCTTGAGAATAGGCCCCTCCTGGAGGACTATGCCACGTACTTGACAGAAGTCTGTCACCTGAAGGCAGTCACAATCAGTCGTAACATCCATGGCTTGGAGAAAGGTCTGCTGTTCGTCCTGAGAGACACACCGGCCCACGAACGAGACCAGTCAGAGCCCCTCGCTGCCTTGAGAAACATGCGACTTCAGTGCGAAAAGGCGGCCCGCCTTGACAAGGTGAAGGACAGGGAGGGGGTGGGTTGTAAGCCCAAACAGAACCTGATCTACGCAGAAATCTTGGAACTGTGCAGAGAGCTAAAGTCCTCATTCGAAGAGGAGAGAAACACCCTTCAAAAGGCACGCAAACTACACGATTTGGTGCTGCTGCTGGTGTACCTGCATTTTGTCCCAAGGGCACACGAGGTGCGCACGCTTGTAGTGGAGGAAGACTGCCCAGCTGGTGACATTGTTCCGGTGGGCCCCCCAGAACGGGAGAATGTAATTGCATTTTATGATGACGGCTCGATAGAACTGCTGTTGACCCGATACAAGACAGACAAAACTTATGGCCCTTTTAAAGTCCCAGTGGCATACAGCAGTCCGATTGCATATTACCTCAGGCAGTATGCCGGAAAGTTCCGCCAAAAGTTGCTGCTGGGGAGTGATCATGCTTACTATTTTGTCAACTCCAGGGGCCAAGAATTTGGATCAGCTTCTGCCTTCTCCAAGTACCTTAGTCAAATCATCGAGTCCGGGACCGGGAAGAGGGGTGCTGCCAACAGTATAAGACACGCAATCGCAACAAAGTTCATCGCCAACCCAGAGCTCTGTGCCAACGAGGCATTTTGCAACAGCCTTTCTCGAGTCATGCGTCACTCCCGAGAGACACAGGAGAAATGCTACGTGGATCTCACAAATGCAGCGAGATCAGAGCAAGCACTTGGAGTTCTGTCGCAGTTGGCAGGGAATGAATTGTTTGGTGACTGCATCAATACAGACAAGCCAGGCAAGCCAGGTGACAGCAGCCACCCAATGTCAGACAGCGAAGATGAACATGAACTTCAACCAACTGTTGGAGATTTGGTCGCCTTAGTCGATCCACAGAGTACCAGCCAGGATCCAGTGATCTTCATTGCCAAAGTTATTCGATTCTCCACAGGCAGAGATGAGGCAATCCTGGCCGAGTTCGAAGAGGTAGAAGAAGACTGCTTCAGGTTGAAAATTACCAGCTGTCGGCCCTGGGTAGAATCCGTGAACAGCTTGATATGGCCAATTGACATTGCATACGATGCAGAGAGCAGGGCATACAAGTTGCGAAGTCCCAAGTGTGACATCTACGAATCCGTGGTTTCACCAAGGAAGAAAAGAAAAATGGATCCCACCGAGGACTAGCCAAGTAAAGTAGTGCTACAAGTGAAAAGATTGTTGGAATTAGTTTTTCTTTTGTTGCAGTTAATTCAAGATTAGGTGTACATGTGACGAAGCAACTCATGCAGTTGCTATGACAATGTCAGTTTATTTCACATTGTGTGAAATCAAAAACCAGGAACTTTGCAAAGTATCAAACTGGCTTACAGCCAAGATGGCCAATAACATTAATCTGAGAATTAATGACAGGTCACTAACACCAATTTCCTGGGATTAAATATAGACCAAGATCTTTCTCGGAGATACCATTTATAGTAAAGATAGTAAAGGCACAATTTTTTACAGACTGGGCTAGCCTCACAGATATTAAGTGTACAGTGAGGAAGCTTAATCATGCAGTTGCTATGACATAATATACAGCAAGGAACACTGCAAGACCAATAATTGTGTTTTTAAATATCATATACAAATCACAAGTAATAAGATTGAAATATGCAATATATGAACTCATGTGAAATAAGCGCCAGTTTGAGTTGTAGCTGAAGTAAAAGTTCCATTTTACAATACCTGTCATTGGAGAGTGTACTGGAGTCGACTGTTGGAGAGACTTGAGTGGCAAACAGTTGGCATGTAGGGTTCGTGGCGATAGCTTGAGGAGTGTTAACCGCTGTCCGTGATCGCAGACACACACAGAGTGGGCTGGGTGAGAGCTGGGGCGAGTAAAGTTTGGGGCAGATTTGGCGGTTCGTGAGCGTAGTTTAGGGGGGGGGGGGGGGGAACTGTGGGCAGTAAGCCTGGCGTACCAGTGAAGCGTTTGGAGTGGTTTTGGTGAAGGGGGAATGGATGGTTTGGACACATTGAAGTGATGATGATAAGAATGTGTGACGTCACTGTTGAGAAGTTGATATTAAAGTGGGAATAAGAATAAGAATAATAAAGCCGGAGGTGTGTTAATGATTGTCCGAGTGGCTGTGTGTAATTTGGGTTATCAATAATGAGCTGAAATGGCGCAAAAGAAGCGAGTTAAGACGCAAATGGAGACGGCCATTTTGACTGCGTGCAGTGACGTCGAGCTATTGTCTCGCCTAAAGGTTTAGGCTGGAACTGGAAATGGTGCCGATGGAAAGCTGAGTTATTACGCCGCCAGTGTGAACGTGTTTAGCATTAGAAATTACAATATTTCTGGTATAAGCAGCACTAAATAAAGCAGCTGTTACTCACTCTTGCAATAAATAAATAAATAACTTTCCAACTGATCTGGTACTTATGTACCGATCAATTTGAAACTCGCACATCCCCCCCCCCCCCCCCCCCCGGGCATACCCCGGGCATTTGACCACTAAATTCAGCCTTAAACCGGGGCATTTGAACAGTCATTTAGGCCCGAGGGTGGGGAATTTGACCATCGGAAAATCGAAAAGTTCAAATGCCCGGGGGGTTGCCCGGGGGGGGGGGGGGGGGGGATGTGCGAGTTTCCAACTGATCTGGTACTTATGTTGTGTCAGTGTAAAAAAATGTAAGGAGAATCGTATAAAACTGGCGGAGAGGACAGTGAGTAGCTTGAAGGTTGTCTCCGAGTGGCCGTGCGTAATTTGGGTTAGCAATAATGAGCTCAATAATGAAGGTAGAAGACGCAAAGCGAGACGGCCATCACATGCATTCCCGAGGCCCGAGAAATCAGTGCTGGAATATGTCTGGAATGCAGTGACGTCGCGCTACTGTCTCGCCTAAAGGTTTAGGCGAGACAATGGAGCGAGCAAAAAACTTGGAACTGGAAATTATGCCGATGGAAAACTGAGTTCTTACGCCGCCAATGTCAATTGTGTTTAGCATTACAAGTGATGAGACGATATTTCTATGTTACTATAAAATAGCCATGAATAACAACAGTAAGTAAAACTGTTAGTCACTGCCGCTGCGTTTTATATGACCGGCTTATGTATTGCTGGAAAAAACCTAAATGCTCGTATGCAAATACTGAACTGAAAATGTTTCTGCCACCGGGGGAGTCAGTTCCCACGCAGTTCACGGTCGGACCCGCGCGGAAGGCTGTTGCCAAAATGGGGACGGGGACGTGGGACGTGACCTTGGGGACGCGGGGACGTGACCTTGGGGACGTGACCTTCAAGACAAAAACCCTTCTAACACTCTTAGTTTTTCTCCTATCGGCTTGAAACTTTCACACAGAACAGAGAATTCGATTTACTCGAAGCGCTCATAAAATTCAAGGCGTCTCCTGAGCGGACGGGACAATCCGCGGATTGCAGGTTGACATGTTTATGTGCAGATTAAATTTGCAGGTCAAATATGCAGGTTAAATTTAAAGGTTAAATTTAAAGGTCAAATTTAAAGGTTAAAATAAAAGTCCAATTAGTTGAAATACCTTCAATGCCAGCCTTAATAAAATTGTATTTCGCTCACGTTCGATGCACTTTTTTCGTGCTATTCGATTGGAGGTCAGTTCGATGCGACTTGGAGCACGCGTGAAAGCTACCGACGGTCTCGTGGCTATCTCTGTATGACTTGAAGTGGCTTTTTAGGTTTGTTCACGTTTTTTACCGTTTTGCGGGCCGTAGAAAGGATTTCGGGTTTTGCCGCCATGTTTGGAGCAGCAAATCATACGTGAGGGGTACCCCAGGGCAGAGCAAAGGGCTGCCCCGGGGCACCCACCCACGTACGATTTCTTGCTCTAAACATGGCGGCAAAACCCGAAAATCCTTTCTACTGCCCGCAAAATAGCCTGTGAACAGGCTCTCTCTTTTTTACGGCCGCGCGGAGGCTGGGAGAGAGTTTGACGGAGGGGAGAGCCTGTGAACACTGCTATCAAACCGCTGTTCCGCCCCGTCACGCTCGAATGACCATCCATTGTTAAATTATCTGTTCATTTGGTTTAGAAATCCAGGTCATATTCTGGAACCACCATGTCCACTTCTTCTCTGTCATCGAGAACATCACTTGAAATTGAACTGGAAAGTAGGTAGCTCTCAATCTCTGCAAGTTGTTTCTTTAGTAGGTTCAGTTCATCAATTTCCTGTTCAAAAGTGTCAATATCATCAAACAGTTCCTGGAATACTTCCAGGATATCAATTGCATGTCTTGATGAATAAATGGCCAGGTTCTCTGTTAGGTACTTGCCACAGAAAATATGTTTGGCATGATTAATGATGTCATTAATCAGTTTGTCAGTAAATCCATGGCTCGTTTCCTGATGAAATAATGACACAATTCCAAGCGAATACTGCTCCTTGAGTTCCAACAAGGCAAGACGAAGATCTCTCTTGTCTAGTTCATTCAATACCCGGCTTGGAATGACAATATTACTTGGTGGAACAGAGTTTTCTTCATTACTTAAGGATAAATGTTCCAATTCATCTGCAACACATGATCTATCTCCAGCACACTGGCAATTACTTCTACATAGTGAGCAACAGAAATGTGCAGGTTCCTTTGGCAAAACAGACTTCTCAAAATGTCCATACAGGCACACTCGCATACAGGTTCCACTTTTGAACAATTCCTTTACATCTGTGTCACACTGAGACAGCTGACGGTTAGTAGCATAAACAATGGTGAAGGCTTGCTGCCCATTTCGTCCAGCTCTGCCTGCTTGCTGAATAATTTCTGTGGTGGTCCGTGGTGGGCCATAATGAACAACATATTTCACGTTTGAAAAATTTATACCCATGCCAAGGGCACTAGTTGCAATAACAACTCTCTGCGTGCCACTTCCCTTGAAATCCTCCTCAGTTCTTGTTTTCTGAGTTTCCCATGTTTTTGCATGGTAAACCCCAAGTAATGCCACCTTCTGCCCCTCTTTTTCCAAAAATGCTTTGCCTCTCAGGTTCATCAGTAAGTAACTGATTACACTGGCAATGTCATTGAATGTCTTGCAAAAGATAATTGTTTGTGGGGTTCTCTCCTGCTCCTTCTCAATCATTGCGGCAACCCACTTGATATGTTTTAGCGCATCTGCCTCCACTGTAATGTGTTGAAAACCCAGAAAAATGTTATCTTTATTTGGGGACACATTGACTACAAGTGGACTGATCATTCCACAAGACTTCCACAAAGCCGATCGGTCTTTCACTTTAACTGACGCTGTTAAGGCAAGAACAGGGACTCCGGGCAAGAAAGATCGCAAGTTCTTCACTCTGGCAAAGGCTTCCCTAAATGGCTGGGCTTTCTTACCTTTTCTGTTAACGGAAACTTCTCCCCTATCAATGAACGAAAGAATAAAAAATCAGTATATTTAAAAACGAAAAGGCAGGCATAATTATCGAAGAACTTGTTCGTTTCACTAAATAATGTCGCAGTGAAACTTTTCGTAAATTATCTCACGCGAGAATATCAGTTGGAGGGTGGACAGAAAGCTATATTCCAAAAACATGAACCATCGTATCTCTTACCAGGCTGAAACTGCATGTACTTCGTCTACCACCAAAGTAACGATTTGTTTGCCGAGTTGTCCATCTTTAAGTTCCCTGGACCACTCTTCTGACAACCAGCTTTCTGGGCTGCCGTAAATCAGGTCGACATCGAACGCAGCACGAAGATCTTCATCCGCTCGTTTTTCTCCCAAACCTATGGCATGTGCTTTAAGACCCAAACGCGTCATCTCTTCCACTTGGTCCTTCATTATGGAAACCAACGGTGTCACAATTAGGACTGTTGCTCGTTCTTCTCGGTTCCAAAGCGCTTTCAAAACAAGCGGGAGGAGCTGAAATATCAAACTCTTTCCGAACCCGGTCGGGAGAACGCCAAACACATCCCTTTTCTTTGCCACAGCTTGCAAGCACAGTTTCTGCTCTTTTTTCAGAGTAGAAATATGAGGAAACTGTCGCATTGAATCGCTTAAAGCTTGTTCAAACACTGAATCGGAAAACGAAGACGCCATGTTTTTTTATGATCTGTGATCTGACCAATCAGAGCCTGATACCAGATTCTGGTATCATGGAACAGCGGTTTGATAGCAGTGTTCACAGGCTCTCCCCTCCGTCAAACTCTCTCCCAGCCTCCGCGCGGCCGTAAAAAAGAGAGAGCCTGTTCACAGGCTACCCGCAAAACGGTCAAAAACGTGAATAAACCTAAAAAGCCACTTCAAGTCATACAGAGATAGCCACGAGACCGTCGTTAGCTTTCACGCGTGCTCCAAGTCGCATGACCTCCAATCGAATAGCACGAAAAAAGTGCATCGAACGTGAGCGAAATACGATTTTATTAAGGCTGGCATTGAAGGTATTTCAACTAATTGGACTTTTATTTTAACCTGCAAATTTGATCTGCAAATTTAACCTGCAAATTTAACCTGCATATTTGACCCGCAAATTTAATCTGCAGATAAGCATGTCAACCTGCAATCCGACGATTGTCCCGTCCGTTCACGAGACGCCTTGAATTTTATGAGCGCTTCGAATAAATCGAATTCTCTGTTCTGTGTGAAAGTTTCAAGCCAATAGGAGAAAAACTAAGGGAGTTAGAAGGGTTTTTGTTTTGAAGGTCACGTCCCCGCGTCCCCAAGGTCACGTCCCCACGTCCCCAAGGTCACGTCCCCGCGTCCCCGTCCCCATTTTGGCAACAGCCCGCGCGGAATATATATTCAGACACAACGTTTGATTAAAAGCGACAGTCGTGGGTTTTAAATTGCACTGACAGAAAACTATATAGCCAGCTTGAAACTGTTGCCTCTGATTAAGGTAAGTTGAATGTATGACGACGTACCGCTTAAAGACTTGGCATTTGATGAGCATATGCACTTTTGACGTCTGCAGCTAAAAAGTTTTTGTAGTTCGAATTCTTCTTGTTGATTTGTGAATGGCCGCGAAGAGGATAACTGGTTGAGTTCTGCGGAACTAAGTAGCATGGGGAAGTTAGTGCAGTCGGAAAGACTTTCTCGTAACTCGCCTCGACATTGTCTTCTTCAAAGCTGTTAAGCGAAAGATATGCAAGTCAGTAGTCTTTCAGTCCTGAATTCTCTAATTTCTCGCGCGATCCAAAAGATGTAAATCAGTTTAATTGCTGGTCGTTCCAACAAAGCTTCCTCGTGCAGGGGGGACTCATACACTAGGACTACTAGTTTTCAAAACGGTGGCGGTGGTTACCGGCCACCGAGTTTTGAATTCACGAATTTTGCCGAGATGCGTATTGAGCGAGCCGAGTAGTGGGTCAGGATTCCCGTTTCATTGTTCGTTTTCTTCGACAGTACATAGTAAGACTGGTCAATTTTCGTAGACTTGTGATGCATCCGGGCAAATTACAGTTCTTGTCTTTATTTCTCCTGTACTTTTTTCTATGACGTTTTTGTTCACGTAAATAAAAGAAAAGTGTACGCCCTAAGCTTGCAAGATTTGTACTCTGGAGTTTCTTGTTTACGATTTACGCACGGCATAAAATTTTGCCGATCGGTGCAGTTTTCAATGATGATCACAAAGTCGTGTAATAAATCTCCTGTTGACCGATGAGATATATATGTATATACAGTCGAAGCTCCCCGCGCAAGCGACCACCTCGGGAATTCGGGATTGATTGATTGATTGATTGATTGATTGATTGATTGATTGATTGATTGTTGATTAATTGTTGATAGCTATGCCCAGAAGAAAATCAAGTCTCTCTCTAAGCAAGCGGCCAGCTAGGAACAACCCCTTCATACTGGACGAGGCCCCTGATGACGGGAGTGGACCAAAGAGTCAGGAAGAGTCGACTCAAGAACCGTGAGTTCCTTTTCCCGCAAAACCTAACAAACTCGCCTCGTATGTGTGTGTGTGTGTGTGTGCGCGTGGCTAAAATTTTGAACCCTCAATATCGTGTCAATATATACAAATATCGAGTGCACTGTGGGAAGAGTTCAATCGGGAAATTTTCCTAGTAACGTGGAGAAACACGCAGTACGTATCACATTTCGAACTTAAACATCTTTCTGGTGAGATGAGTTTGTGCGGTTTTGTGCGCATTTTGGAACCAAGACCTTCCCACGACGCACTCGATATTTGCATGTACTGACATATAATTTGTGCAAACACAGCCGTACATATATACATGGAGTTTTGTCGAAAGTACTCAATCATCATCTTCATTCTTGGCAGGCTCGCCTCTGACGGTGATTCCCTCGTGCTCCCGACGTCGCAGTAAGTACACAACAAGCCGGTCAGACTTTTAACATGCCAGTCATGGATCATTGTTTTGGCTCAAATGGCTAATTTCGTCCTTTGTAGAGAGCTCGAGAGTAGTGGGACGTCCTCCGTGCACCGCCGCCTCGACGCAGAGAGGAGAAGGGAAGAAGAAGAAGACATGCAGCTTGCAGTGGAGGTTGCAACAGCAGCCGCGGAGGCAGTCGCTGTCGAAGTTGCAGCAGCAGCGGAGGCAGTCGCAGCCGATTCGACAAATGCCGCGGCAGATGCTCCTCCCCTAACAACGCCTCCCTACTTTCCAGCGGGCCTTGCAACGAGTCCGGACGAACCGCTCCAGTTCAATTTTGATCTGTTCCTCCTGGACTCGCTGCATCTCCCGTTGGGGCTCTTCGATACCGATGGCTCTGGGTCCGTCACCTTCGACAGCGTCGACCAGTGCGAGGAATACTGCGAATGCTTTGTGACCCAGCGGCTGCTGTCCACCGCAGCCGAGCGCGCAGGAGATCACGACGCGACCACCGCGAGCCCCCTGAACAAGGAGGAGATGTTTCACCGGGAAGGCAGCGGACTCCAGCGCTTCCTGGCCACGGGTATCGCCTCCTGCGACGAACACCTGTCTCGAGTCAGGAGAGACCGGTTAGTACTTCTTGTTCGTTTGTTTGTCTGTCTGTTTGTTTGTTTGTTTTTTTTCTTGCCCCAAATCCCAGACATGTTATTTTGCCCCCCCCCCCCCCCCCCCCGTCACCGAATCTAATGAATGGACTTTAAAAGCTTTATCGGTTCAATCAATTCCGAATTTTATGTCTGATTATATTTAACAATTATTCTACGAGGGCGCGCCGTCTATGAAATGATAAATAACCAACGAGGCGCCACGCAGAAAAGAGAAACACTCAAAGTCAACTCTTCGATTATTTTGAAAGGAAAGCCATACCTGCGGGAGCTTCTGCCGCGGATGGCCCTGGGAACGAGGTTGCAAAATTCGTGCTGATTACCCATAATGCCCTTTGATTTGCCTCGTCCCAAGTCACTCCTCCTCGATTCCAACTAAGCTGCAAACGACCTTTTATAGCGCGTTTTTAATAATACCCGACCTGAAGGTGAGTTTTGGAATATAATAAAAAATTTGAATGGGATGCCCGCCATGTATTTCTTTTTTTTTTGGGGGGGGGGGGAGAGGGGGGGGGGCCCTACGACCGCGCATGCACAGTGCGTTTTGCCGCGGTGTCCTCTCGCCCCAGTCTTTCTCCCTCCCGTCTTCAACCCAGTGAACACTGCTTTTAGAATGTACTCATTGAGAGCGTTGATTAGAGTGAAGTTTAAATTGACAGTTCAGGAGTTCTCTTGGTCGAGTCAAATGCAATACAATCAACTCTCTCTAAAGCGGACACCTGTTCAAGGCGGACAGCATACGGATTTGGTCCTTGCCGATTTTTACTTGTTTCTCTGTAACTGAAATCTCTCTCTAAAGCGGACACCTGTTCAAGGCAGACAGCATTTGCACTTGTTTGTAAAGCGCAAGCGCTCGGTCCTGATGACGTTTCTCTTTAAACTTATCACGTGATGGCGTGTGCAGCGTCTGTAGACAGACATTCCCAAGCGCCAGCAGAGAGTACGCGTCATTAGCGGTGGAGGGCTGCTTCGAGATCCTCTCGAACTTCTTCTGGTCTGGCCCCCATTCTTGTTTCGCCAAGTGAAGATTACCGATAAGGGACCAGGCATCGAGATGGTCCTAAAGAAGGCACACAATCTGATGATCATATATATAATGTCGTATCATACATAAATCATGACATATACATCATATATTATCAAGTGCTGGTCGTGATGAAAAGACTAAAGAACATTCTGTCGACGACTATACCTGGTTGATCTGCAGGGCCTCTTTAAACCAATCAGAGGCTTCATAGATCTGTCCCCGGTCACGTGCCATGCAACCAAGCCTTAGGTAGCCCGGAAACGAAACAAGAATTATTATTTCTCAAGTGCAAGTAGTTCGTGTAACGCTTGCTCAAAACTCAGCCAAAAAACCCAAAGCTAATACCAGAGGTTCAATACATTTTCAATGACACAAGTCGTAAAATAAGTTGGGCAAAAGAAAAACGCGTCCACGTAAAAGTTAGATCGAGTTGAATAGTAAAGTCTGGTTACGCGAGCAACGTAAGCTCAAGAGTACAGGGATCAAAACATTTTTATCTTTGTGCACTTGCGCTTGCATCGAGCGTGTTTTCACTGTGAAATAAGGACCTTATGCCTGTGCCTGTGCTTGCTTGCTGCTTGTTACGCTCGTGAAAACCCAGGCTTGATGGGGGAGTAACCCTACTTACAGTCGACATAGTTTGGATGTTCTCTGAGGATGTTCTTGTACAGTGCTTCTCCCTTGTCATTCTCGCACATTGCCTCGTGCAGCCGGGACAAGTTGTACGTTGTTGTTACGGAGATCGCGTTGTAGTAGCTTTCGTCCATGCTACCTTCCTGCTTGGAGCGAACCAGGGAAGCCTCGTAGAATTACTACAAAGATGCCGGAGGATACAGTACACTCTACATTGAAATAAAACATTTAATCAGCTTTAAATATTCGCCATTCAAATATCTATTCAAAGGTCTAACGCTCCTAATGGCAGCCACTGTGAAACTCACTTCTACAACGTTTCAGATTTCCCACAACAACCTCACGTTTATTCACCAAACGTATTTTTGCCGACGCAGGCCCAACTTAGTTCCCACAGTAGTATCATTGTATTGACAAACCAAGTGGATTGAATGACTTACTTTTGCTTCCTTCAGATTGGCGAGGCGGAAGTGCAAGGCGCCAACGTTGTTCAAGATCTCGGGGGGAGGGACATCTGCCTGCACCTTCTCCTTCAAAAGTCTAGAAGCCGTTCCATAGGCTGAAAGTGCTGCCTGTTTATAAAGGAATTGAGAAAAAAGGAACTGTTACTGGGTTCAGAGAGCAAACTTTAACAGTACTCTAACAACCCTACAACTATTTTTTCATTCCAACAGCCTCTTAAGAAGAAAATCATTTCTCAATGTTAAGGTTTTAGGTTGGTTGTCCTTGGGACTATAGATTGACTTCAAGCAATAGAAACTTTTGTAATTTCTGGTTGCCCAACCATGATTTTACCTGCTTGACCAAAATTTTTGGTTGTTCCAAGCATAGCAGGCAACCGTTAAGGCTGGTTGACACGAGTAAAGCAAGCGCAAGCGTAAAAGCAAACGCAAGCGCAAGCGACGGTTCACATGGTAAAATTTGTGAAGCAAGTGCAAACGCAAACGCAAACGCAAGAGAATGGAAAAGTTTTCATTCTCTTGTGCTTGCTTTACAGTGTGAACCAGCCTTTAGTGTTGAGCACTGAAAATGTTACAAGGTTGATAGTTTGTCATGCTCTGTTCCTCAGGAATGCAGCAAACTGTATGACAATATACACTAAACTATTACACACACTCACCCTAAATATGCTCCTAGAAATACAGGTATGTATTGTAGATTTGAGGCAGTTGTTTGCTATTCATGACTCTAGTACAGTACAGACTGATCAACTTCAATTTTTTTCTTTTCAGTCTTCCACCAGAGATATCATACAGTATAGAGAATTTGTCATTTGATACTTTGCTCAAATGACAGCTGATTAGAACATAAATTCTTACATATTTCCTTATTCTCTAGTTGAGAGAATTTGTATTTTGAGCTTGGGAGTGGCTACCTGCAGCAAGTGCAATTGCATTTTGTGATCAGACAAGGTTACTGTACATGTACAGTGAATAAGCCTACCCCAAATTACAGTGCTCGGCATTGTAAGGCATAGAGTTTTAGGTTGGTTGCCCTTCGGATTGTAGATTGGCTTCAAGCAATAGAAAGTTTCAAAATTTCTGGTTGCCCAGCCCTAAACTTACCTGCCTGACCAAAATTTTTGGTTGCCCTGGGCGTAACAGGCAACCGTTAAATGTCGAGACCCGAATTATCAATCTAAACCAACCTTGGCAGTTTCCCTTTTCTCCAGGTCCAGTGATGTGCTGTACAGAGATCCTAAAATCTTCAGAGTCTCATAATTCCCTGGCATTGCTTTGAGAACTTTCTCAAAACACTGGGCAGCCTACAAAAATTGTAATACACAAATTAAGCTAAATGAGAGTTAAAGGACTCTTTGGGAAATAAAGTTAGCCTGAAAGACATTTTTATAAAAGGTTGGGGATTTCTTAGGAATTGCCTGACAGGTAAAAAAGGCTACAACACTTGAATGTAAAAATCCTAGTACCTAATGATTAGCAAAAAAGTAACCAGTGCAGTAGTGTTGTCTCACTTTATTTGTGTCTCCTCTGGCAATGTACATCTGCCCCAAGCCAAAGTGCGGCAGAATGAAGCTGGCTGAGGCAACCGTGTAGACTGGTAATAATACAGGAAGGCGTGATCAGAATCGTTCTACAAACAAACAAAACATGCATGTGACACTGGAAAGTCTTGTTGGGATGAAATTATAAATGTACAGTACTTCACACTTTCATTTCAATGAAATGAAATGCACATAATGCATAGAGAATGTATAACATGTGAACATTGTTTTATCTGAGTAAAGTAAAATTCATGGTAACACTTTTGATTTACTAGTGTCTAGATCTGCAGTAAAAGTCTGCATTTCACTTAATGAAATACAATTAGTAGCATTTTACAGCACCAAACAGAAATTGCCAGACCTGCACATGGAAAGCTTGGGCCAGCTGGTAGCAACTCTCCACTTGCATTGTCTCAACTCCAGTGCCATGGAAAGCATGCAGAGCTAGATGCTGAATTTTGTTTTAGTCTTTCAAAGAAAAGAGAGACAACAAACACACACGTATTAGATTATGGTTACTTGACATGAAACATTTCATAAAATGTAGACAAAATTACAGTGCTGTAGTTCTCAGAGGATATGCCATTCCATTCAAAGATTACCATATCTCAGATTTTTGGCTCAAAGAGTAGAAAAAAAGAAAACAATGTGTGTGAGTGGAGGGTGGCAGAGTAAAGAGAAAGGATATGAAAAGAATGTTGAGATAAAAAATATGCAGAAGGGAAATATTAAGATGGGGTTCCATGTTTGAAATATTCATTAGACTGGAAATACACAATGGACATGCTAACTGGCCAGTGATACATTGCTGTTACATGTATATGTACATCACCAAACTTACACCTTCTTGAAAAAGAAGTGGTTTGACAAGTGGTTGAGCACCATTGGGTTGGAATTGTCCACAGCGCATACTTCTTAAAGCAGCTCTAATCAAAATACAAACAAAAATAAGAATTATTAGAATATAAAAATCAGCCTTTTTTTACTGAAGGCTGTGAAGTGTATACTATAGTGATATGGTTTATAGATGTGGGGACACACCTTCTTTGAGTTCAGTTCCAAAATCGCCAACCCAACCATAGCTCCAGTACACAAAGGATCTAACTGCAATGCCCTTTTAAAAGCCAGTCTAGGTATTTGCAAGAGAAGAAGACAAAAACCAAATATTAATAAGACTTTACAGTTTGGGTTATAGCTATTGCACAGTTACAGTTCGTACTGCTCCTTTGCAGATTATCAAAAAAGTTGGGTTTGTTTTCTAGTCTTTCTGACTTTGTCTAACACATTAATTTCATATTAGCAGCTGTCATACTCCTTTAGATCATGAATTCACAGGGAACTTTCCTTAATATTTACCTTGCTTTATCTGGTGTTCCAAGTTTATTGGAGCAGTGACCCATTCAGAAGCAAACTGTGGCTAAGAAAGAATACAAAAATATTACAACACTATTACAGCTTACCAAATCCATGTTGTTCAACAAGTGTGATTTGTCTGTGTAAGAGTAGTGTAGTCTTTAGAAAGACTGCTGTTGATCACAACTGACATTAGTTTACACAGATAGTTATAAGGTGCAGATGCTTCAAGTTATTGGGAATGATCACGCTGTACTGTTATACAGACTGTAATGCATGTAATGAAAAATGAAACCAATTCCCTTACCAGGACAGTTTGGGTTTGTCCTGAGTGTCTTCTTGTAGTAAGCCAAAGAACCATTGTAATATCTTTAAGGAGATACAGGCCTTTCCTGATAAAACACAAGAGCCATTGTGTTTAGATAAGACAAACAGACAAACAAAATGTGGAGTACACCCAGAAATCAATGAAGTGGCATGGCAGCAAAGTTAGCAAACCTACCCAGTAATGCTGGAATGTTGTTTCCAGACCATGGAAAGAAAAAAAAAGCACAATATGGTGTTTGGTTCCTCTTTTTAACATGGATACAACTTATTCAAAAATGGCCACCACATGGATAAAACCTGGGTCAAGCTACATGGTGAGGGTGGCTTTATTTTGGTGTGTTATTGTACATGTGTGTATTTGTACAATACAGAACACAGCAGCTCTAAGGCATTCTGAAACAAGCATACAGACTAAATAACTGGTTTAAGATTTCCAACAGTTAAACAGTGACCCTGACAACATCATTTCCATGTAACTCGACCCAGGCTAATCCACGTGGTGGACATTTTGGAATATGGTGTATATACACCCTGTAGAAGTCCCCTGCCATTGTTGTTCTACATGACATTGGAAAACATTACAATTTCAAACAAGAAACTGCAACAAAATATTATTGTTATTAAGTACTCTCAGATTTCAGGATTGCATTCCATTTCTTTTGAGTATTTGAATAGTTGGAAGAATTTTGAAACTGGGAGTTAAATGCAAAAAGCATATTTCATGGTTCTTTACCTGAGCTAGCACAAAGTTAAACTGGGCATCAGCTTGTTCCATGTTGTCCCCTTCCAGAAGACAAAAGTATGCTCTACCAAGCAAATGGTTCTACAAAGAATAAAAAACAAACTTCACTCAAACAACTCACTTTATCAATATTGATTTAAAATACATTGTACAACATACAGTCTAAATTAACACTGTACACAACTTACACTGTAAATTTAAGGATGACAAATCAGAGTTTGAACACAACAAATATGATTAAATTACATCTTCATTTACTGGTACGCCACACAGAAAAGTGTGTACCAAAACTGATTACCTGATCTGGCGGCTTCCAGTATTAACAAAATCCTCCGCCTTTCCCTGCTTATAATACTGAAGCTATGAACACAAAGATAAGGGAACCATTCACGAGACAACTCGTATCCAGTCTTAAATTGACACGACAACAAAGTAAACACTTCGATAGAGTCGAGAAAACAGCTCGTACGACACAAATTCTGAGCAAAACTGAAGAGTGTCTGCCAAATATAAAGAGACTTACGGATAGCGTTTTCCAAATGTGCAGCTGAGCATGTTCTTGCTTCAAGATGCTGAACATTTCGTCACCATTGATCAGGAGCTAATCGAATTGCAACTCGATTACCTGAACGGAAAGAAGATCATTAAGCAACGGCTGAACGTAAAATCGAAGCGATGGAAGTCAGCGTGACAGTACCTTGCCTCATCTTCTCTGTCGCGAAGAGAAATTTCAATGGACGTCGCCATTTGCTTCTGCTTGAGCCTTCGGTCTGCAGCGGTCAGCGCAAAAATTGGAGAACTGGGCCGAGGCAATACTAAATGCGCATTGGGTAATATTCTATTCTAGACTAGACCTCAGTCTCCCATCCGCCATCAGCACAAAATGGCGCCCGTGAACACTGTTCAACCGCATCGAATGAGACCGCCAGCTACGCAGGCTAGTAATATTCGTAAGGCACGTGGTGGGAGCTTCAGACAATCTTCCAGCACTGTGACCAATCCACTGGACGATTTTAAGTCGTCAGGAAACTGGGCAGCGATCGAACTAAGTTTCATAACTATTTGCACTTGACTTCGATTTGAAAAAGAGACAACGGGCTGTTGGATCGATCCGAACAATACCTAGTCAATACCATGTCCTAAATTTCCTCGGTGGACAACTTTGTTCTATTTGGCGTTTGCCCATACGTGCCAGCTGCAGTTGAACTCCGGGGGCAAACATCCGTCCACTCGACACATCACATATGCAATGCACGGATAGACTACTTTGTTTACGACTCGTGATGACGACACTTAATCCATAGTGAAAGATTGTAGCAGAAGTGGTATTATGGTTATGACATATGATGACAGATCGAATGATACTTTGTATAGTCTCCCCAACTAGCAAGGCACTAGTGCCAAGCTAGAAGCCTTGAGACCTTAATAAAGTTTATTATAATTATTTTATTATTGCGATCGCTAGCCCCAGACTCCAGCCGTCGGTGTTTCGGCGCCCAGCGACTGAGCGTGAGTGGAAGCGGGGCCCGTAAAATACAGAAAAGTTTGTTTTAGCAATAGTAGTTAAAATATGGTGTCTACCCATATTTTATGACGGTTGTGACTAAACTGGATACTCCAAAATCAGGTTTCCGAGAGGAAACTGGGACCGAATCAAAAATTAAATTTTCGTCAGCTCGGACCGTGTTCCGAAAACAGTACGACAGTGACGTTGATGTTTTGAAAGTTTGTTTGGCGCGCATTAGCAAGTCCGCTCGGCTGGCCGCGTCGCGCCGCCTGTGTTCCTTTTTACGCGGACGTGGAGGTCAATTCCAAATAAAACTGAAGCGGCTCAAGACATGAGTAGAAACTGTAACCAGTCAACACCAGATACACAAAGAAGCATTGTAGTCGTGAGCGTGAAAAGGACAATATTACTGTTTATTTGTAAAATTTCGGGTCAGCCGGCCATTTGCTCGAGAACACAGTGGTTTTGGATGAAAATAACTTATCTATATAAGCATCCTAATACAGTAAATACGGATAAATATCTACATATTTTTAGAATACGTTGGAAATCTGATCCGTCTATAACTGTTGGCTTCTATGGGCTTCATTATTATTCCTATTTACTTATCATTCCTGTGGTGATTTTTGACAGTTCGCACCTTCACGCGGAATGCTTAATCTTGATTGCATGTCTTATCGTGAATGCGTTCGTCTTTTGGAGTTAAGACTGATCAAGAAACACAGGATCGTACACAAGCCGTTTCAATCGCTCTCCGGAACAGTTCACGCGGTGGGATTTTTTTATCTTCGGTGTCAATATTCATCTGTGCCAGATCAGCCAGAACAAGCCTTTCTTCTTTAGTATTTTCTCCCCAAGCTAATTTTTTCCTTCTAAAACCTTTCCAGTGCCGAATTTTATTTGATTGTCTTCCGGTGTTAGATGCTTCTGTGTTAGTCGTCCGGAGCCGTTTACGAACATTGTTCACAAAAAAACGACCTCGGTTCGTCTGAAGCATCTAACACCGGAAGACAGTCAAATAAAATTCGGCACTGGAAAGGTTTTAGAAGGAAAAAATTAGCTTGGGGAGAAAATACTTACAGTCTTAACTCCAGAAGACGAACGCATTCACGATAAGACATGCAATCAAGATTTAAGCATTCCGCGTGAAGGTGCGAACTGTCAAAAATCACCACAGGAATGATAAGTAAATAGGAATAATAATGAAGCCCATAGAAGCCAACAGTTATAGACGGATCAGATTCCCAACGTATTCTAAAAATATGTAGATATTTATCCGTATTTACTGTATTAGGATGCTTATATAGATAAGTTATTTTCATCCAAAACCACTGTGTTCTCGAGCAAATGGCCGGCTGACCCGAAATTTTACAAATAAACAGTAATATTGTCCTTTTCACGTTCACGACTACAATGCTTCTTGTGTGTATCTGGTGTTGACTGGTTACAGTTTCTACTCATGTCTTGAGCCGCTTCAGTTTTATTTGGAATTGACCTCCACGTCCGCGTAAAAAGGAACACAGGCGGCGCGACGCGGCCAGCCGAACGGACTTGCTAATGCGCGCCAAACAAACTTTCAAAACATCAACGTCACTGTCGTACTGTTTTCGGAACAAGGTCCGAGCTGACGAAAATTTAATTTTTGATTCGGTCCCAGTTTCCTCTCGGAAACCTGATTTTGGAGTATCCAGTTTAGTCAAAACCATTTTATGACCGGCGTTTATGACCCATCAAATATTTCCTCCCGCGCGTGATTGGTAGAATCGTGACACGTGACCGAATAACGTCCGCTCGTGAGCGGACGTTATCAGCGAATAACCCCCGCCTGGCGAACTAACGCTGTTTATTGACAATATCCGAACACAGTTCTATTTGTTTAGTCACAAAAATCATTACAAGATGACTACTGAGGAGGACATCAATTTATTGGTCAAAAAGCAGTTCCAGAGAGCAACAGAGAGAAACAGTTTCCGCGCCGTTATTTGCGCTTCGAGAGGAAATATTTGAAGGATAATAAAGACAATAAACTACTTTTGGCTTCGGAAATATATAGAGGATATTACACGGCGGCACGAATATATGAATTTTATTTTCGAGTGGTAAAAACAATATTTTACGAACGAGCGCTTCGCGAGTGAGTAAAATATTGTTTTTACCACGAGAAAATAAAATCCATATCTTCAAGCCGCCGTGTAATTTTCTTTTTATTATATTAGACACGAGTGTTTTACGAGAATTTGCACAAACAACCAACCGTGCAAAAGCGGGAAATGATGCCAACGATATCCTCACTAGTGAGGATATGGAAATTACGCCACTCGGGTCCCGGATGTAGTTTCGTATGGATTTTACGCACGGTATATTTTCCACTAAAACACTCGTGTCTATATAATAAGCACAGATAATATCCTCGGACAATTATCCGTGCATACTTCCGAAGCCAAAAGTAGTTTATTGTTTATATACACGTACACGAACAAGAACAAGACCGCCTTATTGTTCTGACGTGCCTCTTATAAGCTGTCCTACTCGTCTTCTCAAGTGAGTATCATCAGACTCACTGCAAAACCAAATAAGAAAAGACATCAATCAAAACGCTTTTCTCTTCAATCTGTTCACCTGGGGTGCGCTCTATAGGGACTATTCTGTCTATTACTATTCCGGAATAAACGGTAATCGTGTTCCTTTGGGACCTATTACGATTTATGAATGAACGGGTACAGTATTCCGTCATTCTGCTCCTGGGGTGAATCGGTAAATAAACGGTAATCGTGTTCCTTTGGGACCTATTATGATTTATGAATGAACGGGTATAGTATTCCGTCATTCTGCTCCTGGGGTGAATCGGTAAATAAACGGTAATCGTGTTCCTTTGGGACCTATTATGATTTACGAATGAACGGGTATGGTATTCCGTCATTCTGCTCCGGATATCAGAATTGACGGACTAAACGGAACAGCGCCGGTTTATTCGGAATAGACAGAAATTTTGTCTCGTCAGCTATTCTGTATTCGGAATAGTGCAAAGTCTGTTCTTTTGGGAATTGCTATATTCTGTGGATTCTGCTATTACATTTCGGAATAGAAATAGACGCAAAAGTCCCAAAAGAATGCACCCTTGATTCTCATAAGTGACAACATATATGAGAAAACCGGAGTGAAGACGGCAACACTTACGTCATATCCGGCCTTGTCCCAACTCAGAGGCGGATTCCTCTCCTCCATCTGTTGGATCGCGCGGGCCTGGGCTTTGAGGGCCAACAGGTCCTCGTGTTCTGAGAGCGAGCCGGTGCGCGGCCTGCAGCGGATTGGTCTGTCCTCATCCTCGTCTTCAGACAGTAGGAACATGTGACGTGACTCGGCCACGCCGCCGCTGAAAAGTCCGTCCACGTAAGAACTCGGGCCCCAGTCAAAGTGAGAGCTCAGGATGGGTTGGTCAATCCGCGAAGTCTCCTCGGACAAGTCTGTGAAGCCCAGTTGACTTTGCTGCTTCGACAACAACGATGATAAAGAGAACAATCAGTTGCAAAGTAAATCTAAACAGCGTACGGCCGCCAGTCGTAAAAAAAAACGTAATTCCTGAAAAGTTCAAGTGCGCATCCTTGTGTCCCGACGTCGTGACAAGACATTAGAGACCTTAAGCAACAGGACGGGACAGCGCGACGGCGACGGCAGATCCGCGAGAGGATTGGGCAGAGAACGCGGTCGTGTCATGCATGTTCCAAGTACTTAAGCAGTAGCACGACGACTGAAGAGAACGCCGGATAAGCTGATTAGTTTTATTGTCCCATAGTAAAATACTATCGATTTATATGATCAAGGCTTATGACTGTAGAACATTGGTCCCCATGAATTTGCTGGTTTTGTCCAAAGTAAAACGTTTCTAAAAGCCGCTTCTGTCGAGTGCAGTTTCGTTCGAAAGAAACCTGCCTAACAGTATTTAATCGTTAGTTCATCGAGGATAAACATTAAAAGTGCCGTCAGAAAGCTTTTCGTGACATGTTTACAGTCTCAGTACAAGCTGGAATGACTAACTCTTTCAATTTCTTCCTGCCGTATGTGCAAAACTTGCATGTGCGACGATGACAAAGCTCAAGGAATTAAGGACACATTCAGCGGGCAAAAGTCTCCATTGACAGCTAAATGTGTTGTGAAGATCAGAATTCGGACTAATACATCAAAACATACGCATGCAGCAAACAAACGATTTATTGACCGAAGGACTCGTAAGCAAACAACACATGTTTTCCGATACTCGATACTCGATTATAAGGAAAGAATTCAGGACAAATAATCTGCTTTTCCTGGCCGCCGATAAATCTGGTACGAACTGCAAAATCACTCAAACAATTGCGGTAAAGCGATGCTCGTAAATCCCGATATACTCCGTAATAAAAGGCTGAAGTACCTTTCACTCGGCTCTAGAAGATGTTGAGTACTCCTTGTTTAGGTTTCAGCTCGTAAACACAATCTTTCTGGCCTAAAATAAACGAAAAAAATACGACGTTGCCACCACGACGTGAGATCACTTGTTTTGACGTCGGTGACGGGACAGGACGGGGGAGCTATCATGTTCGGGCATGCGCAATGATTGTCTGAGCGTGAATTTTACTCCCGTCCTGTTGCTTAAGGTCTCTGTTCAGTTACAGACACAGATGCAGTAGCAAGGGACATTTCTCGCACCTTACGGCTGATGCTGTTTTTTAAACCTCCGACGGTTGGTCGCCCTGGGTCCAACTCTTGAACACGATCTTTGCGTGGTGATGGCCGACATCTTAAAGCGAAAACGCTTAGTTAATGAAGAGAAAACTGTTCAAAAAGCAGAAAACTTTATTAAAATCCTTTCACTCAAGAGACTGCCTGTACCTAAAGTAACGAGTAAAAGATGCACAAAATAAACTGATCACGAGCATGAACACTGTTATTACAATGTACTCGTATAGAAAATTCATTTGAGCAGCCACACCTTAAGGTTCAATTCGACTAGACTTGGAAATTATTTGCGTTGCCACTCAGTAAAAGGGTTGATACAGTTATTTCTTTGAACCACTTACCATTATTTCTTCGAACTTCCCAAAGTCTAGCGTCTTGAATCTTGAAAAATAAAACAGTCAACCACAACAACAACAACAACAACAAAAGATCAGTCACCAACAACAGTCTTAAAATGACTACTTTCACCCGGACGATGACAGCTCATTAAATAATTTCCAATAGTATAACATTAATAATGATACTAACTACAAAATTAACAACAACAACAACAACAACAACAACAACACCTGTAACTCGACTGAATTTGTCAATAGCAGCAAAAGAGATCCATGGAACTGTACAGATGTTAGCTCACCTTTCGATTGGCGGTCGTACGTATTCGCAATAACTACATTCTCTCACTTCCTCCAACGCTGAACGCAAGACACGTAGGCCACGTGAGACGGAAACTCAGCCAAGCCCGAAACCTAAACAAATCACACTCGGTAAATACAGAACCTGTGCCAACTTAAGGCTAATGCAACTTAAGGCTAATGAGGTCCGCAAGAGTGTATGGGCTGTCACAATTTTTTTGCTCTAATATGTTTAATTGCTAGTAAAACATACTTCTGCACGCAAGGCAGGCGGCCTGATTCCAGCACTGCACCTAAGGGAGCCCACATCTTACCCTGACTGTCTCTGCAAAAGGATTCCACTTATTCCAGAGCAGCCACTATCCCGACAAGTCTCGCTGTAGTTTGTCATTTTCCCGGAATTCTCTGACCCCACGTCGACTGCGATTATCGTCTTCGCTCCCATGTTCTTTATAACATCAGCTGAGGACAAAATAACAAATAAGTAAACAAAAAAACAAAACAAACAAACAAACAAACAACAAATAGGGAAGCATAACAGACGCACAAAAGTCGTGCCGCAACTCACCAGGCGGATTATTGACGTAACCGCCTGGTGAGAAAATGGGGAAATGGGAACAGAATGAAACAATAGAAACTTAACAGGAAAGCTGAGAACACAAAACAACGACGGAAACTCAACAAGAATCCGAGGAAACATAAAACGACAGAAATTTAACAAGAAAGCTGAGAACACAAAAAACAACACCAGAAACTCAAGTCTGGTCTTAGATGTTACCACACCGAACACTCATGGACATAAAACAAACAAGCTAATGTAAAAACCGCTAGAGCGTCAAAAACAAACTTTCTATCATTTGACCACCTATAAGTCACACTTTTCCTCTCCGCTTACCGTCCATTTGAATTCTCATTCTGGAAGATGCGATGTCCGTAGTGGATAAAGATGTAAGGCAGAAGTAAGTCCTGTGAGAGAGATTGAAAGTTGCAGTTGCAGTTGTGTTGGGCGGGTGGGATGGGGGGGGAGGGGAGGGTGGGGGTAGTGTATGAGCGGGTGGACAAGTGGTTTGAATGGATTGGACAGACGAGACAGGGATAAGTGTATTGGCCAACACAGTCTTTTACGACATTGTCTCTTGGCTTAACCGTTCCCCATGTCTGATGGGGGGGGGGGGGGGGGGGGGGGTAGTGTATGAGCGGGTGGACAAGTGGTTTGAATGGATTGGACAGACGAGACAGGGATAAGTGTATTGGTCAACACAGTCTTTTACAACATTGTCTCTTGGCTTAACCGTCCCCCATGTCTGATGACTGCACACAAATTTAGGCAGAAAACGAGAATACCTCAATCTGTCTTTCTCCGAAAGAGCTCCGAATGCTTCCCTTGAAGCCACTTCCTGCATGGGAACAAGTTGACACTTGGTCAGAAGAGAAAAAAAACACGAAACTGCGTAACAACTTCGAGAACCGAGTCTCAACAGAAAAAATGGAAGTAAAGGGGTTAGTCAGGCCGACCTTGAGTATTGACGTCATATCCAGTGGACAAAGAGACCGCACTCCTGAGTGCTTGAGCCTTGGAGAACATCAAAACGAGGACTGCTGTTCAGTGCTGAGAACTGTTCACACAAGTTCTACAAATGCAGGGGCAATCAAAGTGACAGTGACAGTCTTTACACGTCCCAGTACAGTCAGTTCTAACAGACAACTTTGGAGCAGTGACAGCGGAAGGTTTTTAAAGTCACTTTATTGTGACTAGCTTTCTTACCCAGGACCAATCGCGCACTATCTCGCACGTCCTCGTGACGTCACCAGTTACGGCCAACGCTGCTCCAATGAAGAAGCCCATGCTGGTCCCACCCACCATGTCGATAGGAATGCCTGCAACGCATGATGGCAAGCGCCGGATCAATAAAGGCAGAAGACCAATAAGCTGGTTTTAAAATGTCGTATAAGACGCTAACGAATTTTTTACGTTTATCAATGACTTATCTTTCCACCATGGATGAATAATCTATTAGTGCTTTCGGCAAGGTCCCGCAAGGTGAAAACTCGATGTTTGCTAAAACAAAACCATCTGAGGAATGGTATAAGACTTGTGTGGAGTCTGAGTTGGTCTGCAATCAAACGACTGATGGTAACATGGGGCCCATAAAGTCCGACTTCATTATAATCACCAACATGATTACTTACACATCAATATTATCGGTGGTTCAATCTCACATGCTAACTGTGAATCGCTTTTGATTCTACCCACAAGGAAAATGCCCTATATGTTGAATTTCAAATCTTTATCATTACCGGTGCCTCGTGTACGTTTAAGTTTTCTTTTAGCACTTTACTGCAGAACTAAACTTACCTCCTTCCTCAAGAGCTTTGATTACCCCGACATGGGAGAGACCCCTGCGTATAACGACGACAACGTGTGAGTAACCGCTCAAAATGAAAGCTCCCAAGAAGTACATTCTAATTCAGTGTTCAATTCCAACTCCTGAACTGTCGAATGAAACCTAAAGGTGTTACCATTCAAATGAAAGTTCTCAATGAGTACATTCTAATAGCAGTGTTCAATTCCAACTCCTGAACTGTCGAATGAAACCTAAAGGTGTGACCACTCCAATGAAAGCTTTCAATGAGTACATTCTAATAGCAGTGTTCAATTCCAACTCCTGAACTGTCAAATGAAACCTAAAGGTGTGACCACTCCAATGAAAGCTCTCAATGAGTACATTCTAGTAGTAGTATTCACTTTCAACGCCTTAACTGTCAAATGAAATTTAAAGTGTAACTACTGAAATAAGAGCTCTCGATGAGCACACAGTTCTAAGAGCAGTGTTCACTTTCAACTTCAGTTGAATAAGTATATTCTAATAACAGTGTGTTCACTTTCAACTCCTAAGCTGTCATAGTGGAGCGGATATGTGCAGAATTTGGGTCGAATTGTTCACTTTCGGTTAAAAGCACCAAACTTGCAGGAAATATACATTTTGTCATACTAATAAATATCTGATACAGTGCCATCGCGAAACTTTCTGTTAAATCCAGTTAAGGAGGTTTCTAAAATGGCCGCCATCTTGACTGGAAGTCGAATTCGACATTGATGGAATTTAGACTTTAAATGTAATTTACATGTTCAGAAGGTAGTCGAGAAGGTAGTCGAAGACAGGTACAACATGCGATCGAATTCTACCGCATCCGCAGAAAGTGCCGCTGCATGCTTTGTATGTGATTAATTTTGTACCCGAAATATACGGCGTATTTGCATGACAGGATGATAGGTTTTTAGCTAAGCTTTTGCGTCGGTCAATTCGATACTTCGAAAGGGGGATTTGACGCTCTCGTTTGTCTGGGAGACGGGACTTTGACAGACGGCTCTGTCCATGGGGTGGAGTCGATTTCACCTCTTCGACAGAGAGTGGGAATTTTGAATTCAGTGGCGGGTCTAGACTGGTCCCCTTAATTTCACTCCACTTTACGCAAAACCAGTTAGCTGTGCCCTTGGTGTGTGTGTTGAAAGAAATCTTCAAGCACAAGTTTATTTGTTGTAACTGTACATGGAAGATCGATCTCCAAGTGTTGCACCGTTCGATAAAAACAGAAAAGATTTTGAGTGCGTAAAGATTTTGAATCGTTGCCTCGATCAAGGTACTGGTTTTATAACTGGATAAATAAACAAATACACATTGCCCTGGCGACTTTAACTCCGACGTTTATTACCGACATACCGTGACGAATCGATAAGAAAATATCTCCTTGTCGAGAGTTTATTCCTCTTTGCCCATGCAGTACGTTTATAGTTTATAGATCTTCGCAAATCACTCGTATTTAATACTTCAAAGGAATATTTCAAACCATCGGATAACTAGCTCAAAGAAACAATATCTCGTATGCTCGTTTCACAAAATTTAATTGACTTAAAAGTCAAAGTTTCAGGCTATTTTATTATCCCTTTCTCCGTGATGTTTTGTCCCGGGGGTGGGGCGTTTGACCACTGAATTCAGCCTTGAAGACGGGCATTTTAGTATTCCTGTTCCCAAACGATGGAACGGTCGTAATAACACAGTTTGAGGACTTACAAGATGTATTTCCGAGGTGAAACAAAGTGTAAACTTTACAACATAACAATCAGCAATTCAACTCTACAAGTAAAAAACACACACGTCAATTTCGCGTGAACACACGTCATATCCGAGCCCGCGCGGTGGGCAGTGGTAGAATCAAACAAGAAGCGTGACTGAAAACGTGACTTCGGCAATTCGCTCGTAAATGGCGAAATTAGTCCAACGATCGCTCCAAAACGGCAAGTCCGTGTAAAACACTGTAAACTCTGTGCGGATGTAATGGATTTTCACAACCAGAAAGGACAATGTAGAAATCAAACGAGGTTAAAAGCAAATGTCACTGAAAGCTCATAAACATGGCTAAAATCGATCGTTCCGAAACAATTCCTTTTAACCCGATAATAAGGAATTTGACGGTAACATTGTTGGAGTTTCGAATTGATCAGCTCATTAGCGGAGGATACCGCGCCACTTGTCTAGCCTTGTTGTAAAAGAAGACAAGGACAGTCATAGACGAGGATGAGGAAATTCAACGTTCTGAGGGTAATGTGCTTGCGGAACTCGTTTTGTATATAAAAGAGCCGCGTGCCAGTGATGCAAAACTCCGCAAAATCATTTGATGCGGCTGTAAGAAAGGATGTCGAGCAAGCTGTTCCTACGTGAAGGCTCACTTACACTGACTGCTCCGTGGACCTGCACTGATGAGTGCGGCAACAGAAATGTACTACGTAAAGATGATTTACTTCGACGCATTTTCAGCCTGAGAACTACCTTGTCTCTTGTATAGTCGAATCCGTGGAATATTATGCCCTTACCATATTTCTGGTGAGAAACTGAAGTAGAAAATCGAAGTTGATCACTTTCGGGAGTGAAAGGGTTAACGCAATCTTCAAACTGTATTGCATACTTGTTATAGACGAAACGAAACATTCTACGATTATTGAAAGCCGAATACTATAGTAAGGAGAACTTGGCTTTTGATGCCTTGCCCAGGTGATAGCTGATTGAACTATCAGTTCTCACTACATGACTCATACATTTTAAAAGTTGGGAGAATCTGCATTTTGAACTTGGGAGTGAAAGTGTTAAGATGATGAGCCAATATTGTAACTAGAATATGTATTGGTAAATATTCTATCATGGCTGTGATAATAAAACAGACAAACACGGTAAGCTCACAAAGAAAAGCATTTACTTTGACCACTTCCGCTAAAAATAATTTTCACTTCCGGTCTGTATAGATTGCCATTTTAAAAGCATTTTTTATATTGTCAACCCAAAGTTTTTCTTCGAAACATGATACTTGCACGTTTTTATTGTTCCTATCTTTGATTGAAAGTGATTCAAATAATAAAAAAGATAGTTCAAATGTACGGTTCAGTCTATGTACTTTTACTTCCGGTCCAACATGGCGGCCATTTTGAAAATACGCCTTAACTCGGAAACCCATTATTTTTTGCGGTGGCACTGTATCCATAGTTGATAGGCACACTAAAACCTGTCTTTCTGCCAAATTTGATGCTTTTAACCGAAAGTGAACAATCCATGCACATATCCGCTCCACTATCAAGTGTGACCACTAAAACGAAAGCTCTAAATGAGTACATTCTGATAGCAGCCTTTTTGTTGTTGATTAGCAGATATTTCTTCTTTTTCTGTGAACCTCACCTCGATCCTCCGCCTCCCCACCAGTCCTATGGAGGTTCTTGTGAAACGCCGAGCCAAGCAAGAAAAATCTGAATTCCTGAGTAAAGAAAAAAATGTACGGAAGCATTGAGTAAAACCAATCAATAATGGAGGGCTATAAAAATTGATGTATCTGAACACTAGAGGATGTCCATCCAACGGAACAGTTTGTCTTGGATACAAAACAGTTCTCTATAGAACAGACTAGACTGTGCTCAAACTTGGTACACTCAGGGCACCTGCTGCTTCTGTTTGGTTTTCTATGTCACAACATTGGTCAACACTTTAGCAAGTTTAGCTGAAGTTCTAGATATAAACCACACACAAGACAAGAAAGCTTTGAAGCCTTGGCTTACAGTATTGCATCCTCTGGATGTTACAATAAAGTCTGTTCCTTTGAAAAATATCAGTGATTAGAATACTTTAATAAAATAAGAAATGCCCCGAATTAGTGCGGAGGGGGTGGGGGTGTTTTGTACACTTTTGCTGTGTTACAGTGCTAGACTGTATTACTAGGCAAGCATTACTAGCACAAAAAATTACTCATGACATCCTCATAACTTTTTAGGCAGAATATCATTAATGATATCATTCAAGACAACTCACTGAATAACAGTGGGTTGCACCTACATTGAAGGGGTGCATATAACCTTCCTTTGAATCTTAGAGCGTATATTAGAGATAAAATAATGAGGTTTTGCTGGTAGAGGTAGCAGTTGACTTGATGAAATTGCTTCCAAACCCAGGCCTTTTGGCAAAGTGATGTCCAAGGCCAGAGGTTTTCAAATGTGCCTACTAAATATGTAATAACCTTTTTTGAGCAATTAAGATATTGATCAAGTTAGAAATATTGTTATTCTGAATGAGCCTCTAGATATTTTAGCTATAAATGAATTGAAACCGATAAATGAAATTACAATATTATTGAGATCAGCTGGTCAATTGAGGGGCTATCATATCATCCATAGTGATAGAAACAACATGGAGGTGAAGTTTGTATATATTTGCACAATAAAATCTCATAGTCGAGACAATGTGACCTTGAAGGTAATTGCTCTTGAAATACTAAAGCTAAATCCATGACTATTTCTGGTTAAAAGTTGGTATAGGCCATTAAACACCCCTGTAGAAAACTCCAAAAAAATTTATGTTTTTGAAAAAAATGGATACTACGTTAAATACACAGAAGTTTATATTCTGGGAGAATTGAATTGCAAAATTCTTTAATCCCTTAGAGTCTAATACTCAACATCTGTTAGACACAATAATTAATTATCAACAAAAATAAAATTGTCTGAGACAATAAAAAAACCCACAAGAACAAATGCTACCAGGTATTACTCTAATAAGTGTATCTATCACAAACAAGACAGACAGCATAAATTCGCTCTACAGTATTCCCGCTTTTGATCAATGATCACAATCTAATTTACAATGAAGGAAAATCAGTATAACCAGAGGACAACCCATGTTTATTGAATCAAGGAAGTTTAAAAACTTTGATGAGAAACAATTTGTAACAGAACTGAAAAATGCCCTGTGGCCATACACAAAAATGAACACATAAGTAATATCTGAAATGCATAGGAAATGCATTTTAAATGTATATGACAAACATGCACCATGCCGAACTACAGTATGCAAGTGTGAAAGCAAACCATCCTTCTCTGTGGTTATATGAATTAAAACAAATGAGACTGGCTGAAGAAAAAGGCTATAAACACTGTCAGCCAGCTGATTGGAAGGCCTATAAAGATGAGAAACCATTTATTGACAAAGAAGTAAATGAGCTTAAAAGAACTATTGTGAAAAACAAATCAAAGAGAATTCTGACAACCAAAGAGCAGCTTGGAAGATACTGAATGATTTAATGGGAAAAAGAATAGAAAATTACCCAAGATATATAAATGAGTTGAAAACTGAACAGGTCACCTATTAAGCCTTTCACTTCTAAGAGTGACCAGCTTCAATTATCTCCTTCCGTTTCTCACCAGAAATATATAACGAAAGGATAACTTGGCTTTTAGCACCTTGTTCAGACAAAAACTGATTAAACTATGAATTCTCACTACATCACTCATACAGTTTCTTCTTAAAAGGTTAGGAGAATCTGAATCTTGAGCTTGGGAGTGAAAGGGTTAACTGTATCTAGAACAAACATTCATTGTTTTAACCTGAACATCACTGTGTGGAGTTAACATGCATATAGAGATGACATCCAGGGCAGCTGAGCCCATGGGACATGTACAGTACACCTCTGGTTTCAGATGTTCAAAGCCTGATCAAGCTAGCCGGCCAGTACAGTCAAGAAAATCCATTTTCTGCCAATTAGACACTACACAAGTATTTTTATCAAAGACCCAGGTAAAAGATTGTTCCAGCTCATAACATCATATCAAGGAAGTCATTTTGTAAGTGAAAGCTTCCCATTTCCAGGCTTTAAAATGACAACAAAATTTTGACCTTAATCCATAACCATCTGTAGTCATGTTTTGAACAATGGAACTGTGTTGCCAAAGTCATCAATTGAAGTTAAATATATGCTAGATTAATATGACAATAGATGTGCATTCCATTGACTGACACAGTTGTATCAACAAGCAATTATTTATGCAATTGCTATAATTTATTAGACAATGTTATTTGTAATTGAACCTTCAGTATTTGACACTCACAATGAAAAGTTATGAATTTCAGTAAATATGTGAGAATGAGCAAAACCTGTTGGCCAAAAACTGCAAATAATATTGTAACACGTTGTGCAGCCCCATACCCAGATCCCTAGTGATATTTGCACCTCCAAACATTGATACGACAAATTATATGCACTGGGGTCAATTCATTAAAACATTTACAAATGTATTTTACAAGCTGTGCCAGATTCCCAAGATGTTAAAACACACTTTAATCGAATACCATGACCAAGTCAGTTCAAGTTATACAGTTGAGACCTCTATCTGTGATGTTTTGCAAACTTTTGTCAGGTTGGAGTCCGTTTAGTGTTGTTTGAATAATGGTCCAGCTTGTAAAATACACGTGTAAATGTTTATTGAATTGACACAAGTTTATATTCTGAAACAAATGAATAAAGAAACTCTCTTCCTGGTGGTATCATGGGCACTGATAAACTCGATGAATAAAATTAAAATGTCCCATGTGCTTATGAACTGCAAGTCATTTCATTGTTGTCAAACACGTGTTCATGAATGAACGTAACATTAATACATAATTTGCTTGCAAAACACTCGAGTTTAGACTTGAGTTCAGGATAACGGGTGGTTTTATTTAGTGGAATCCCGACACAACGAGCTGCCAACGGATTGGGAAAGTGTGTTCGTTATAAAAAAATCGGGATTCGTTCCGAGCATGATACAATGATCGCCCGTACCTTGTGACGTGACTTTGAACGCAATTTGTGGTTTCCTGCGCAGCGTACGTTTCTGTACGGACCAGACGAAGCGTTTGGTGCAGTTTACATAAAGGCAAAAGGTATAACACGAGCTAGAACTTGCCAAGCCATCCCGTCGCCATTTTGTCACATTACTGCGCGTGCGCGTGCGCACAGACCAGACTGCTGACGCATAAACAATGTATCGGTGACGCTCCATCGCGTGACGTCGACGGCCAGTGATTTAAAAGATGGTTTTTCAATTGCGTTTTGTCTTTTTATTTCTCTTTTGGGGCAGTTAGCAAGCTGAGGGGAAAGTGTGCTAAACGCAATCACGGTATTTTAGTGTCGCAGTTAACCGTATTGTTTGAGCTCCTCGTTTGGACTTTATTAAAATAAGTATAATTCACGAGTCTAAGTCTTGCACTACACACACTATTTCTATGCAGTACAAATCTAATGTTCATTTAATGCAATACTTTACGGAAAGCGTGGCACAGTTTAGAAGTAATCATCAAATTTCCTAAAGACAATACACATTACATGACCTCTCCCCACGTCTGTATCACGTGGCAACAGGCAAGCGTAAGTTTTCTTTTTCACGCGGCAAAACACTTCATCTCTAAAATCTTTCTTTCCAGAAATAATCTGCAATTTTTTTAAAAAAGTTTGAAGGATCGCGGACTAAATTTTACAGAGTAACCGTAAAACGAGTTAACCAGTGAACATGCTATTTGCAGCAGAGAGAATATGCGAACCGTACCTCTGAGGAAATAGAAGAATTTTTTCATTGGTGTATTTCGATCCTTTTGTAAAATCGCAAGCAGCTGATTGGTTGAAAGTTTTCGCTTGATCATTTGAACAAAAAAATTTGAACGAGAAAGAAACTCGGCAAAGGTGGGTGATGCAATAACTGTGTAAAGAAAACGGCACGGAAAACGCACTGTACTTGCTTCTGTGGAAACTACGCTTCGATTTCTCAACGCTACTTGGACTGCCGAGAAGAATTTTGAATTACGGATGGCTTTATTCAACGCAAAATTATACAACTGCCCAAGATGAACTGACGAGATCTTTGAAGGCTTCAAACAATTCTGGAGGATATACCGGAACTCTTTTCTGACTGTGAATACGTTCTAATGGGTTTTATGTTCATTATTTTGAATTGTGGACCACCGTACATAGACCGAGAGAAGAACAGTTGTACACACACTTTGTTTTCGAATTCAGTTTTGGATATTTACTGGTTTCATTACACCGCTTTATGCTGATAAATACGAGTTGTTCTTCAATCTGACGGTCAGGGAAATTCTGTAGAAGCTGCTGAAGACTTTTTTTGTGTCAAGAAAAGCGATGTGACTTGGAGTGTTTTCCGTTCCCGCGCGGCGAAACACATATTTCACAAGTTTACGGTAAGAAATTTCAAATATCTTGTTCTCTTTGATTGTTTTCTGCTCAAATGTTATTCCCTGATGTTTTTTATCGATGTGATGTTATTATGATTTTTTCTGGTCCATAAATATGTGTTTTCTCAGTCAAACGCCTCTATGTTTGAATTTCTGTTCACAACATGACACAAACGCGCCGTGTTTCTGCTTTCTTGTCGAATTTTCTTGTTGTCAAATCGTTTTATGAATGAAAATGCCACTGTTTCACCTCAAAAAATTCCCCTAAACAATGCTGAGCAGTGTGGATATTTTTCCTGACAGAAATAAACTCGTGTTGTTGGTTTTTTGACAAATTTCTGGTCAAACAAGTTTCAGTTTTGAAGAGAAACATAATTGATTCAAAGAGAAAATTGTTTTGTGAGCCGTGAAATGTAAACAAACGCTTGTCTGTTGTCTCAGTACATTTTTATAGTTAAAAATATCCAATATTCAGGTGTGTGTTGTGTTCTTTTAACTCGTTGCTCCACTTCTTGTCCAACAATAACACTACTAGAGTTTTGTTGTGTTGGAGATTTTTAGCGAGTGCAGGAACACCTGTATGAAGGAGCGGGTTATTCAACAAATATAAATACTTCAGTGTTGAATTTCTCACAATACATTTACTTAGCTTACTTATATCTTTTATCTCGTTGAAGCCCAAATATAACCATTCCAGTGGTCCGTTTCTCTCCAATACTTGACACACAAGTCGATATTCAACTGAATTCTCATCAAGCCGCTCGCCGTTCAGTACCAGTCTCTCCCAAGTGAAACTGCTGACGACAGCTGAATGTAAATCTTCTTCTAAGTCGACGCTGACGTTTTCACGGATTACATCGCATATGTAAAGAAAACTAGAACAATCATCAGTATTTGAAATGTTCTGTGTGAGAGAGCGAACTAGACGAACACAAATTTCTCCCGCCTCGGAGTTTTGACTCATCAGACCAGCAAGGAATATCGCTACCTGTTTGAACTTAAAATTATCAAAAAACCCATCACCTGTAGTCTCACTAAAATATTCTAGATAAGCTTCGTTACCTGACAAAGACTGCTTCTGCAAATTTAACGCAGCAAAGAATTCCTGCAATGTCTTATGAAGGAATTGATACGTTGAGCGAGGATTGAAAATTGAATCACTTGTTGCTTTTGAGAGGAATCCACAATCCAAAATTGTCGTCGCGCGGTCTTCGGCGTGAAGGTCGTCTTCACTGAAGTGAAGTTGGTCATTTTGAAGCCCTTGCAGAGCCAAACGACCGAGAGCGGCAAGGTCTTCTTCATGTTTCGCCAGTATGTCAACGGGGGGATCTTGGGCTTTCTTCTTGTAGTAGATTTTCAGAATACACCAAATAATCTTTTGGTACAGTTGAGTTGTGTGCGAAGGCAGCTGGCCATCTGTTTCCTGACAGACAGCACAGAGAAGAGTCGTGTTCAGCGGGCTGTGAGTCATTTCTCGAAGGAGCGCACCATCTTTGCTTCGGGCATCAATTCGTTTCAGGAGCTTTTGGCCATTTTCTGGGTTCTTCTTGAAGAACTGAAGAATGTAGGACTTCGCGTCTTCCAAAGTGAATCCAATGATCTGGAAAAGGCTGTCGCAATACTTTCGTAGTTTTGGGTTGTCTCGACTTGTAAGCAGAAGATGAAGGTTAGAGAGAATCTCTCCTCTGATCAGTGGAAACAGATCGATCTCTCGAGGAAGCTCGTCCAAGCCATCGAGGAGCATAAGGACACCAGAATTCGCTTCTCTCATGTATCTGAACAGGGCATCTCTGAGATCTGGCCGATCGCGTGGAAGCAGATCAGTAATGGCTTTCTTTAGAATGTCAGCAACAGCAGGTGAACGCTCTTCGCGTTTTAGATCTCTGCATTTTAGCTTCAGGAGGATCTCGATATCAGGGAATGATTCGCTAGCCTTTATCTTTTCCCTGGACCAGTCGTACGTTAGTTTCTGGGTAAACGTTGTCTTCCCAATCCCGGGTTTTCCCTCGACAAGAACTACTCTTGGTTTTTCTTTGCGGCATTCTTTGTGCGATTTGAATATTTCGTGCATGTCGCAGGGATCTTCGGTTCGGTTATGCGATCTCTCCCTCTCCTTGCTGACCATTTGTAGTTTGGTGTAGATTTTGTCCAGAGACAACTGCCAATCTTCGTTCCAAGGCAGGGGGTTAATATCTGCTTCTCCTGTCCTGTATTGCTCCTTCAGAAAAGCTAGGAGAAGAAAGAAGTTTGTCACATAAAACATTACAAAGAAACCGTGCAATTAAAATTCATCAATAAGTAGGAAAAGGATGCTCATAAAAAGAAACAAATGTTTAAGATGCAAATGTCTGACTACTGCAAGTGATGATGCAAGATTGCAACACCTTACAATATTTTGCATCACCATTCTACTGATGTAACTCTGCTTACAAACAAGGTAGCTCACCCCATTTTGAGTAGGGTAACATTGTGTTCTTTAAAACAAGGCTTTGACAGGTTTTGTTACATAGGTCTTGTACATGCTTAAAAGAATAAGTGGAGTTCATACATTACTAGTAGAAAAGGTGGTTTAATCCTTTTATCGACTTTCCATCCACACAAGACAAACATTGCAGAATAATTGTCCAAAGTTCACTTACCTGCAGCTTCCTTCACAAGTGGGTCCTCTGGTGATGTGATTACCTGGGTTGTGGAGGCATCCTGGTGACCTGTAAAAGCAGGAGATCTAAATTTAAGCAAAGGCCTTATCAAGACTGCAGGTTATATTGAAATATCCTTATTTATCTTAAGCCTCAATACCAATATTCCAATTCTCCAAAACTGCACTGAACAAAAATGGATCAGCAGTGTTAGAAGAATTGACAGTCTGCCAGCTTGGCATGAAGCTAAGCAAGAAATCAACTACCATTTTCTGACCCCACCAAACCATGTACAGCTGGCCATGTGTTGAAAGTAGAAGTTTTCCCTGATCACTGTTGGGTCCTACAGTTATTTTAATCTGCTTGGAATTACTGCCAATGAACCCAAACCCATACATAATTATGAATATCAATATTTTTTTGGTACCAACACAGGCAGCCCACAAGGTGTTACTAAGTCACGCCTGATCAGTCAAGGTCTGATGACGTCAAGGCCGATCGGTTAAAAAGGATTTGTATGGAGAGATTTTCAAATCACATTTTATGCGTGAAAATAAAAAAATCTTTCTCCTGAAATTGGTCAGATAACATTACGAGTCCTTATTTACCGTTTAAGGTGACTTTCAAGGCGATTTGGCGCCGATTTAGCGATTTTTTTTGTGGTGATTGTGTACAGTATGTACTAAAAATTTGGAAAGGTCCAAATTTTTAGTACATACACAATCACCACAAAAAAAAATCGCTAAATCGGCACCAAATCGCCTTGAAAGTCACCTTAAACAGTAAATAAGAACTCGTAATGTTATCTGACCAATTTCAGGAGAAAGATTTTTTTATTTTCACGCATAAAATGTGATTTGAAAATCTCCCCATACAAATCCATATTAACCGATCGGCCTGACATCATCAGACCTTGACCGATCAGGCGTGACTTAGTAACACCTTGTGGGCTGCCTGTGGTACCAAAGAAGGAAATTACATTTTCACAACCAATTGAGACAAGGCTGATGTTTGTATAATGAAGGAGAGTCAATTTAGATGTTTCAATGAAGCCTTATCAATTCAAAATCAATATACAAGCTTCTTAGATTTGTTGCAATCAGTGCAGCTGGTGAAAGATCTTTTTCGCTGCTTCTTGATTGAAAACATGGTTTTGTTCGATGGTGACATCAATAATCTGACTACTGAACACTCGTACACTGTACCATCCTGAAATCCTCTACCTCCCCCAACCCTCCCCTGCACAGTGCCTGTATTGGTGCCCAGCTGTTGCACAAAGAAGTTTGGTGAGTGTCATGGCCAGAGTAGATTTGATTCTCACATAGTTTGTTTGATGATATGAACTTGTACTACAACACTTCAGATTTAGATTCTATTCTAAGGACTAAGATTTCAAATTTTCCTGCATAGCATGCCACCGGATCCCTCTGAGTGCTCATGCTAACATGTTTGCAATAGCCCTCCCTCCCTTCACACTCTAAAATCTGCTCTGCAGACATGGAAGCCCAAGCCTTACAGGTATTTACTTTTTACAGTATGCACAAAATGTTCAGAATATTGACTTACCTTTGACTTTCTTCAGATGCAGTTTTTGTGCAAGGGAAGACCAAAGACCTGTATCAATAGAAAGAACTATACATTAATAGCAGCAACTGCTACCAACACCACTTAAAGTATTACTAAGTTGATAATACAAGCAACTACTGTAGTATTACTTCTTAATTTTTCAAACTCTCCAATTGGGATTAATTGGACAGTTTGAAAATACACAAATGTCTATACAAACAACAGCAATTTAATTTCTCGAGTACAATATAATTTACACATAACAGGACTACATGCTGTCCAACTTGGAAATAATCGAAAATAATCAGACGAGAAAAATTCTGAGGACTTGATCTGTGGCCTCGTTCAATTAATTCAAGGTCCTCATTATTTTTTTACCTAATTATTTCCTAATTGGACAACATGCAGTCCTAATACACATACGAACATGCTGTTGGTCCAGGGTTGGTATACCCAGAAATTTGACTAGGGATGGCTGCACGTAGCCTGAAATGTCAGTGGTCTCCTCAGCCCTCAACCCAATATGATGTAAAGTGTAGGCAAACATTATGACCTACTGTATGCAGCCCAAGGATTGAACAATGCAAAACAAATTCAAGCACTATACTGATTATACTGTATATGTACCTGATAGATTCCAATGTGTCTTCTTGCCTCCACTTGTCTGTGATTTCTCCTGACTAGCAGCAGGAGCTTAATATAGAAGAATATCAGCAACACTTAGTAATTAGATATAAAAATTCAACACCAGTGAAACTAATCTTTGCAGTTCTCTGCAAGTGTACAGCAAGTTGCAAAAGAACAGGAGATATTCAAGAATAACCACAGGGTGGCCAGGGACATCACAGTAAACAACAATAACACAAGTCGTTAAAAATAAAGAAAAACAAATTAAAGAACAATTTGTAAGATTTTACGTTATATAATTTTTGGCTGTTTTTTCCACAAGTTCTTGCACAATACAATTCAACATTTTGTCTGAAACAGGGTCAGGGTCAAAGGGACTCAGCGGCACACTCCGTACTTATTTAAGGTAATGCTCCCCCCCCACACACACACACACACAAAATCTCAAACTATGTTACATGTGGCATTTTATCTCATGATGACGCTATTTGGAACACTATCATACACAAAAGTCCCAGAGGGCTTCCATCTACAATACACCCCCACCCTCCCTTATATGCAGGTGGAGGCCAGGGAGCTTCAACTTGCATGTGTATAATTATTATACCCAATTATTGAGTTACCTGAGGTTCAGAGCAAAGAGAACTTTCACTACAGTCCAAACATATAAAAAAGATCTACCATATATTATCATACTACACAATTTTAGATATGATGTTTAGAAAAAAAGGATAAAAGTTGGGTATGGTAATGAGATGACAAAAAGGGAAAGAAAAGATTTTTTATAAAAGCTCAGTAATTTTCCATACCATGTTCCTGTTCCTGTCTACCATGATACCCAGCAGCACTCTGAAAGAAGACAAAGTTACACGTTGTCTTAATAAACTGTTGAATATTTAACAGACAGACAGGGTTTGAATTTAGCTTTTGTGCTCACTTGTCCCAGGGAAAACCACAGGTCATGTTTTGGATTCCCCATCCAATCTGACCACTTAATTATTTAGATCCCACACATCATCAAGTTAAAATTTTGTAGCATCATTGCAACACAAAATTCCACCATTTTTCTGAAATCCACTGTCTGCCCAAGAAACTGCAACCATTGTACACCAGATGTATTTGGTTGCATCAGCAATGCTTTTGGTTTTCCAGGAAAACGTGAACTACCATTAATTTCAAACCCTGAATATAATACAGACCGTTTCATCAAAAATCAAAGATCTGAATCAAGGCTGAAATGAATGTAATCCAGGGCACTGTAAATTTGACTCTGATAGTATTGGTATTCTTATTATATGAATATATATAAACACTGTACGATCAGATAAGCAATGAATGCCCTTCGAATGGTTCGAGCTGATGGTAATGCTTTATAAAATGTATCACTATGTATATGGGTATAAAAAATAAGATCTATGAGGTCCAGCTCTGAGCCACAACCAATTTCAAATACTGTTCCACAGTTTTCTTCACTAAATAATTATTAACTTTATTACTTCAGTTCTTGGAAATCAAGCACCTGTTTTGTTCACATAACACCACAATGTCAATTAGCACATGTTTTGTCCAGTCAGTGTTTCTGCAAAGGAGTGGGCCAAGTGTGGTATGGTTGCTTTTCAACTGATCAAAAAATTAAAATGGTGAGGCTCAAATGTGGTTCTGGCCATTTATGATAAGTTTTATTGACAGCAGCAGAAGGAATCAATTTTTGGTACTTTGGTCAGGTCAAATCATTTCTAAGAGAGTTGGTCCCTCGAGAAGTTTCTAGCCACGTGCTTGAAAGGGCTGTTCATAAACAGCAATTGATTGATTGATTGAAGAAATGAAGATTTGCAATTTTGAGTCACATAAAGCTTGAGCACATGACCACAGCATCACTTGGAAAAAGATCATTCATGACTAAATCTACCCTGTGTAAATTCAGTAGAACAAGACCCAGTAATTGTACCTTTTGACAGCCACAGTATTTATGCTCCAGCTCAAATAGTCCTTCTTGTAGCAAAGCTTCTGAAAGGGCTGTGTAGGAGAAGGAACTTGGCATTCTATTGTGCCACTCCCTTAGCATTGCAAGAGCTTTCTGTCTGGGACTTGGATATTGAACAATATTGGTGTCAATGTCCTCAAGAACGTCTTTGTTCAAGCCAAGTCGTATCCCAAGATACTTCCAGCTGTGAATAATTTCCAGCGACAGATTCAAAAGTTCGATGTCAGATGGTGCACCTGTAAAATATAGCTTTGAGCATGATGCATTTTATTTGGCTTACAACTCCTAAATTCAGAAGCTTAATTTTCTCAGCTTTTTTCAAAGCAACACACCTAAAACAGATTTATGTCATCACTTTTCATTGGCTGGGAAACTTGACAACCAAATGACTTAAATGCAGATTTGCCTAAACTTGCCATAAGCTGCTAATGTTTGCAAGCATGCATTTTCAAATTAATTGGTTCTTTCTATCAAATAGTGTAAAACTGAACTGTTTTGAGATCCACTTTTGAAAGCATTTTTAATTGATGAGTTCTCAATACCAGACTTGATTCTTTTAGTGTCAAACAGTAGGAAAATAATAGAGAATAGTGATCCAAAAAAAAAAAAGAAAAAGAAAACAGTACCGACCATGTACCAAGCACAAAGGTGACCACATAATATTGAACATTGATGTTACTGTGGAATATTTGTTCACAATTGAAAAGGGAACCCTTTCGAGCAGAGCCTCTCAACAGAGGGAGCGCTACCCCCAGCCCTGCCCCTGTGGTGATGGTGATGGTTTGGTCAAACAATGTCTTGACAAAATATTGGTGTCTGTAAATTTGGATCCATAAGAGCATACCTCTTAATAATTATTTAAAGATGGCAGCAAGGTAGTGATTTAATGAACAAAAAGCCTACAGTAGAAGCAATGTCCTTTTTGACAGCAATTCAATACTGAAGGAAAACTTCAGTGATCGCAGCCTTGACTGCTACTGTACTTGACCCAAGCCAGTCAGCTATTTTCTTTATCTCTTTCCCACTGAAGGCATTGATTTTTATTAATGGGGAACAAAATGTATGCTGGGAAATAAATTATCTAGATGTCTGTCAATCAAAAAAGTGTGGTTAATAACACTATTGGGTCAAAGGTTGCACCACAATCTTGTGTACAGTATCTGTACTAGGTGCAGGATATTCAATAATTCCTATTTCCCCTTACCCTGGAAGCGAGAGGTTTCTTGCTCTTGGAAGCTCCGAGCTGCGTGGCCTTGTAGGGCTGGGGTGAAGCCAAGGGCCGTGGAGGGCTGGGGGCGAGGTGGAGAGTTCTCTCACCTCAGCTCCACCTCATCGCCATCAGCCCTCCGCAGCCCTTGGTTTCACCCCCAGCCCTACACGGCCGTGCAGCTCAGAGCTTCCGAGAGCGAGAAACCTCTGGCTTCCAGGGTAATTCCTCTTGGTCAATAACAGCAAAAAGAACTGCACACTGAATGTGCCAAATTATGTGGGTGTTCACGCAAACGAGTGGTTAGCATGCCGGTCTTTCACCAATGCGGCCCAGGTTTGATTCCTGACTTGGGGATCTGACCCCGGCGCCATAAGTGGGAAGGATTATGTTCCTGTCTGAGCTACCCTCCGTCATTGGGTGGGGACATTAAGCTGTTTACCTAGTCTCTCAACCTTCACTAACCCAATATGAGGGACTTTAAAGAACTCACACACTTCTCGAAAAGAGCAGGGGAATTTCCCCAGTGCTGTGAACTGTCCTCCATTACCATACCACTAATTCAGAGATCATTGTAAAGCACATTTGAATATGTACAAATAGAATTTGCGCTATATAAATGCATCATCATCAAACCTAATCTTGTCAAGAACAGACTAATCTTTTTATTGTGAGTCAGTGAAGAAAAATACAACATACAGTATACTTACTTGTTTCATCTCTATCTGCGAGTTCATCTTCTGAGCGTCTGTGCTCTGGTCGACCACCACCTTCTGCCATTCTTGTTTAGACCTGAAAACATGAGAAATTAAAAATCAATTATTCAGACTTTTGTCAAACTACAACAACTGGTACAAACAGATTAAACTGTATACCATCCATTTCTCAACTTCTGAATACTGTATAAGTCAAATTAATGTCTTGATCTTTCACAGGAACTTTCAGTTTACAAAAAAACATTAGTGGCCACAATTATGTATACTAAATATATAATCCACAGAGAAAAGCCAGTCCTGTCAAGTAGTCTGATTTTTTCCCATAATTCAAAGCTCTGAAAACCAAACCAAAGTACAGGTAATAACACAACCACAGAACACAACTTGTGTTTGATTCTATGGTACTTTGAAGAAGAAACCAATCAGCAGTGAAAGAAATGCCATCATTGCTCACTTGCATGCATAGATCACAATATTAGATTTTGTCTTGTTCCTGATCAGCCAAGAATGCTGTCAAACTTATTTGGACAAAAACATAGCAATGCAAAACAAAAGCAATCACACAATAGTACTTTGAATGTCATCCAAAAACTGCTCTATCTGTATTTAATCCGTTATGCATTCATTACGTCTGCAGATCAATCATCCAAACATCATCAGAAGGTCAACTGTTCATCCCCTCCCTCCCCTCCTTGGGCACAACACTTATCTACAATACTATATGTTGTTCAACTGTCATCTGATATTGTCGGTTGATTCAATAATTATTACTTGTAATGTTACATGTCATTTGTAATATTTGATGTCAAGCATTAGAGAGCCACCAAATCATTTGAGAGCTAAGGATGCAACCAGAGCCGATCAGATTCAGTTCAGCAGTCACTTGCAACCTGATCTATGCAAATGCTTTGACAATCAACAATGTGCGTCAGAGTCAATTTTAAACATTTGTTTACTGGTGCTGTTTATGAATCACTTGAAACCGGCTAAACAGTAAAAGCACTCAGACATGCAAAACTCAATGACTGAAGTCTCTAGCAATTATTCTGGTGAAAAATTTGTGTACAAGAGGCCCTTGGAGAGAAAAATGAAAAAAAAACCACTGGCAGCAGATGCCATCTGCACATCATGGTGAACCAAATCAATTTTCCTGGGTGAATGAAATCTGTATAACTCTTAACCCTTTCACTCCCAAATGTGATCAAGTTCAGTTTTCTCCTTCAGTTTCAGTACCACAAATAAATCATACAGTAAGGAGAACTTGGCTTTTGGTACCTTGCTCAGATGATAGCTGGTTAAACCATCAATTCTCACTACACCACTCATAATTTCCTCTTAAAAGGTTGGGAGAATCTGCATTTTGAACTTAATGGTTCAATCCCAACTTTCAAGTTCAACAAATATTATCTCTTTGTCTGCACTTATCATGTCAGGATATGCATTAGATTACTTCCTTCATCATCACATTTACTGGCTGATTCTTTTGCAATGACTTTAAAACTACAGTTCATGTATAATCACCAGACAAGTAAGAATGCAAGGAATGAAAATCCTGTTTGTTCAATGAAAGAACCCATTCAGTTTAATTGTGGAAGTTAATTTATAATTATTACTCTACTGCCACACCTCTTTGCTCCCTCGGAATGATCAAATAAGGACCATACAATTAATTCACACACAGAAAAGCATCGATCTGTTCATATGTACAAGGCCGAATTTTCGTGTGATTGCACAATCAGCTTTCATATCTTCGGTTTCAGATGCCTGCGATCAATCGTTTAGAAATGAAGGATCTCAAGGACTCCTGCACTCAATCCAACTGGGCTGCACTACATTAGTAAGTGTAACTGAAGCCTTTGCCCTTTCAATTCTCTCGCTAACTCGATCCAGAGTGTTATCAATTCAACACAATATTTCTCTTCCGTATGCACCCTGTAGTACGGTCAAGAATGACGCATTTCAGCGGACAATCTTCCGATAACTTATTCAGGACGCGCTCAGAGACACCACGACCATCTGAAACACAGTTTGCCAGTCTTGTACTAAAGTACTGTAGTTTAGCAGTAAATAGAAACAGAATAAACGAAACACCCGACGATTGAACTAAAACGTGCAGATTTCATCAACTTATTAAAGCGCCGATCTTTCGAGCCGATTCTAGTAAGGTGTCCTGTTGTTTCAATGAACATTTGTTTCTTACACTGTAAAGATTTACTAACCTCTGCTGGTAAAGCAACAAGTCCACAAGAAAGTCACATCCGATCAGTCTAAAGCCACCACACAAAATGGTCGTGCAGGTGAGTTCGATCTGCGCCTTTTAAAACTAACCAATCAGGGTCGAGTTTAGAAAATGGGGCGACAAACTCGAAGATTGATGGACTTGCGTCGGCACTTTTGTCGCTGAAAATTCTTAACAGAAACCTTAGTTTTTCTCTTTCCTGTGTTTTGCGCCAAAACTCAAAACATTCTCTTGAATTTGTACCAGTGAAAAAAACAGCTCACAGGAAATTCAACCCTCATAAAAATCGCGTGATTTGAACAACTTCCGGTTGTGGCTTTTAGCCAACTCTGTTTATACAAATCGCCATCGTTACACAGCTTGGGATGTATCTAAGACAAAATTCTTCACACATTCGTTACACGGCTTCTGTTGTCACGCAGAATACAAAGTTTGTAAATGAGTTTTGATTTTCAACTCACAAATATTTCAAAACAAGGATTACAGTTGCAGATTTTTTCACAGGCTAGCACTACAGAACTATTGTTTTATGTCAACAGGCGGCACACGAACTGTCAGCTCGCTAATATTCAGTATCAGAAGTGAAGGTTGTACTTGTTTGCTCGCTAGAGTAAATATCTCGTGCGCTCTATTCTGTATCTTGTTCCTACAGTATTTCAGACCAAAATGTGCAGTTTTCGATCCTATTTTAAGACCAAATATCAAAACCTCCTACCCTATTCCAGCCCAAAGGTCCAAGATCGATACCCTATTTAGACTAAACGCTGAAAACGTTTCAATAAAATCTCGTTAAATGTACACACATGCTGAACTATACACCAAAACCACACATAAAGCGGCACCCGTTCTAAAGTTGTCTGTTGTCTCTTCTGAACTCGTTTAATTAGCTAAAACATCACATTTACTTTCGGCACCGTTGCTTGTTCCAACGTGTTTCAAGTGCGGAACTAACGCCGGTGTATGTTCTGAACCTGAAAGGACACGGTGCATTTCATGAACTTGATCGGTACATTTTCTAAACGTGAACAAGTACAGTTGACGCTGGGCTGGTTAACCTACCATGATCCCAAATACCTCCCCGATATCTTGTCTACAGTGAATATCTTGTGTGCTCTGTTCCATATCTTGTCTACAGTGAATAACTTGTGTGCTCTGTTCCGTATCTTGTCTACAGTGAATTTCATGTGTGCTCTGTTCCGTATCTTGTCTATAAGTGAATATCTTTTATATATTAATGTTTGAAAATCCAAACTTTCCATGTTGACAATTCAAACATTCATCACTAAAAAGCAGTACTGTATATACTAGTTTAAAGAGTGTTGATGGTGTAAATTGGTGTCGCTGTGTCGAGGTAGGTGTAAATCAATTTATCAAGGCTGTCACAAATTCTTAAAGGCATAAACATGATCCATTTATTGACTTTGTGGTTTTAAATAGCCAAACAAAACCCTATTGTGCTGACAAGAATGCAAAGAATGTTCTTCCTGTTTGTGCAGATTTAATTTTGTTTTGGAAACTGATCACTAAAAATCCATATTTTCTCAAAGCACCTTTTCGTCTGTTATACAAAGGGTGATTTTTCACATGATTCACAAAGCCATGGAATCTATAAAATAGCCTATTTTGTGCATGTCATATATCTCCAGAATCCCTCTTGCTGACTGGGCAATATGGTTTTAAATGTAAAATATTTTCCTCTCTCTCTTCTGCAGCTCATGAGCAAGATTTTATTTTATGCTTCCTGTGTGAAGTTTCTGAGGCATTTGTGGCAAGCATTCTTTTGATTTGATTATTGTAAATGTTTCGGTTTGGAAACCTGTGCTATAAGACAGTCTCCATGTTACAAGATTAAAGCATGTAGCTGGGGACAATAACTGCTGTTAATGTAAAATATATTGTTTCCTATCTCTTTGTTGTTGAGTGTATTCCATGATGTTTATTGCCACCTCTATACATGTTCACTGTGCTTGAGAAATCAAAGCTGTCATATTTGTGAAGCTATAAATTATCTTTTGATGTTCATTAAATGCTGTAGCTAGATAGACCATGTGTTGACAAAAATGCTGGCCTTCTCCTATCCAGAAATTGTTGATCATTTGATTGAGGGTACGGATCTTACACCTAAATCATTGAATGTACTTTTTTAAAAATCTAATTCTACGCTATTCATTGTACGTTATATGATGTACATCAACAGGGAAACACATTGAATTGAACTGAAGTGAATACTTAATATTCTCCCTTTGCCTGCATTTATCAAATCATAGAGGCTTGTTGTCAATTTGCCTGTTGCAAAATATTGAAGTCATGAGTAGTATTTATTGACTACTATTTTTATATTATAACCAAACAAGACCCCATTGTGCTGGTAGAATTAATGCATTAAAGAACGTTCTTTCTGTTTTGTTTGTTTGTTTGTTTGTTTGTACAGAATTCTTTTAGTTTCACTATTCAGTTACCGCTCTCTCTGTACTCTCAGACTGAGCAGCTAAGAACTTTAATTATTTGCTTCGAAGCGTTTTTCATCTACACAGTGTTTTTCACGTAATTCCACAAAGCTACAGAATCGTGTTTATATAGATCTATGTCACAATATGATTTTTCATACAGCGGCCCAAGAATACCAGCCCTCAAACTGACTGGACAATGCTGTCTTTAAGTCGAACATTTTCTCTCTTCTGTCACTTTTGAGTGAATTGCCCGCTTTTTATGTCGCATGCTTTTCCAGTTTGATTCAGAAATCGAAACCGTCTGCCGGTTCGCAAGGCGTTTCCAGCGAGCGATCTTTTGATCAGAGTGCAAATTGAAGTGAAGTTACGTTTAAACACATCCCAAATAAACTTTCAAATAGAGTGTTACAACCTAAAATCAGTAAATACAAATATTCAAAGACAGAATTCAGACCACACAACACCCGATGAATCACTGAACTCAAACGCGCACATTTCACCAAGGAAAGCGCCGATCTTCGAACAAATGAAGTGTCCTATTGTATCCGTTAACCACTGTTCTAACAGCATAAAGATTCACTAACCTCTGCTGAAGAGAAACTCCACAAGAAATCCACAACTCAAGTCACCAGACAAGATGGCGTAATTGCAACGAAGGAACAATCCCTGGGGACTCCCCGGCCCGCTCAACTGTCACCTTGAACCAATCAGAATCTAGTTTGGTAAAACAGCAGACAATGGAATTATAAACGCTTGAGTAGTCTTGACAGAAAGCTCGACTCTCTGTCCAGTGTTTTGCACCACAACTCCAAACACACCGTTTTAACCTCGAATTTCAGTGAAGAAACCAGTAAAGAAACAGCTCACCAGGGAATTCAATCCTCACAAATTCATAACAAAGAGTGCGCGATCAGTCGCGTGATCTCAAGAATTTCCGGTTGTGGCTTTTTATAGTGATGATCACGCTGACAATATTAAAGCCGAGTTCCTTTGTTTCACGGTTGGCAAAATTATGAATGACAAAATAAAAGTTTGTAAACAATGACTCTCGCTATAGTCAACTCTTGAATGTTCAAGAAAACTCTGTTTGCGAAACGCTATCGTTGCTCAGCAGCTCGTGAGTTTAAGAAATAAAAACAAAATTCTTCACATATTCAGTACATGGCTTCTGTTATAACACAGGATACCGAGTTCGCAAATCAGTTATGATTTCTCTCAAATCAATTTTAATACTCACAGAAACAGATTTGTTTACATGCTAGGCTGGCACTTCAGAACATCTAATGCGTTCCATTTGTCTTGTTTCTACTGCTTAATTTTGGTGCTCAAGGGTCGACAGAATTGATATGGAATTATTAGAGCGGTATTTGATTTATCAGAAGAGAAGGTTACTTATTTGTTTGCTCGCTATAGCCGAATATCCGGTGCTCTGTTCGACTGGAAAATTTCAGGTCGACACTGCCTGATGTAAACTAGTCGTAAGAAACTCAAATCAAGAGCTCGTTTCCCTATTACATGCAACAAAAAGTACACAAGACATTAGATGGAGAGAATCTAGAATTAATTCTATGTTAAAAGCTTCTGTAGCGCAAACTGTGCAGTTAAGCCCTATGCACACGAGCAAGTTTTCTATGACAAGTTTTCTGTGACAAATGATTTGCTCGTGTATACGGTCGAGCAATTTTCTTTTAACAAGTTTTTTAACAAACTTTCGTTGTTTCTTTTCCTTCTGACTTGGAGTTCCATAAACTTTTCGCGTGATCTCAAATCTTCCAGTAAGAGACTAATTGCATTATATTGCTAATTCAAAGACTGTGTTGTCAATGTTGTGGATGCCACCATCTTGACCGTGCGAACACGCTCGCAAAATGAAGACATGGGAACTAAGGTTTTCCGAAAAACTTTGACAAGTTTTCGTGTACACGAGCAAATTTCACATGTGACAAGTTTCCCTTGTCATAAAAAAGCTAGCACGCTAGCTTTTCAGCAAATGCATTTGTTACAGAAAATTTGCCCAAATTTTCTCATGTACACGAGCAAAAAAAACTTGTCGCAGAAAACTTGTCATAGAAAACTTGCTCGTGTGCATGGGGCTTTACACTTCCGCTAAACCTTTACTTCCTTCTTCACATGTCGGGGCTATGTTTAAAACATGGCAGCGGGAACCCGGGAACCGAGAACAGGGAACCGGGATACTGAGAACCGGGATACTGAGAACCGGGATACTGAGAACCGGGATACTGAGAACCGGGATACTGAGAACCGGGGTACTGAGAACCGGGAACGGGAAACCGGAACCTGAAAACCAGGAACCGGGAACCGGGAACCGGGAACCGGGAACCTGGGAACCGGGAACCGGAACCTGGAACCTGGGAACCGGGAACCTGGGAACCGGGAACCTGGGAACCGGGAACCTGGGAACCGGGAACCTGGGAACTGGAAACCTGGAAACCGGAAACCTGGAAACCGAAAACCTGGAAACCGGGAACCTGAAAACCGGTCACCTGGAACCGGGGAACCCGGGAACCCGGGAACCCGGGAACCCGGGAACCCGGGAACCCGGGAACCCGGGAACCCGGGAACCGGGAACTGGGAACCGGGAACCTGGGAACCGGGAACTTAGGAACCGGAACCTGGGAACCGGAACCTAGGAACCGGGAATCCGAGAACCCGGAACGGGGCATCTGGGAACGGGAAACCAGGAACCAGGAATCTGTAACCATGAATCTTTTTGTTAACCACCCCCTCCCCCCCCCCCTCTCCCTCCAATAAAGAAACAGTATACATTTTGAAGTTGAGCCCCAACCAAAACTGTGCCCCACCCCTCCTCCTAATGTAATGTTAATGCCCAATTTTAATGAAAGCACGGTTTGGCCAAAATACGAGAAACGATGTGCGCATATGCTATTGATTTAGTTAATTGATTTGGTTTATAGATTCATTCACTAAAGATCCGGTTTGTTATTGAACGAGAGATTATGTAATACAATTGACCTTTAAAGCAATATACATCAGTGGTATAACTCATTAAAAAATAACTGATCATCTTGACAGTCAAAGCTTTTAACTCGAGATCTTATCAACAAACCGTTTAGCGTGTACGAGGGTCCATGTCGAAAGTCGAGGGTAACATGTCGAGGGTTGAAAAGAGATCCTTTCATTTTTTTTCCCGACAAAAGAAGAGAATTGAAATGAAGCAAAACTCTGAGTCGCAGCTATCAGTGAAAACAGGAAACAGATTGATTTAATTAGCTATTTATACTAACATGTACCGATTATCAAACGTGTTGACGGGTACACTCTGACAAAAATGTTCATATTCGCATTTTATAAATGTCCGCATTCCCAAATTTATCAAATTTGCAGTCCAGATAATAAACTGCCATTGTTTAGCAAACGAACTCATCAAATTAGACAAATCAAACGAGCTATTTTGTCAATTGTATGACGAAAAATATACTCACTACTGTGATATTTTAAATTATGATAGACTTTGTATTGTAACGTACCCAGGGTCCACAAACACAGGAAACAGAGCTTCAACAACGTCCAACTGTATTAACCTCTCAACAGTGCGTCGACTCATACAAAATGACTCATACGGAATTCTCGTAAAAACTCCCGTACAAACTCGTACCACAACGGCTTGTGATCCCTTTTATACTAGACACACGCTAACCGATTCGCTATCAGTCGCCACTTTAACGGACTTTACTACATACGCTAACACTTAACGGATAACAAACGGACTAAACTTACACACGTGAACGCCTAACGCTCGCGCATTACATTCGATTAACGAACTCAACTCAATACTTGCTAGCACCTAATGCTCGCGCATTACAGTATCAAGTTATATGTAACATTCTTTTGCATATTACTATCCAAAAGAGTGTATTCTTCATCTGATTAGAGACTTTACTGCAAAAATGTACTTGGGTGGTAACACTAAAGAGTCCAGCTGGAAGTAATTACACATCTCTGTTGTCACCATATTTATTTTAGATTTCGGGAGCCCGCTTACAAATCCGACACAGTAGTTCGTTTGATCATGAACACGGTAGTTAACTATATTAGAAAATAGAAAATCTAACCTGATTGGCCAGCTGGCAACAATGACGGTGGCCACCAGATATTCTCTTTTCGTGTGGGGGCGGGTTTTTAAACCATTTTACCCATTAACAACTGTGACTAGCAGATAAATCAGACAAATTGTAGGTTTCTTTATCAGGCGAAAACCGAGAAAAAATCTTCAAAAATCCAGTAATTTGGTTTTGTTCTGATTAAATTCCCAATTTTTGCGTTCCCCTTTCCAGATCCCAGTTCCTAGTTCCACGTTCCCGATTCCCGGTTCCTAGATTCCCGGTTCTCAAGTTCCCGGTTCCCAGGTTCCCGGTTCCCAGGTTCCCGGTTCCCAGGTTCCCGGTTCCCAGGTTCCCGGTTCCCAGGTTCCCGGTTCCCAGGTTCCCGGTTCTCACGTTCTCGGTTCCAGGTTCCCGGTTCCAGGTTCCCGGTTCCAGGTTCCCCGTTCCCGGTTCCCCGTTCCCGGTTCCCCGTTCCCGGTTCCCCGTTCCCGGTTCCCCGTTCCCGGTTCCCCGTTCGCGGGTTCCCGGTTCTAAACATAGCCACAAGTCGGTCAGCTGTAGTTATGTTATAAACCACGCCAAAACTACTACCGGCGCTCTAACACTGCCATAGATCCGACACACAAATGGGACACTCGGCTTGCCGAATAAACGTGCTTAATATTAAAATTTCTGTATAAAAATGTCGGTCAGTTAACCGCTTGGCTGAATGAAAACCACGTGTGAAGCTGATTGCAACTGTGTACAGATAACAGACTTGACCATAAATACCTGCGGACACTGCTGTCTGTGCAGTGTCAATACACTTTCTAAGTTTGTGCTGATTTATTTTGTGATAAAACATGAGAATTTACCATTCTAGTGTGATATGAAAATGGCTGCCATCAGTTACTAGGCGTGCAAAGCATCTATGGCGAGAGGGTTTCTTCAACTGAATGATTGTCTGTCATAAAATAATATACAGTAGAACCCCACTAACTCAAACTCGGTTATCTCGAAATCCCTGCTATCTTGAACAGAAATCAATTTCCCTTGAAAACGAACCTGATAGAAATTCCCCCATGGCAGAACCCTGCTATCTTGAACTATTTCTTGGTTCCCTTGAGAGTATGAGATAGCAAGGTTTTACTGCTTATCAAACATTTTTGGTGCAGTATATTTGCTATAAAAAAAAAAGTTATCAGAGTTATTTTTATACAAACATGATTTTTGTAAACCAATAAATCAGTACAGTCAAATGATGTTATCTGTGAGTTCATGATACAAAATACTGGGAATAAGGGTAAATTACTGGTAATACATGTTGGAATAGCAAGTTGTTCTTATTTCACTTTGATTGAGTAATAGAGTGGTTTTCGAATGACTGTCAAAAACCAAAACCAAAGTAATCACACAGACCAATCACAGAGACTGAGGGAAAACAGTTCAGCCAATTGGAAACCAAAGTAATTTGTGTTTGGTTTTGCATTTGGTTTTACTTTCCAATTAGCAGTGTGAGTACACGCCATCGCTTGTGAGAAGTGTTTGGTTTTGGTTTCGTCTTTGTCTTTGATTGGCTGAGTATGCTGACAAACTTGTGTGGACCAATCCGAAAGCGTAGCAAACGCAAAACCAAAGCAATCACACCATTACTTTCGACAGTCATCTGAAAACAGCTCTAATACTCTGGTACAAATTATATCCAGCCAGCACCGCAAATTGATTGTCTAACACTATGAAAGACTATGCTACAGTATAAGGCTTTTTGTGTTTATTATTTTTTTGACCAATACTCTGCAAAGTATTATACTTTTCTTGTTATAACATTGTTGAATGCTGTTGTTTGCATGAACATGTAATGTATTTTATGGTAGTGGTGCAAAACCAATGTACAGATTAAGAACCACAGTAAATTATAATGTTCGTTAGTTTTTAAAACATTTTACTCAAGACTCTGTCACCTCTAAAAGGCTAAAAGCAAAGACATCGATTAAGTAGCTAGTAAATAAACTATTTTCAGGAAATACATGAAAGCCACAGGTTATGAAGGAGGGATGCAGTTTGACCATGAGCATTTTACTCACTCTTAAAGTGCTACTACGATCAGATCGGTCAATAGTAATTTTTATTCTACCAAATTGGTAGTTGACACCCTAAATTAAGAGATCACCAAAGTGTCATTTTCTCAATTTGCGCCAACTCACATGGCTAAATCCTCATACAAACTGTGATATTTGTTACTGCAACTCAAAGTGAATGCTATAAGTAGTTCATCCAGTTAAAAATATTGCAGTTTTTTTGTGAGGAATTAGCCATGTGAGTTGCCACAATTGAGAAAGTGACGTCACAACTGAAATTGGTAACCAGGTGGCAGGAACATGGCAGTGGGAAAATACGGAGATTTCGAACGCAGAAAAAGCTCACTTTCCTTCATTGTATGACAATGCACTTTGGTGATCTCTTAATTTAGGGTGTTAACTACTGATTTGGTAGAAAAAATAACTATTGACCGATTTGATCATAGTAGCACTTTAAGCTCAAAATGGATATTCTCACAACTTTGTAAGAGTAAAATGTATGAGTAATGTAGTGAGAATTGATAGTTTAATCAGCTTTCATTTTAGCAAGGTAGGAGAAAATTGAAGTGAATCACTACTGGGAGTGAAAAGGTTAAAGTGCACATCAGCCCAAAAATGATATCTTCACAATCCATTCTACATAAAGTAAATAGTTGACTATTAGATCATTTCTGTGTTTCAACATTGCGCCTATAAGTTATAGAGATTTATATTTCGAATATGGTAATGACGTGACGTCAAAGGAGTAATTCAATGTTATTTCCTTCTCTTCATGATTGGAACTATTTCCAGATTCATACAAAGTATTTGGTAAAATCCTTTACACAGAATTCAAATATAAAATGGACATTGATAAAATGTCAATTATCTCTGCCAACAAGATTTTGTATAATAAATTGTTCCTTCTTTGACATCACGTCATTACCATATTCAAAATATAAACCTTTATAACTCAAAGGCGCAGCGTTAAAACGCACACTTATTCTAATAGTCAACATATTTCCGTCATGTAGATTCAATTGTAAAGATATCATTTTTGGGTTTATGTGCACTTTAACCCCTTCACAAAGTACAAAACACAGATTCTCCCAACCTTTTATCCAGTTTTCATCAAAGCCAAAAATAAGTTCTACAAACTGTATGATATATCTGGTATGAAGCTTAACCGTTTCATTCCCAATAGTGATCCACTTCCATTTTCTCCTTCAGTTTCTCACCAGAAATATATGATACAGTAGGGAGAACTTGGCACTTGATACCTTACTGAGATAAAAGCTGATTACACTATCAATTCTCACTACATTACTTTTACATTTTACTCTTAAAAGGTTGGGAGAATCTGCATTTTGAGCTTGGGAGTGAAAGGGTTCAGGAGAAATATGAAGTATATTGCTCTTGGGAGAGAAAGAAACATATTCTATTTGAATAAACAAGGAAAGACAAGTAAGATGAAACTGTTCTTCAATCCTATTCTTAGTTGCAGAAGAAAGTTCACTAATTGCTATTTCAACTGATGATCACCAAAGATCAAACAAGATGTCATATGTATTATCTGGCAGTATCATGAAAGTTTGATGTCAAAGTCAGTTCTATAGCTCTTTTTCAGGTCAATACCTGTATCTTCTTCCACTGGCATTAAACCATCTTTGCTATCCCAGGACTCTGTCTGTTCAATTTCTGGAATAGCAGCTCCTTGGATGGGTGCTGTTGAACCTCGGCCGACAGAAACAGCCCTCAAAAACTAATCGATGCCAGCCTGGTCAAAGGTTTAAGGTATCACCCCCCTCCCCCCAAATAACAACTTTCCAGCAGATTAGTATTTAAATGGCATCAATTGACTAAACACAGGCAATTGTTCTGTAACCAAACTGTTTGTTATTAAATTGTCTAGCTGCTTCTAATATTGTGTGTCATTGATACTAAATATGGTTAATGTTATTGCAGAATCATTGACGTCACAGGTTTTTCATATTTTCTTAATGTCCCCCAGTATATTACCGATTGGAACAAAACCAGTGGCATATGAAAAGACCCATGTTTTGTATTTTGTTCTCATTTAAAAACTTTTTGATTTTTTTAAATTTTAATGTGAGAAATTTTCACAGTTTACAATAAAAAGTTCCTAAAAAAAGTTTGAATAAAAATGTTAAAATTCTGAGACACTTTTGTAGACCCCCATTAGCTCTGTCATATGCCATTGGATTCGTTCCAATCAGTTAAAGATTGAGGGACATAGGTAAAAAAATATAAAATTGATGTCGTCAACTGATTGTGCAATAGGTTCCCCAAAGCTCAATATCCATGGCAACCACCAAGAATCAATGTGCTGATTTCCAGCAAACATGTTGATATATTGCATGCCAATGTTTTGTCCAGTAACATATTAAAACATGTATGACATATATAGAGGATATTACACAGCAGCACAAAGATATGAATTTTATTTTCGAGTGGTAAAAACAATATTTTACGAACAAATGCTTCGCGAGTGAGTAAAATATTGTTTTTACTACGAGAAAATAAAATCCATATCTTCAAGCTGCCGTGTAATTTTCTTTTTATTATATTAGACACAAGTGTTTTACGAGAAATTGCACAATCAACCGTGCAAAAGCGGGAAATGACGCAAACGATATCCTCACTAGTGAGGATATGGAAAATACGCCACTCGGGTCCCGGATGTAGTTTCGTATGGATTTTATGCACGGTATATTTACCAGTAAAACACTTGTGTCTATATAATAAATATATATATATATATATTTTTTTTTGGGGGGGGGGGGGGAGGGGGGGAGGGTGATACCTTAAGGTTGCAAATTTCATTTAGCAGACATCAACTGCAGCAATAGCAGGGTAACCACAACCTTCAATTCCAAGAGCCATCTCCAGTTTAGACTGCGTGCCTCCTTCATCCTAGACTTAACCCCAAATGTGCTTCTTGTACTTTTCTCTCGTTTCTTTGAGCATGTCAATGTAGCAATTGAGTTCTTCTATATCACTATCCAGAATGTGTGGTAGGATTGACACAACACAGATTTGCTCCTCATTGTAATTGTCCTTCTATGCCTGAGTCTTGATTACCTGCTGAACCTCTGGGGCTTCAACAGAGTCGGCAAGTTTGTCTAATGCATACTGCACATTGCTGCTGGCATCTCGTCCCTGCTCATGACGGTGTGTATAGTGCAGGCATCCAGTGCACCAAGTTTCACTTTGCCTTTCAGCTCTGTAGCTACTTTTGCCCATTCTGGTGCAATCCTTTGGCAGTGACCACACCTATCAATGACAATGTAGTGGCAAAAGTTTGCCTTTGATCACCAAGTACTACACAGTACAGTCAACTTTCTCAAGACAGACACCTCTATAAGCTGAACACTGAGACCAATCCTTGCTGCAGAGGTTTAGTTTTTTTTTTTCATACAAATCTAAAATCCCCCAGTCTCTCCAAGTCTCAGCTTACAGCTGATCCTGATGTTTACAAAGCAAACCTCAATGAGTGGCAGTCGAAGGGTAGAGGGAAAATATTTCCATTATTTACAGATACAATGTACATCTTACAGGGGGTACTTTTGTGTATGATTTAGAAAAATATACTTAACTAGACTCACCAAGGTGCAAAGAATTCTACCATCCACATATTCTTACTGTTGAGCACTTTACTTTCAAATTTGCTGTCTGTTAACTTAACCACATCTTCCTTGTTTCCTTGCTTGCCATTGTCCTAAAAATATAAGTAAAATTAAATTATAATTAGTAAACAGTTAGTGTTTTATGGTCAGCAACAAAGGATTCATGTACAACAACAGTTTATTCAGTTTATACTGTAGACAGCAACAATGTCCCTACGGGGGACAACCCTGCAGTCTTCTAGCTGCATGACTTTTCAAAGCCTTGTAATTCCCCCAGTACTCTTGGGATATCAGATAAGCACAATCATACATTGTCAGGCCTGATTATTTGAGAAGCAGAGTCTAATTTATCATTATCAGGTGCAGGATTGATGCTTCCTCTGGTTACTAGTTATTAACAAGGATTACTGAACTTTTCACTAACCTTTACTTCAGGCATTTTTCTTCCTGCTCCTCCCTCAGAATATTTTTAACTGACAGTTTCCTTGGCGCCACATAATCCTGAGTCAATAAAGCTCTGGGCTGTTTGCTGACCTAGTTGAATAAAATATTGATCCTATAAACCAATGCGTCATCAAAAGTAATCACTGCCTATCAGCAATTTATTTATTGTGGGCTTTAACAAACAAACAAACACTCTGAAAACATCCTTTAATCAGGATAAGTTAGGATAATAAACAAGGGCCTATAGTTATTGATGGGACAGGGTAATAGCTACAAGACTTACAAATCAAAAGAATATTATCACTTACCATTGTAATCCTGTGGTGAGTTATTGTTCCCTCCAAAAATCTAGAAAATTGAAAAATCACTGAATCATCATATTGTAGACACACTCTTTAAGCCACAAATTCTGTATTAGACTACATGTACATTCCTGTACCTTTTGATTGTGGGAAAGCCATGGATACCATAAGGACCTCGTACTGAATAATGTCCATCCATGTCCAGAGTGCTCACCAACTTTCAAAATTTCCTGACAACAGTGACAGTTAAATCATAACATACAACATTTCCAGTGGCATAGGAACATAAATAACACTCCCAGATCTGGAGAAGTTTTTATCTGAGGAGGAAGGGGAAAAGTTAATTTTATACACCGTGTTTACGTTGAAAGTTGGAAACAAGCGGGAGATTCTGCAATTTGATCATTTTAGTTATTTTACAAAATTAATTATATAGCACGCTTTTCCATGTCTTTGTACAACGAACACTTGGGATGTTGGGAGAACTCCACACTCGAAAACGTTAAAAATCACGAGCTAATTTTGTAACTTTTCTTGGAGTCTCTCAACATGGCAAACGTCGAAATGTGAATCGAGTGAATCTTTTTTTTTCCATTAGACGCCAAGTGGCACATGTTCAGAGTTTAACTGCTCAGGGATGGAAGATATACATATGAAAATTGTGCTTTGAACAACTTGGACCTGGTCAACACAATTCAACAACAAACCTTGAAACAGTTCGAACGGCGCCCAAGCTTTTGCGTACTCCCTCTGAAGAGGTCTTCCTGTTGGGAAAAAGTGGTGTATAATGGTGAATCACTGGAGCCAATCTGCGATCAAAAACCGACTTCAAACTTCAGGCTAAGCAAAAATAAACACTTCGTTAGAGCGAGAATGTTTTAGCGGTAGAATACCTGTAGAAAGCGAACGAGTTCAAAAGCAGGAAAAAACGGTAGAGCCGGGTTGCTCTGCCAAAAATGTCCATGGAGTGCACTGTGTCCCGCACTTCTGGAACCAACTTCAGTAAGTCCTCGAGTTTCTTTCTTCCCCTTCGATGGCCGGTCACTTGCTGAATTCGCCACGAGGGAAACTGATCATGGAATGCTCGTTGACAGTTGTGCTGTGAAAATCACGTTGGTGACAAAGCAAACGCGTGCCATTTGTTCATTCGGACATCAAAGAAAGGTCTGTAGCTATAACGGAGTTTTTACTTCGCAGTTTACCCAGATAAAAACTGCGAGCGTTTCCCATCTTGATTTTGGCCGCGCGAAAAATGGGTCGAGCGCAAAATTTGAGGTGAGGGGGGAGGGGGAGGAAGAGTTTCAATCTCTCCCTCTCCCCTCCCCCCTTGGCGTCCTTCTTGCGCTCGCCCCAATCTTCGCGCGGTTAAAAATCAAACAAGTCTTTGTGCACAGAATTGGGGAGCGCTTGCTACGCAGGTTACCTCGCTTTAGAAGAACACTTACAGATTGAATGGCTATGTATCCCTCCTCCCCTCTCGACGGATCATGTGTACTTTAGCTGCCGTCGGCCGACGTATCGACCGATACGTTGGCCGATGCGTCGGCCGACAGTCGGCCGACAGTCGATCAATGTGTCGGCCGACGTATCGGCCGACTGTCGACCGACTGTCGACCGACTAGACCGTAGGCCGACTGTCGGTGGCTGGCCGACAGTCGACCGACAGTTGGTCGCCAGTCGGTCGACAGTCGGTCGACAGTCGGCCGATGTTGATCAAACGTCGATCGACTGGTGGTTGACCGTTGACCACCGAGTTAATTGTTCGATTTTTATACGTTAACAAAAACATCGGATTTGGTACAGGACCACTTGAAAGTGAATCCATGACTGTTAGTGCGATATATTTGTTCATAATGCCTTTAACAGAGGAATGAAACCCTAAACAACACCGTCTGACAGAAATGAGATTTACTGTCCCACGAGTGACTGCACGTTTATTGTCTTTCGTTTCCGTCTTATACGGCATCCGATGGTAGTCGTATATTAGCGAGTTTTACGAATCAGTGAAATGCAATCTCAAAGCATGTTAATGTGAATACCAACAGCAAAGCAGAAGCACCAAACTTCAAATACTAGAATACTAGAATATTAATTTCAAAAAAATTAAATTGTGATTAAAGTAAAGTCCGTGTTAGTACAAAAATTCCTGCCGACTGTCGGCCGATTGTCGGCCGATCGTCGGCCGACTGCCGGCCGACTGTTGGCCGACACTGTATCGACCGACGTGTCGGCCGACATGTCGACCGACGTATCGACCGACTGTCGGCCGGTTTAGCCACCGACAGTCGACCGACTGTCGACCGACGCATCGGCCGACGTATCGGTCGATACGTCGGCCGACGGCAGCTAAAGTACACATGATCCCTCTCGACAATGTTAAAGACAAACTTGACAACGCACATATATCATATCTTGGTTCTTCGCTTTCCAACATTGAAATGGGAGGGGGGAGGGGGAGTGTTATTGTCGTGTGACAGGCACAAATCATGCCTGTTGTCCCGACAATTTTGTCCAGTATTGTAGCTAACCCCGGGTTTAATCTAGACTTTGTTGTCATTTTAAGCCTGAAAACGAAAGCGTTTGATCACGAAAGGACTCCGTCGCTATGTTTTTAAGCAAGAACAAACTTTTTAACTAGTTTATGATTAAAATTTTGTAGTTTGTTAGCCACAAGCAAGAGAGAAAGAATTTGGGAATTTGGTTAACCCTGGGATCAGCAGCCCCCCCCCCCCCCCCCCCCAAATGACCACTTTCGCGCGCATCGAAGATTGGCGCATAAAAATTGCGCGTCACCCCAACAAAGTATACGTTAGTATAGGTTATGAGTTGAGGAACACACTGCATACAAAGTTTTTAATTTGCTATTTTAGAATGCTGGACAGTCAATTCCTACCTTGTTTGACTCATTCGACCCATTCTCCCTCGGAATTTACCGAACGGTGACTAACTTGCTTTTGAAATGGTGCTGACATGGTAGCCCAGCAAAGTGTGTCTCAGATTTCCGAAAGACCGCTCCATTTTTTAGCTATCTCATTTCAAAGTGTCCGGATATTATCTCATCTGATGTCGTTGCGCAAAACATAAATAAATAAAAAAGTTTCTGAAAAAAAAAAAAAAAAAAAAAACTGAGATACACTTTTGTAGATCAAACATACATTTATGCTTCTGCTAAATTTAAAAGAAATTCATCGAATGCGAGGGAGATTAACTAAAAAAACCAGGCGCTATTGCGCTTATTTTTTGTTTCGAGAAAAACGCCGCTAAAGTTCTGTGTTCCAGCAGAGGCCCCTGGCGTTTCGAAACAAAAGAAGTGTTACGCTCAGCCGATGGCAATGACAACTATCGTGTGGCCGAAACTTGATCCCGCGCTGCGCGTGGTATTTTATTTTTTCGCGGCATTTGCTCTGTGAAAAACTCTTCGTCACTTTACCGGCTAAACAAAAAATTTGGACAAAATATGGGTCAAACAAGGGGTCAACGGATTTCGCGCAAGAAAAAAGCAAATAACGTATCAACAGAGGAGGGGGTGATACCTCAATCAGGCTTTGAGCAACCCAGCCCAGGACATTATATAAGACATAACACTAAGTACTCACCCATATTTTGGCGGGCAGTGGCGGAGCCATGCTTGAAGGCATGTATTTAACAAATCACATCTGTAAATATGAAAATTTGACGAGGGTCGCTTAATAGAGGTTTGACTGTATTGCACGCACCTATGGTCAGCGCTGATGCGTCAAAGCATGCTTTCACCTTGGCTGCGAGCGGCACCAGCTCGCTCCGTTTCTCCGCTCGCAAGCGGTTCGTTAGCTTGGTTCTTTCAGAAATAATGTTGGGTTTAACACCACACTCCTCAATGATGCCGTACCCTCTTCAAGCTGGTTTCATCTGCTGTCGTAAAACACTGATTTTGTTGTACGCTATGAATGCAGCATCCAACGTATTCAGTCCCGCATTCAGGGAATGCAGCAGCGTGAGCTGTTTGACCTTTGTAGATGACTTCCACATCACAGCAAGCTAAAGACGCAAAGTACGAAACGTCACAAGAATCAGGGTGGGTCATTATGCGGAAGTCTAAGTCTTCGAAGCCGCCATTCTCCTCAACTGGAGTCCCCAGGATTATAACTTGACCAAGATTTTCATTAATGAGACCTGTCCAATAAAAGCATAACAGTTGCACTCATTTGTCGTACAGCATACTGAGCTTGAAAGGGCGTTAAAGCAAGGCGTTTTTATAAACTACAAACCCGATAACTGCGCATGTCCAGGATCCGACCCCTAAACGATACCACGTTACATTAAAATGTCAGCGTTCGATGTTGAGCACCCAAAGAGCGGTACCAAAACCCGTGATTTTGACCCCTAAGGGGTGCGAGGAGTATTTCTGTCCTTTTTTATATGGGATCCCCCCCCCCTCCCCCCAGGGGAAAGTTTTGGAACAGACTAGTCATGCGGTCAGTCGAGGTCAAGAGTAATGTCAGCCACGAGACAAACATTTTAATTCTTCTTCTTTTCGGGGCAAGACTGGTAACTTACCCAGTCCAACAGCAACACCCGCTTCAGCTCTCAGATTATGTCCACACGCGTGGCCCATCTCTGGCGGATCCCCCCCGGGGGGGGAGGGGGTACTCCCATATATTTCCTATAAAGGGACATTCCGCCCGATAGGGTATCATTTTCAGGGTCTTCTGTCTTAAACAGGGTATCAAATTTTACATTTTCTTGTCTTAAACAGGGTTATTTTCCGAAGATTTTCCCCTCTTCCCCTCTTCCCTCAAATTTTTGCTCTCGCCATTTTCGCGCGATTTCTCCGTATGCTCCAGTGGAAACGCGTGCAACGCAGGCTAACTTATCTAAACTTACTATTGAGTACCCCCCCGGGGGGGGGCATAGCGTCGTATTTACACACCAGTCTAACTTTCAAGCCAGTCTCTTTGGATCTGCCTGCCGCGCGAAACGTCGTCTGGACGCCCGTATAATGTCGGGTCACGTCAAAGCCGTGTTCTTCAAAGAACGCTGACACAAGATCGTGTGCCTAGTTTTCTTCGTAAGTGAGTTCGGAGCCGTTCCTAGATTTTCCTGTTTAATCCGCGGATATTACCAGCGTACTGGTCGATCGCTTTCAGTGCTCTTTGCTTCAGAAGTTCTCTTTACGGACTTGTGCTTCTTGCTGAGCCATGTTCCGGTTCGTTCAGCGCGTAACTCGTGACGTCAGGTAGAGCGATTCAAGTATATCCCATGGTACATTGCAAGCGGTCGAGTTTTATCCCAAAAGCGCCGAAGTCAGACACAGTGCTCCGCAAACTTTCCACCACATCGTCAAAGCTGATCTTGACCCTGGGAAAGGCGCGGGTTTCTGGGATATGATTACCACTGCTGGTTGAACAAGTTTTCAGCAAAGGACATCAACTAATTTGAAATTGCGCAAGAAAATATTATTCACTGTCAGTGAGTATGGAAAGCCAGTTTAAATGTACGTCTTATGCGAGCGTTCTTCTTTGCCAGTTTCATTTCGTCTAATCACTTTGTCCGCTTTGCCGTCCATAACTCGTTAGAAACTTTTTAGATACTAACCTCGATAATTCACTAACCACATCCTATTAAATTGTTATATAACTCATACCGTGTCAATAAAATAGTTATATAACTCATACCGTGTCAATCAAATAGTTATATAACTCATACCGTGTCAATCAAATAGTTATATAACTCATACCGTGTCAATCAAATAGTTATATAACTCATACCGTGTCAATCAAATAGCTATATAACTCATACCGTGTCAATCAAATAGTTATATAACTCATACCGTGTCAATCAAATAGTTATATAACTCATACCGTGTCAATCAAATAGTTATATAATTCATACCATGTCAATCAAATAATTATATAACTCATACTGTGTCAATCAAATAGCTATATAACTCACCATGTCACTCAAATAGTTATATTACTCATACCGTGTCAATCAAATAGCTATATAACTCACACCATGTCACTCAAATAGTTATATAACTCATACCGTGTCAATCAAATAGCTATATAACTCATACCGTGTCAATCAAATAGCTATATAACTCATACCGTGTCAATCAAATAGCTATATAACTCACACCATGTCAATCAAATAGTTATATTACTCATACCGTGTCAATCAAATAGTTATAAAACTCATACCGTGTCAATCAAATAGTTATATAACTCATACCGTGTCAATCAAATAGCTATATAACTCATACTGTGTCAATCAAATAGTTATATAACTCATACCATGTCAATCAAATAGTTATATAACTAATACCATCTCAATCAAATAGTTATATAACTCATACCGTGTCAATCAAATAGCTATATAACTCATACCGTGTCAATCAAATAGTTATATAACTCATACCGTGTCAATCAAATAGCTATATAACTCATACTGTGTCAATCAAATAGTTATATAACTCATACCATGTCAATCAAATAGTTATATAACTCATACCGTGTCAATCAAATAGTTATATAACTCATACCATGTCAATCAAATAGTTATATAACTCATACCAAGTCAATCAAATAGTTATATAACTCATACCGTGTCAATCAAATAGTTATATAACTCATACCGTGTCAATCAAATAGTTATATAACTCATACCGTGTCAATCAAATAGTTATATAACTCATACCATGTCAATCAAATAGTTATATAACTCATACCATGTCAATCAAATAGTTATATAACTCATACCGTGTCAATCAAATAGTTATATAACTCATACCGTGTCAATCAAATAGTTATATAACTCATACCGTGTCAATCAAATAGTTATATAACTCATACCGTGTCAATCAAATAGCTATATAACTCATACTGTGTCAATCAAATAGTTATATAACTCATACCATGTCAATCAAATAGTTATATAACTCATACCATGTCAATCAAATAGTTATATAACTCATACCGTGTCAATCAAATAGTTATATAACTCATACCGTGTCAATCAAATAGTTATATAACTCATACCGTGTCAATCAAATAGTTATATAACTCATACCGTGTCAATCAAATAGTTATATAACTCATACCATGTCAATCATATAGTTATATTACTCATACCGTGTCAATCAAATAGCTATATTACTCACACCGTGTCAATCAAATAGCTATATAACTCACACCATGTCAATCAAATAGTTATATAACTCATACCGTGTCAATCAAATAGTTATATAACTCATACCGTGTCAATCAAATAGTTATATAACTCATACCGTGTCAATCAAATAGCTATATAACTCACACCATGTCACTCAAATAGTTATATTACTCATACCGTGTCAATCATATAGTTATATAACTCATACCGTGTCAATCAAATAGTTATATAACTCATACCGTGTCAATCAAATAGTTATATAACTCATACCGTGTCAATCAAATAGTTATATAACTCATACCGTGTCAATCAAATAGTTATATAACTCATACCATGTCAATCATATAGTTATATTACTCATACCGTGTCAATCAAATAGCTATATTACTCATACCGTGTCAATCAAATAGCTATATAACTCACACCATGTCAATCAAATAGTTATATAACTCATACCGTGTCAATCAAATAGTTATATAACTCATACCGTGTCAATCAAATAGCTATATAACTCACACCCTGTCACTCAAATAGTTATATTACTCATACCGTGTCAATCATATAGTTATATAACTCAAACCGTGTCAATCAAATAGCTATATAACTCATACCGTGTCAATCAAATAGTTATATAACTTATACCGTGTCAATCAAATAGTTATATAACTCATACCGTGTCAATCAAATAGCTATATAACTCACACCATGTCAATCAAATAGTTATATAACTCATACCGTGTCAATCAAATAGTTATATAACTCATACCGTGTCAATCAAATAGTTATATAACTCATACCGTGTCAATCAAATAGCTATATAACTCACACCATGTCACTCAAATAGTTATATTACTCATACCGTGTCAATCATATAGTTATATAACTCATACCGTGTCAATCAAATAGCTATATAACTCATACCGTGTCAATCAAATAGTTATATAACTTATACCGTGTCAATCAAATAGTTATATAACTCATACCGTGTCAATCAAATAGTTATATAACTCATACCGTGTCAATCAAATAGTTATATAACTCATACCGTGTCAATCAAATAGCTATATAACTCATACCGTGTCAATCAAATAGTTATATAACTCATACCGTGTCAATCAAATAGTTATATAACTCATACCGTGTCAATCAAATAGTTATATAATTCATACCATGTCAATCAAATAATTATATAACTCATACTGTGTCAATCAAATAGCTATATAACTCACCATGTCACTCAAATAGTTATATTACTCATACCGTGTCAATCAAATAGCTATATAACTCACACCATGTCACTCAAATAGTTATATAACTCATACCGTGTCAATCAAATAGCTATATAACTCATACCGTGTCAATCAAATAGCTATATAACTCATACCGTGTCAATCAAATAGCTATATAACTCACACCATGTCAATCAAATAGTTATATTACTCATACCGTGTCAATCAAATAGTTATAAAACTCATACCGTGTCAATCAAATAGTTATATAACTCATACCGTGTCAATCAAATAGCTATATAACTCATACTGTGTCAATCAAATAGTTATATAACTCATACCATGTCAATCAAATAGTTATATAACTAATACCATCTCAATCAAATAGTTATATAACTCATACCGTGTCAATCAAATAGCTATATAACTCATACCGTGTCAATCAAATAGTTATATAACTCATACCGTGTCAATCAAATAGCTATATAACTCATACTGTGTCAATCAAATAGTTATATAACTCATACCATGTCAATCAAATAGTTATATAACTCATACCGTGTCAATCAAATAGTTATATAACTCATACCATGTCAATCAAATAGTTATATAACTCATACCAAGTCAATCAAATAGTTATATAACTCATACCGTGTCAATCAAATAGTTATATAACTCATACCGTGTCAATCAAATAGTTATATAACTCATACCGTGTCAATCAAATAGTTATATAACTCATACCATGTCAATCAAATAGTTATATAACTCATACCATGTCAATCAAATAGTTATATAACTCATACCGTGTCAATCAAATAGTTATATAACTCATACCGTGTCAATCAAATAGTTATATAACTCATACCGTGTCAATCAAATAGTTATATAACTCATACCGTGTCAATCAAATAGCTATATAACTCATACTGTGTCAATCAAATAGTTATATAACTCATACCATGTCAATCAAATAGTTATATAACTCATACCATGTCAATCAAATAGTTATATAACTCATACCGTGTCAATCAAATAGTTATATAACTCATACCGTGTCAATCAAATAGTTATATAACTCATACCGTGTCAATCAAATAGTTATATAACTCATACCGTGTCAATCAAATAGTTATATAACTCATACCATGTCAATCATATAGTTATATTACTCATACCGTGTCAATCAAATAGCTATATTACTCACACCGTGTCAATCAAATAGCTATATAACTCACACCATGTCAATCAAATAGTTATATAACTCATACCGTGTCAATCAAATAGTTATATAACTCATACCGTGTCAATCAAATAGTTATATAACTCATACCGTGTCAATCAAATAGCTATATAACTCACACCATGTCACTCAAATAGTTATATTACTCATACCGTGTCAATCATATAGTTATATAACTCATACCGTGTCAATCAAATAGCTATATAACTCATACCGTGTCAATCAAATAGTTATATAACTTATACCGTGTCAATCAAATAGTTATATAACTCATACCGTGTCAATCAAATAGTTATATAACTCATACCGTGTCAATCAAATAGTTATATAACTCATACCGTGTCAATCAAATAGTTATATAACTCATACCGTGTCAATCAAATAGTTATATAACTCATACCATGTCAATCATATAGTTATATTACTCATACCGTGTCAATCAAATAGCTATATTACTCATACCGTGTCAATCAAATAGCTATATAACTCACACCATGTCAATCAAATAGTTATATAACTCATACCGTGTCAATCAAATAGTTATATAACTCATACCGTGTCAATCAAATAGCTATATAACTCACACCATGTCACTCAAATAGTTATATTACTCATACCGTGTCAATCATATAGTTATATAACTCAAACCGTGTCAATCAAATAGCTATATAACTCATACCGTGTCAATCAAATAGTTATATAACTTATACCGTGTCAATCAAATAGTTATATAACTCATACCGTGTCAATCAAATAGCTATATAACTCACACCATGTCAATCAAATAGTTATATAACTCATACCGTGTCAATCAAATAGTTATATAACTCATACCGTGTCAATCAAATAGTTATATAACTCATACCGTGTCAATCAAATAGCTATATAACTCACACCATGTCACTCAAATAGTTATATTACTCATACCGTGTCAATCATATAGTTATATAACTCATACCGTGTCAATCAAATAGCTATATAACTCATACCGTGTCAATCAAATAGTTATATAACTTATACCGTGTCAATCAAATAGTTATATAACTCATACCGTGTCAATCATATTTAACAAATTGACGTCAGTTTTTTATGTGTTTGTCCTCTTATTGATCATGAAACGCGTCATAACATTGTCAAAAAGTTGTGGATCCACGAGGCGCTTCGCCGAGTGGATCCGCAACTTTTTGACAATGTTATGACGCGTTTCATGATCAATAAGAGGACAGACACATAAAAAACTGACGTCAATTTGTTTTTTACAATAACAAAACTCAAGCGACGACGCGGGGAAAATACGCAAGAAAACTGGATTTTGTTCGATTTGACCGAAATGTTGTCAACAACTTTTCCCGCTTCTAATTGGTCGAGGTTGAAATTCAAGACATTTCATTGGCCCAAAAGTGACAGTTTGACGTGAGCATTTCGCGCGTGCAAAATAAAATTTTGTCAAAGAAGTTGGAAAGAAATGAAACTAGACGCTTTTCTGCTGCGGTTTTCTCGACAATTTCAAGACAAAGCTCAAGGAAATTCGCCTCTGAACACTTCTGGTTCTCTACTTCAAATGCCGAATGTCACTTTTGCAAGAACTGAGGTAAAATTGAAGCTGAATTCACCTTCGTCCAAATCACTGTCGTCACCACTCGATTTTATGTGTCTGTCCTCTTATTGATAATGAAAATTAGCCAATCACAAAGCGAGAAACTGACGTGTTATTGTAAAAAGCTATATAACTCACACCATGTCAATCAATAGTTATATAACTCATACCATGTCAATCAAATAGCTATATAACTCATACTGTGTCAATCAAATAGTTATATAACTCACACCGTGTCAATCAAATAGTTATATAACTCATACCGTGTCAATCAAATAGCTATATAACTCACACCATGTCAATCAATAGTTATATAACTCACACCGTGTCAATCAAATAGTTATATAACTCACACCGTGTCAATCAAATAGTTATATAACTCATACCGTGTCAATCAAATAGTTATATAACTCACACCGTGTCAATCAAATAGTTATATAACTCACACCGTGTCAATCAAATAGCTATATAACTCATACCGTGTCAATCAAATAGCTATATAACTCACACCATGTCAATCAAATAGTTATATTAATCATACCATGTCAATCAAATAGCTATATAACTCACACCATGTCAATCAAATAGTTATATTACTCATACCGTGTCAATCAAATAGTTATATAACTCATACCGTGTCAATCAAATAGCTATATAACTCACACCATGTCAATCAAATAGTTATATTACTCATACCGTGTCAATCAAATAGTTATATTACTCATACCGTGTCAATCAAATAGCTATATAACTCATACCGTGTCAATCAAATAGTTATATTACTCATACCGTGTCAATCAAATAGTTATATTACTCATACCGTGTCAATCAAATAGCTATATAACTCATACCGTGTCAATCAAATAGTTATATAACTCATACCGTGTCAATCAAATAGTTATATAACTCATACCGTGTCAATCAAATAGCTATATAACTCACACCATGTCAATCAAATAGCTATATTACTCATACCGTGTCAATCAAATAGTTATATAACTCATACCGTGTCAATCATATAGTTATATAACTCATACCGTGTCAATCAAATAGTTATATTACTCATACCGTGTCAATCAAATAGCTATATTACTCATACCGTGTCAATCAAATAGTTATATAACTCATACCGTGTCAATCAAATAGTTATATAACTCATACCGTGTCAATCAAATAGTTATATAACTTATACCGTGTCAATCAAATAGTTATATAACTCATACCGTGTCAATCAAATAGTTATATAACTCATACCGTGTCAATCAAATAGTTATATAACTCATACCGTGTCAATCAAATAGTTATATAACTCATACCGTGTCAATCATATAGTTATATAACTCATACCGTGTCAATCAAATAGTTATATAACTCACACCATGTCAATCAAATAGCTATATAACTCATACCGTGTCAATCAAATAGCTATATTACTCATACCGTGTCAATCAAATAGCTATATAACTCATACCGTGTCAATCATACAGTTATATAACTCATACCGTGTCAATCAAATAGTTATATTACTCATACCGTGTCAATCAAATAGCTATATTACTCATATCGTGTCAATCAAATAGCTATATAACTCACACCATGTCAATCAAATAGTTATATTACTCAGACCGTGTCAATCATATAGTTATATAACTCATACCGTGTCAATCAAATAGTTATATAACTCATACCGTGTCAATCAAATAGTTATATTACTCATACCGTGTCAATCATATAGTTATATAACTCATACCGTGTCAATCATATAGCTATATAACTCATACCGTGTCAATCAAATAGCTATATAACTCATACCGTGTCAATCAAATAGCTATATAACTCACACCATGTCAATCAAATAGTTATATAACTCATACCGTGTCAATCAAATAGTTATATAACTCATACCGTGTCAATCATATAGTTATATAACTCATACCGTGTCAATCAAATAGTTATATTACTCATACCGTGTCAATCATATAGTTATATAACTCATACCGTGTCAATCATATAGTTATATAACTCATACTGTGTCAATCAAATAGTTATATAACTCATACCGTGTCAATCAAATAGCTATATAACTCATACCGTGTCAATCAAATAGCTATATAACTCATACCGTGTCAATCAAATAGTTATATTACTCATACCGTGTCAATCAAATAGTTATATAACTCATACCGTGTCAATCAAATAGCTATATAACTCACACCATGTCAATCAAATAGTTATATTACTCATACCGTGTCAATCAAATAGTTATATAACTCATACCGTGTCAATCAAATAGCTATATAACTCATACCGTGTCAATCAAATAGCTATATAACTCATACCGTGTCAATCAAATAGCTATATAACTCACACCATGTCAATCAAATAGTTATATTACTCATACCGTGTCAATCATATAGTTATATAACTCATACCGTGTCAATCAAATAGTTATATAACTCAAATAGTTATATTACTCATACCGTGTCAATCATATAGTTATATAACTCATACCGTGTCAATCAAATAGTTATATAACTCATACCGTGTCAATCAAATAGTTATATTACTCATACCGTGTCAATCAAATAGCTATATAACTCACACCATGTCAATCAAATAGTTATATAACTCATACCGTGTCAATCAAATAGTTATATAACTCATACCGTGTCAATCATATAGTTATATAACTCATACCGTGTCAATCAAATAGTTATATTACTCATACCGTGTCAATCAAATAGCTATATTACTCATACCGTGTCAATCAAATAGCTATATAACTCATACCGTGTCAATCAAATAGTTATATAACTCATACCGTGTCAATCAAATAGTTATATAACTCACACCATGTCAATCAAATAGTTATATAACTCATACTGTGTCAATCAAATAGTTATATAACTCATACCGTGTCAATCAAATAGTTATATAACTCATACCATGTCAATCAAATAGCTATATAACTCACACCATGTCAATCAAATAGTTATATTACTCATACCGTGTCAATCAAATAGTTATATTACTCATACCGTGTCAATCAAATAGTTATATAACTCAAACTGTGTCAATCAAATAGTTATATAACTCATACCATGTCAATCAAATAGTTATATAACTCATACCGTGTCAATCAAATAGCTATATAACTCATACCGTGTCAATCAAATAGTTATATAACTCATACCGTGTCAATCAAATAGTTATATAACTCACACCATGTCAATCAAATAGTTATATAACTCATACAGTGTCAATCAAATAGTTATATTACTCATACCGTGTCAATCAAATAGCTATATTACTCATACCGTGTCAATCATATAGCTATATAACTCATACCGTGTCAATCAAATAGTTATATAACTCATACCGTGTCAATCAAATAGTTATATAACTCATACCATGTCAATCAAATAGTTATATAACTCAAACCGTGTCAATCATATAGTTATATAACTCATACCGTGTCAATCAAATAGTTATATAACTCATACCGTGTCAATCAAATAGTTATATAACTCATACCATGTCAATCAAATAGTTATATAACTCATACCATGTCAATCAAATAATTATATAACTCATACCGTGTCAATCAAATAGCTATATAACTCATACCGTGTCAATCAAATAGTTATATAACTCATACCGTGTCAATCAAATAGCTATATAACTCATACCGTGTCAATCAAATAGCTATATAACTCACACCATGTCAATCAAATAGTTATATTACTCATACTGTGTCAATCAAATAGTTATATAACTCATACCGTGTCAATCAAATAGCTATATAACTCATACCATGTCAATCAAATAGTTATATAACTCACACCGTGTCAATCAAATAGTTATATAACTCACACCGTGTCAATCAAATAGTTATATAACTCATACCGTGTCAATCAAATAGTTATATAACTCATACCGTGTCAATCAAATAGCTATATAACTCACACCGTGTCAATCAAATAGCTATATAACTCATACCATGTCAATCAAATAGTTATATAACTCACACCGTGTCAATCAAATAGTTATATAACTCACACCGTGTCAATCAAATAGTTATATAACTCATACCGTGTCAATCAAATAGTTATATAACTCATACCGTGTCAATCAAATAGCTATATAACTCACACCGTGTCAATCAAATAGCTATATAACTCAAACCGTGTCAATCAAATAGCTATATAACTCATACCGTGTCAATCAAATAGCTATATAACTCATACCGTGTCAATCAAATAGTTATATAACTCATACCGTGTCAATCATATAGTTATATAACTCATACCGTGTCAATCATATAGTTATATAACTCATACTGTGTCAATCAAATAGTTATATAACTCATACCGTGTCAATCATATAGTTATATAACTCATACTGTGTCAATCAAATAGTTATATAATTCATACCATGTCAATCATATAGTTATATAACTCATACCGTGTCAATCGTATAGTTATATAACTCATACTGTGTCAATCAAATAGTTATATAACTCATACCGTGTCAATCATATAGTTATATAACTCATACCGTGTCAATCAAATAGTTATATTACTCATACCGTGTCAATCAAATAGTTATATAACTCACACCGTGTCAATCAAATAGTTATATAACTCATACCGTGTCAATCAAATAGTTATATAACTCATACCGTGTCAATAAAATAGTTATATAACTCATACCATGTCAATCAAATAGTTATATAACTCATACCATGTCAATCAAATAGCTATATAACTCACACCATGTCAATCAAATAGTTATATAACTCATACCGTGTCAATCAAATAGTTATATTACTCATACCGTGTCAATCAAATAGTTATATAACTCACACCGTGTCAATCAAATAGTTATATAAGTCATACCGTGTCAATCAAATAGTTATATAACTCACACCGTGTCAATCAAATAGTTATATAACTCATACCATGTCAATCAAATAGTTATATAACTCATACCGTGTCAATCAAATAGTTATATAACTCACACCGTGTCAATCAAATAGTTATATAACTCATACCATGTCAATCAAATAGCTATATAACTCACACCATGTCAATCAAATAGTTATATTACTCATACCATGTCAATCAAATAGTTATATAACTCACACCGTGTCAATCAAATAGTTATATAACTCATACCGTGTCAATCAAATAGTTATATAACTCACACCGTGTCAATCAAATAGTTATATAACTCATACCGTGTCAATCAAATAGCTATATAACTCATACCGTGTCAATCAAATAGCTATATAACTCATACCGTGTCAATCAAATAGTTATATAACTCATACCATGTCAATCATATAGTTATATAACTCATACCGTGTCAATCATATAGTTATATAACTCATACTGTGTCAATCAAATAGTTATATAACTCATACCGTGTCAATCATATAGTTATATAACTCATACTGTGTCAATCAAATAGTTATATAACTCATACCCTGTCAATCATATAGTTATATAACTCATACCGTGTCAATCATATAGTTATATAACTCATACTGTGTCAATCAAATAGTTATATAACTCATACCGTGTCAATCATATAGTTTTATAACTCATACCGTGTCAATCAAATAGTTATATTACTCATACCGTGTCAATCAAATAGTTATATAACTCAAACCGTGTCAATCAAATAGTTATATAACTCATACCGTGTCAATCAAATAGTTATATAACTCATACCGTGTCAATAAAATAGTTATATAACTCATACCGTGTCAATCAAATAGTTATATAACTCATACCATGTCAATCAAATAGTTATATAACTCATACCGTGTCAATCAAATAGCTATATAACTCATACCGTGTCAATCAAATAGCTATATAACTCATACCGTGTCAATCAAATAGTTATATAACTCATACCATGTCAATCATATAGTTATATAACTCATACCGTGTCAATCATATAGTTATATAACTCATACTGTGTCAATCAAATAGTTATATAACTAATACCGTGTCAATCATATAGTTATATAACTCATACTGTGTCAATCAAATAGTTATGTAATTCATACCATGTCAATCATATAGTTATATAACTCATACTGTGTCAATCAAATAGTTATATAACTCATACCGTGTCAATCAAATAGCTATATAACTCATACCATGTCAATCAAATAGTTATATAACTCACACCGTGTCAATCAAATAGTTATATAACTCACACCGTGTCAATCAAATAGTTATATAACTCATACCGTGTCAATCAAATAGTTATATAACTCATACCGTGTCAATCAAATAGCTATATAACTCACACCGTGTCAATCAAATAGCTATATAACTCATACCATGTCAATCAAATAGTTATATAACTCACACCGTGTCAATCAAATAGTTATATAACTCACACCGTGTCAATCAAATAGTTATATAACTCATACCGTGTCAATCAAATAGTTATATAACTCATACCGTGTCAATCAAATAGCTATATAACTCACACCGTGTCAATCAAATAGCTATATAACTCAAACCGTGTCAATCAAATAGCTATATAACTCATACCGTGTCAATCAAATAGCTATATAACTCATACCGTGTCAATCAAATAGTTATATAACTCATACCGTGTCAATCATATAGTTATATAACTCATACCGTGTCAATCATATAGTTATATAACTCATACTGTGTCAATCAAATAGTTATATAACTCATACCGTGTCAATCATATAGTTATATAACTCATACTGTGTCAATCAAATAGTTATATAATTCATACCATGTCAATCATATAGTTATATAACTCATACCGTGTCAATCGTATAGTTATATAACTCATACTGTGTCAATCAAATAGTTATATAACTCATACCGTGTCAATCATATAGTTATATAACTCATACCGTGTCAATCAAATAGTTATATTACTCATACCGTGTCAATCAAATAGTTATATAACTCACACCGTGTCAATCAAATAGTTATATAACTCATACCGTGTCAATCAAATAGTTATATAACTCATACCGTGTCAATAAAATAGTTATATAACTCATACCATGTCAATCAAATAGTTATATAACTCATACCATGTCAATCAAATAGCTATATAACTCACACCATGTCAATCAAATAGTTATATAACTCATACCGTGTCAATCAAATAGTTATATTACTCATACCGTGTCAATCAAATAGTTATATAACTCACACCGTGTCAATCAAATAGTTATATAAGTCATACCGTGTCAATCAAATAGTTATATAACTCACACCGTGTCAATCAAATAGTTATATAACTCATACCATGTGTATCAAATAGTTATATAACTCATACCGTGTCAATCAAATAGTTATATAACTCACACCGTGTCAATCAAATAGTTATATAACTCATACCATGTCAATCAAATAGCTATATAACTCACACCATGTCAATCAAATAGTTATATTACTCATACCATGTCAATCAAATAGTTATATAACTCACACCGTGTCAATCAAATAGTTATATAACTCATACCGTGTCAATCAAATAGTTATATAACTCACACCGTGTCAATCAAATAGTTATATAACTCATACCGTGTCAATCAAATAGCTATATAACTCATACCGTGTCAATCAAATAGCTATATAACTCATACCGTGTCAATCAAATAGTTATATAACTCATACCATGTCAATCATATAGTTATATAACTCATACCGTGTCAATCATATAGTTATATAACTCATACTGTGTCAATCAAATAGTTATATAACTCATACCGTGTCAATCATATAGTTATATAACTCATACTGTGTCAATCAAATAGTTATATAACTCATACCCTGTCAATCATATAGTTATATAACTCATACCGTGTCAATCATATAGTTATATAACTCATACTGTGTCAATCAAATAGTTATATAACTCATACCGTGTCAATCATATAGTTTTATAACTCATACCGTGTCAATCAAATAGTTATATTACTCATACCGTGTCAATCAAATAGTTATATAACTCACACCGTGTCAATCAAATAGTTATATAACTCATACCGTGTCAATCAAATAGTTATATAACTCATACCGTGTCAATAAAATAGTTATATAACTCATACCGTGTCAATCAAATAGTTATATAACTCATACCGTGTCAATAAAATAGTTATATAACTCATACCATGTCAATCAAATAGTTATATAACTCATACCATGTCAATCAAATAGCTATATAACTCACACCATGTCAATCAAATAGTTATATAACTCATACCGTGTCAATCAAATAGTTATATTACTCATACCGTGTCAATCAAATAGTTATATAACTCACACCGTGTCAATCAAATAGTTATATAAGTCATACCGTGTCAATCAAATAGTTATATAACTCACACCGTGTCAATCAAATAGTTATATAACTCATACCATGTCAATCAAATAGTTATATAACTCATACCGTGTCAATCAAATAGTTATATAACTCACACCGTGTCAATCAAATAGTTATATAACTCATACCATGTCAATCAAATAGCTATATAACTCACACCATGTCAATCAAATAGTTATATTACTCATACCATGTCAATCAAATAGTTATATAACTCACACCGTGTCAATCAAATAGTTATATAACTCATACCGTGTCAATCAAATAGTTATATAACTCACACCGTGTCAATCAAATAGTTATATAACTCATACCGTGTCAATCAAATAGCTATATAACTCATACCGTGTCAATCAAATAGCTATATAACTCATACCGTGTCAATCAAATAGTTATATAACTCATACCATGTCAATCATATAGTTATATAACTCATACCGTGTCAATCATATAGTTATATAACTCATACTGTGTCAATCAAATAGTTATATAACTCATACCGTGTCAATCATATAGTTATATAACTCATACTGTGTCAATCAAATAGTTATATAACTCATACCCTGTCAATCATATAGTTATATAACTCATACCGTGTCAATCATATAGTTATATAACTCATACTGTGTCAATCAAAAAGTTATATAACTCATACCGTGTCAATCATATAGTTTTATAACTCATACCGTGTCAATCAAATAGTTATATTACTCATACCGTGTCAATCAAATAGTTATATAACTCACACCGTGTCAATCAAATAGTTATATAACTCATACCGTGTCAATCAAATAGTTATATAACTCATACCGTGTCAATAAAATAGTTATATAACTCATACCGTGTCAATCAAATAGTTATATAACTCATACCATGTCAATCAAATAGTTATATAACTCATACCGTGTCAATCAAATAGCTATATAACTCATACCGTGTCAATCAAATAGCTATATAACTCATACCGTGTCAATCAAATAGTTATATAACTCATACCATGTCAATCATATAGTTATATAACTCATACCGTGTCAATCATATAGTTATATAACTCATACTGTGTCAATCAAATAGTTATATAACTAATACCGTGTCAATCATATAGTTATATAACTCATACTGTGTCAATCAAATAGTTATGTAACTCATACCATGTCAATCATATAGTTATATAACTCATACTGTGTCAATCAAATAGTTATATAACTCATACCGTGTCAATCAAATAGCTATATAACTCATACCATGTCAATCAAATAGTTATATAATTCACACCGTGTCAATCAAATAGTTATATAACTCACACCGTGTCAATCAAATAGTTATATAACTCATACCGTGTCAATCAAATAGTTATATAACTCATACCGTGTCAATCAAATAGCTATATAACTCACACCGTGTCAATCAAATAGCTATATAACTCATACCATGTCAATCAAATAGTTATATAACTCACACCGTGTCAATCAAATAGTTATATAACTCACACCGTGTCAATCAAATAGTTATATAACTCATACCGTGTCAATCAAATAGTTATATAACTCATACCGTGTCAATCAAATAGCTATATAACTCACACCGTGTCAATCAAATAGCTATATAACTCAAACCGTGTCAATCAAATAGCTATATAACTCATACCGTGTCAATCAAATAGCTATATAACTCATACCGTGTCAATCAAATAGTTATATAACTCATACCGTGTCAATCATATAGTTATATAACTCATACCGTGTCAATCATATAGTTATATAACTCATACTGTGTCAATCAAATAGTTATATAACTCATACCGTGTCAATCATATAGTTATATAACTCATACTGTGTCAATCAAATAGTTATATAATTCATACCATGTCAATCATATAGTTATATAACTCATACCGTGTCAATCGTATAGTTATATAACTCATACTGTGTCAATCAAATAGTTATATAACTCATACCGTGTCAATCATATAGTTATATAACTCATACCGTGTCAATCAAATAGTTATATTACTCATACCGTGTCAATCAAATAGTTATATAACTCACACCGTGTCAATCAAATAGTTATATAACTCATACCGTGTCAATCAAATAGTTATATAACTCATACCGTGTCAATAAAATAGTTATATAACTCATACCATGTCAATCAAATAGTTATATAACTCATACCATGTCAATCAAATAGCTATATAACTCACACCATGTCAATCAAATAGTTATATAACTCATACCGTGTCAATCAAATAGTTATATTACTCATACCGTGTCAATCAAATAGTTATATAACTCACACCGTGTCAATCAAATAGTTATATAAGTCATACCGTGTCAATCAAATAGTTATATAACTCACACCGTGTCAATCAAATAGTTATATAACTCATACCATGTCAATCAAATAGTTATATAACTCATACCGTGTCAATCAAATAGTTATATAACTCACACCGTGTCAATCAAATAGTTATATAACTCATACCATGTCAATCAAATAGCTATATAACTCACACCATGTCAATCAAATAGTTATATTACTCATACCATGTCAATCAAATAGTTATATAACTCACACCGTGTCAATCAAATAGTTATATAACTCATACCGTGTCAATCAAATAGTTATATAACTCACACCGTGTCAATCAAATAGTTATATAACTCATACCATGTCAATCAAATAGTTATATAACTCATACCGTGTCAATCAAATAGCTATATAACTCATACCGTGTCAATCAAATAGCTATATAACTCATACCGTGTCAATCAAATAGTTATATAACTCATACCATGTCAATCATATAGTTATATAACTCATACCGTGTCAATCATATAGTTATATAACTCATACTGTGTCAATCAAATAGTTATATAACTCATACCGTGTCAATCATATAGTTATATAACTCATACTGTGTCAATCAAATAGTTATATAACTCATACCCTGTCAATCATATAGTTATATAACTCATACCGTGTCAATCATATAGTTATATAACTCATACTGTGTCAATCAAATAGTTATATAACTCATACCGTGTCAATCATATAGTTTTATAACTCATACCGTGTCAATCAAATAGTTATATTACTCATACCGTGTCAATCAAATAGTTATATAACTCACACCGTGTCAATCAAATAGTTATATAACTCATACCGTGTCAATCAAATAGTTATATAACTCATACCGTGTCAATAAAATAGTTATATAACTCATACCGTGTCAATCAAATAGTTATATAACTCATACCCTGTCAATCAAATAGTTATATAACTCATACCGTGTCAATCAAATAGCTATATAACTCATACCGTGTCAATCAAATAGCTATATAACTCATACCGTGTCAATCAAATAGTTATATAACTCATACCATGTCAATCATATAGTTATATAACTCATACCGTGTCAATCATATAGTTATATAACTCATACTGTGTCAATCAAATAGTTATATAACTAATACCGTGTCAATCATATAGTTATATAACTCATACTGTGTCAATCAAATAGTTATGTAACTCATACCATGTCAATCATATAGTTATATAACTCATACCGTGTCAATCATATAGTTATATAACTCATACTGTGTCAATCAAATAGTTATATAACTCATACCGTGTCAATCATATAGTTATATAACTCATACCGTGTCAATGAAATAGTTATATTACTCATACCGTGTCAATCAAATAGTTTTATAACTCACACCGTGTCAATCAAATAGTTATATAACTCATACCGTGTCAATCAAATAGTTATATAACTCATACCGTGTCAATAAAATAGTTATATAACTCATACCGTGTCAATCAAATAGTTATATAACTCACACCGTGTCAATCAAATAGTTATATTACTCATACCATGTCAATCAAATAGTTTTATAACTCATACCATGTCAATCAAATAGTTATATAACTCACACCATGTCAATCAAATAGTTATATAACTCATACCGTGTCAATCAAATAGTTATATTACTCATACCGTGTCAATCAAATAGTTATATAACTCACACCGTGTCAATCAAATAGTTATATAACTCATACCGTGTCAATCAAATAGTTATATAACTCATACCGTGTCAATAAAATAGTTATATAACTCACACCGTGTCAATCAAATAGTTATATTACTCATACCGTGTCAATCAAATAGTTATATAACTCACACCGTGTCAATCAAATAGTTATATAACTCATACCGTGTCAATCAAATAGTTATATAACTCATACCGTGTCAATAAAATAGTTATATAACTCACACCGTGTCAATCAAATGGTTATATAACTCACACCGTGTCAATCAAATAGTTATATTACTCATACCATGTCAATCAAATAGTTATATAACTCATACCATGTCAATCAAATAGTTATATAACTCACACCATGTCAATCAAATAGTTATATTACTCATACCGTGTCAATCAAATAGTTATATAACTCATACCGTGTCAATCAAATAGTTATATAACTCATACCGTGTCAATCAAATAGTTATATAACTCATACCGTGTCAATCAAATAGCTATATAACTCACACCATGTCACTCAAATAGTTATATAACTCATACCGTGTCAATCAAATAGTTATATAACTCACACCATGTCAATCAAATAGTTATATAACTCATACTGTGTCAATCAAATAGTTATATAACTCATACCGTGTCAATCAAATAGCTATATAACTCACACCGTGTCAATCAAATAGTTATATAACTCATACCGTGTCAATCAAATAGTTATATAACTCACACCATGTCAATCAAATAGTTATATAACTCATACCGTGTCAATCAAATAGCTATATAACTCACACCGTGTCAATCAAATAGTTATATAACTCATACCGTGTCAATCAAATAGTTATATAACTCACACCATGTCAATCAAATAGTTATATAACTCACACCATGTCAATCAAATAGTTATATAACTCATACCGTGTCAATCAAATAGCTATATAACTCACACCATGTCAATCAAATAGTTATATAACTCATACTGTGTCAATCAAATAGCTATATAACTCACACCATGTCAATCAAATAGTTATATAACTCATACCGTGTCAATCAAATAGCTATATAACTCACACCATGTCAATCAAATAGCTATATAACTCATACTGTGTCAATCAAATAGCTATATAACTCACACCATGTCAATCAAATAGCTATATAACTCATACTGTGTCAATCAAATAGCTATATAACTCACACCATGTCAATCAAATAGTTATATAACTCATACCGTGTCAATCAAATAGCTATATAACTCACACCATGTCAATCAAATAGTTATATAACTCATACCGTGTCAATCAAATAGCTATATAACTCACACCATGTCAATCAAATAGTTATATAACTCATACCGTGTCAATCAAATAGCTATATAACTCACACCGTGTCAATCAAATAGTTATATAACTCATACCGTGTCAATCAAATAGTTATATAACTCATACCGTGTCAATCAAATAGCTATATAACTCATACCATGTCAATCAAATAGTTATATTACTCATACCGTGTCAATCATATAGTTATATAACTCATACCGTGTCAATCATATAGTTATATAACTCATACCGTGTCAATCAAATAGCTATATAACTCATACCATGTCAATCAAATAGTTATATTACTCACACCGTGTCAATCAAATAGTTATATAACTCATACCGTGTCAATCATATAGTTATATAACTCATACCGTGTCAATCAAATAGCTAAATAACTCATACCGTGTCAATCAAATAGTTATATAACTCATACCGTGTCAATCAAATAGTTATATAACTCATACCGTGTCAATCATATAGTTATATAACTCATACCGTGTCAATCATATAGCTATATAACTCACACCATGTCAATCATATAGTTATATAACTCACACCGTGTCAATCAAATAGTTATATAACTCACACCATGTCAATCATATAGTTATATAACTCATACCGTGTCAATCAAATAGCTATATAACTCATACCGTGTCAATCAAATAGTTATATAACTCACACCATGTCAATCATATAGTTATATAACTCATACCGTGTCAATCAAATAGCTATATAACTCATACCGTGTCAATCAAATAGTTATATAACTCATACCGTGTCAATCAAATAGCTATATAACTCATACCGTGTCAATCAAATAGCTATATAACTCATACTGTGTCAATCAAATAGTTATATAACTCACACCATGTCAATCATATAGTTATATAACTCATACCGTGTCAATCAAATAGCTATATAACTCATACCGTGTCAATCAAATAGTTATATAACTCACACCGTGTCAATCAAATAGCTATATAACTCACACCATGTCAATCAAATAGCTATATAACTCATACCGTGTCAATCAAATAGTTATATAACTCATACCGTGTCAATCAAATAGCTATATAACTCATACCGTGTCAATCAAATAGCTATATAACTCACACCATGTCACTCAAATAGTTATATAACTCATACCGTGTCAGTCAAATAGCTATATAACTCACACCGTGTCAATCATATAGTTATATAACTCATACCGTGTCGGTGAGAAACTAAGCAAAGTCGTCCGGTTAAACTCCTGCGTTGCATCACGGATGGAGTCCTCCCGGCGTTCTCTTCTGTCAGCTTTCACCAGACTGTAATATTGAATGCAGGTAAATTCAACTTAACTATGATGACTGTACGCTTCATCAAGTGCTGCGTGTATTACAACTCATATGGCCGGCGATACCATCTCTTTGCAGAACATTAGGTCTGACACAACGGTCCCCCACTAAATGAAAAGAATAATTACACCGGCCACCAACAGCCGCTCCCCGGTCAGACAGATGTGGCTGCTGTCCGCTTTGTTTGCAAGCGTAAGTTTGAGAAGAGATCACTTTAAAAACTCACCACACAAAACTAAGCATGTTAGCTCTGCTGACTGATTCTCAGGTTAAATTGATGAATATTTCCAGAGATTTCTATATTGACAGATGCCAGACATCAAGAATGACCACGTGCCCGTTTACCACCATTTGGTATAACAAAGATACAAACCTGGTTAGTCCTCGCGCGCATGCGCTCCTCAACTTTCTTTGCGCGCCTTGGCCAAGATAAAATTTGAGCTGAAATTTGTTTGCCTGGAATCCGTCCTATTAAAATACAACGGCATTCCTCCCGGAACAAAGCAACCGTGCATTTTTCTTTTTCTTTTTTTTCCCTTTTCATTTTATTTTATTTTTATTTTTTTGTTTCACTGAAAATGATGATAAATTAGGTCAAAACAAACCTGGGGAGAGAGTTCGGAGACGCCAAGAACTGCTAAAGAAACAGCACCGCGCTCGTGCCTGTAAATAAATCAAAACCACACAGAATTATTCACTTAATCACACTGGGGTGAGACGGGGGGCAAAGTTAATGACAGATAGAGAGGCAATAAACAAACAGCGAGAAAAGGGGAAAGGACGCAAAGATATTGACAGAGATATAGGCCCGTATCTCTAAATCTGTATCTCTGAGACACATACTCACTAAATCCTACACCGAACACATTTGCAGGAACTCAGCAGGAAGCCCCAAACAAATACACACCGGAGACCGTGTTAGCGTGTTTTACACTCTGACTCAGAGCAGAGTCTGCTGCAGGAGGGACTGGATCGTGCAAGAGAACATAGTGGTGTCATCTACATGTCTTGCCTTCACGCACATACGGTCGCACACGCACACAGCACACGGACGCATACACGGTCACGCACGCACACGCAGACAGCACACGGACGCATACACGGTCACGCACGCACACGCAGACAGCACACGGATGCATACACGGTCACGCACGCACACGGACGCACGCACACATTCCGCTCACCTCCTTTGTGAAGAAGACTCAATTGTCACAAAGTCCTGAATGAGTTGGAAAGCAGAATGTTTACCAATAGCCTTAATTTCCTGGTTAAAGACCATGTCGGTTTGATCACATTAGCACAGTTAGCTGCTGCAACCTGTTACAGTGGCACTTTCGCTGGGAGATATCCCACTGGCCCTTGCGATCAAGCTCTCTTTTCCCTCCAAAAATTTAAAAATATAATCGGCAGGTTACGTCTACCTGGGAGGTTTGACTGTAATTCGATGGTAAAGGACATCTTTTGTCACGGGTTGCTCTTCAGTACGGAACTTGAGTTAAAGGTCCTTTTAATTGTGCCAGTTATTGGAATGGCTGTGATTGTCGCAACCTCTGACGGCTTCTTGTTGATGCAAAATGGACGAACCTGTAAAAGACAGCCATTTGAAATGCTGTGGCGCTGAGCGAAGGAAACTGATGCTATGGCGCTGACCGAAGTTATCAAATGATTTAGTTTTGCAGGACGCTTGCTTGATTGAAAATACATGCAATGAATAGAAATTTAATTATAATCTGTTATTCATTGTGGAAGTTCCAACGCCCATAGGCTTTTCAAGACAATAGTGAACTTAAAACTTTTAGTTAAAACAAAAGAACAGGGGCCATATTGTATCCGTGGAGTAACCGCTTAAATTGAACGCGGGCGTAGTTTTAAAAACAAAATGGCAGGGGTTTTGTGGAGACTATTTACTAGTTTTAAACCGACTGGCCAGAAATTCTGGGCTGCTAGAAAATGATCCACTTTCACCCGGTATAACGAAACCACCATCAGTAGCGAACACAATCCAGAAGCCCAAGTTTAAAAAAATGTATAGAACGCGGAATATATGCTATCACGTGACTGATAATCTTTTAGTCCGCATGAAACAATCGTTCAAATCCAGATTCAAAATAATTGTTAATCACACCCCGTTTTAACAAAGATTTTGGTTGTTTCCTTACAAACAAATTGTACATAAAAATAAATAAACATAAATATCTGGACTTATTAACGGATTGGACTCATTAACGGTATTTAGATAAGAAAATGACTGGGCGCTTGTTCCGCGGGACGAAATAAAATTGTCGTAATAACAGGGTGGTCGTAATAACAGGGTGGTCGTAATAACAGGGTGGTCGTAATAACAGGGTGGCCGTAATAACAGGGTGGCCGTAATAACGGTTTGGCCGTAAGGCGGGGTTCCACTGTAATAAACGGGGTTGAGCCCCCAATATAACGAACACATTTTCCCAGCGGCCTTGGCACTTCGTTATATCGCATAAATGTTCAATGCTGTGGTCCACAGACCCTTATTTTCTTCAATCATACTTAGTTGTACACTTCTGTTTAATGAATTTCACAATAGTCTGACAAAGAAATATTCTACACTTCCCAGATAGTAGTGAAAATATTACAATCTAGAGATTCCATACTTATCTCAACCCCGAGATCTGAAAACCCCTGTCGTTCTTTACTTACTTCTCCGATAAGTGAGGAAGTCTGAGAAACTAGGGATTCTATTCTTATCCAAGGGGTCTGAAAACTTTTGGTTTTCCTATTAGTTACTGTTCAGCTTTAGCTATACTTTCTGTAATGCATGAGCCAACTTAAACCCCGACTCCTCCCCGCCTCGGGGCTATGTGGGGATTTGATAAAAGCCCCAGTGAATTGTTGACAAATGCCCCCTTCCCTGGTGCAACTGTCAAACTTCAAAGCCCAAACAATGCCCCCCCCCCCCCCCCCCTGGGGCCTTGGAGGCTACTGTACACATATTATGATTGTAAATTGTCACTTTTGTCACAATTTATATAAACTTGAACAGGGCCTCAGTGTACGATATGCTGGCTGAGCTTGTTCCTCTGCAAATCCTGGTCAGCCTGGGCACTGAAAGTTACCACTCACTCCAAATCCCCATCTCTTGGGCATCGTTTTATATGAATCCCCCTCAATGCCTCTACTCCCACATCGTCCCGGAGAGGGGGAGTGGGGTTGGGGTTTAAGTTGACTCATGCATAAATGCCAATAAAGCTGGTATCAACTCATTGCGTGCTTTCATGAGCAAACTACAAGAACAAATTCTGTATACAATGCGCTTTAAAATCTTAAAGCACTTCTTTCCCTCGCCCCACTCCACCTCGTCTTCCTTCCCTACCCTCTCCCTGTGGGTCCAAAGAATGCAATCCGCTGATTTCTTTGCTTGTGGGCGTCAACATATGGCGGACAGCGAAAGCTCAGCTGAAAACGATTAGCCGGATTTCTCCAAATGAAAAGGTAAATCTTCAAGTTTTACGCACTATTTAAAGTCTATGGTGACAGCTAGCGATATAGCGAAGAAGCCCAGCCACAAAGCCTGGTCAAATTAAATGCTGCTAAGTCAAATGATGATGAACTGCCATAGCCGTGCTATACTGCATAGCTTCTGGTTAGATTTTTAACTGTTTGTTATTTTTATGATTGTTATATAAATTACATGTTAGCTAGTAGCTTCATGGACACGTGTGCGTTTTAACGAGTCCCTGACTCCTAGGCGTTATGTGTATACAAATGATTGATTGATAATATTGTTTTCATTGGCAAAAGTGATTAAGAGATTGAGACCTCTTCACTAATTGGTTGTTTTTGTGTAAGGTATAAACCTATCTCGTCGGTTTGTGGTTATTAATATGTTTGTCAGACACAGATGTTGGACGTATTATTACATCCGAGCTGTATTTTGCAAAAATCTGTGAAATACAAAAAGTCACGTGGAAATAGATTAACATTTTCTCGATTATTAGCTAAAAAATTATTGAAGATAAAATACAACCGGGTTGAAGTGCCCTCTTTTTAAGTGACCAACCTTTAAAAATTTGCTGGAAACTTGCCTGCATTTTGTGGTTTATTTGTTTGCATTTACTGCAGTCACATTCTTCAACCTGCATTCTGCAAATTACACCCACCTGGATTGACACCCAAGTATTATTTAGTTCAAAACTGTTTGGGTTTGTTGCTGTCAGTGTTGGTGCCTTCATCAATCATGACTCATGTTTATGACAGTGCCAACATCCATCCTCAATTTTCAGTAAATCCTCAAATATTTTTCAATTTTAGGAGAAGGCGGGGGGTACTTATATTTAATTTTCCCACTTGTGGCCAGATGATCATTTACTTTTGCAGTGCATAACAATATTGCCCCTAAACAACAATATAACATATTAAAAAGCTGTTCATATAGGGCTAAAGCGACACACTTTGTAACTATTTTCACACTTCAATCAAGTTCATAAATCTAGTTGATTTTGCTGGTGTTATGTGACTGAGCAAAACAACAAAACAGAAAGAGAGGGGAGGTGAGACTTACTTCAAATTATGGCTGAGAGGAGGAGTCATTTTCAAGTTAGGCGTTTATTCGAGGGGGTTGCTTTTCCTAAGATTTATGGTTCATGAGGGCTTTATTTTAATAAAGTCAATGTTTCTGAATTGGAAGAAAACAATAAATTTCATGTCCTCAATTCTTATTATGACTCTACTATTCAACTACTACTTATGAGTAACTTCACAGTTAAAGAATTAGGACAAACAGCAAATGTTTCATTTATTAATAAAATTAAATTTCCAAGTAACACAGAGTGAATAGCTAAGGCACGTCTTTTTGACATCAAATTGTGTCAGAAATTACAAAGTTTGTGTTTAAATACTGCCTGTGTTGTGTTCCAACAGCATAAACAGCTGCAACTTTTTGCATGAAATTGTGCCAGAAATGATAGTAGAAAAATTTGAGTTTGGCAGCTGAGAGCTGTTTCTTAAATTTTCCTCTTGTTAGAACTTTAACACTTTGGTAGAATAGGTCGTTTCTTCTGCAGAAAAGGGTTGAGCTCTCTTCCTGATGGAGGGCAGTGCTCTTTTCTCTGGTCTTGGATCAGAGTCTGCAAGACAAACTCAAATGTATAAGAGAGAATGTCAAACCATGAACTTGCTTGTCAATGAGTGGATTGTAGCTTCAATTTTTAACTGTTTGCAGTCTAAATTGAAAATAATAAAATTTGTATGGTTTGTTTTAGATCCAACAAGTCCAAGTGACAGACCCTTTACACTCAAAATTCCTGAGTTTATGACAGTACCCTACCATCATCATGGGTCTCCTGTAAAACTGGCGTGTAGGTTTTCCTGATCAATGATTAAGTACAAACAATAAATGAGAAACCTGATATTTGTTATTACAGTATTCTAGAAATAAAATATGTAATAATATTGTTAGCCTCATGCACAGACACCCTTTGAGCTTGTCGTGCAATGTTTTCCCCCACAATAAAGTTAAAAGTAGTTTTTCTCTGGTAAAGATTCAGAAGGAAATAGCATCGTGCTGTTTGCCAGGGCAATGCTGGATATTTTATTGTAAATAAAGTTACAACCTGGAAGTTGAGGTACTGAGACTGGTGTGTGTAAAGCATTTTAATGTTAAAATACTATGCAGAGTTGTAACAGTGTTAAACCCTTTCACTTCCAAGAGAGCTTGCTTAGGTGAAACCTGATTAAACTTTCTATAAGTCACTTTACACCTTATGATGTGTACATGTCCTTTTTGAAAAATTAATAGAATATAAGCATTTAGGGCTTGGGAAAAGATGGAAAGGGTTAACACACTAAATGCCATGCTTCTTTCTTGATATATTAATAAATTATAAATTACTATTATAAGTTAAGTGTTTTTAGTTAAAATACAAACAGTTTTCAGCTTGAGTACCTTTATTATCACAGTCTTCGTTAACAGAAACTCACCTGCTGCCTGGCATATTTTGACTGTTCATTTTCCTCATTTGCTGCAGTGAAAGCTCATTGCATTTCTTCTTTGCATCATTAAGTTCTTTGGTTGTGTCTATTATATTTTATTTAAAGGATAAGTTTTCATTAGGCCAGCCCATCTTTCTATTTCCTCAGATTCTGTTCTATCTGTACAATATACCTTAATATCACCATTTTCATTCTGTCTGGCCCTCATATAAACCTTCAACCTAATTTCCATGTGTAAGTTCTGCTATGTATACACTTTCTATTCTCTCCCTTGCTTTTCATCATAAACTTGACCAGGAAAATATTTACCTGATATCTGTGCCTTTAACACTGAAAGTTGCTTAAGGATCATTCCATGGAGTCATATGAAAGAGAAATCTTTTGAACTTGAGGGTTCACACAGGAACTTGGGACACAGTATTTTATGGTTTTTCCATGACGTCTTGTTTAACCCTTCTACTCCCAAGAGTGATCAACTTCAATTTTCCTAAATTCCATGACCTGTCCAGGCCTGGAACAAATTTTTCAAATTCCATTACTCTACATTTGACTGTGTGAATCCTTTGTACATGTATACTGTATGTCTTGTTTAGCCTATTTTGCTATCTATCTTTTTTTTTTGTACTGTGAACCAAATATTGCCTTGGTTTTCGTCATACAATTTAAAATGTATAAAACAAGAACACTGAATTGGCTGGGAGCTGTCCCCTTAAGTTCTATACTTAAACTATAACCAGGGTGTTGGATTGTTTTCTTCACTTATTTTTAAAAGGATACAGGATATTTCTATTTTCAATTTGGGCACAAGTTGCTTATATTGTTCAAGCTGACTGATCTTTTGGTTGGCTATCTTTGCAATGTACTCATAGTACAAGCCTCTCTGGAGTATCTATACATGTAAAGAAAGAACAGTTGCCTTGAAGCACAATAAGGACCTGGCTGGTATCTCTGCTTTTACTGTAAGTTCAATAATAAACATGTAGATCATTTTGATACAAATGAAACAGAACAAAATATGCAACCTTTCTCCAAGCTTATATTTCAGGCATAAGTGTGTGAACATGCTAAATTTAAAACTGAAAGTACCTGGTATGTCCAGAAGGACAGTGCTCTTGCACAAGTCTCCATGATTGTTTTAGGCTCCTGCCCAGCCATTGCAATCTGAAAAGAGAAACTGTGTCAAGTAAACTTTGGGGCAAGGGTTGCTTATGACTGGTTGTCTGCTTTTGCTGTAAGCTAAATTATAAACATGTGGATCATTTTGATACAGATAATACAGAAGAAAATATGAAACATTTCTCCAAGCTTATAATTCAGGTAAATTTGAACTCACAGTTGACATACTAAACAACAGCATTATAAGCACCAGTTAGAGAGAAAATCCAAATAATTGAGCAACTCAGGATCACAGATTACATTACACAAGAAAACCATGATGTCATCCAAAGGTCCCCCATCCCCTACCCCCACACCTTAGAGTTTGACTTACAATTTTGAGCTGCTCTGATGGCTGCAGATCAACTCGCCTAATGTCATACTCCCCAGACAGACAAGTAAAACCTGTAAATAACAGACTCATCTGAGAACAAGCAGTAACACTGCATTTACACAGCAGATTAATTTTTTATAGTAACATGATAGATGATGTGTACTACAACAGCTCTAGACAGTGACAAAGAGCTGTATTTTAGACCAGGAGACTTGAATGCAGACTAACACTGGCTTTATTATTTATTATACTAGATATTTTTTCACCATAGCAAAGCATGATGCTAGAACCCAACAATTGCCTTTTTGACCTTATAATACATCAATGAAGTCGTAGAATTTTATTTGATAATACAAATATTTTCCCAAAATTATTTTAGTTTACCACCCTGGTAGGAAACTCACACACTGGGCATGATCGGTGCTTGCTAATACTTTCTCCATCTTCATCACAAAATATATCTTGTGTGGTTGTTAAGATATCATCATCAAAACATGTAAATGATGCCTATTAAATAACGTATTCACATTCATCATGATAATTCTACGGTTATAAGACATGTAAATGCTTCATTAAAAATTGCCATTAACAAAGGATACGCGAACATGATGTAGCCTGAAATAAAATAACATCAAGATCAACATAAATGAACGGCATATATTCCAGAGAGTTTTACAAAGTAAGTTTTTCTTCAACACACAAAAGGAGTCTTTGGATACGTACCCAAGCGTACCGTGAGCTCAGCCTTTTTCCGCACTTGTTACATAAGAACTTGTTCTCCATCCCTATGTTTATCAAACAAATTTGTTTAGTAAATTTTACGCACTAGTTTTACTGGTCCTTTCATCCTTTCACATAAAAGCTAGAGCATTATACAGTCGAAGCCGTAAGCGGACACTTCGGAAAGCAGAAAAAGTGTTCGTAATTGGAACAAATGAGATTTTTGTTTACGAACTGCTGTTCGATAAATTGCTGTACGAACAGCCAATCTACGGCGCACAAACTGCGGATTAGATAGTTCCCACTTCATTTAGCGTGAAAACAAATCTGCCATATCAGTTCAAGAACACCAGAGACGGTCAAAAGCAAGTTTGAAACAAAGTAAACTTAGCTGAAACGAGCCACGAACTCACACGTGTGCGACGCACGCTACTGTTTCCGATTCAAAGAAAATGATTGATGCTCCGCTTTTATACAAAAGCATCCTTTTCAATACAGTGTGACAAAGTTAGTGAGATAAATTGACAAGTCTACTCTCTGTAAATCTGATAATAATCATAAACTGGACATTACCTTCGCTGGAGACGGAACTTACTGATAGCGAAGTGAAGCACATCGCCATCCCATGATGCACTGGTGTCTTGGTTGCGACGCCGCGCATCTTTTGGCGGGCTTTTTTGCATTTTGTCCTTGGGCATTCTCTCCACGCTATATATAGAGGATATTACACTGCAGCGCGAAGATATGAATTTTATTTTCGAGTGGTAAAAACAATATTTTACAAACGAGCGCTTCGCGAGTGAGTAAAATATTGTTTTTACCACGAGAAAATAAAATCCATATCTTCAAGCCGCCGTGTAATTTTCTTTTTATTATATTAGACACGAGTGTTTTACGAGAAATTGCACAAACAACCGTGCAAAAGCGAGAAATGATGCCAACGATATCCTCACTAGTGAGGATATGGAAAATACGGATGTAGGGTCCCGGATGTAATTTCGTATGGATTTTACGCACGGTATATTTACCAGTAAAACACTCGTGTCTATATAATAAACTCTCATATTACACGGTTATTTAGCCAATCAGGGCGAGCGTAGTATCGTAGTTATTTTATAAACGAGCGGGACATTTCACTGGAAGCTTGAATTTGAAGCATAATATATTGACTACGCCGGTACATAAATTTCCAATCAATGCCCTGGATTTTCCGGGGGTTCCGCTAGTCACCAGAATATTATCAAGTGATCTCGTAGATTGTTCTGTAAACACTCTTTTTCCTGTGCTATAAATTACCCGAGATGGCAGCCTGATATCCAACCGTCTTGGTCCCGCTGCTGTGTGGCTTCTGGGCTAACGATGCTGATAAACGTAATAATCTGCATATTAGTCTCCGGTCGCACTCGTAATATTAACGACATTAATATCGATATTTGCGTCATTTGAATTGCAAACACCGCTTGCCACCAGAAATATATGTCAGTAAGTTGCTACCAAACATTGAAGAAGCCGTCGTATTGCTCTCGATGCAGAGTTATTATCGACCAAACTTCTTAGTGAGACCGGGTCCTTACTCTTCACGCAAAAATTGTTTCTTTCCCAAACTCATGCGAGGGCTTTCTAATCAGGGACCCTTTCAACGAGGTGAATGTCGTCGCCAAATGTTCACTTTTGCATTGGCGTGCGTCTCATATAGTCTGCTACAACCGTGTCAGCTTCTGGTGGCATTTTACCTGCTACTCCAGGGCATTATGAATCGTTGCTTGGGAGAGGGGCCAACTGCGAATGTCGTAATATTGCTAGTTTTAGCTAGTTTCTGAAACGTTGACTGGAGGAGTCATTAACATTAATGTGTGATGAATACGTTGTCCTACTTGCAGCTCGTCTGTTTCCGAGTCGTCTACAAACTCATTTGCTGTCGCTGGAGAGTTCACAATGCAGTGAACAGATGGCAAAGTAAAAACGCTGGACTCGCTCTTACATAGCACCTGGTATGTCTTTTCTTCGTCAAGTTCTTATTAAATTATCTATATGCACGTCCTGACTTGATTGTGTTTTTTTGCTTTCTTCACTATTAGGGTTCGTATTGCTGTGAGCAACTGACAAAATTGATCCGTATTTGATAACTTCACTGCAAGGTTAGTAAAATGAAGTGATCGTCTGTTGTTGATCAAGGGACTATTTATTGATTGATTGATCGATTGATCTTTTTTTTTTTCTTTTCTGTTTTTTTGACTGTTAGGCTTCGTATATTGTTGGATCCTGTGAGCTGGAACTCCAGCAATATTGATCCGTGTTTGAAAAGTTTTACTCTAAGGTGAGTAAATGTAATGATTGTCTACTGTTGGTTTAGTGATTCATAGGGTCACAAAAAAAGAAAAAAAAAATTGCGCTAACTAGCGTCTGCACACTACCACAGTGAGTTTTAATAGTTTGCGTACTTGAAGAGTTAGCCTATTAAGGAAACAAAGCCACTACCACAGCATTTGCGTTCCCCCCGGGGGCGGAGGGGGGTCACTCCCTATGATCGACTATACGGAGAGGCTCCGGCCGAAAGGGTTCCCTTTTTGAGCCTCTGGTATTAAGGTATCAGGATACCCTCCGGACTTTGCCAGATTCTAAAAAATTTTTTTTGGCTTAACGAAACTACTACATGTTTTACCTTGTGTTTCTGAAAACAAAATTTGGATACCTATTTTTTTCCCCGAGATATTTAAACGAAAGGATTTTATCTTTCTCTTTCTCACCGGAAACTATCTGTCAACAGATCGTTAGTATCTACTGTAACTGCGCAGCATGCGGCTTGCGCGTCAGTCATGCAAAACAATACAGTACAAATTTTAGCCGCGCGACGGGTAAAGCTGGTGTTACACTGGTCGATTTACAGGGACGATTTGCAACGCCGATTTGCTCCAAATTCGTGCAACGGTGTTGCAAGTTTATGAATTGCTTTCAAAAACTTGCAACGCGTTGCAACACTGCAAACATCGCGAAAAATCGTTCGCAATGGGGTGTCTCACCTGAGCAATTTTTAGCGCAACATCGTATCGTTGCAAATCGACCAGTGTAACACCACCTTAACGCATGACTAACAGCAAATCTGCAAGAATAACGAAATGCCGCAAGAAACCTTTCCTTGTACGCCTTTGTGGACGCTTTTCTATGTTTACGGTGAAACAAATTAAATATAACCACGTTAGCGACGAAATGTCACAACGTGTGATTCTTGCACAATGCCGATTTATAAACCTTGAGCAGCGCGTGGACCATGCTCGATGGTGGTGGCTCAAGAGCACTCCTGCTTTCGCAGCTCTCTTTTTAGAACGAGTTTTTCGTTTGCTTGAACTCATTCCGAATTCCAACTGTGGCTGCAAAAGGTTGAACTGGTGTTGAGTGGTGAGTGCAACTGTGAAGGGAAAATAGATGTTGCGAAACTTACCCGAACGAAGCGTTGATGTCCGTAGTTATACATGGCGGTCTTTTGCTGCGTGTTTCAATTACCTACAAGATGCCTGGAAAGTATCTATGCGAAAGCACTAACTGCGGTGTTTTGACAGATTGCTGACAGATGAGGCGATTATGTAAACAGGTTTCCGGCTCCCTGGTCAGAATCTTTAAATGTGTTTTTCTCGGTGTTTTTAAAACGCGGAAAAGTGTTTCTTTCGGAAACCTGCATTTCAATGGATTTTAATCGATTGGCTTGAAACTTGGCAAATATGTGAATCAATATCAAAGCTACAAAAAGGTGTCTCCGTTTTTTGTTTTTTTTTCGTTCGGAAGATATGTCCGCTTTTGTCTTGCACGTAGCTAGAAATATGATCGGCCAACTTTAAAAGTCAATAACTTTGTATATGGACAAGATATCAAAATTCGGAGACACCTTTTTTTTCTTCACTGTGTCAACAGTAGGCTGAAACAATAAATAATCAAATCGGGTAAAATCCGAGTGACATTAGGCTTTTTTAATGAGGCAAGGTCAAAATTCACTCGGAAGCTGATAACTTTCTTTCTTTAGCAAATTCAAAAAATATAAAGCTTTGACCTAAATCTGTGATTGTTGAGCTTTTAGAAAATATATACTTTATTGTTAGTTAAATGTAACGCTAGCGCGAAAAATGGGTTTGAACGCATGTCGTTCTCGAGGGTATCCTGATACCTTAAAAGGGTGTTGAAAAACGACGCTTGTCGGTAAGAAGGGCTGGCCAAAAGAAAGTCGCACTGGCATTTTAGAGGTTCTAAAACTCGTCCTTCGACTGAAAAAATTGCGTGCGGTTTTTCTGGACATTTTCTTGTTCGAAGACAGCAATTTTTTACTGCATGTGTTACGGAGCAGTTTTACGCAAAAGGAAGGCACTTTGAAACTTTTGAAATCTGTAGTTTTGCCAGCTGCTCAGATCTAAGTGTGAACTCTGCTTGTGATGCAAAGTGAACAGAACATGAAATGAGTAGACAGGTCCAGAGGTGTTAGAATTAATATCCTGTAAACTTTGTTCTTTGTCCAGCCGGACTTGACTTGTCCAACTACTATTGGTTAAGAGCATTATTAGTATTCGCGTCCTTTCCTCTGACGGGGAGTTTTGCCTGAGAGTCGGTTGGTGAAGGTCTTCGGACCAAAATAAACGACAACGAGTCCTGACTGCTAGTCCTGATCTACTCAATATAAAAGATCCCGGACTGTGACAAGGCACCTCTCGCAAGAAGCTAATTCCTCTCTGCAAGGCCTTGTTACACATGTATATGAGAGGGATTAAAAGCCTGGGCGGAGCCTTCCCGTGTAAAAAATCTTTAAGTAAGCACCCCACCCCACCCCCCCCCCCCGATCAGAATAGGCTTCCACCTGTAATTTTAGAGTGTGCTGCATACTTACTATACAAAGTTTTGCAGATCAAGTCGGCCTGCTATATACATACATATGCCAAATAAGTACATACTTGCACCCGTTAGATATAAATAACAGTTATTTATAGGTAAACAAAACTTTTGTTAAAGTTCTAATCTTTGTTCTAATCAATAGTTACTATAAACGATGCGGCCCTTTCGTGACACTTGACTGAAGAAATTTTGAGCTTTGTTTTTTACACACACATACTTCCAGCCATCGACTCGTCGCTCCCACATGATTGATATCTGAACTCAATTTTTACTTTATTTCGTGCGGCTTCTCATTCAAGTAACGAAAGAGACAAGCAGAAGACACGCGAGCACGCAAAGTATCTTGAGAGCTTAGAGAATGATATTTAAATACAATAAAACACAAAGATTAGAACTTTAACAAGTTTTGTTTACCTACCTAAAGTTTGAGTGCTCATTTGTCAAACTGGGCCGTATTGTTAGGATATTAGCAAGCGCTCGGTTCACACGGTCAAATTTGTGAATCAAGCTTTAAACAAAGTTTTCCATTCTCTTCTGCTAGCGCTTTCTGTACTGTGTGAACCAGCCTTATGTGTCTATCAAGTGTTTCGTGAAGTTTTTTGGCTTGCAGATCATTTCAACTTGTATCGTGGCCCAGCGAAATTTAGTAACTGTAATGTAATATAGCTTTAAAGGTCAATGATACGGTTAAATTCCAATAAATGGGCTTTTATAATGATAAAATAATTATGAAAAAATATTTTTGCTCAATTTTTCCGGACACGTCAATGACCCAGAATGCATCAAACCGGAAAAAATATTATGGACTAGATCAGTGTGAGACGTGAGGGAATTCAAAACAACAAACGTCACAGGAGAACCGGAAACAAACACACACATTAATGTGCTATGAATACGTTGTCCTAATTGCAGCTCATCTGCGCTGGAGAGCTCACAATGCAGTGAACAGATAGAAAAGTGAAAACGCTGGAGTCACTCTTACATAGCACCTGGGTATGTCTTTTCTTGGTCAAGTTATCATTAAATTATCTGTATGCGTGTCCTGACTTGATTGTGTTTTTTTGTTTTCTTCACTATTAGGGTTCGTATACTGTTGCTGTGAGCAACTGACAATATTGATCCGTATTTGACAAGTTCAGGTGAGTAAAATGAAGTGATTGTCTGTTGTTGGTCCAGGGATTATTGATTGGTTGATTGCGTTTTTGCTTTTTTGACTCTTAGGTTTCGTATATTGTTGGTTTTTGTGAACTATAACTCGAATAATATTGATCCGTATTGAAGACGTTCACTGTAAGGTGAGTAAAATGAAGTGATTGTCTGTTGTTGGTTCAGGGATTATTGATTGGTTGATTGCGTTTTTGCTTTTTTGACTCTTAGGCTTCGTATATTGTTGGTTTTTGTGAACTAGAACTCGAATAGTATTGATCCGTATTGAACAAGTTCACTGTAAAGTGAGAAAAATTAAGTGATCGTCTGTTGTTGGTCCAGGAATTATTGATTGATTGATCGTGTTTTTGCTTTTTTGACTGTTAGGTTTCGTATATTGCTGGATTCTGTGATGTGGAATTCCAACAATTTTGATCCGTGTTTGACAAGTTTTACTGTAAGGTGAGGAAATGTAGTTATCGTCTAGTGTTGGTTTAGAGAGTCGTAGGGTCGCAAGGAAACACATGCTAACTAGCGTCTGCACACTATCACAGTGAGTTTTAACAGAGTTTTCGTACTTTCAGAAGAGTTAGCCTCTTAACATCAAATTATTGCTTTATAAAGAAGAAAACAGGTCCACGACCACGGCGTGTGCGTCCCGGGGGGGGGGGGGGGAAGAGAGGGGGGTCACTCCCTATGATCGACTATACGGCGAGCCGCCGGCCGAAAGGGTCCCTTTTTAAGCCTTTGGTATTAAAAGGGTATAGAAAAAAACAAGCTTTTTCGCATTTACAAGGGTCGTTAAGAAGGGTTGGCCAAAGGAAAACTGTATTAGCATTTCACAGAGGTTTTAAAACTCGTCCCTCGACTGAAAGATTCCCAAAAGTCGCGTCCCTGAGCGAATTGCGTGCGGTTTTTCTGGACGTTTTCCTGTTCGAAGACAAAACAATTTTGTACTAGAAGTATATGAGACGGATTAAAAGCCTGGGCAGGGCCTCCATGTGTAAGATATCTTCAAGTGCCCCACCCCCGGATCAGAATAGGCTTCCACCTGTAACTTTAGAGTATATGCTGCATACGTACTTTACTTACTTTACAAACTGTTGCAGATCAAGTCGGGCTGCTATATACATACATATCCCAAATAAGTACATACGTGCACTGTTAGATCATAAATATAAAGGATTCGGCCCTTTGTGACACTTGACTGGGCAAATTTTGAGTTTTGCGATTTAATTATCCTGCTCTTATGCAGTACAAACTTCTTATTGACCGGTCGTGAGGTCTGTACGGAGAAAATATCGCCCGAGGTTTTGACTGTACAGACCGAGCCGCTTCGGCGAACATATTCTTGTTCTACCGCTTTGCCTTCAGCCAAACGTAGCCGACATATTCACTGAAAGCAAAGAACTGCACGGCCTCGTGATTCATGTGTTCAATCTGCCGGTCCGTTATCGAGAAGACGGACGTTACAGGAAAATAATGACCGGCAAATACACCAATCAGAGCGCGCGATTTCACCGGAATTAGCTCCAGCTATATAATAAATAAACAATAAACTACTTTTGGCGAGGAAATATGCACGGATAATTGTCCGAGGATATTATCTGTTCCGAGAAGCGAACAGTTGCCCGAGAGCGAAGCTCAAGGGCAACTGTGAGCTTCGAGGAACAGATAATGTCCAAGGACAATTATCTGTGCATATTTCCAAAGCCAAAGGTAGTTTATTGTCTTTATTATCCTTCAAAATATTTCCTCTCGCAGCGCAAATAACGGCGCGGAAACTGTGAAGCTTTTTAGTGCTCTCTGGAACTGCGTTTTGACCAATAAATTGATGTCCTCCTCAGTAGTCGTCTTGTAATGATTTTTGTGACTAAAGAAATAGAACTGTGTTCGGATATTGTCAATAAACAGCGTTAGTTCGCCAGGCAGGGGTTATTCGCTGATAACGTCCGCTCACGAGCGGACGTTATTCGGTCACGTGTCACGATTCTACCAATCACGCGCGGGAGGAAATATTTGATGGGTCATAATGGGATATATTGTTGGCAGAAATAGAATACCTTTGAATACGTGTGCCCTCTTCAAGAAGGCACCAAAAAAAAGTAAATAAAATAATTTCGACATCGAAATACGCCGCGACATCGCTTGAGGGTATCAGAACATCAGCTGCTTAATCTCGAATTTTTTAAAAAGCAAAAACAAAAGACGGGAAATCGAAATTTTGACTCAGATTGCTGGAGTGGGGGATTCTTTCTGCGATCGTTCCATAAGTGTTCAGAGATATCAGAAACATTACCTGCGGCGACCCTACGATTCTGTCGATTGCAGCAATTGGAAAACTGGAATTTATCTCGGTGTTTGGGATACGTCGCAGTTTGCTGTATCAGCTGTGGTTACCTAGCAACAGACGCATGAACCATACAGCATATAATAAAACAAAGTTGAGTCGTAGCTGTTGAAAACTGGTCAAACATTTTATTGAGTATTTGTATATAATTCTCTCGAGTAGTGAAACAAAGCCGGCGTAAAGGAGAAACACATCGGAGAGGAACAAAGAAGAATGTCAAAAGAAGAAAGGTAAAATGTACTATGCAGTGTAATAAGATATTATCGATATGATGTATATATGATAAACTCATATATATGAACTGCGGATAGGAATGAATTGTGAATTTGATCATCGCAGTGAGTGAAGCAACTTGAGCAGTTGTAATGAGCCCGGAAAAAAAACCCGAGCTTCAACGGGAATCGAACCCATGACCTTCCCGTTATCTCCCTCATTCCTTCCTCCCCTCCCCTCCCCCCCCCCCCCCCCCCCCCCCCCACCTTCTTTCCTGGTGTTTAATGAATGCAGCCTTAGAAAGATTTGTATTTTGATCAACCCCCTCTGGGCTCCAATGACATCCACAAGACACTGTCCCAGTATCTCATCACAAATGGCATCCACCTTATTGTCAGTGACCTATGTCATTAATATTAGTATTAAATGTTAGTATTATATATTTAGTGTAAAAAGGTTTTGAGAACTTCGATAGACCAAAGAGGAAGTAAACATCATACCAGGATTTACACACTTAACCCCTTCACTCCCAAGCTCAAAATACAAATTCTCCCACCATAAAATAACAAACTGTATGAGGGATAAAAAGAGAATTTATGTTTTAATCAGTTGTCATTTAAGCAAGGTATCAAATGCAAAATTCTCCATACGTCATGATATATCTCTAGTGGTAGACTGAAAAGAGAAAATTGAAGTTGATCACACATGGCCAGAAATAGCGGACACGCATGCGCATTAGGGGCTGCAATTTATTTGGCTTTCAGTGTAAACAAGAGACTTTACTATGGAGATGGACACAAAAATCATCGTACCTTTGAACTAGAGACTAAATAGCAAGCTGTTCAACCGGATTCTCTTATAATACAATGATACCGAAAATATTAACACAAAATCAGTAGCTGTCCATATGTACTTCTTGCGTTTTTCCAATGTAAAGATGCAAGACACATCTAAGAGACAACAGTATGGCAGACAAGCTGAAAACGGCATACTGGATGAGAGTAGCTGACCGTTTTGCCTCGAAGTTGTTGAAATATCGAAGCTGTTCAATCGGTTCTTACTTCGAGAAAGGTCATTCTTCTGAACAAACTTATTGGTAACCCTCGGCACTTTGTATCTCTTGCGTTTTTGGATTATAAAGATGTGTTTTGTTGAATTTAGTCGCACAATCACTCGATACGCACGCTTAGTGAAGCAAGGTTCGATGCTACTCGCGATCGGTTCTAGCTCCCGATCGGCCCCGGCGATCGACCAAGTTGTTCAAAACAAACTGTGTAGCCTTGTGAGTAAACCATCCTGCAAAGTGAGTTCAGGATTTGTTTTGGGAAATTAATGGAGCTTTGAAAGAGACGTCGCGAATCGTGGCGCATAAATACGGTTGTTCAAGAACGGACAAGGAAACTCTGTCCAGCAAAGCAGGAACTGTTTTAATACCGCTAAATTGTAAGACTTGTTCATCCTTTCTTCTAACTTCAGCATAGAATTTGCAATTAAACTACAGCACCAAGTTTTACAAAACTGACCGTGCGTGTCACCAGTCGTTTTGAAACATTTCAGCTTTTCCATTCGCGGCATGCTGTTTCCAATAATCACTACGATCTCGGAACAGTTTTTCAGCAATTGCAGTGATCGTAGCAATCCAGCGGTCTCTGAACACTTTTCTGAGCGATCGCAGTGATTAATCGCAATCCGGCATACTTCAGCTAATTGAACGTTTGGTAAACAAACTGCTGCCCGCGATTTTGGGCGGGAAAAGCTGCCGCGGACGCACGTTGTGGCGGGAAATACCCAGCCCGCTGACAATGTTGCAGGTTCAGAATGTCCGCTATTTCTGGCCATGCAGCGAAGTGAATTGAAGTGGTAGTGTGAGCAGATCATCAACAAAGAATGTAGGAGCGAAACATATCCCATACAAGATGTCTGCCACAGCCAGGTTTAACAATAAATAATTCATTGGCATCTTTATCTCACAGGAACAATCACCAAGACATTGCCAACCACATTTAAAGCGAGAATCAAAGTGAGGCCAGCGCGAAAGATAAGGTCTGTAGTCATAATATTATATCGTTCGCTTTCCTTTGATTGTAACAAGTAAACAGTGCCTGAAACTTCAGTATCAACAACAATCCTGGTCAAAAGTATGTGGGACACTGAAAGAAAATGCTATTTTTCAACATTACTCTCTTTTCAACAACGAAAGCAGCTCCTTTCCCGAAAATTAACCTCCCTCCCCCCCCCCCCCCCCCCATACAATGTTGCATAAAGGGAGTGCACTTTGAGCACACTCAGTCAACATGGTATGGGGGAGGGGGGAGGGGGGCAGGAAGGGTCAAAGTGTTATAATAATGATGTTATCATATAAATTGCTAAGTGTCCCAACACTTTTGACCTGGATTGTAGGTAGATGCGTAGTGGGCAGTCCCGCGACTTCCTGTTAAAAAGAAATGAATATTTAGTTCGAGAAGGTGTCATTTTTGTGTCTACTGCGCTTGCCGGGGAGGGGCAAGGCTACATTTGTAGTCGGATTTTCAAACGAACACCGAGCTCCAGGGGAGGATTATTGTCACAACCATTGTCTCGCGCCGGCCATTAGGAGCGATGCCGGCTTTTCACCCAGCCGAGAAATGTTTTTTTTTTTTTGACGTTTTTAAATGTTTCAGAGATGTTTCCGAGATGTTTTCAAAGCCTAATATTCACAGTTCGTTTAAAAATCCGGCTACAAATGAAGCCTTGCCCTTCCCCGGTGTCGCGGTAAATTGATTAGCATGCGAAAGAGGAAGCGAATCAGAGCTCGGCATGAAATTCAAACGCCATTTCCGCGGACCAAGAGTGGGTCACACGGCTTGTCAGCAACCATTTTGACGGCCGATTTCGGCAATTTTTTTTTGGACTCAACTGGCGTTTTCGAAATGTTTTTGCGACAGTCTTATGGGAAAAGGATTCAACTCGATATATGTCTGGGTTTTGTGGCCATACGGAGGTTGAAAGGCCGCATTTGAGAGACTTTTCTGGAGACATTCTGGATGCCAGATCGACCGAGTTGCCAGCCTTGAAATTCTTTCTGTTAGAGAGGAAAAATTCAGCGAAACACGCTGAAATCGCTACAGCAGCAAGAAAACCACCACCACCACAAGGTTAGCAAGTCTAAGCTCTATTCTCGCAATGTTTTTCGAGTTATCGATTGACTAAAATCTCCCATACATTTTCTTATAAAACCCAACCGTGACGTCACACAGTCAATCAGCTTGGGCCGCCTGTGCTTCGACAGAATAAATATTCAGCGAACAAACGTGCTTCGAGCGGTTGAAATCGATCACTTCGCTTAAACTTTTAACCATTTTTGTTCTTCAATAGCAAGCAGCTTTGTACTCAAAACAGGGTTTCTCGGAGTAGTTAAGGAATAAACGGCACAAGAACAGAGCCAGTGAATGTGTACGTTGAAGGATCTGAAACTTTAACACAACTAGGATTTTTACCGCCGACACGTTGTCAAGTTATATAAACAATAAACTACTTTTGGCGAGGAAATATGAACGGATAATTGTCCGAGGATATTATCTGTTCCGAGAAGCGAACAGTTGCCCGAGAGCGAAGCTAGAGGGCAACTGTGAGCTTCGAGGAACAGATAATGTCCAAGGACAATTATCCGTGCATATTTCCGACGCCAAAAGTAGTTTATTGTCTTTATTATCCTTCAAATATTTCCTCTTGCAGCGCAAATAATGGCGCGGGGACTGTGAAGCTTTTTGGTGCTTTCTGGAACTGCTTTTTCTACCAATAAATTGATTTCCTCCTCGGTAGTCATCTCGTAATGGGTTTTTGTGATTAATATATAAAATTGTGTTCGGATATTGTCAATAAACAGCGTTTGTTTGCCAGGCGGGGGTTATTCGCTGATAACGTTCGCTCGTGAGCGGACGTTATTCGGTCACGTGTCACGATTCCACCAGTCACGCGCGGGAGGAAATATTTGATGGGTCATAAAGATTATTAACAACTCACCGATTTCCTGCCTGGTTGTAGAAAGTTTAAGACCCCTTCCAGCAAAGGAACCACTCAAAACAGTGCTCGTACACGGCGAAAATCATTTTGCAGTGTTTACAGTGACGGCATCGTGCGGAAAACTTTACGGAGTCAGAACTGCCGTTTGTCTATGGCGATTGTTCGCTTTCCACCAACTGAACTGTGCTTTCCCTTCCTTGACAAATTACCCAGTAACAGTTTCTTTCGATGGAAGAGTCTTGTATCTGAAAAGTCATAGACTTTCGTTGCACCGTTTTACCTTGCACTCAGAAAAATCTTTGATTCATTTGTGATGCGCGCGCGTCTAAATCGGTCAAACCGGTTTTCTACAGTGTAATACGGATTTGAAGTGTGTAATACGCTCCCGTACCGACACTCTGTTGCGACCTTATATGGTAAAACTATGTCACAGTCATATAATAATTACTGTTACGCAAGGCTGAGTTGGACGTATTTATTAGACTAACATGAATCACGCCATTAAGTTCTGTTGAAGCTTACAAGATCACTGGGAACCTGTATCATGTGCCAGTATTATCTGCAGCTGTTTCAAATGAGCCACAGTGCAAAGTGCTAAAATCTGTTAAACACAATAAATCAGAAGCATGATTTTGTCCACAACTCGCAGGTGCATCACAACCTAAAGCATAGGTCGTGGAGAAATCATTCGAATCTTGATACTCGTTGGTCTAAGAAAATTCTACCATTGGGTGCATTATTGTGACTTTGTGCGACTGTATGAACTTTGGTCTGTAAAGTCGACCAAAGAACGTTCACAATCAATTAGCTCAGGCCGGTTCGGCGCCCTTGTTGACCTCGCTGTATTTCGGGCGCTTCCGTTGCCAGCAGCAGAAAATAATGACGACGATGACAAGCAAGATGAGCAGCACCAGAACAACGATAAAGCCGATCTTAAAGCCATCAGAACCTGATAAAGAAAGAAAATAAATAAACCTGTTGCTACTAGTCCTGCGGTATATACAAATGGTCACCATAGCATCAGTTTGCCTAGTGTGTGGTAAACAACTCTTCTCCTATCCACCCCAGGGAGCAAACCGAATGGGACAGCACGGTAGTATCAACTACGACAAACGTTGAAAAACGTGAGCTGTGGTGACTGACTGACCTTTGCCGGGTTTTGCAGTGTCAGGAAGATCCGTGCCCGTAGTAGGCACGGGGGAAGTTGGCAGAAGACATTCCGCTTCTATGTCGTCGGGAACAACCGAGGCGGTTAGGCTAGAGACACAGAAAATTTAGAATGATCAGATGTTTACCACGAAGCTCGACACACACATTACAAATGGAGCTTGAAAAAAAGTCTTTAACTTTTAGGACGCTTCGCTATGTGTGAGAAAACTTGATCGTCTAGTGCTCACCTCATGAATTCTTGCAGGAGACAGTCCGCAGAACAGTTTGGCAGCTTTTTGACAATGCGAGTGTTGTTTTGTCCGACGCGATAATACATCTTGACACTAAGGTCACTTCTGCAAATGATTTTTGAATAACCCTGAACATTTCTCGTCTCTGTATAGTACGGTATGATATAGTACGGTATAAAATGGTATGGTATGTTATAGTACGGTATGGTACGGTAAAGTATGATATGGTATAGTATGGCATAGTTGACAATTATTCGCCGAAGTGGAGGTGAATAGCGGTGGAACGGCTCGGTAAATATCCACCGCTATTCACCTCCACTTCGGCGAATAATTGTTTTAAGGTGATGTTACACTGGTCGATTTGCAGCGACGATTTGCAACGCCAATTTGCTCCAAATCCACGCAACGGCGTTGCAAGTTTTTGAATCGCTTTCAAAAACTTGCAACGCGTTGCAGCACTGAAAACATCACGAAAAATCGTTCGCAATGGGGTGTTACACCTCAAAGATTTTTAGCGCAACATCGCATCGTTGCAAATCGTCGTTGCAAATCGACCAGTGTAACACCACCTTTAGTATATACCACACAAGTTTAATAGCCAACTCCCAAATAGCTATTTAATTTCCGACAAAAAGGAGCAAAAATTGGGCTCGCGCGCCATTTTGTTTTACCAGAAGCCGCCGGGAGGTGAATAGCACTTGATATTCCGAGATTGAGGAGCCAATCAGAGCGCACGAAAAGCACTATTCACTTGCGTGGTATATACTAATATGGTATATAGAGATTACTTCATGGAAAGTGCGCGCGTACGGTTTTTATTCACGAGTTGTGAAGTATCATAAAACGAACGAGCGAGGCTTTGCGAGCGAGTGAGTTTTATGATACGAAACAACGAGTGAATAAAAACTGTACAAAGCACTTTCCATGATGTTTTCTGTTTATTATATACATACTGAGACATTTATGATGGGACCGGGAAACCCTTTAAAAGTAGTGAAAAATCGTCGTTCGCAGCTTGTGATTGGACGGACGATTTTTTTCACGTGTGAAAAGCGTCGTTCGCGGCCTCTCATTGGCTAGAACTCATTTGCGTACGAAATTTTACGATATGGCTTTTTCGTGAGTATGTCTCAGTATGTATATAATAAAGTACGGTATGCTATGGTATGTTATAGTATGTTATGGTATGACGCCAGAACAGAAGCTTTGTGCTAGTAGTCTCCAACATCTGTTGACCGCACTTTATGCAGGCGTGGAAACTAACTTGTCGTCAGATCCATGAAGTTCAACCATAAACGCACTAGAGTACGGCGGTGTGAATGCGTTGACATCAGCTACTCCAAGCGCGTACTGAAAAGCGAGGACTGTGTCGTCGTGCTGGAAAGAAAGAAAGAAAGAAAAAAAAAAAAAAAAAAAAAAAAAACAGTCGAGTTTGCATTTGAAAGTACACAGCGCACGGGTGACGGAACATTCGATAGCGTTGTATATACATCATAGTGATGTATTTAGATTACACAAACAAAACAAAAAAAAAGTAGATTCACTGGTGATAACAGGTGGCATTTTAGGTGGGGTGGACTTGGTATGAATCTAAAGAGATCACCAAGACAAAGACATTAGTTTTGAAGGAACTGCCTAAGAGTAGGCATGTAAATGTGTGTGCATTGGTAGAATGTAATGAAAGTTGTTTGGTGCAAATAAGGATGTGTGAAAATGTGGTAATAAAAAGTAAATAATATTGTATAAAATGGATGGAAGGGAGGAGAAAAATTATACAATAATGAAGGATTTGGGAAAAATTGATAATGTAAATAGAGATCAGAATAGATAAAGAAATGTGGTATAGATTATTTTTTATGTATATGCAACGCGGTAAATCGTTGAATTCGACCTTTTCGAAATTTTAGCTCCCATGTCCAGGCACTACCCGTGCACTTCGCTAGAGCCGGGCTAAACTGGAAACGGCAATAGTTCAGTTCCGTGAGTAATTGGCTCCCTCCACAAGGACTCAGTCAAAGTACATAACTCCACTACTTACTGTACTCAATGCCTTCATTTGTCTCAGCGTCTTAAAAGGTGCAGTTACAGAGACAGGTAACTGTGCAATCCTAGCACTATTGGCGTAATATGGTTGTTATACTTTAAGCTCTCAGTAAAAGGATTCACCGTTTGTATCCACATAAACCATTTCTAAGAAATCTAACAAACCAAAACACATGCACGCGACACCGGTACGGTTCATTCTCCGATCTAACGATGACCTCTGTTCTTGCTGCTGCCACAAAGTTTCCAGCGGAGCTACCACTGCGCGTGAATTGTTCCGTCCAACATAACTGTCTCCATACTTACCGCCGAGTAGAGATACATCTGCTTGACCTGTAATGGGTCGTCCTTGTACTGCTGCATGTGATTCACCATGTTGCCAACCAACGATCCTAAAGACAGTGGTCGATGTGTCGTGCAGGAAAGAAAATGATTTTATTTTCAAAGAATGATTAATGCCTTGTTCACTAAGAGAAAATCTCCTTGTTAGAAGGTCTGCAGGAGAGCTGATCAAGCAGAAAAACACACGATGGAGTAGCATGCTTATTCACTCCAAATATACTATATACTATAGCACGATTCCCAATTTGCTGTTTCTTTCATTCGTTCATTCTTTCATCCATCCATCCATATATCCATGCTTCGTTCGTTCGATCCTTCTTTCCTTCTTTCCTTCCTTTTTCCCTTTCCTTCCTACCTTCCTTTCTTTCTTCCTTCATCGAAGTTACAGAGTGGCTGCATACCACATATTCGAGAAACGAGGGGCTCTAGTATTTAGTGATTTGGGTGCATTGTGTTCACTGAATTTAAGCGAACAGAAATCAGTGTACACAGTGTGACCGCTTACCTCCTGTTAGCCTTTGCTTTTCAAGTCCCACAAAGTTCCAGTTGAAATCAAATTCGGAAATTTCTTTCATTTTGGCGAGCACGGTTTCGTTGGCCCACTCAGGGAGGCTTAGGTTGTGTGCTTGCTGGAAGCCAAGACAGAAACAAACTTTACCAATTGACATTGAGTTGATATAAGGTTGAATCCACGTGCAAGGTGGAGTTAGATTATTCAGAAGGCACTTTGAAACACTAACACCCACTCCTTTGGTCGTAATTGATCATTTGCGTCTATCGTTGATATCATAAGATTGCAAGGAAAAAAAAAAAAAGTTTATTGTTTATATAATGCACGGATGATTTGTCAGCTAGTACCAGTCAGATCGCGCGTACTATCAGCCTTTTATAAAATAACTATGATACTACGCGCGCCATGATTTGCTAAATAACCGTGTTAGATGAGAGTATATTACACGCTGACGCGATACGCGATGTTTTTTTACTCGAGTAGCGCCGGAAACCACTTGGCGGCCTCGTGGTTTCCTTACGCTACTCTCGTGTTCTCCCAACTTCCCGCGTGTTTAGATGAGGCTATATTACACGGTGACGCGATATATATTCTTAAATCTTAACGCATCTTAGGAATCAACAGGACACTGTAATTCGAGACTAGCTTTTGAAAGTAGTTATGAATTTAATCCATATCTACTATGGATTTAATTCATATCTACTTTCAACCGATTTCACATTTCATGTCCTACTCTGTTGATAAAAAGCACAAAGTATGGCCACTCACGTCTGTAACCATACAGTCGTGTACTCGATGTACAGCAGCAACATTGTAATATTTCCCAGCCTTGGTCGCTAACCACTGAAGAAAGTCCTGCAGAGTAAGAAGGGAAATCAGTAATGGTGAGGCTGAAGCAAGATAGCTACAGTGCTTACTGTAGTGTGTTTACTGTTTAAAAGCTTTAATTGTGAGTCTTTTGATGTTGTTTCATTCACAAGTTGGATCACAGAAGCCTTTCATTTCTCAAGGTTTTTCCCCGGCTTGTTGTCCGAAGGAATGAATTGCTTTGTTCTGCGCAAACTTGCCACTGATAGTTGGACAGAGTATCGTCAATAATGGTGGTTTAGCACTGAATATTTGTAGCAAAGGGAAGAAGTTGCAGACAGCATCGAGGCGCCCGCCACGTACCTCGTTTTCTTCCTGTACCCTCAGGTACGTTGGATGCTTCCTGGACGCCTCGTTCAGTTCTACATATCGTGGGCAGTAATGCTTCTTTACACGCAGCAGCTTTTCGAGTAAAGAAAACACAGAATGTGTTATAGTTTTGCATCATCAAGAGAAACATGAACATGCTCTGAATAATGGAAAGTGATTCCAATGGATTTATTTATTACTAACAAAGAGCTACAGCTTCTTTTTTCCCGCTTGTACAAAGACAGAAAGTTAGGAAGTCGTTCTTACTAGCAAGTCGGAGAACAGTGGCATTGTGAAAACGGAATACTTACATGGTCCTCAGACGATGGAACGGTATGAACTGGTATTGGCTGCCAGTCTAGCTTGGGTCGCCAAATCTACAACAACAATGACAAGAATGATAAAAAAAGCTTTAAATAGAAACTCCGCTCCGAAGCGTTTTTATATATTTTTCCGCCCGGCAAACATGCGATTTTGACCGCCATTTTGAATCTGACCGCGCAAAGTTTTTCGATCGAGAGCCTGGGTTATGACGTCAGAGGAGGGATTCTTTTCTTGTCAAACAAAACTTTCACACAGGTTTTGCAGTTGGCGAGGTGAGAATTATGCCTCATAGATGTGTTGTCGAGAAAAACGTAACCAAGGGAAAAAAACAACTAAGGCAAAGAGACGCCAAAGCGATGCCAGTCCCTTCTCTGACGTCACAGACCCAGTCTCCCATGTCGCTCGGTCAAGTTTTCGGAATTCTGAATTCAACCGCGTGAAAAAAGTATAAGAACGCTTCGGAACAGAGTTTCTTTGAGTATAAGTTGCTTAGATCACTTCCTACTTTCATATAAAAACGTAACGTCTGAAGGCTTATAGGCACTTTAAATATTGGAGAAACAGGGGTGGACATGTAGCCATGAGAGTCATGACTGTATAGGCAACCAACAATTGGCGTCGTTGTCTTATTAAACTCAGTGTGCTGCATACTACACTGTCCAAAGAAGACTTTCGTCGGAATACAAGGCTTTTTTTTTAATGCAGCTGCAACAAATTCTGGTGACCACAATGTCGGGAAAAAAAGTTTTTTGGGCCAAACATTGAAGAGGCCAAAAGGTTCGCGTGCAAATTAAACTTGTTATGTTTGCAATGTAGCAATATTTAAAGACCAATATCGCAGTATCGAATTATGCATATTTTTATTCTTAAGATGAACCACGAATTAATAGATGATGGCTTACCTGTCTTCCTTTCGGTGGATACAGCCCATTCAACTGAGTTTGCGCACTGATGAGAGTCCGATCCTTGTCGGTGCTTCGACAAACAACCTTCGTCCAGAGGAGAACACTTTTAGAATGTTATTTGGCACAAGAATAGTTTCGCCATAATGCTTTGTCCTCTACGATGACCTGCTCTGTACTCAAAACTCAGACGCGAATACGTCAATGCCATGTCACTTTCGAAGCTCTTTGGACCGATCATTCCAATCTAAGAAGGATTTCCGTTTATGAAACATCAATTTTGTATAACCTAACGCTTGGTCGCTGCTTCTACAGTAGGAGATCATGGTGTTCAAAATTTCACAATAACCAACGCAGAAAGTTGTTTTAGCTTCAATACTGAATTCAATATTGAATATTATTATATGACTGTGACGTAGTTTTACCATATAAGGTCGCAACAGAGTGCCGGTACGGGAGCGTATTACACACTTCAAATCCGTATTACACTGTAGAAAACCGGTTTGACCGGTTTAGACGCGCGCGTATCACAAATGAATCAAAGATTTTTCTGAGTGCAAGGTAAAACGGTGCAACGAAAGTCTATGACTTTTCAGATACGAGACCCTTCCATCGAAAGAAACTGTTACTGGATAATTTGTCAAGGAAGAGAAAGCACAGTTCAGTTGGTGGAAAACGAACAATCGCCATGGACAAACGGCAGTTCTGACTCCGTAAAGTTTTCCGCACGATGCCGTCACTGTAAACACTGCAAAATGATTTTCGCCGTGTACGAACACTGTTTTGAGTGGTTCCTTTGTTGGAAGAGGTCTTAAACTTTCTACAACCAGGCAGGAAATCGGTGAGTTGTTAATAATCTATAACTTGACAACGTGTCGGCGGTAAAAATCCTAGTTGTGTTATGAAAGTTTCAGATTCTTCAACGTACACATTCGCTGGCTCTGTTCTTGTGTTTATCCCTTAACTACTCCGACAAAATAAAAACCCTGTTTTGAGTACAAAGCTGCTTGCTATTGAAGAACAAAAATGGTTAAAGTTTAAGCGAAGTGATCGATTTCAACCGCTCGAAGCACGTTTGTTCGCTGAATATTTATTCTGTCGAAGCAAGCATTTTCGTCTCCAGCGCATTTATCTCAGCACATTTAACCTGAATTGAACTTCGATCATTTGGTGGCATAACTTCTTTAATTTTCTCTGTCAAGATTTTTAAATCGATGACCGGATTGGAAGCTGTAAGTGAATCTTTGTGTAAATGAGTGTGCGTACATTTTGCCTGGGATTGAATGAAAACAGTTTTGCTCGAAGTCTCTGTTTTATGTTTGCTGAAATATATTTTATATAAAGGTAAAACTACGTCACAGTCATATAATAAATCCCTCATTCGATGGTTTAGCGCGTAATACGGGCCGGCATTTTACTCGTTACTCGCATTTTTCCTCGCCCCGCGGCGGGGCTCGGAAAAATACGAGCAACTCGTAAAATACCGGCCCGTATTACGCGCTAAACCATCGAATAAGATGTATGTACTTTTTGATATATGGTATTTTTAAAAACTGTTTTAATTGGGGTACTAAAGTAGTGGGTGGAAATTGATTATTCCTGCGTATAACGTGGATAAATGTGAACCAAAACATGTCATCATCGTCGTCGTCGTCGTCATCATTATCGTCATCACCATCATTATCATCATCATCATCATTGTCATCATCATCATCATCATCATCATCATCATCATCATCATCATCATCATCATTTTTATTATTATCAACATTATTATTATTAGCAAAAACATGGACAGTTGATACCTTCATGATCGCCTGGATCAGAACAGCACTTCACAAAAATGTAGTTGCGTAGTCATTGTTGTTGCTCGAGTGTAAACCCAGTATCAAACTATAGAAGAACAGTCACGGCTAGGAGGTATTACAGTGTTCCTACTTCGGTGAACCGATTGAATTTGAAAGCCATTTGAGGCGTTCCTTGATCGAGTGGCAGCACTTTGTTCACCCTCTACTGGTGCTGTTTGTTGTATAATTATTTTACATTCTACGTTAGATATTATCACCGAGAATCGGTGATCCTTTTTAGTCTATTCCGTACCTGCTCGCGAATGTAGGATTCGTTCAGCAGTGCGGTATCGTTGATGTAAACACTCTTCAGGAACCGCCCCAACGCATACTCCTGTCTCATTCCTTTCTGTTATTGTGTTAATTAAACAAATCGCCAAAGCCTTGTGAAACATTTAACGAACAAAGTTTGTAATAGCATATACTACCTTTGATTCTTCACAGTGAAGTAGAGGGAAGAAATCGAATTCCAGCGAAGAAAAAAATAACTAGAAAGGACTGAGGGAAGAGAAACACAAACCGTAGTCAGCTGACCCAGTCCGTCAACCCAGTAGTCCCCATGCTGATAAGTGGGGTACACGTGTACGGGCGCTCGGTCTCCATGGCGATAAACCTGATGACGTAAGTGGAAAAACTGAGAATAATGAAGCATAAAGGGCCACCTGTTCTCCCCCCCCCCCTCTCTCTCTCTCAAAAAAGAAATAGAGCATTACTCCACGAACAATATTCTTTTCAGTACCCGCGAATGAGAAAAAGAACACAGTTCGTAAATAACAATAGACCCATTTCGGTTCGTGGGAATGCAACTAAACTGAAGGACAGAACAAGCGTGATTTTTTTTTTATTTTTTATTTTTTTATCGAGGATGCGAAAATATTCAACTCTGGCGAACCATTTTTCTCTATTGTTCTGTCTTCCATCTCACAGGCCATGACGTCACAACCGAAGAAGAGGGTCTGTACCGCTCATGCAAAGTCCCACCCTGTGACGCACGGTCTTTCCTTTAACCCTTTCACTCCCAAGTTCAAAATGCAGATTCTCCCAACCTTTTAAGAGGAAAATGTAAGGTGATGTAGTGAGAATCAATAGTTTAATCAGTTATCACCTGAGCAAGGTATCAAAAGCCAAGTTCTCCTTACTATACTAGAAATACGATAATCGCAGATACCCCCTCGCTCTGCCATTGATTGGACTTTTACTTTGGTACTGCTCAACAAGAGCAGCCTTTGTTTTACCGAAATGCTGACTCAATCTTTTCTTCGAAGTCAAGTGCTACACGCAAAGGAAGGAGAAAAAGAATTGTGTGTTTTGTGGTACTTTTGCGTTGAAAAAAGAGCCGATTGCGTGACGCAGTACGTATTTCCCACGGTCGTCACGTCAAATTAATTCATACAGTCTGCCAAGCACGTTCTCAAAATTTAATTCTTAAATTTTGTAGTTGGTCGGCCGCCGTAGTACGGGAAAAAAGGAACACTGATTTTCCAATTTTGAATTCATAGGCAGTACAATTAAATAGGCTTCCTGTGCGATTTTTTTACTCTGGACTGCATGCACTAGACTCAGGCTTGAATTGTTTTGTATGCCGCTCAAAACAGCATGATTTCTCCCAAAATCAAAGCAAAACTTGAACGGTTTACTTCAAATTATACACGGGCTTCAGACCTAGTCATTCTTCAAAGGGCTTGTGAACGATTCGCGCTGGAATCACCACGTCTCTGATTACATCATTTGTTACAGTTTTAGTCTTGAAAGAAAAAAATAAGACATCTGACTAAATCATTCAAGACTCCAAGTTCCGATTGCTCTGAGCGAATACGGTAGCCGAAACTGGCAACAGAAGCGTATTAAAACAATACTTCGAGGGAAATGATCAGCATAGAGATTTTAATACATTCTTGAAGTGATCGAGTTACAAGATACGGGATAGAATATATTTGTCACGGTGATTGTTCGATTTCCACTGACTGACCTTTGTTGCTTGTCCTTTCTGAATAAGTATCTGAGTTTAGCACAAAACGGCGTCTGAAGCTCCCGATTTGATTCAAGCACTGTTCCATTTGCGGAGCCGTTTGTTCGGCACGCTTCCGTTCATGATGCTGTCGGAAATACATGTTTGTCGTCTTTTGGCGCTGTTCGATCGTTTAACAATCTCGCCTTGCCCGTGCCGGTTCCCTTCTCTTTTGAAGACGAGCTTCGCGAGACCGTTTTGTTTCAAGTTTTCCAGTTTTCAAATTCATTTTCGTGAGGAACGAACTGGCTTATAAGGAGTAGAATAGTTTTCCGTTAGTCTTTACATGAAGTGTTGTCTGCCCCTTGACTGACTGACACTGAGACGAACATTCACTCGATCAAATGCTGTCACGGTTAGTAACCCCCTCACTTTGCTCGGGGGATGATATATTTATGGTGAGAAACTAAAGAAGAAAATCAACGTTGATCACTTGGCAAATGACGGACGTTTCTCAAATCTCGGACGTTTTGCAAAACATCAGCCAATGAAACTGTGTGTGAAAATATAATATCTATAAAATATAATATCTATATAAAACCCTGAAGACTTGAAGCAAATTGGCGAAATCGCAACACAACAATTAGTGACACGTGGTATTCAGTTGCTGAAAACTTTCAGCTGTCAGTACAAACTCTCAGTTGTGCAAGCAAGATCACTTGCAAGCGAAATCATTGATGTGATATGCATGACGAATCAAATCATTTCACTATCAAGATCATGTGCGAAGTTATATAATAATCACGAGGCTAATGCTGTAGTATCTCATCATTCGGAGACTCCAAGCGTTTGGCTATCTCGAAATTTCATGTTCGTCAGTCTATCAGTCATCGTACGACCTCCAGGCCAGGTGCCTAAGCAATGACGTCATCGATCAAGCGTGTCCGCCAGTAGTTTTACTGACACTCGGAAAAGAAAAGATTTGAACGAAGCAGTAATTGTACGTAATTGCGTTCACGAAAATGAATTTGAAAACTGGAAAACTTGAAACACAACAATCTCGCGAAGCTCGTCTTCAAAAGAGAAGGGAACAGGCACGGGCAAGGCGGAATCGTGAAACGATCGAACAGTACCAAATACACGGCCCCACCGGCTACTAGCTGAAATATTTACCGTGTACAAATAAAGATGCTTTACTTTACGTCTAGAGAAAAGACGACAGCATGATGAAGGGAATCGTGCCGATGAAACGACTCCGCAGAGAGAACAGCGCATGAATGCCGATCAAAAGCGACATGAACAGAACACCGTTCGAAAGGGAATTGGTAACTTCAGGAGAAAAAGCAGGCTGAAGAACAGACTCCGCAAAATAGACCCGATAGAAACAGCGCATGAAAGCAGATCGGGAGTATCATCGAAAGCGGACTAGCAGGCGATTTCTTTGAGGCATCTGAGCACAACAAAGTACGATTGCGACGCAAAGAAACTTACTTATTTACTTATTCAGAAAGGACAAGCTACAAAGGTCAGTGGTAATCGAACAAGCACCGTGACAAATTGCAAGTTCGCCGTCTATATTCTATATTCTATAGTCTATATTCTATCCCGTATCTTGTGACCTGATCACAGGCCCTTTGAAGTATGACTAGATTTGAAGCCCGTGTATAATTTGAACTGAGGAAACCGTTTAAATTTTGATTTGACTCTGGGATAAATCACGCTGTTTGGAGCGGGTTCACATAGAAAACAATTCGAGCTCATTACGTATGCATGCATGAGTCCAGTGGATGCATTCCAGAGTAAAAAAGAAATCGTACAGAAAACCTATTTAATTGTACTGCCTATGAATTCAAAACTGGAAAATCAGTGTTCCTTTTTTCCCGTACTACGGCGGCCGACCAACTTCACAATTCAAGCATGTTTGAGAATGTGCCCTGCAGGTTGCATGAATTAATTTGGTATGTCGACCGTGAGAAATACGTACGGCGTCACGCAATCGATTCTTTTTTTCAACGCAAAAGTGTAACACACATAATATTTTTCTCCTTTCTTTGCGTGCAGCACTTGACTTCGAAGAAATGATTGCGTCAAAACTTCGGTAAAACAAAGGCTGCTCTTGTTGAGCAGTACCAAAGTAAAAATCCAATCAATGGCAGAGGTGTAAATTTGATACAAGTGGACCATGAAAGGTCAGTTGGAATGTCAGGTGTTGCCAATATTCGTGATCATTTAATGGCAATTGGACTCAACATCAATTCTTTCAACACGGAGGCTCAAAGATAAAACATTAGAGCCGACATTCGACAACGTCCTTTACCTTAACAGCATTGTTCCATCGGCATGCGTGACATACTGAAAAGTCTGGCAGCGAGAATTTACACTTGCTAAACAATTTTCTAGGCGAAATTCGAAGATGGAACTGAAATGGTTTCTAATGAAGCTTCCTTGATAGTCAAAATACTAAACTCCATTCGAAAAAGTGCGCTCTAGTCTAAAATTGACAAAACACACCCTCATGTTTGTGATAAACAGTGGATTATACACTCGAAAACATACCACTTGGGTCATCCGTAGTTTCTTGCTTGCACATGAGAGCGACGCAAACAAAATGTAAGCGAAGACCACGATTTGCCAGACGCGTGGATGATCAGTGGTAGGAAAATACGCCATGCTGCAGTCACACCCGAGCGCTAATGCACCTGTCAATGTTAAGCCCGAGGGGGGGGGGGGGGGGGGGGGGATACGGGAAGATGTAGGGGATTTAATCGCTCTCGTGGCCCCCAACCTCGGGAATTTGACCTTGATTCTCGACCCCAGTGGGGACGTTTGAATTTTTCATGTAGAGGACTGGGACCTAAAGTCGTGCCATTCCTGGCGGCCATCTTGGAAGTGGAAGGTAAGCTGTAATGTTAGCGCTCGATTTAATAATAACAATGGCGTGCGTGGGCCATTAAATGCTTTTGAATTTTGTTTTGAGTTGGTATTATTCTCTGTCTTGCTGTTCCTCCGTTTTCCTTACTCGATCACATATACAGTATAAGAAAGTTCACTTGAAGTCGTCCAGTGGGTGTGGGAATTTGATCCGATTTGACCCATATTTCTATCCCCAGGGTGGGGAATTTGATCAAAAATTTTCTCAAAAAGTCAAATCCCCCCGGATTTAACATTGATGGGTGCATAAGTGACTCATCACGTCTCACATACCGGATACGTCGAACATATATTTGTCTTTAATTAAACCGAATTCATGTTTTTCCACGCCTGGTTTCAAACGTGTTGCTGAATCAACTAACTACTTCAAGATATAAAAATGATTCTATACTACGCACGCTCTCATTTGTTATTGATTATAGCAAATATGAACGGTGGTACCTAATCAGCAATAATTCCGCATTTCGCTTTCCGGGTCGACCCAAATCAATCCATAACCAAAATATATTTAACCACGTAACGCTCGGGAGTAAAAACACGTTAAAATGCGCACGTGAAATCACCATTTCCACTGCACTTTTCTCAGTGTAAAAATCTATTGGAGAGCACTGCACTGTCGACGAGAAAAGGTCGCCACTGAACATCTTTGATGAACGCCGTCATTCAGTGTTGAGATGTGTCATTTTCTCCTGGAGGCCGTGGAAGCCTAATGCACTGGTTAACAGATTCGTAAAGTAAAGTTTACAGCTGATTGACGGAAATGAGTGAGGGGGCGAGTGTAATTCTTCCTGACCATTGTAGCTCGTTCATTATTTCGCTTTCACTAGCTAAAAAAGATTCTCTTGTTCGCAGTTCCCGTGTAACTTCTGAACCCACAGTCACTCGTTTTCAAATTAGTTGATGATGCACACTTTCCACTTGGATAAGTTCGTTTTCGGTCTATTGCAGCCCTAGCCCAAAATCATTTCATTCGCTCCGCCATTAAGGGAAATCACTGCAGGTTTGCGCTTGGAACGTCTTTCTGTCTTTCCCAGGTTGTCAACACTCTCATCATCTCACTGTTAATGCACTAACATTGCATGCTAGATTTACATGTCCACTCGATCTTGACAAATGTAGAATGATTAACATACTGGTCGGGTGTATTAGCTAGACTCTTGAGCTGAATGTAAATTATGCCTGAAGGAGAACAGAGCCAGAGGTCTAACATTTCAGGATAATCGTCAGTCAAATGAAAAATCGAGCTTATAAATTGGATATTTTGAGCCGCTGACTAAATATGAATACCATTGAGAGTAACATTCGCAACGTCCATTGCTTATCAAGCTGTGACTGTACAAGGAAAATTTAAATGGAGAATGAGATAAATGAGCATTCTGTGTGGTATACAAGTCAAAGAAACAGATGGTACATAATTCAAATATCACTGTTTGACAAAATTGTGGAAGTTCTTGTCAGATTTGACTCGCCGCGAGCCAACGCCTTTGCAATTAACAGGTCTTGTTTGAGGGAAGAGTCATACAGCCGCTGCAGTTACTTGCTCTTCCTAGTTAACGCAATTTTTACTCTATTTTGTACGGTTTTTCATTCAAGTAACGAAAGAGACACCACGCAAAGTATCTTGAGAATTTAACAAAAGAAAGATATATAAATACAATAAAACACAAAGACTGGAACTTCAACAGAAGATTTGTGTTTACCTACCCAAAGCTCGAGTACCCATTAGTCAAACTGGGCCGTATTGTTGGGATATTAGCAAGCGCTCGGTTCACATGGTTAAATATGTGAACCAATCTTCAAACAAACTTGTCCATTCTCTTCTGCTAGCGCTTCCTGTACCATGTGAATCAGCCTTAAATGTCGGCTATAGAGTGTTTTATGAAGTTTTTTGGCTTGCAGATCATTTCAGCTTGTGTCGTGGCCCAGAGAAATCTAGTGACTATAATCTAGTATAGCTTTAAAGTCCGATAATAGGGTTAAAGTCCATAAATCGGCTTTAAATGATAACAAATTATCAAATTATATTAGCTACTATTTTCCAGCAACGCTTCAATGACCCAGAACGCATCAAACCGGATAAAATATGGGCTAGATCAGTGCGAGACGTGAGAGAATTTAAAAGAACAAACGTCACAGCAGAAGACCGAAAAAATGTAAACACATTAATGTGCGATGAATACGTTGTCCTAATTGCAATCCATCTGTCTCCGAGTCGTCTACAAACAAATTTGCTGTCGCTGAAGAGCTCACAATGCAGTGAATTTCTCTTTTTCTGTTGTAAGTATCTTTCTACTTTATTACATAGGTAAATTTAGGCAGGAGACTGTCCATTTTGTGTGTTAGGGCACGGTCGCACTAGGACGTTTAGTCGACAATAACTCAGCAATGACAGAAATACGACGGCTTTTTCAATGTTTGGTAGCAACTTGCTGACATATATTTCTGGTGACAAGCGCTGTTTGTGCTTCAAATGATGCAAATGTCGATAATAGCGTCGTTAAAGTTACGAGTGCGACCGGAGCCTTATTTAGCTGCACCTTTAGTTCGAGAGTTGAGTCGATTGTCGTTCGCTGTGACCTCACGTTTTTAAATTTGGTTGATGGCCGTGTTTTGCTACTTCTACGGAGGTGTTTCTTGATTTTTGTATTTGATACGAATCGGTAGGCGAATTGATTCGAGACATGCAGTCGAATCGACCTAAATATATAGGCGAAACGACCGGAAACTATCCGCGTAAAGTCTTCTGGTTGGAAGGGATAGGAATTACTGAGCGTTGTATCAAACTCAACCTCGCTAGATGGTTAGTTTTTTCATCTTTTTACCTGGTATTTTTCGAACTTTTTAAACCATACCATACTCGTTCTCGGCAAATATGGCGAATGTGTTTACCACTCGTATATACGTTCTACTTTATGTGAATTCCTCTTTAATTTGTGTCACCATTTTGTCAACATCTCAGCCATCCCGGTTTATTTTGGGTTTTAAACTGTTTCTAGCGGAAAATTTTACAAATTTGTTTTGGCCTTTCGCATTTGAGAAACAGCTGTCAACCGCGGATGAATTAACAACAATATCCAACACAAAGCAAGAGTAATATTTTGTACAAAAAGCGAGCTGTGTGTTCGATGCAGTTTACACAGGCATTCTCTCCTGCCCTTCAACTGGTTTTTGTCACAGAACATCTCCTACATGATGCAGGCTAACAATGGTCAGGATGTGATTCAGATCAGGGTCTCAATAAGTATTTTTTTGCACAGTGATAAACTGAGACATCTCTTTGTTCCAGCTGGTCATACTCATGTTTGGTGTGATTAGTTAAGCTTTAATACTTCTTCACTCAACAAGTTATTATTAATAAATGATTATTGCTGAGTTCTTTGTCGTGACTAGTTGGATGACAACTTTAAGTCTCTAATGAGACGGGCCTTTGATGTTTTAAAGAGTTAGTATGAACATTTGGACAAAGGAAAATATTATATACAGGGGTTGTTAAACTGATCCTGCGAAATTGCAAATATCATATGCAGTTTTTGTGGAAGTCGTTCTGTTGAAAGGTATAAATAGAGAGCAAATTATTTTTGTACAAGAGGTAAATAAAATAGTCACTGTTCAACATCGGAATGGCATCTCTAAGGGATTGTGTGCTCGATACGCAGACCTACTTGCGTGTCACCTTTATTTAAAAGTGCCTGGTTCTTTAGTGTTATTTGCATCGTTATCTATTCTCAGATGATAGATATACCTTCAGCCCCGCAGATTATCATGCTGGAATAGCAACATTATTGGCAGGAATACACTGGCGAGAGTCAGTCTCGTTGCTCAAGTTTTTATCAAACTATCTGTATGCGTGTCCTGACTTGATTGTGTTTTTTTTTCCTGTCTTTACTATTAGGGTTCGCATACTGTTGCTGTGACCAACGGACAATATATTGGTCCGTGTTTGACAAGTTCACCGTAAGGCGAGTAAAATATGTAGTGATCGTCTGTTGGTCTAGTGATTGTTGATTGATTTGATCGTTTTTTTTTTTTTTTTGGCTGTCAGGTCTGGAACTCCAACAATATTGATCCGTGTTTGACAAGTTTTACCCTAAGGTGAGTAAATGTAATGATCGTGTACTGTTAGTTTAGTGATTCGTAGGGTCACAACACATGCTAACTAGCGTCTGCACACTACCACAGTGAGTTTTAACAGAGTTCATGTACTTTCTCTACTGATAAAGAAGAAAACAAGGCCACGACTACGGCGTTTGCGTCACCCGGGGGGAGGGGGCACTCCCTATGATCGACTATACGGGAAGGCTCCGTCCAGAAGGGTTCCATTTTTGAGCCTCTGGTATTAAAAGGGTATAGAAAAACGAAGCTTTTTGGTATTTGAAAGGGTCGGTAAGAAGGGCTGGCCAAAGGAAAGTCGTACTTGCATTTTACAGAGGTTCTAAAACTCGTTCCTTGACTGAAAAATTTACAAAAGTCGTGTTCCTCAGCGAGTTGCGTGGGGTTTTTCTGGACGTTTTCCTGTTCGAAGACATAGCAATTTTTTTTACTAGAGATACATGAGAGGGATTGAAAGCTTGGGCAGACCCTTTCCTGTAAAATATTTTCAAGTGCCCCCCCCCCCCCCCCCCCCCCCATCAGAATAGGCTTCCGCTGTAATTTTAGAGTGTGCTGCATACTTACTTTACAAAGTGTTGCAGATCAAGTCGGCCTCCTAAATACATACATATCCCAAATAAGTACATACGTGCACTGTTAGATATAAATAACTATACAGGATGAGGCCCTTTGTGACACTTGACTGAACAAATTTTGATCTTTGCGATATACTATCCTGCTCTTATGCAGTACTGGGATTTATTGTTGGTATAAATAGAATTGCCTTTGGATACGTGTGCCCTCTTCAAGAAACCACCGAACTAAATTAAGTTAAATAATTTTGACATCAAAATACGCCGCGACATTGCTGGAGGGTATCGGAACATCAGCCGCTTAATCTCGAATATTTTAAAGAGCAAAGACAAAAGACCGGAAATCGAAATTTTGACTCAGGTTGCTGAAGTGGGGGATTCTTTCTCAAGCGCTCCATAAATGTTCAGAGATAACAGAAACATAAATCTGCAGCGACCCTACGATCCTGACAATTGCAGCAATTGGAAAACTGGAATTTATCTCGGTGTTTGGGAATCGTCATGGACACATGAACCATACAGTGTATAATAAAACAAAGTTGAGTCGTAGATGTTGAAAACTGGTCAAACATTTTATTAAGTATTTGTGTATAATTCTCTCGAGTAGTGAAACAGAGCCGGCGTAAGGAGAAACACATCGCAGAGCAACAAAGAAGAATGTCAAAAGAAAAAAGGTAAAATTTACTATGCAGTGTACTAAGACATTATGTTAAAAATTATATAGATATCGAGGAAATACCAAGATTTATTCAGTTCTAAGAACTTATATCTTCATTATGCGCACACTGCAGAAGTCATTTTTATCTTTCACGAGTAAAGATATCGATGTTGCCATGGCTACTGGGTTATCGTTCCGCTGATTCGTGAGATATATCAACACCACTCGAATATATAATACGTATCTCCAAGCGGCCATGTGATATCCTCTATATAAATATAAGCATGAAACTTCAATCACAGCATGGACCGAAAGTGACTGCAGCTTTTAAATGCTTAAAGCAGTTCTGTTGCTTCATATCGGAAAACATCCATTTTACTTTATTATTGAGCAGTGCAATTATGTAAACTGGTAAAGGAAAGGTAATTACAGAGCTGAATCGCGGTCTCTCTTATAGGATTCTAGGAAGGTACGAAAAGGCTATAAAACAACATGAAATAGACCTGTATATCGCTATACAGAATAGAGACAAAGCAGGCGAAGGACGTGCTAATGGGAAGCTTGGTATCTGTTATGAGTCTCTGGGGCAGTACGAGAAGGCTATAGAACATCATGAAATAGACCTGAATATCGCTATACAAAATGAAGACAAGGTAGGCGAAGGACGTGCTAATAACAACCTTGGTAACTGTTATGAATCTCTGGGTCAGTACGACAAGGCTATACAACATCATCAAATACACCTGACGATCGCAGCAGAGATTGGAGACAAGGCAGGCAAAGGATGTGCTAATGGCAACATTGGTAACTGTTATTATTATCTGGGGCAGTACGACAAGGCTATACAACATCATCAAATAGTCCTGAAGATCGCAAACAGAGATTGGAGATAAAGCAGGCGAAGGAAGTGCTAATGGCAACCTTGGTATCTGTTATAAATGTCTCGGGCAGTACGACAGGGCTATACAACATCATGAAATGCACCTGAAGATCGCAACAGAGATTGGAGACAAGGCAGGTAAAAGACGTGCTAATGGCAACCTTGGTATTTGTTATAAGTCTCTGGGGCAGTTCGACAAGGCTATACAACTTCATCAAATAGACCTGAAGATCGCAACAGAGATTGGAGACAAGGCAGGTGAAGGAAGTACTAATGGCAACCTTGGTATTTATTATGGGCTTCTGGGGCAGTACGACAAGGCTATACAACATCATGAAATACACCTGAAGATCGCAACAGAGATTGGAGACAAGGCAGGGAAAGGAGTTGCTGGCTGCAACCTTGGTAACTGTTATCTTTCTCTGGGGCAGTACGACAAGGCTATAGAACATCATCAAATAGACCTGAAGATTGCAAAAGAAATTGGAGATAAGGCAGGCGAAGGAAGTGCTAATGGCAACCTTGGTATCTGTTATAAGTCTCTCGGGCAGTACGACAAGGCTATTCAACATCACCAAGTACACCTGAAGATCGCAACAGAGATTGGAGACAAGGAAGGTAAAGGACTTGCTAATGGCAACGTTGGTAACTGTTATAGATCTCTGGGGCAGTACGACAAGGCTATAGAACATCATCAGATAGTCCTGAAGATCGCAACAGAGACTGGAGACAAGGCAGGTGAAGGACGTGCTAATGGCAACCTTGGTAACTGTCATATGTCTCTGGGGCAGTACGACAAGGCTATACAACATCATCGATTAGACTTGAAGATCGCAACAGAGATTGGAGGCAAGGCAAGTAAAGGACGTGCTAATTCCAACCTTGGTATCTGTTATGACTCTCTGGGGCAGTACGACAAGGCTATACATCATGAAATACAACTGAACATCGCAACAGAGATTGGAGACAGGGCAGGTGAAGGAAGTGCTAATGGCAACCTTGGTATCTGTTATATGTCTCTGGGGCAGTACGACAAAGCTATATATCATCATCAAATAAACCTGAATATCGCAACAGAGATTGGAGACAAGCCAGGCAAAGGACTTGCTAATGGTCACCTTGGTCTCTGTTATCAAATTTTGGGACAGCACGAAACGGCAGAAACTATGCTGAATAAAAGTGTGGCATTACAAGAGGAATTGCTTGATAACACACCAAAGCTGGATGAATCAAAAATTTCCATTCTTGATACCTTTACTTACTTCCTGACCGCACTCATTGCAGTCCTCGTGTTTCGAGGTAAAACTAATGAAGCGCTTCTTACTGCCGAGAGCAAACGATCAAGAGCCTTAGCGGAACGTGTACTTTCTCTTCATCATCCTCGATGTAATGAAGTTCGTAGTATGGCTGCTATTTCGGACTTTTCCGCATTGCTTGAAATAGTCAAGACTCTGGAGACGACAGTTCTCTACTATGCGTTGCTTGGTTCCGAGCTTTGCTTTTGGGTCATAAAGCCGAATGGCCACGTGACGTTTAGGAAACATTGTGTCAAAGGGAAGGATATTTTAATGGGAAAGTCTGGCTCTAGTCGTGTGGTCTTGTACAAACTGATTAACAATACTCGGGAGTTAATGAGATCAAGTTGTACACTCGAGTGCGAGGATCGTTCCCTATCGTTTCTGTACCCAGAAGGAACGTCGCAACAGAGAGCGAGCCAGGTGGATACACGATTAGAGAAGATGCTTGTAGATTTACCTGTTTCACTGACAGAGATGTCGCATGACAACTACACTTGTACCCCGAAGGACCAAAGCGTCGAAACGACCGTAAGAACACAGAGATCCAGGAAGAATTAACTTGCAAAAGTCAAGAACGAGCCTGCGACAGTACGGAAAAATCTTACAGAGATCCACGACGAGCTTGCAAAGATCCCGGGCAATCTTGTAGATACCCAATACGAGCCTGTAAAGATACAAGACAATCTTACAGAGACCCCCGACGAGCCTGCAAAGATACAAGACAATCTTACAGAGACCCCCGACGAGCCTGTAAAGATACAAGACAATCTTACAGAGACCCCCGACGAGCCTGTAAAGATACAAGACAATCTTACAGAGACTCAAGACAAGCCTACAAAGATACAAGACGATCTTAAAGAGACCCAAGACGAGCCTACAAAAGTACAAGACAACCTTACAGAGACCCAAAACGAGCCTACAAACATACAAGACAATCTTAGAGAGACTCAAGACGAGCCTGCAAAGATACAAGACAATCTTACGGAGACTCAAGACAAGCCTGTAAAGATACAAGACAACCTTACAGAGACCCAAAACGAGCCTGCAAAGATACAAGACAATCTTACAGAGACTCAAGACGAGCCTGCAAAGATACAGGACAATCTTACGGAGACCCAAGACGAGTCTACAAAGTTCCAGGACGAGCATAAACAACCGAATCTTTTGAGCATCCTCGAAGAAATGTATGATATCGTTCTGAGGCCCGTACGAGAGTTTGTAGAAGGATCCCAAGTAGTGATCGTACCTGATGGCTCTATCCCTTTGCTTCCATTTGCTTGTCTGGTCGATGAAGAGGGATACTTTGTATCACAGGACCTGCAGGTTAGACTGGTGCCATCACTGGCAATAGCAAAGATGATCAGTGAGTACCCACGAGAACCCCAGAGCCAATCGTGTCCTCTGATAGTGGGAGACCCTGAAGTGTCTGAGTTTGAGGACGGCGAAAAAGCACCCAGACTACCACATGCAAATGAAGAGGCCCACATGATTGCCAATTTGCTTAATGTCCAGCCTTTAACAGGAAGGAAAGGTACCAAAGAAGGCGTTCTCCAAAGACTTGATAAAGCCAATTTGATCCATGTAGCAGCTCACGGAGATAGTGACAGAGGAGAGATCCTTCTCGCTCCGGGCCCTGACATCAAAAAGAAGACAATCTCCAAAGAAGACGTCCTGCTGACACTCTCCGACTTGGAACAGAAACGACTGAAGGCCCAGCTTGTTGTTCTCAGCTGCTGTCACAGTGGTCAAGGTGAAGTCAGAGCTGAAGGAGTGGTCGGCATCGCTCGTGCATTCCTCGGAGCTGGAGCTCATGCAGTTCTCGTGACGCTTTGGGCAATTAGTGATAAGGCCACTTTGTTCTTTATGGAAAAGTTCTACAGTCAGCTTGTTGCTGGAAAAAGCGCAAGTGTAGCACTCGACAAAGCAATGGACGCCATGAGAGAGAGTGACAACTTCCAATCTCCCTTCTACTGGGCGCCGTTTGTTCTTGTGGGTGAAGATGTGACTCCCTTCAGTGTTCAATAAAGGTACGGATCACATACATAACCTTACTGAAGTAATAACGTTTATTTGTATCACATACATAGCCTGACTGAAGTAATAACGATTACTTGTATCACATACATAACCTGACTGAAATAACGTTTGCTTGTATCACATACATAACCTCACTGAAGTAATAACGATTACTTCTATCACATACATAAACTCACTGAAATAACAACGTTTACTTGTATCACATACATAACCTCACTGAAGTAACAGCCCAACCACTTACTGGTTCTATTAGTCGTGGTCACACTACATACTTTTCCCCAGGGAAATACGATTTACAGAGGGCGAAATGTGAAAAAATTTTCCAAGGGAAAGTATCTCGGGTTTCATTTTCCTCAGGTAATCACCGGTCACACCGGTCACTCCGTAACCAGGTTGACCTCGGGGTGTTGCTTTCTTTCCCGCGAGTATATGCAATAATATGTCCGATAATCAACGTGAAGAGTTTACTCTAATTCGCTCACTTTTTGTCACTTTATTTCAACGAGCAAGGCGATCAAGAGCACTGCTATTACACTGTTTGATTGCTCGGAGACGTCGACCAAGACAACAAACGGAATTATTTCGATTTATGACCATTTTGGCTTGGCAAGCAGGGCACCGGTCCACGCGAAACGCTTGGGTTCTTCCCAGGCTGCTCTGGTTTGCAAACATGCTGCAGTCAGATATTTTGAATACGTGGTGGAAGGAGAACTTTCGTGTTTCAAGACATACTTTTGACTTCACTTGTGCGCCATCTCTGCGCGGCAAATGTATCCCACGTGCTTAGTCTTCACTTCATGATCTGTCACTAGCGCATTAAGCGACGAGCCCCTATTGGTTAACATGCTGGGGAAATGAATTTACCCTTACTGTTTCTTATGGGTAGCTGTCAGGGGAAACTCTATTGTTCGCATGACATATTCAAGGCCCAGAGGGTGAAAATTTCCCCGAGGTAATTTAGCTGGGGTAAACTCGGTCACACTTAAATCAGTCAGTACCCTTGGTAAAGTGAGGTTTCCCTAAAAGTGTCTAGTGTGACCACGACTATTAACTCTTTCGAGTTACGAGTGTCACGAGTTTTAGTCTCCCAGATGAACATTTAATGTAATACATGAGTTATAGGGATCTGTTATAGTTTGCCATCTGTGTTGGTGGTGGTTTTGTAAGGTTTTCTGACTGTAGAAATTCCTCCATCGTGGCATCCTGATCATCGAGTAGCGTATGAATCGCAGATTTCATTAGACATTTAGCAATGAGATATCACAAAAGTTGAACAATTCTCGTCCAAATGCTTCAAACTTTCATTATCTAACCTCGACTTTTCTCCCCATCTTAGCGTCAGTCCTTGATGTTTAGAGTCTAAATTTATATATATATATATATATATATATATATATATATATATATATATATACAGTCAATCCCGAAAAGGTTGTCCAGTTGAAATATATATTTAGGCAATTATATCTATCACGTGACCACTGAAAAACACCGTATAACTACAAAGAAATACATTAAGTCAGCATATTTATATAATTTTATGGTTGCTAGTCATTAGAATGGTAAAACCAAGAGCCTTTGGAGTGTTTTCAGTTTAAAACACGATAGTTTTAGGTGGTCACGTGACAGATATATTTGTATATTTATGTATCTAGACTGGACAACATTTTCGGGATTGACTGTATATATATATATATATATATATATATATATATATATATATATATATATTTTATAGAGAGATTCTTTGTTTCCTTTATCAGTGCACCCACTGAATTTTGTACTTTACGATTTTATTACGCAGGTTGTAGCTCTCCTCAGTCTGTTCAAGATGATTGTCCTTTGGTTTCGTTGAAACCATCAAAGAGCAAAGACAAAATCACAGCAAAGAGGTGTAGTGTAAAGTGAACATGTGAATGAACTCATATGTCAAACTACAAAGAGGTCATTACACGGGAAGGAGTGCAATACGGCGGAGTATTTTTACGAGTCGGTTTTATTTTTTCGAGCCTGCTTCAGGCGAGAAAAAATAAAACTGACGAGTAAAAATAAAGCCGTATTGCACGACTTTTCGTGTAATAAATTGTTTATTACACGACAAACGAAGCAATGCAAACATTCTTGCCGCGCGCAAAATGGAACAAAAAATGACGCGTTCGTAAACTTGCGAAAACTGATCACGTAAGCTAATGAACCAGTTGATCTGGTTCCTGACGAGTGCAATACGCTCCCATCTTTGCACTCGTTTTGGCCCGTATTTGCACTCGAAAATGTGAAGTCGTGTAATAAATACATCTTATTCGATGGTTTAGCGCGTAATACGGGCCGGTATTTTACGAGTTGCTCGTATTTTTCCGAGCCCCGCTGAGGGATTTATTATATGACTGTGACGTAGTTTTACCTTCATATAAAATATATTTCAGCAAACATAAAACAGAGACTTCGAGCAAAACTGTTTTCATTCAATCCCAGGCAAAATGTGCGCAGACTCATTTACACAAAGATTCACTTACAGCTTCCAATCCGATCATCGATTTAAAAATCTTGACAGAGAGAATTAAAGAAGTTATGCCACCAAATGATCGAAGTTCAACTCTCATACAATAATTTATAATATTTACGGGAATGTCAGTAGAACAATATATATTTAGTTTTTTGTTAAAGCCATTAAATTCATGAACTTAAAACAGAAAACCAATTACTGGCAGTGCTTTTTAGTTTTAAAGCATTAAAAATTTACAAGAAGACTAGGATTAATTTACAAGTTATGTTAGCTATAAACAGTAGCCGGAGCAGCTTTAAAAAAAGGAATGTCTTTTTTCTTTTCGAGAATTATTGGGCTATAGTTTAGTTGCGAGCTCAAGGTTTGAACAAAAGCTATTTATCCAGTTTATGTCTGCGAAATATCAATTTATTACATTGCATAGCCACGTTATGTTTTGGGACACCGAAAGAAAAGTATTTCAATTTTCGAAGCTCTTCCGACTCAAAACATTTTCGCAATATATGTGCTAATTGCGACTTTTTCACCAATCCCTCAGAAAAAGTCATTGAACGAAAATATACACTACACGTCATGTGATTTGGAACAGTTCGTGCATACCCTTATACTTTTACTAAATGCATATATAATGACTGGATGAGGTCCAGCGTAACCTTAACTCGACAAATTGATCGAGGTTCCTGTTGGCTTACGAGCTTAATCTTAGCGTTTATTTCGTATCCAGTATATAATAGAGGGGACTTTAATGAGCTTTTCTTTCTTTATGTTTTAGTTTAGTTTTAACACGAAAACAAGTCAATAAAAAGGCAAAAGAAATGTGTTTCCATGTACTTTAGAAACATTAAAAGTTGTCATTACACCTGATATTCGAATGGCGTGTTTTCTTTTTTCGTCACACTTCATGTAGTTATACATGTAGTGCATTTGGCTTCTGGGACAAAATCGCCAGTAAAAAATACGACTTTAACCCTTTCACTTCCAAGCTCAATATACAGATTCTCCAAGCCTTTTAAGAAGAAAATGTATGAGTAATATAGTGAGAATCTGTACTTCAATCAGATTTCATGTGAGCAAGTTATCAAAAGCCAACCTCTCCGGTGTAATATATTTCTGGTGAGAAACTGAAGGAGAAATTTGAAGTTGGTCTATCTTGGGAGTGAAAGTGTTAAGAAATCGTTCTCTGAAATGCTCCGCATTTTTATCAAAATTGTTATGCAATAAAATATGTCACAGAACACTCCAGCTGTACCTCCCAAGTTACCCTCCCTGCGATGACATCTTTATACACAACCATTAACGTATGATTCAATCGACTACATCTCAAGTTGTTCGCGAAGTCACCTTACGTCATCACATATCACGTGGCAATGTGAACCAATCACCGTGTGCTGATTCGTAACCCGGAGTATGAGTCGGCGAGGTAATCTGTGCAACTGGAAGATCTCAACTGAACGGACAGTCCGCAGTCGACAGAGCTGACAAACGCATTGCGTTGGTGACGTCATCAGTTCGTATGCTTTGTTTATCTTTTTCAGAATCCGATCACTGAGATCAATATATTAACTTAAATTAACCTTAGAGCTTTCCTTTTCGTTGCAATGTTTGACCGGTCCTTTCACCTTAAGTATATTGTCCTTTTATACTATCTACGACTTTCACGGAATGCAGCTGGCCCAGTACTAAACGGCCGCTATGGCGATGAAATCACTCCGACAAGGACGAATTTGTTTTGCAATTTTCACCACGGGTGCAAGGAGGAAAGTGGTAGGTGCAAAAGCTCAGGAAGAGAAAAACTATTGAACTGCAAACTCTAAAAATTTGTAGCTTAACTTTTGCTTCTGCGTCTTAACTTTTTTAAAAAACTCCGCCGGAAGTTGTGTTTCGCCACACAATTAAAAAGTACAAAGGGATTCAGTGGAGAGTACACCCGCGCCAGCGGGAAAAAGCTTGCCTGCGCGGCCGCGCATGCACAGTGCGTTTGTCAGCTCTGTCTCCGCACAACCTCGTTCCCAGGGCCATCCGCGGCAGACCATTTTGACGCGGAGAACTGGAGACTAGTGTCAAGTCCTTCTCATACTGAATTCCAACATGGCCGCTTGAATGAGAACCAGGAGCGATTCCTGTATTTAGTCGCAAGTATGCTACACTGCACAGAACCATGCTGCAACGGATCGACAATTTCCTTCCTGCTACTCACATATCACCTGCTGTTTCACGAACATATTTGGAAGTGTAACAGATTTTAAATGCTAAACTTCGTGCCATCGAAGAACAACAGCTTTGTCCACTTAAGCATTCCTTGCTTAAGTGGACACTTCAGGTTTCGTGGTTGGATAATTGCTTGTTTTCCGTACTTGAACTGTGTTGATATATCATCCGATGTCCGGACGAGGAGGAGGTTAGGCTGCTCGGGTCACCTGAACGCCGTTAAGGAGGTTTCTCTGGCCGACTGGTTCGGTTATGGTGTTGTGCACTCAAAATGTGTAAGTGCCGTGTTTTTTTGAGGATTCTTTTAACACGGCATGGAAATGGTATCAGGACTTCAAGGCAACCAATTTGTTGTTCAACTTATAGGGATGTGCTACGAAAGTGTGGAGGTAAGTTGTGTGAAATACCGGTGAATGGAAAACTAAAACTTAAACTACAACTGTATGTTGCACTTATGCATCAATCAATTCCAGCAGCTGTTACCATTCTCCCCCCCCCCCCCCCCCCCTTCACCTCTTCACCTCTTCACTTGAAATATAATTTTCGTTTTTGCAAATGCACTAGTGGGTGGAAGTGTGGACTGATTTAGACAAGCTCTCCTTTTGGCGGCCATCTAGGATTTTACGATCAATCATTCTTCGCCCCTACCCCCGGGGCAACACGTTTGCTGTACAAATTACCTGCCTCCAGGACACAGGCCTGACAAATCCCCGGAGTATTCCCGGGAGTGGGTGGGGGGGGGGGGGGGGGATGGTATTGATTGATGCATTACTGTACTAGGCACAGTTGCATAAACGTAGGCTGCATTCTTTACAAAGGGCTATTCCATTTAATATCCGTACCCCCCCTATCGAGGACCAGGGTTTTACTATACCCCTGAGGAATTCCTGTCCTAAACGAGACCCCCTGCAGAAATTCGTGTTTACCCCTGAAGATTTTCATTTTTTACACTTGACCCCTGAAGAAATCTCAGTCAAAACTCCCTACCCCTGAAGATTTCCATTGGAAAATTTTCTTACCCCTGAGGAATTCCAGGGCAAAACATCAGCTTACCCCTGAAGAATTCCAAGGTCCTCGATAGGGGGGGTACGGATATTAAATGGAATAGCCCAAACCAGGAAAAGGGGGTCCCTTGTCTGCTAAGAAGAAATATTTGGAGCCTCACTAATCACATTAAAACAACAAGTCCCAGTTTTATGTCAAGTGTCAAGCTTTACCTACAGGGTCAGAGTATTCCCCCTGGTGTATTTATCTATAATCCTGGCCTTTTTCTTTAGGTTATTCATTATTCTTCTCAAGACTTTGATTAATATTCATCTATTCATTGTCGGTCCTTTTACAAACTTTTTTGCAAGCAACTATGTAACAATTCTAATCCAACAGTTGATAAATAATGTAAATACATCATATCAGTGGCCTAAACACAGTGTTATTGTTTTTGACTAAGCACACAGAACACAAAAGACATGGTAAGGGACTCTACAGGAGTTTATGATTTTGTGATGCTCTCATTTATTTGGTAACTAACAGCAGCTAAATATATAAAGTGAAGACACTCCAACCCCTGGAGCTGAAAAGTAGGGAGATTGGAGGGTCCGGAGGCATGCTCCCAATTTGTCTTCTGAATGAGAGTCAGCATTTTTCATTATTCAAGGTTTCAGGCAGCATATTATTATACATATTTTTGAATTGCTTGAAAGTTTGGGGATTGCATCAAAAGTTGGGAGAGTTGGAATGTCCAAAAGCGTGATAATTTCTACAAATTGCTCTTAATAGCTAACGGTTGAATGTTTCATTAATGGAAGAAAGCTCAGGGGCAGATTGAGGGGGGGGGGGGGGGGAGGGGGAAGTGTCATAGGCGTAAGCTGCTAGGGTGGTCTGGGGTATGCTCCCCTGGAAAATTTTGAAATCTAGATTTCATGAAACACCGTTTCCTGCATTTTCATTTTTTGAACAAATGCAAATGTTCAAACAAACGCTTTAGAAACCACACTTTTTGTGAATGCACTAGCTGTAACACACTGATCAGTTAAGTGGTAGACTCATGGGTGCAAAAAAGACTGTCCAAGGGATCACAATTACAGATTGGCTTATAGGAGATTTGATTGATAACATCACTGAATCACTGTGGTGATTGTTGAGCAGTTTGTATAAGGTACAATATTAACAACACACGTGTTACTCATTATTTGCCAGTGAAATTGCATTTTCATTATTCTGGTTTTTTGTATTCATTGTTCCTTTGTCAGCACAGACGATTATCCAAACATTGCAAGAGTACAGTACAGTAATTTAAAAGTGACATTCCTTATATATAGATTTAAGAAAGAACTGTGTACAGTTTAGCTTCTGTTGTTTACTGAATAGTTTGATACAGTGTTAAGTTTAACAGTTTAAAATTTTTTTTTTGATAAACAGCTTTACACGTGGAGTATTTCATAGTGCAAATCTCTTGTGATTTTCATTCATTTTAAAAAGAAGCAGGAGTTGATGACTTGTGAATTATGAATTTATATTAACTTATTTTGAGCATGCAGAAAAAGGTGTTGATCGAATCTGAGTATTATTTGCTTTATCATCTCAAAAATTCTTCCCACCCCCCTGATGTCTGCCTTTAAAAATTAATAGCCCCCTTTTAATGCACAAAAATACTGTTATCCCCCTTTCTGGTTCTTAATGAATGCAGCCCTATACAAAGCTTTGTATTTTGATCAAGTCTCAGGTGAGTTATTTTATTTGTATTTTTACTAGCTTGTGACTGGTTATTACAAGCATGGCTCAGCAGATAATCTGGAGTCCTTCCTAATGCAACCAGAAATGTCAGAATACGGCATTGTACGACACAGATTTGAGCTGTGCTATGTGAAGATTTTTGACTTCCTTCACAACAGTCCCATTGGTATAAAAGTAATGTGTGACTCCAATGTCTGGGGGGGAGGCACTCCCTATAGTGTGCTATATGGGGAGGCTCTGCCCGAAAGGGGTACCTTTTTCAGGCTGGAAGTATGCAAATAGGCATTTAGGCTAGAGGTATATGAAAGGGGCCATACCTTTTTCAGCATAGAGGTAAAAAAGGTAGGACTTCCAGTCCTTCCGTTATGCAGAAATATTTTGGCAGGAATTTCGTAGGGTCATTAAAAACTAATTTTGCTCCAAAAAAATGCAATAATCCCATTAAATGGTGTATGAAATAAGTACTATTCTTTATGAAAGGTATATGAAAGGGAAACCTTTTTATCAAAAAATGGTGTACAGTATAAAAAGGACCTTGGTGCAGAGCCTCCTAATTTTGTGGATAAAATTCTTTTGTAGGGTGACAGGTGACAATCATATCCGCAGACTACTCCTGAGGGTACATGTTCAGCGCAAACTAACAAACCCCAGGGGGAGGCCTACAGTAGCAGAAGTTCTGGTGGAATTCCTGAAAGAAGAGCAGCTGATCACAGATGATGGATTGAGAGATGAAACAGACAGTTAAATAGAGGTATGTTATTGGGAAAATGTTAATTTTAGTATTGAATATTAATATTATATATTTAGTTAAAAAAAGGTTTAGAGAACTTTGATAGGCCAAAGAGGAAATAAAAATCATACCAGGATTTACACACTTAAACTCCCAAGCTCAAAATACAAATTCTCCCAACCATAAAATAAGTAAATGTATGAGGGATAAAAAGAGAATTTATGTTTTAATCAGCTGTCATTTAAGCAAGGTATCAAAGGCTAAATTCTCCATAAGTCATGATATATCTCTGGTGGTTGAATGAAAAGAGAAAATTGAAGTTGATCACTCTTGGGAGTGAAAGAGTTAAGACAAGTACTCACATAAGTTATAGTTCCAGTTCAGTTTTGATTCTCTTTTAGTAAAATTGATTTGGCTGTTTCTCTTGCTAATTACATAAATTGAGATCAACTTCAGCGTTCAATCTTGGTTCTCTTGTCAAGAGAAGTAGTGTTACTTACATACATACAGTATATATAATAATACACTTAGCCACTTCCGTCTCTCCGTCCGTCTGTAACGCTTTTTCCGGTTCCATACCCTAATATGGAGATAAACTATTGTTTTGGGAAAACCTCAAAACGAGGCAGCAATTGTTTCGAGTGGAAAGTATAATGGGTTGGAGAATATCGAACTAAAATAAATTGCAAAGGATTTTCACTGCAAACGAAGTAGGGAAGGTTTCCACCCGAAGGTAACCAAATCACGCCGTTTTCAACAACAAATATTGTCATGGAGTTCAAATGACTTCAAGTAAGTTACCTTGGACCCAGTAATAAAGCACTCACTCGGGCAATTGTCATACTGGCAAGATCACTGTGAAAATCAAGCTGAGTTTCTGGTAACCGAGCGATGCAAATGCGAAGAAGCCTTTAGAAGAATACAAGGTCACATTTACATTCTCCTATTTTCCTGTATTTGTAGATTGTCGGGTATTTTAAACACTCCTCACAAACCACTGCGTATTCCGCACTGAGAAACACATGAGCCATTTGTAGTCAGCGTGGATCCTCATAAAGAGGCTCAAAGATAAAGCATTAGAATCTACTTTTGGCAAAATGCTGCAACTATACAGTGTGCGTGGCATACCACACAGTTTTGCAGCCAGAATTTAGAATGATTAAACAAACTTGCAAAGGAATTTTACGAGTGGAATGAAATGGTTTCAAACGAAGCTTTTTTGCAAGTTGAAATAGAAAAAACCCCACTTAAACAAATGCACCCTCTGGTAGAACCCGACAAAACACACCCTCGTGTTTATGTATGATAAACTGTCGATCATACACTCAAATACGTATCGCTTGGGCTATCTGTAGCTTCTTGCTTGCACAAGAGAGCGAAGCACTCAAAATCCAAACGAGAACCATGATTTGCCAGATGCGCAGACGCGCAGTGGAAGCAAAAAACGCCATGCTACAACCACCCCTAAGCGCCTAGTGATCAGCCGTGAATAGCACACGTATCACACCCAGTAGGATCAAATATATGTGAGAATTAATTGGCATTGCTTTTTTGTGCATTCTATATAAAGAGGTTATTATGCATAGGTCAATTCCAGCTGTAACCATCCCCCCCCCCCCCCCCACCCGGGGTGGAGATTTGTCAGACCTGGCTGCGGCAATTATGGATATAGTGCCACCGCAAAAAATAATGGGTTTCCGAGTTAAGGCGTATTTTCAAAATGGCCGCCATGTTGGACCGGAAGTAAAAGTACATAGACCGAACCGTACATTTGAACTATCTTTTTTATTATTTGAATCACTTTCAATCAAAGATAGGAACAATAAAACGTGCAAGTATCATGTTTCGAAGAAAAACTTTGGGTTGACAACATAAAAGATGCTTTTAAAAGGGCAATCTATACAGACCGGAAGTGAAAATTATTTTTAGCGGAAGTGGTCAAAGTAAATGCTTTTCTTTGAGAGCTTACTGTGTTTGTCTGTTTTATTATCACAGCCATGATAGAATATTTACCAATACATATTCTAGTTACAATATTGGCTCATCATCTTAACCCTTTCACTCCCAAGTTCAAAATGCAGATTCTCCCAACTTTTAAAATGTATGAGTCATGTAGTGAGAACTGATAGTTCAATCAGCTATCACCTGGGCAAGGCATCAAAAGCCAAGTTCTCCTTACTATAGTATTCGGCTTTCAATAATCGTAGAATGTTTCGTTTCGTCTATAACAAGTATGCAATACGGTTTGAAGATTAAGTTGACCCTTTCACTCCCGAAAGTGATCAACTTCGATTTTCTACTTCAGTTTCTCACCAGAAATATGGTAAGGGCATAATATTCCACGGATTCGACTATACAAGAGACAAGGTAGTTCTCAGACTGAAAATGCGTCGAAGTAAATTATCTTAACGTAGTACATTTCTGTTGCCGCACTCATCAGTGCAGGTCCACGGAGCAGTCAGTGTAAGTGAGCCTTCACGTAGGAACAGCTTGCTCGACATCCTTTCTTACAGCCGCATCAAACGATTTTGCGGAGTTTTGCATCACTGGCACGCGGCTCTTCTATATACAAAACGAGTTCCGCAAGCACATTACCCTCAGAACGTTGAATTTCCTCATCCTCGTCTATGACTGTCCTTGCCTTGTTTTACAACAAGGCTAGACAAGTGGCGCGGTATCCTCCGCTAATGAGCTGATCAATTCGAAACTCCAACAATGTTACGGTCAAATTCCTTATTATCGGGTTAAAAGGAATACTAAAATGCCCGTCTTCAAGGCTGAATTCAGTGGTCAAACGCCCCACCCCCGGGGCAAAACATCGCGGAGAAAGGGATAATAAAATAGCCTGAAACTTTGACTTTTGAGTCAACTAAATTTTGTGAAACGAGCGTACGAGATATTGTTTCTTTGAGCTAGTTATCTGATGGTTTGAATTATTCCTTTGAAGTATTAAATACGAGTGATTTGCGAAGATCTATAAACTATAAACGTACTGGGCAAAGAGGAATAAACTCTCGACAAGGAAATATTTTCTTATCGATTCATCACGGTATGTCGGTAATAAACGTCGGAGTTAAAGTCGCCAGGGCAATGTGTATTTGTTTATTTATCCAGTTATAAAACCAGTACCTTGATCGAGGCAACGATTCAAAATCTTCACGCACTCAAAATCTTTTCTGTTTTTATCGAACGGTGCAACACCTGGAGATCGATCTTCCACGTACAGTTGCAACGAATAAACTTGTGTTGCAGATTTCTTTCAACACACACACCAAGCGCACAGCTAACTGGTTTTGCGTAAAGTGGAGTGAAATTAAGGGAACCAGTCTAGACCCGCCACTGAATTCAAAATTCCCACTCTCTGTCGAAGAGGTGAAATCGACTCCACCCCATGGACAGAGCCGTCTGTCAAAGTCCCGTCTCCCAGACAAACGAGAGCGTCAAATCCCCCTTTCGAAGTGTCGAATTGACCGACGCAAAAGCTTAGCTAAAAACCTATCATCCTGTAATGCAAATACGCCGTATATTTCGGGTACAAAATTAATCACATACAAAGCATGCAGCGGCACTTTCTGCGGATGCGGTAGAATTCGATCGCATGTTGTACTTGTCTTCGACTACCTGCTCGGGTTCCAGTGCACTGCGTCTTTTTTTCTGCTTTGTTCAGGCCTCGTATAATTAAATATATAATAGAAACTTCTATGCCAGCTAGATTTGCACCGTGAAAAATGTATCTTCTCTCTCACCACTTTGCCCGTTCTTGAAAGACTTTGTCTCTTTTGGCATGCAAATGTAAAGACCAATGAACTTTACTATATTCCCAGCCAAGGTTTTGTGGCCTGCTCCTATATCCGACTGGCGCTCAGATTTAGCGGAGCACTGTGCAACGCATTTAGACCACTCAGAAAGCTTCGCGATGGCACTATATCAGATATTTATTAGTATGACAAAATGTATATTTCCTGCAAGTTTGGTGCTTTTAACCGAAAGTGAACAATTCGGCCCAAATTCTGCGCGTGTAACTCTTGATTGAAATCGAGGTATAATTTGGAATTTTCAAACAAAACTGCACAACATGCCATGTAGGTGTGTAGTGCAGGGCTGCGACAGCAAGTCCAACCCGAAAGAGAGCATTTCCCTTCACATTTTGCTCAATAATAAAGCGCTGTGCGCGATGTGGAAGAACGGTTTGTGCTACTTCATCGCAAGAACTTCAATCCTGGTGATCGCTTCTCTGTCTGCTCGAAGCATTTCGAAGAGAGCTGTTTTTCAAGGCTCCACCAAGAAGGTTTTCTCCAGCAGACTGATTCCAGGATCAGTCCCCACAATTTGGAGAGCAACTAAAGATCGAGGCGAAGGTGCAAGAGATCGTCGTAAGTCTTGACGAGGGAATTTTTTCGAAGTTTGAGCAGTTTAAGAGTCCCACAATTTGCAAACTGTCATCAAACTGCTTTCTTAGCTGTTTCGTTTAGCAGAAACTGCAAGAACTGGGCTTTCGTTTTCATCGCACATCGCACGCTGTGGCGGCGTGACAACTTGTTATGAGTCCATTCGAGTAAATTTGAAGCATTTTTCGGACTGATGCAACTAAAAACCATACTATTACAAGCGTTAGTGAATACAAAAAAGGCGGTGTTTCAGTGTGATTGTTGTAGCTTAATAAAACGGTAAAGTTAGCTAGACGGCGGCTTTTCATATAGACACAACGCCGGGCGGAATCACACAACAGTCGGCATGTCAAATCAACGTAATTGTATTTATTCAAAATAGTGGCACTGTATACAATCTATGAATTTCACTTTACATTAAAACCGATGCATTTACTAGATCCTTCAATAATTTGATCGAATCAAAAAGTTCATGTTGATTTTGCAGTAGTTTGTGTGCTACTGACTTCGTAAATTTCCGAGTTCTGAAGTGTGTTAAAATTAATAATGGTCTTACCACGTTCCAAAATTTACTTCTCGGCTGAATCTTTTCTTGAATTCGGCTTTTTCTTCGACCGTGACTTGCTCGACGTACGCCGCTAGTTCTTCGATGTTTTAATAGAATTGAAATGTTTTGACAGAATCGAAAAGTTCATGTTGATTTTGCAGTAATTTGAGCGCTACCGTCTTCGTAAATTTCCGAGTTCTCAAGCGACATTAATAATGGTCTTACCACGTTCCAAAATTTACTTCTCGGCTGAATCTTTTCTTGAATTCGGCTTCTTGTTCTTCTTCGACTGTGACTTGCTCGACGCACACCGGTAGTTCTTCTTCCGTGGCAGCTGGTTCAAAGACTGTCGTCGTACGCAAACGACCTGCCTTTAACACTTGAATGTACATGTCAAACATCTAATAATGACTCGTGAGTCGATAAAATAGAAGAATTCGAAGAAATTATCAGTGAAAGTTCGCTCTCACTCGAAGACATTTGCAAAGAAATGTGTGTGAAGTCCGCGTCTCGTTGGTAAGATGACATCAGAGTGGTAAACCGCTGGCCCGAAATATTTATTCACGGCCAACATGGCGGACAGGCGTTTTAGCCTCCTTTGAATTAATATATCTCGGGAGTCTTACATCTGAAAAAAAAGTTTTTGGGACATTTTGCTATTCATAGCATACACTTTCATTTAAAGTGGTTAAAATAGTATTTCAAAGTGGTCCGATTTTGGTCAAAGTACCCCTTTAATAAAATAAAAAGAATAAGAAATCAGGCATAGGATGTGCTTATTGAAGTGAGAACATCGCTAAAAAGGGAACACCAAGAGTATTATTTGGTTCCTTTTTAATTTCTTTATCTTTCCTTGTATGCAAGAAATAAATTTCTTCCCTCCAGCACCACGGATGCATAGTTTTCTTTTAGTTTCAGATTTTAGCTTTAAAGTCCATGAGCTGTTCCCAATCTTCAACTGAAATTAGTATAATTAACAGGTTTTTGTGACTAAGCTTTTACCACCAAATCATGCTAAGCTGTTTCTAGAACGCATGCAAATTAGCCTTATCTTCAGTAGGACCAAAGATCATTAGAAAAAAATGCGACGCAAATAAAACTGACGGGCCAAGGAACCTTCATTGCACCAGTATCAAAGAAGCCAGAAGTTCGGGTGGTTTTATGTAATGTGAGTTAGAAACGCGACACATAGTCACATAAAAGACACACCTAAGCTTTACTGAGTGAGAAATACTTTAAAATATTGATATACCCCACCTGCAGTCTATTGGTCGCCTATTGTTTGACATTAGATAAACAATATATATTGTGGATATATATAGTCAACTTTCAAACATTTATGTGATGCTTCGCGAGTTCTTTATGCGTCGATGCACAATTGCTACTGATTAACATTTGATTTTGTCACCACACAGCCGTGTACGGATGCCACTTTAAACTGAAGGATACGGAAACATAGAAACTCCGGCCTCACTGGTAAGCGCTGTATGATGTGGTAGATAGGTTGCTTTTCGATTAGGCCAGTTTTAGCTGCCATGCATCGCGTTTGATATTTATCAAAGTCAAACCGTCTCCAGCTATCCTTTTCCAATACAAAGATATTTTACTTCACTTCACAGTGCTTACGGACCGGTATAGGCCTTCACAAAATATAGCTGCGAGCGCTAATATGTTATAAATCTAGAAATTATTGGTAATCGAGAAGTGTGGTAACTGCTTTAAACTAAACTTAATAATAGCCTTAATGTATACTATACACAAACGGCAAGGAAGCTCTAAAATTTTCTGAGAGGGAAAATGAATCCTAATTAAATCCGAAGAGTGATCAGAAACGAACTTCTCCTTTCAAGACGTAATTATCTCCGCATCCGGTGTGAATACAGAATATCCTTCGGTGGAAGAAAGGCTCAGAAATTCAATTTAATTATACAAACTAGAATTAGCATATGGCGGCCACAAAAAGAAAACAGAAAAGAAAACTTTCGATTCTCCCGGAGAAAGTTTGACAGCTAAAGCCACTCAAAATCTCTACTACGAAATATGAAATTACATTCCATTTTTAAACCATTTTTAGCTGTTAGGCCCTGTTATTTATATATTTACCCGCATGCAATGTATACTGTACCTTACAACATTATAAAATTCTATCATGTCTGTGCGTACGTTTTGACTAGCGCTAAACCATAGAATAAGATATACGCTTTTTCAAGCGTTTTATACAGTCTAATCGATCGAGTAGTGACCTATCAAGACAAACCAGGGAAACTGCTCAGCAGTTAAAAAGTCGCTGTTTTTTTAAGTGTTTTTAAGTCAGCAAACCCAAAGATTATCAAAGGTAATACACTAGAAGCGTAAATGTGTTGGACGCTTTTTAGAGATTCATCTTCTTTGTCTCACAATTTTCTTTAGAGTAATTTAGGATATTTATTATTGTAATAACACGAACAGCTGTGAACTGATAATTAACTTGTTATTGACGCACTTCGGGGCTAATACATGTTTATGTAAATCCGCAATCAAACGGTGAATGATAGCTGATGATAGATTAGGGATTGCAACTTAGAAAGGACTCATAGAAGGGGTAATCAAACGGGAAAAGTCTCATCGATTATCATGGAAAATTTGAACATGTTCAAACGGGCGCTTTACAAAAAGTAAAATAATAGTAATAATAATAATATTTTCAACATTCAAAAATTCAAAAATTCAAAATTCAAGACTAAACTTTCAAATCATGCACAAATGTCAGTTTTAACATCCGGAAAAGTAAATACACATAAGCTCGAATGAGTCAATATGGTAAAAGGCTGGTCCTCTGAAAATCCTAATTGCCTTTTTTAATATTTGCTCTAAATTTCATTAAATATCATAATCAAAAATAATAATAAAAATAATAATAATATTTTCAAAATTCAAAAATTCAAAAATTCAAAATTCAAGACTAAACTTTCAAATCATGCACAAATGTCAGTTTTAACATCCGGAAAAGTAAATACACATAAGCTCGAATGAGTCAATATGGTAAAAGGCTGGTCCTCTGAAAATCCTAATTGCCTTTTTTAATATTTGCTCTAAATTTCATTATCTGAAAATTCGAATTGCCTTTTTTAATATTAGTTCTAAATTTCCTGCCTCGGATGAGGTCTTCACAAATATCTTGTTGTCGAGTTGACAGTGTTATTTCAGATGTTAAGGTCTCCCGAAACAAAGACTAGAGTCACTAGTTTAATCCCAGGGTGCGATCATTTATATTACCAGCAGCCCTCCCAATACCTGTCCAATAAAAAGGCACCCGATGTTTAGAAATATTTTGTACGCAATAGAATATGTTACTTCTGACTGTTTGCTATCAGTCCCAGTTATTTATTACTTCTACCAGGTGGTTTTAAAAATTCAAATATTTGAAGCGAAAATTTTTAAGCCATATTTTTTAGGTCTCAGCCAATTCAATTTTTTTTTCTTTACATTTGGTTCTCAACGCCGAGGGGGCTCCGTTAAACTCATTGTAATTTGATCCCAAGGAGACATTTGATAAATGCGAATTCTTCATTAAAGTCCCTCTATCGAGACAAATTAAAATTCGCAAAGAAAGTGCTCGGTATATAATACAGATGCAGTGTTTAGCAGTTAATTATCGGGGAAATATTTACTCTGTTTATAGTGATGCACCAAAAACTTTGCCGTTAACTAACGACGAAATATTCATATATATTCACAGATTTAGTGACTATAAACTATATTTAATGATTATAAACTCATATTGTCAAAGAGTTTTTATGTGATGTTTAACTGTCATGAAAAGTGATGTGTTTGGCACCGTTTGTCGGCTTTAATTACATTACCATGCCAACTAATAATAATAATGATAATAATAATAATAATAATAACAATAATAATAAACTTTATAGGTTGGAAGATGCTTAACCAGATGGGGTTTGCTTTTACCTTTTCAGAGAAGTTGGAAGGGTAAAACCTCTTGCTCGAAGCCATGAAGCTGCTTGATATTTCAGTTTTGTACATCGCGTTTCTTTTGATACCTGTCATCAACTCGGGATCTCAACGCACCATCATCGGCATAACAGCAATATGTTATGAGCCAAAGGACGTTTGCAACGTGATTAAACCTTGCAAAAATGAAGCGAAATGTTCCCCTGTACATGATAACGACAATCAGCCCTACAATTGCGACTGTGTTCTCGGATATGGTGGAGTAAACTGTGAAGAAAAACTCGGTAAGTAATTCAGTTAGACTTGAGCTGAAGTCTGTCTTTTACTACGTTTTTCTACTTACTTCATGCTATCTGGTTTTTTTGCTGCGGCTGGAAAAAGCATGGTTCCGATATAGTTATAATAAACGGCCGTCTAAGGACCATTTTTCTTTGTTAATGCGTCAAACAAAAGAAGTACCTTCGTAGTTTTGTAGTTTTAATTTAGCTTCAAACTTTATATGGTAATTTAGTCTATGGAAAATACAGATAGATCGTGGTCACTGTGATATCTTCTGAATAAGCGTTACTCGTACAACGAAAATGTGTTATTAAGTTAGAGTTTAACACGAGTCGATCAGTCTTGATGGAGTAACTTATTCTAGTCTCTTTTTTCTCTACAATGTGGTGTTCTCAGAATTTGCAACTTTGTAAAACACATACAATAATTAACAAAAGGACGTGAATGACAAGAAAAATATGCTGTTTGCCGGGTCGATAAACCAGTCCGAAGAGTTTATGATCAAGATGGAAAAGCATTCAGAAAACACTGTTCAGCAAAGTTTCGAAATTTTCAGCGTTTATTTACGCTATATATATATATATATGCCATTCTTAGTGTTTTATTGTGTAACACAACTACTGGATTTGAAACACAAGAAAATATGTAATATTGTTCGCTTGGACTTATGAAGCTACCGACAGGTTTCAGTATTTTGTACATTATGGCGGGCCGAGGACCGTCTTTTCTCGATACACATTACACTTGTGAAACGAGCTTGGAGCTTGGATGCTGAAGTCTTGCTATGAAACAGTTGGCTTTTTACTCGGGTTGTCCCTTCCTCATTTGTTGTGTTGTTGTGTTTCGGAAACTAAAGAATTTAGCGAAAAGCACATACACAACAGAAAAACATTGTAACCTGTAACTTTCTAAATGAGCACTCATAAATTTTTCAAAGCCCACAATTTGATTGCACGCTGGCAAGATGGCGGCCGGCAGACATTTCACGCGCTCGCTAGTGCTTGCTGCCCTATGGGTTTATGTCATCGTATCAACCTTCAGTAACGTCACCAGTATAATCAAAACTGACGACCCAACCTACCAAAAAGGAAATAAGATTGAATTGACAACAAGAAACCTGCAAGAACCGAACTTCGAGCACAAACCAAACAATAGCCGAAGCCGACGTGGTAAATTCTATCTAGCGCCCCGAATCCTCCGAACTGCAAGCGGCACCAGCAGCTTCCAGATAACACGATTAGCTCTTTGTGGCGACATACAAAGCAACCCTGGACCCCGGAGGCAATTGACTCCAAAATATCCATGCAAAGAATGCAACAAGAACGTCAGAAACAACCAAGACGCCATCTTGTGCACGGAGTGCAACTACTGGACACACGCTAAATGTCTTCACCTGTCCAAAGCGGCGTTTAAGTACTACTTAGACAATCCTCTACTAGACTGGACATGTTCATTATGCTCTCTGCCGTTTATAAACACGATGGATCTGGGTACTGAGACGGATCCTGACAACGTATTTCCACCGAACCTGCTCGACGAACACAACACCGCGGATCATCGTGGAACACCTAACCAGAGCAGCAGAACTAGCATAGATCCTGACAGTGTGAATGATCCGCCACTGGATTCACTCGCTGAACAAAACACCGTGGATCATCTAACTAGAGCAGCTAATGACCTTCATACCACTCCTAGCGACATCAGAGTGGGACACCTGAATATCTGCAGTCTCCGAAATAAAATCGACGAGCTACGGGTCCTCCAACAAATCTGCAAATTCGACATCCTAGGAATCACTGAAAGCCATCTAAACTCCACCATCGCCGATAATGAGCTACACATAAACGGCCTTAAATTCTCCCGCCTTGATCGGTCAAAGCGCAAAGGTGGGGGTTGTGTACTATATTATGCGGAACACCTCAAAGTCACATATCGAAGGGATTTAACCAGAAGCGAACTAGAAGCTATTTGGATACAGGTCAACTTCCCAACGAATACTACCCTGTTCTCAGTGATATACAGATCGGAACTGGAATCACATAACTTCTTCGAACACTTTAATGAGGTCCTCGAAAAGGCATGGCTGAAATCTAGTCATATATTCCTACTTGGTGATCTCAACTGCAATATGATCAACGCAAACTCGTCCAACATCCAACTAAAGACCAAAACTTTACTAAACATACTTGATCTATATAATATGCAGAATGTCATCAAGGATCCCACTCGAGTGACACCTGAATCTGAATCCTTAATAGATCTAATTGTAACAACAAAGGCGAATTTAGTGCGCAAAACCGGTGTCCTACCTCTGGGAATATCGGACCACAGCCTGGTCTATGCTACAATCAAACTTACAAACAAGAGACCACCGCCGAAAATTATAAGGATCAGGAACTTCAAGAACTTCAACGCTGATGAATTCAGAAACGATATTCAACGCGTGCCGTTCCATGTCTCTAGGGTATTCGATGATAGTGACGATGTCCTTTGGTCCTGGGAGCACTTGTTTAAAAATATTTGTGATATGCACGCCCCGTACAAGGACGTCAAGGTGAGAAGCTTGTCGGCTCCGTGGATCAGCAATACCATTAGGCTGAAGATGAATCGTAGATATAAATTGTTTAAAAGAGCTGTCGACACAAAGAACAATGAGATATGGGCTGATTACAAACGACTCAGAAATGAAATAACTTCAGAAATCAGGAGGGCTAAAGCCTCATACTTCCATGATAAACTGGCCGAAGTCAAGTCATCAACCGCATATTGGAAACTGTTAAAAAAGGCGACTAATCCCAAGGTAAAGGAAAGCATTGGTCCACTGAAACGCGATGACAAAAGCCTTGCTGTAGACGACAAAGAAAAAGCAAACTTGATGAATACATTCTTTGCTACTATTGGAAAAACCCTGACTGTGAATTGCCCGTCACTGCCACTGTCTGACAAACAAAAGAAAGACCAAGTCCAGAAGACATCTGAAATAAGCCTACAGAATAGTAACATTGAAAAGAAACTTTCATCACTGAAGACCAATAAGTCAACGGGCCCGGATAGAATATCGCCCAAGCTATTGAAACTAGCTGGGCCGGCAATTGCACCACCACTGACAGATCTATACTCGTATAGCATAAACAGTGGTACTGTCTACAGGGCTTGGAAAACAGCGAGGGTAAACCCGGTTTTCAAAAAAGAGGACGAGACAGAGTGTGGAAACTACCGACCGTTGTCAATTTTAAGTGTACCTAGTAAAATCATTGAATCATGCGTAACAGACAGTATTGTTCAACACGTCTTCACAGACAACCAACTGGTCACAGAACATCAATGGGCATACAGGAAGGGACACTCCACAGACCTATTACTGGTCAATTTAACTGAGATCTGGAGAAAAGCCCTTGATTCCAAAAAAGTTGTCGGCGTAGTCTTCATCGATTTCCAGAAAGCGTTCGATAGTGTATCACATCTCAGACTCATGAGCAAACTTGAACACTGTTTTGGAATCACCGGACGTCTACTATCGTGGCTGAAAGACTACCTAGGGCAAAGACAGCAGTACACCACCATAAACGGACAAAGGTCAGATTACGCTGAAGTGACCTGCGGTGTACCGCAGGGCTCCGTCCTCGGCCCGTCCTTGTTCACATTGTATACAAACGACTTGCCGCTGGCGGTCACCTCTGGGACAGTCTTTATGTATGCGGACGACACAACACTCTATTGTATTGGCGACTCTGTGGATGAAGTTACTGAACTACTCAACAATTCGCTCGACGAGCTGTATACTTGGTGTAATTCGAACTCCATGATCCCGCACCCCGTGAAATGTGAGGCGATGCTACTCCACCGAGGCTCCTTCATCGGCCCACTCAACAAACTCACACTAGGAGCACATGAAATACGATGGGTCAAACACTCCAGATTGCTCGCAGTCACAATTGATGACAAACTTACTTGGTCCCGCCACATGGGCGAAGTAAAAAAGAGCTTCGCCAGTAAATTAAATATGATCAAAAGAAGCAGATTTCTGCCCAGACAAACGCTTTTAGATTTATATTTTAAAGTAATTTTACCCTCAGTAACGTATGCGATACCCGTCTGGGGTGGCTTCACCTGTAAGGACAATTTCAACTCCTTAGAATCCTTACACTGCAGAGCAGCCAAACTTATTTTCAATCTCCCATGGGATATGCCTACAGTGGACGTTCTGAGAACGGCAAAATGGGACAACCTATTTTTGCTTGTGACGTCACAAGCTATAAAATGCAGCGATTTTTTTTTTTTTTTTTTTTTCTGGGTTAGAGATCTGCATGCGATGATTGATATTATCATGTGATTTGTGATGACGTTGTGATCACGTGACTTGTCGAGCAAGCAGTTTCGCCATTTTGAAGACAGCAAGTTGCTTGCCTTAGTTGGCTCTGTGGATTATTTTATGGACCGCTCATCTTACTTACAAATGCATACGCCGGCTGCGGTAGACCCATACTAAATTTCATTGAGCGGTTTTGGCTTGGGTCGGTCCGTTCAGCCTCAAAAGCCACATTGAAAGCCATGAAAGCAAATGCAATGAATTTATCAATGAACTGCATAACTATGCACAACTGTACAGAAATGTACGAAGAATCTAATATCCAGAACCTTGAGAACTTGAAGGGACAAGCTGAACGAAGGCGCTCGAGATACAAAGACGAGAACCTGTGTAAAGACGGCGATTCTTCACAAGCGCTTGATAGCGGATTATATGGAACTGTTTAGTATGAGGGTGAACTTGAAGGTACTTTGTATTCTTTTACTTTGTATTATTCTTGCTGATACAAGTAAAGCGTCAGAAAATCTGACTTTTGTTTGGAATCAAAATTTCACTCTGCGTGCATTTATGTTGTTGTTGCGAGATTTTGGCTCGGTGCCATGAAGGTCAAACAATCAGTGGAACAGATGGCGTTATTATTTGAAAAGTAGGAAATGGCTGAGGAAAAAGTGACCGTTGGTAGATCTTGCTTCGCTCAGTTTTATTGTATTCCCATAAATGTTTATGTGAAAGAAAACCGAAGTCCTCCAAGACGAAGTCGTGAGCCAAGCCACGTACCATTGAATTACCTTTCACGCATTTTGAACAAGAGTAGAAAAAGCAGGCGACTAATACAAGAATACATTTCAAAGAATGTCCCAAAGTCGTCAAAAGTTCATGATTATACCCGAGCTTACGTACTTCACAATGCTAATGCGTTCCGTGAACGTGCATGTAAACAACATGGAAACAATAAAAAGCCACAGATGGAAATGGAAAGAGAAAATTAGGATCAATAAACCATCGCTGCGAGAAAGCTAGAAGCTCAAAAAGAAGATTGCCAAAAGTAACCGAGGTGCTAAGATACGTTTGTATTTTAAAATGTGTTAAAACACAGGCATTGCAAGATCAGACGTATTCAGAGATCAAAATCACAGAACCAAGTACAATGGGTTTTCTCTGTCAAGGGATATAGAAAAAAATTCCGGTCCTTCAGTTGTTAATCCAAACAAAACGATCATCGGTTGGCTTTCTGGATGCACGGAAGCCATACTTTAGGAGCGATTTTGGCTTGCATTGTTTTTAAGCGTCGGAAGACTTGAAAACAGCCGTACCCAAATGCTTGATGTGTTACCAGCGGGACCCCCGTAAAGTACGAAGGGTTGTGTTTTGCAAATGCTCGATTATAGATACCGCTTCAACCAATGTATCTGTGTTCTGAGCAATATTTGTGTGAAAGAACATCGAATAAGTAGTAGAAGACGTGTCGAAACTTGATAGAACTTGAACTTTTCCCTGCGGGCAGAGCGTCTCCCTTTGTCGGAAACTCTGCGGCTTTGTGTAACGCGCGGCGTATACGAACAGTCGGCGTTTAACTTCGTTTTGCGTGCAGTAAAGGTTCTTTGTTTATTGTCTGAGGATATTGAATTACTAATAGGATTGAGGCAAATATCACGCGAGATTAAGATACAAGATCTGTCAATGAAATGTCACGAGCATAATATCATAGAACGGGGAATCCCGAATCATCAGCTACTTAGCTTTCACTCACGCCGCTTTAACAAAAGCAGGAAAGACCGGCAGGCGATTACATCGAGAATATTTGTCACTGAATACCTCGAAGTCTTCAAGGTTGATATCCGACTATCCGAGCCGTAATGTTCGCTCCACAAGCCCGTGATGCACGCCTTTGTTGTCACGGTATTCAAACGTCTGCAGCTTCCGATAGAGATTAATTTCGTATCGACCCAGAATTTTGCGTTAAAGCTTAATGCATAGCAGTCTTGAACATATTAGTGATCAGACTTGTACATGTAGGATGCGTAACGTCTGAGATGGCTTTTTCATACGAAGTAATTTCATCATGGGAAGTGTCATGTTTTAGGCCCCGTCCACACTACGCCGGATAAATTTGAAAACGCAACTTTATTCTTACGGTTAGGAAAACGCTCTTCAAAGTGGATAAATTTGAAAGCGCCGGCTTTGCGTTTTGGTGTGGACGAAAAACATTTTGAAAACGGAACTTTTCGAAAACCCTGACTCACGTGGCCACGTCAAGTGGTTTCAAAGATTGTCAGGGACGTTTGTAGAGCAATAACAATACATTTGGGCCCGGAAACATTTTATCCGTTTTCCAGTGTGGACGGAAAACATTTCTTGCGTTTTCAGAGTGAAAGTTGCGTTTTCAAATTTATCCGGCGTAGTGTGGACGGGGCCTTAATGTGCTACAGCTACTTGAACATGATGCACACGCTGGGAAGATGAGATAAGGCTATTACGCTGTCTTACAGCTACTTAAGATGTCGGGTATTCCCCAGTCAATCCCATTACAAAATGACAACACAGTTCCTCCACAAAACATGTCAGCTTGAAAATTCACTCAACAAGGTTGCCAGGTTGTATAGAAAGCGTCACACAAGTACTGTCACGTGCATCGGAAAGCAATGAAAACTGGGTTGTTGCAAACGAAGAATATTCCTACTGGGCCTTCGATAATTGTTTTCTCTCAATTATTATAATACACTTTTTCGTGAATATCTGTTTGACCAAAATTAGAAGAAAAGAGGGCAAGAAAAATAAAGGGAGCTCTTGGATCCGTCATTTGCAAAAACTGACTCGGCTATAATATCTTTTTCATATAAACGCACGACAAAAGTTCCTCTCCCGGGACCCCGCGTGTCTCTATTCATTGTACTAATGACGTCACAAGCGCACTGGCCACGGGCCTGTCTTGTTTATATATAAAACTAGTTTAGTGAAATTAATGCACAAGCTATATCATGATTTAGCACCAAACAGCATGTCCCACATTATAGAAAGACCCAATAATAATTATAATTTCAGAAATAGCAACAAACTCAAGGTGCCCAGGTTCAATACCTATTTCATGAAAAACTCTATAGCCCATAGAGGCCCTATAGTTTGGAACGCACTTTCAGCGCACTTACCCTGCGATGAAACAATATCTGCTACAACGTATGTGAAAAGGGCCAAAGGAACAAAAAGACTTCGTAATATAGATTTTAACGCCCTATCTGCCCAGTCCATCCCAGATTTTAATGAACATTTTAGATATTATTAATCATACACTATACTAGCACGCTATTGTTATTGCTGTTATTATTAGTAGTATTTTTAGAAATTTATTATAGGAATGCTAGTTTTTACTAGTTATTAATAATTTAAATATAGGTTACTGATTAGCTTATTACTATTTGCTTTTATACACGACCCCACAAGCTGATGCTTAAACTCTTATCGTGTTTAAATAAAGATTATCGTATCGTATCGTATCGTATTTGTACTCGCGCGGCGCCCATGCAATTTTGTGGCCTTTGAAAAATTTACTCGTGCTCATTTATTCGAAATTGCATTCGAAATCGTGTGATTACCAATACTAACTTCTGAATTGTAAATATTTTTTCCTGAGAGAGATCGTGATCTGGCACAAAACAGGAGTGCATTAATCAGCCCGCGAATATGTGAAGTTGACAGTTCCGATAATTTGAATTATTTCGAACTGAAAGCGCTGCCGCTGTTTTTGAGACACACTGAATTCTATAGTTTGTATTGAAGAGTTTACTTGATTGGGCAAGGAGTTCTCGGTGTTCTTATGCAAAATAAAATAATGTCAATCAGTGGAAAGAAGGGAAGTTAGCAGTGCCGCGCATGCAGCCTACCGTATTACTTTCGATGTTAATTTCTTTTTTTCTTTTTCTTGTTTGTGTATGGAAGCAAAAAAATTCTGTGTATTTATTTTGGTTTAGTTAATTCCTTGAATGGACCCTTTAGCTTTCTGCGTTTATATTAGTTTCAGTTAAGAACCATGCTTGGATTAATGAGGGTGTTATTGCAGAAAGGTTTGCCATCTGTAACCAGATTAAATTCATTGGATCTTATTTTATATATAGGAAAGGACGTAGTGCGAAAATGCGCTGTCGATATAATATCTAATGTATTTTCCTCTGTCACCAGTCAGCCTGAAGGTCGAGAAGACCACACCTAGAGAGGCAGTGCTGTCTGTGATAAAACCTAAGAATTCTCATTGGGCAGCCTACATCATCGAACTCGTTAATCGCAGAACCATGAAGCCGCTTGAGTCTAAGCATATTGTACAGCTAGGAGTTGACGTCACCAAAATAACCCTACCTCGTCTTGATCCTGGTACTTCGTACAATGTTCGTGTCAGACCTGCGAAAGATTTCAAGGAACCTGAGAAATGGATCGATGGAGCTTTATTCGAGACACCTGGTGAGCACGCGGTTTTTTCTGTCGATCAATTTGAATGTCCTCAGGGTACAGTTCAGATAGTTACACCCTGTTGGAAATAGGAGTTGTACCATATTAACATCCTTTTTGTTTTGTCAATCGCTGTCTCGTTCATTCTCAAATGATTAGTTGTCATGTGTGCGTGGACACGCGCTCGTGTTCACGCGTGTACGCCGATGTGTGCGCCATATTGTTGCGTCAGGTCGAGCACCGCACCTTATCAGTTATCTTCTTTTGACCAATTTAGTGTCTATATAATCATCTGTGAATTTCTTGGCTTGGAAACTTGAGAATTGTGGGTCCCTGTGGCGATCAAATGCAAAACTGTGCTTCGATCACAGAAATTTGGAAATTGTCGAGAAAAAACAAAACATACCAAAACTGGAGAGAAGTTTTTGTACATTTAAAAATTGATCTAAAAATATTGAAATAAAATATCAAGTGATTTGCAGACATAATTGCAATTTTAAGCAGAAGTTTGTGTACACTTCAATAAGACTGCGGCTTATATTTACTTGCTTTTTTGAAACACAAGGACGTATTGAAATGATTGAAAAAAGAACAAGGCGATTTTAATCAACGAATATATGACGTGCTAACATGCTACCACCTTTTCGCTGTAACAGTTTAAGCTATATAACTCCAAATGTATTCTCGTAATTCTGTCACCAGTCAAGCTATACAACTCCAGTGACTTGTTTCTCTGTAGCCAGTCAAGCTGTATAACTCCACGATATTCTTGTTTTTCTTTCACCGGTCAAGCTATATAGCTCCAATGTATTCAAGTTTTTCTCTTACCTATCAAGCTCTATATAACTCTATCGTATTCTAGTTTCTCTGTCGCTAGTCAAGCTATATAACTTCATCGTATTCTCGTATCTCTGTCACCAGTCAAGCTATATAACTCCAATGTATTCCTGGTTCTCTGTTAGCAGTCAAGCTATATAACTCCAATGTATTCTAGTTTCTCTGTCACCAGTCAAGCTATATAACTGCAATGTATCAATGTATTTTCGTTTCTCTGTCATCAGTCACGCTATATAACTTCAATGTTATCTGGTTTCTCTGTAGCCAGTCAAGCTATATAACTGCAGTGTAGTTTTGTTTCTCTGTAACCAGTCAAGCTATATAACACCACGATATTCTTGTTTATTTTGTCACCAGTCGAGCTACATAACTCAAATGTCTTCTAGTTTCTCTGTCACCAGTCAAGTTATTTAATTCCAATGTATTTTTGCGCTGCTCTGTCACCAGTCAAGCTGTATAACTCCAGTGTATTCTCGTTTCTATGTATTACACTAGTCTGTATTAAACTAGTCTCGTTTCTATGTATTAAACTAACCCTAACCCTAACCTTAACTATATAACTCCAAGATATTCTCGTTTCTCTGTCACCAGTCGAACTAAAGGTCGAGGATATTGAGGAGAGGCAAGCAGTGCTGTCAATCATGACTAGCAACAGCACTATGTGGGCTGGTTACGACATTGAATCCACCAATCGCAAAAACTCGACGACAACAGCTCAGTTCCACGGTGTTGCACAGCCAGAAAACGTCACCAAAGTGAACCTGACTCATCTTGATCCAAACACTAAGTACACAGTTCGAGTCACGCCAAGGAAGGACGACAAACAACTTGAGCAGTGGAGCAGCAAAATTTCATTCGAGACTCTTGGAAGTGAGTACACGGCTTCTTTACACTGTTGATAGATAGACACAAGAATGAGTAGACATTAACATCTCATTCACTTTTGTCTGAGCGCGTTTAGTCATTTCCAGGCTTGTGTTTAAGTTGTGCTGGCTTTTTTTATGAAGAATGTGTTGGTATGATTGTTGCCCAGTTGAGAACTGTGCAATTTGACATGGTATTATTTTGCGAGAGTTTTAATAGTATGAACGTGAATAGTATGACGTACTAGGCACGCTTGCATGACAGTCACGCAAGAGTCGCTAATTAACCTGGAAAAAGGGGTTGTCGACGACGGATCTAAATGGCAGTCAGTATCCCCTCCCAAGTCTCGCTCTTAAAACTAATTTCAAGATTTTGCGACTTCATTTCACCGGGATGCAGAATATCCTGTTACTTTTCCTTTGATGAACTGGGAAACAGCTGGCTGTCAACTGCAGGTTGGGGTGGGAAATATGCAAATTTCCTTTTATCTTGTGGCAGTTGCTGATTGTAAGTCTTCTTGTGCGTTTTGAATAATAATATACATGTGATCAATCAAGAAAAAACAGAGCTCCAGTAGTCTCAAATTACAAAAAGTGTCGCAATGTTCATGTATATGCCATTTACAATTTGAAATTATAAACCCACAAATTACATTCGACATATCCTAGGCAACAGAAAGTAAGCTGGACGTGAACCACACGCGTTTATTTTAGACATTTTCAGTATTACTGCTTCATCCTCCCATCTTTCCTCCCCTATTTCCCAAAAGAAAAGTAAAACCCTCTTGAGTGTGCAGTCTCGCCAAGTTTGTTCTGGACGCTTAGCGTTTATCGATAACAAGGTATAGTATATTAGAGAGTTGTGCAGTCCATAAGGCGATAGCTAATTTCACTTGTAGTTGTGTATAAAGAGCGCAACACAAACAGAACTGTATTTTATGTTTCAGTTTATCCTTCGTTCACCAAAGCACCCAAAAATGTTACTTACCTGGTAATCGGGGAAAATATAACGATTGAGTGCGTTTCCTCCGGTGAACCTAAACCGACCGTCGAGTGGACAGGATCCCTGTTGCCACTGCCAGAGGGTAGAAGCCACCAACAAGATGGCAGACTCAGCTTAAACAAAGCACAGATTAACGATTCTGGATACTACACCTGCATAGCAACAAACAAACGAGGAGTCGTCAGCGCAACCAAAGAGCTTTTTGTACGCCCTCCAGGTAAATGTTTTCATGTTTTTATAAGTTAATGGTTTATAGGAGTCCCAAGGTCAAGTCCAATGTAGTATTGTTTCTCTGTAACCAGCTCGGCTAAAGTTTGAAGGGACCAAACCGAGGGCTGTCGTTGGTTCATTTGACTAACAGAACTTCCTCGATTCATGGATGGGGGGCCGGGAGACGTCATCAGAATAGACCTTTCTAAATACTTTGGGGGAGTTGTCTTGGCAATTCTTGGGCCTGTGACGTTTTTGGGAAATTACTGACAGAGAAATCAGAAGCAAGATGCACAGGAGTAGACAGTGCAAGGATGCTTTTAAAATGTGAAATAGAAGATAAGGACGAGTCATTAATGAGCTGAAAAAGAAAGGATTGTCAGGGACAGATTGGGCGGGGTCTTGCGAAAATTAGCCATTGTCAAGTCTTATTTCTTTTTGTCGTCCTTATTTTGTTTTCTTTCTCCATCTTACTTATTCTTTACTAAAGCTTCCTAGTTTGATTGTTCTTCTTTCCTTTTTATACAGGGAATTGCGACTTCGACAGGAACTTATGCGGATTCAACCAGGATTCGGACGATAGATTTGACTGGACCAGACGATCGGGTCCTACACCAGACCATAGGTGGAGAACTGGACCAAGTAGTGACCACACTGGAGGAGGTGAGAAGGATATAATACATTTTCCTTTTTGAGGAAAGGGAAGGGGAGAAGGTAATTGGTTATGCTGAAGTCAGGGGGAAGCCGTGACAGATGCAATAAAGAAACACCAACTTTACACCCTCCCCGTGGGGAAGGTATTAGGGACCTTAAGCACCCGACGTTTTCGCTGTGACGGCGACGTGGGTGGCCGGGTGAAGCCTGGGTCCAACGTTGCCGTGATGGCGCCAAATAAAAAAGGTTAAGCAGGCACCGCGACGGCAACGCTGACGTGCTTTTTGCGACTGTCTAAATGAGTACTTTTAAGGAATTCCGTGAGATTCTGTGTCTCTACTACCACGATGGAGTTGTTTCCGATGAAGATTTTTTGTTTCTATATGAAACATTTCAGTCCAAAAATCCAGACTTCCCGTTTGATGATTACTCTCGATTTGACCTCGATGAAATGGATGAAGCCGAGTGTAAAGCAGAATTCAGGGTTGAAAAACGAGACCTTCCTGCTCTCGCCGAAGCCTTGTCGATTCCAGCAACATTCAAGACACACCAAAGAAGTGTTGCTGATGGTATGGAGGGGCTGTGCATGCTTTTAAAGAGACTTGCTTATCCGTGCAGATACGGTGATATGGTGCCACGATTTGGCCGACCAGTGCCTGTGATAAGCATGATCACGAATCATGTCCTTGATTACATTTATGACACTCATGGACATCTTCTAACTCGCTGGAATGACGCCTTGTTAAACCCCCGGTCTTTGGAAGTGTATGCCGACGTAATCCACGGGAAAGGAGCTGCGCTCGACAACTGTTTCGGGTTCGTGGATGGGACTGTCCGACCCATTTCCCGACCAGGCGAACAGCAAAGAATCGTGTACAACGGCCACAAAAGAGTGCACGCCTTGAAATTCCAGTCCGTGGCCCTCCCAAATGGCTTAATTGCAAACCTGTATGGCCCAGATGGTAAGTTTACCAGCTATTTGTTTACAACAAGTTTTCAGTGAAATTATAGTGATTAAATATACCACCTAGAAATGTCTGGGAAAACAATATACTTGGTACAGAGGCTGCATTTTTGAAATCTCAACTTTGTCACTATAAAGTCTCTATCCAGTACATCAGACGACAATGATTCAGGGGTGATGTGTATTTTATATCTGTGTAGTCAAAATGTTTGGACAAAATACCATAATGCCTTTCCCACCTAACATCACTTACACCCCAGGTATTTACAGCTTTGCTTGGTATAATCCTGTGGTATTAAATTTTCAGAGGGCAGAAGACATGATGCTGGTATGCTGACAGATTCCAGTCTCTTACAAGATCTTGAGCGACATGCCTTTTCAACACTGGGTCAACCCATGTGTATATATGGAGACCCAGCATACCCATTAAGGGTCCACCTCCAAGCACCATTTCGAGGAGCAGCAGTCACTCCTGAGATGGAGATGTTCAATGCATCCATGAGCTCCACACGCATGTCAGTCGAATGGCTATTTGGAGACATCATTAATTATTTCAAGTTTATGGATTTCAAAAAGAACTTGAAAATTGGACTGAGCAGTGTAGGAAAAATGTACATAGTCAGCGCACTACTCCGGAATGCCCTAACCTGCCTTTATGGTAACCAAACCTCCAACTTTTTTGGTTTGGAACCCCCAGGTCTTCGTGATTATTTTGTTTGATTCTGAACCTCCTCATCTCTTACACCTCCCTCCCCCCCCCCACCCCCCCAAAAAAATAGAAACGAAAACAACCCACACACATACAAACTGGAAATATCTGTCACCACAGCCTTCAATTTTCAGAAGCAATCCAGGGTTTTGCTGTAGTGAATGTGTAATACACTTCATCATTGTTAAAGTTTTACAAAGATACTTCCATCAAAGAGTTTTGAAAAAATACTGTAATTTCAAAGTTTGATCAAGATCAACAGTGTAAGATAAACCACTGCATATGTCTTGCAGTATATCAGACAATTAGACAATAACATATGTGGAAATAAATGGAACTGTGTGCTGTGAAATGATGCAAACAACAACCTAAAAACAAACCACAACAAATGATGAACATGCCAGATGGGTTCTTGAAATGGTAAACAGCACTGAAACCAAGAGTACAACAATCCTACTTGGAAGCAAATTTTTCAAACAGTGTCAATATTTGTTGCTGTTGCTGAAACATGGCTTGCATTGCCTGCAATTGCTGTTGTTGTTGTTGTTGCTGTTGCTTCTGTTGCTCTTGTTGTTGTTGCTGGATAAGTTTGAGCATCTCTTGCTGCATTTGATTTTGCTGCTCTACCAACAAGGTGCTTTTTGCCTCTTCCCTTTTCCGCAACTCCAGCTCTTCTCTCCTCAAGGACATGTCCAGTTTGGCCTTTTCCTGTAAAACCCCTAATGCATCATGAGTGGATCTTCTTCTTTTTGATGAATTAACTCCATTGTTTTGTTTTCTCTTGAGTGTCTCCCCCATGCTTTCCATGGCTTTCTGACGAATGTCTTGTGCAGAAGCCTTATCTTGGACTGTTTTGTTTCTATTACTGACTGATTTTGCACAACTTGCCTCCTCCTTGGCACATATCTCTTCCAACAGTGTATCGACTTCTCTCTGCACAGGACTTATTCCGCTTGCTTTTTCCTCGTCTCTAGTTTTAGCCTTGAATTTGGCCTACAGCAGAGTTAGTCTGTCTCGTAGCGAACGCTTGTTCACAGTGAATATGGGACAATTCAAGTTGTTAAGATGTGTGGCAATAACATTCCAAGCCTTCCCTCGCTCAGGGCTTCCTTTCCTTGTTTCGAATAGGTCAGAGACCAAGACTTCTCTCAAAAACAAAATATCCTTCTGTTCTGTCCATTCCATCGGTCTGCAAAGAACGATTTGACGATCGAAGTCTGAGCAATTCTGGTACTTAAAAGAATTCACAAATCAAAACAAGCTATAACCTACAAGTGTCTGCGCAAACATCGAAATTCAAAAGATTAGGGAATGTGAAGTAAACAAGGGTAAACTAATCGGCGTAAAACAAACTATAGATACTTACGATTGTGATTTTGAGGCAACGGACGAACTTGTGTCGGACATGATGGAAGGTGACTAGACAGTGCAAAAGAACAGAACAATTGTTGGTGAACGCTTCGCAAAATAAATTGTACAAGACAATAAGAAACGTTTAAGAGTAATTTCAAAGCACATTGGAACCGAAAGCCATGCGAAATTTAAATAAAACACTGTCATAAAAGATGAAATATACTCACGTTTTCGCCACAACGCCAAAACTCCTGTTTTCACGTCGCCGCCGTGACGATGACGCCACATGAACCACAAATCGCATGCGCAAATGATCTCGGTCCAGTTTTACTCGGTCACGGCGTCGCCGTCACAGCGAAAACGCCGGGTGCTTAAGGTCCCTATTAAGAGCCTGTCCAGGAGAGGACCAGGCAGGGGCGACACATGCCATCTCACCGATTTCAATGAAACTTGGCCAGTTTGAATGGTTCACCCTAAAACTTCAAAACCCAAAGTGGCTCGCTTTTTGAAATTTTCCGGGGGGAGTTAGACCACCCCCCTGGTTTTCAAGGGAAAAATGGGGAAAATCTACCAGAGTTAAGCGCATAAGTAGACAGCTCGCACATGCACATAATACAACAGATTTTATTTTTATTTCACATGAGCACTTATACTACCTTTGTGAGTTCATAACATAAGTTTTGTGCCATATGAATAATTGCCTGCCAATCAATGCTGGTTAATTATTGAATAGGTAGCCAGGCTTTTTCCAAAAAGTTGAAAATTGGCTATTTTGAGCTCTATTATCTCTAGTTTGCATCCTGCTTTGGAAATAAGGCTTATATCCCAGTTGAGACCAATCTTAATTCTTCTCAAATCATTAAAAATATTTTTGGGCTCTTCAATATTTCCGACACAAACATTGATTACAAAACATCACCGAGCGTATCCAAATGAGGTCTCATGAAACTCTCTCTGCTGACTCTTCATACGAAAATCCGTTTTATCTTGCTAGAAAAGTCACCAAAACTTCACCAAGGTATTCCAAGAGATACTCCAGGCAATACAATTTATCAAATTTGGGAAACATGATATATGAGCACCAATCAACGCATATCAATCACTTACCATGTTTTTTTTGTTTTGTTTTTTGTTTTTTGTTTTTGCAAATAAAGAATTCACTAGGATCTAAACGTATACTCTATCGTATACGTATACTCTATCGATTCTTCTTTAACTTGTTTAGCCCTTAAACAGCCACGGGGCGAGGACGTGTAATGAAACGTTAATTAACGTGCTCAAATTGTATCATTTTTCACCAGCATGGATTTTGGCTATTTGTACACGCACAAAAAACCTTGACTCGATTGAATTGTCACTTGAGATTGATCTTTCCTGCTTCATTTTTAAATACAGCAAGCATTTGAAAACCATTGCTTTTCTAAACAGTCGTTGAGAAACTTTACAAATCCTAGTGTTCATAGAGTGCGTTATCTGCAAAAACACAGCACCCATGAGATTGCAATCTGTGATTATAAAACAGAATACAAATAATGCAATGGAAAACAAGCTCTAAAGGGAACTAGATTGACTTCATCGGCGTGGAGAAGTACATATTGTTGCGGAGCAGATTTTATGGGGACTCGCTTCTAGCCTTGTTGATTTCTTTACTCGTGAATCTTGGCTGAGCTCTTGAGCTTCGAACGGAGAGCTCGGGCTCCGACTCTAACTGAACTCTGCGCTGCAAGCTAGCGGTTAAGTATAGGGAGTACACACAGCGGTTACAAACTTCCTTTTGGGTAAACAACTAAATTAGCTAGCAAAACCACGATAAAGTCAGAACGGAAAAGGGTGAAAATGTAGTAGGGCTAAAGTTAGCTTCCAGACCACCGCGGCCAGGAGCAACCGAAAGGGAGTCCGGGAAGAGAGTTGGAGGAGAAAACCATGTGCTTTTGTAGTCGGTAGAGTTTTGAGTCTGTGTTCTCGTTCGAATAAAAGCCGTTCAGACGTTGAGTTTACGAGTGCAACAGAAAGTACTTCCGCGGCATAGGCGACTGTAAAGGCCCCTTAAGGTGTCTGTGCATCACGATGCCGTGCAAATGCTCGGCAGCTTGCTCAAATCGTGCAGGTAAAGCGGACCGACGGACACGTTCGTAGCGAACCTGGCGTTATGCCTTTCCTGTGGTTTGTGATGCACACGCAAATGCTTTGCTGACCTCATTTATGAACTATGCTCCTCTAGGGCTATTGTAATCCTTGGTCCGAAGGTCAAGTTTAAGCTCTTCAGTTTGCAAATACAAGTTCGCTCCAGGATAGTTGAAATATTATTCTTTATAATAAACTTCCAAATTGTTCCGAATTGTCCCTTGACAATATAACTTGGATCGACAAAGGATCTATGTGTGAAAGTTGGACGCCATGAAGGAATTTGAAGCTGACGTTTTGAGCGCTAGCCCTTCGTCTGAGCAAATAACAATGGTTTCAAGTGTCAACTCATTGTTTGTAGCGTGGGAACTTCATTTACGTGTGTTTTTTTAGTTTTTTTACGTGCGTCATTGCAACACGTGGACGTGCTTTGGTATAAGAACTCCTATTTACAGATCACCCGACCATTCGCAATGTCGCAACGCTTTTGCTCGTTCTTTAGTTACTGCAGAAGTCAGTGCGATAAATCTTCTCGGTGGAGAGGACACAGGGAATTCTACGCCCTGAATGCTTGCAATAGCAATATAAAGTCACATCTGAAACAAGTGAGAGTATCTCAAACATGTGTTTCATCCGAGAAAGAGCTAATATTAGCACGAGCAGGTCTTTTCGACGAGGATGGTCACGGCCTTACCATTTGCTCAAAGCACCGGGCCAAACTCGGGGTGATGTTTTGTCCCAAAAAGAAATGCCTTCATCCTCTCCATGGACGCGGGAAACGAAAGCCGGATAGGGAAATAAACCTCCAAATGGCAAAAGAAATAAAGGCAAAATGGAATGTAGTTGTTGCTGTTGGCGCAGGTAAGAAAGACGTTTTTTTTTCTAATTCTTTAACAGTAGGTTCTCAATTTTGCATGCATTGTTCTTATACAAGATAAAAGCCGTACTCAGTACAAGTTGTAATCTATGATTTCCTAATAATCGCTTTTTGAAAGTCGTCTTTGTTTTGGTATAATACAGGATTGTGTAGATTATGTCGAGTTGAGCATCGCGCCGCTATAGAACAGGCAGAGCAAGATGTCCAGGAAACGACAGAGGAAGAAGAACGGATAGAAGAACAGTCAATGGAAGTCGTCGACGACAAAGCAGCTGAGGTTGATCTGCATGAGGTACTCTCACCCGTCCTGCACGTCCGATATCAAGAAGATCTTTTAAGTGAGGTAGAGATTTTTGTCCTAATAACTACTTAATCCGGCAAGTACACTCTTGACTAATTACCTTGAATTCCATGGCTGATTCTGTCCTCAATAATCCAGCTGGTGGCTCAACGTTTTTTTCTTGCTTTCTGCGCTTTTGTAGTGTTTGCTCTATCTTTGTTCTTCAGCATCCAAATTGCAGTCACTGTATCTAACTTCGTATGGCATCCTTTGGCGTTCTGGGCGAGTTCCTTGTGATGAAAGTCGACTCGCTCTGCCCATATTTCTTGGTCGCTCGGTCGAACGTCCCGTTCCTTTAGAGCCTATAGGTTCAGTCTTAGTTACGATACCACTAATTGAATATCACTACTAAAATGTGTCTTGCGCTTCCTGTCAGCTTATATTTTGTTATATTATATATTCAATTAAAGCCAAGCGATCAAAACTCCGACATCTTCTCCTCGTCCTCCCAGGGTTCAGTTGCCGAGGGTGAGACTTCGCAGGAATGGCAGCCAACGCCCCAGGTGTCTCACAGACTCCAGTATCTGAACAACCTCTTGCGCAAGACATCAGATGGTCGTGTTAGCCCTATAAGGTCGCAGTGTACAAGTGACGTACTGACGCTATCCTCCACATCCCTTCGATACTACAAGCGCAAGGCCTCGCAAGCTGTTGATTCCTTGTTAGATGCCATTGCCCCTGGAAACTCGTCGTGGCTGTTTCAACAGCCCGTCGACAAATACAGAGATCAACGCCAAATAGAGGGAGTCAACGAGGACACCCTGGTGCATCGACTGGTAGTCCTCTATGAGGAGGCTAACTCATGGTACACGAAGCAGCAGATTCTCTCACTTATAGCAGGTGATTTTTCGAAGACGGAACTTATGCAGCTTATTCCTGGTCTTACCAAGTGGAGAGTCGACGAAGCCCGGAAGCACGCCTTTAAGAACAAGCCAGGCCAGCCAATCGAGCCTCCAGCAGTTGTTAGAACACGCCAAGATCCTGTAAAAGTCGACCACTTCATCGACTTTTTGTCCAGTCCTTCATTTCTTCAGGACGTCGCCTACGGAACCAAAACGCTAAGATTGTCGAGCGGAGAAAAAATACAAATCCCAAATGTGGTTCGCACGGTCATCGCTTCTCGTCTTGTGCAACTGTACCAAACCTATTGTGCAGAAACCGGCTTTGCTGCAATGCGACGATCTACGCTCTTCAATATTATTAAGGTATACTTATAATAGCGCTGTCAGTGTCATGCCTTATTGTGCTTTATTGGTCATTTGTTGAGATAAATCGTCAGTGATAGTCATCGGTAATGTTGATAGATGTTTTGCAAGTTGGCTAATTGTATAGAGTCGTTTTCGGATGACTTTCTAAAAGCAAAACCAAAGCAAGTACACCGCCAATCACAGAGGCTGTAGAAAACAATTTCACCCAATCAGAATTGCCAAAGTAACTTTTAAAAGACGTTAATCAGAAGTGCGAGGATACACTTTTATCACTTACTTTCTCGTGTAAAAAATACTATAATCAGGTTTTGGTTTTGCTCTTGATTAACCAAAATTGCTGCCAAACTTGTTTGTACCAATTGGAAAGTGAAGCAAACAAGAATCCTGTCTTTTGAAAGCAGCTCAACGTTGATAGCTAATTTATGACTGTCTTCTTAATTTGTTTACTTTCAGGTTTGTGCTGCCTCACAAAAAAAGTCCCTCGCTGGATTAGACAGCACGCAAACAGATGGTGTGTTCGCAATCAATACCTTGGAAGAGACAACTGGTCAGCTGGGTCTGCTTGGTATGTTCATTATACAGTGATTGTTTTTTTCACGACGCGACTACAAAATGGAAAAATGAGAAAAACTGCTCACGGTGCATCTCACAAAAACCTATATTAAGCGGCCACCCGGCTCGGGCAATGGCTTTGTGAGGGACACCAACAATGGGCCTTGGGTGTGGTCAAGCTTTGTTTGATGACGCATTGAGTTTGATTATCTGTAAGCTTGGCTGAGGTGTAACATTTTGAGTGATGTTGACATTAATTAAGTGTTCTACGTTCTTTAATTTAGCTCTCGCTTAGTCTCGGTTCCCTCGTGGTAAAAAGTGCGCCAAACTAATTTATACAATACGAAGCGTCAGTTGGGACCGCTCATAGGCCGCAGTGGCCGCTTAATAAAGATGACCGTTTTAAGAGGGACAATCTACAGTAAATTACAGAGAATATTTTTCGGACTTAATGTTGGTTTTACTCCTGTGTTTTACTCAAGAATATGTTTCAGCACTTACGTTCTTTGTTTCAATAGGTCTCAAAGATGACACATCAAAGAGTATCCTTAGTGGTCTAAAAGGAGCAAGGCATTACTGGAAAACAGACTTCAAGTTGCATATTTCCAGGGAAGCCCCTTGCGCTGACCACTGCAGCGTGCACGCGTTAAGCAGTGCTGAAGAGGAGTACCGAGGGAATTGCGAGCACCAGCATGACGTCACTTGTGACCGTTGTGAAGACATCAAAACTGCACTTATCGACTTGCAGTTGGCCCCGACTTTTTCTGATATCAAGTTCAGGTAATTAGCTAAATTATCTGCAATGTTGTTGCTGTGTGATTGAACCCTTACAGGTGGCTTCTAACACTAACGTATTATATATTTCAGTAACATGGAGGAACGCGAAGAACTTCAGCATGATGTTGAAACAGCGTTGCCACATCTCGAGGAGTGGAAGTCTCATATCCTGCGTGCAGTGCACCAAGACTTGGCCAAATCGGTGATCATTGACAACCTAACCGACACGCAAGTGCTGCTAATCATGGACTGGGCGATGAAGTTCCTACCGACCAGTTACCGAGAGACCCAACGGGACTGGTTTGGGAAGAAGGGGAAATCTTGGCACGTGACCGTAGCCATAACCAAAGACCGCAAGACTGCCGAAATAGAGGTAATTATTATATGTGACACACAAGGAAGTACCGGACTGGTAATCACATTACATCAAAGAAGCATAACAATATGGCAAATACTATTAAAGGGGTTCCACTCGGGCAATTTAGCATTTCTAGTTTAATGTACATGTTTATTTTCTGTTTAGACCAGAACCTACATTCACCTATTCGAGGATTGCACTCAAAACTGGTTTGCAGTGGCATCCATTGTCGAGAACACCTTATCGATACTCAAGGAACTCAAACCAGAGCTCTCTCAAGCATTCCTAACAACGCTGGTTGCTACAATTGTGCGTACCTCCTTCTCTCTCCCCCGAGCCTTGGGCAGCGGATTGGTGTGACAATTGCACGCTACGACTTTAGCGAGCCCCAGGCAGGCAAAGACATCTGCGACCGCCGCATTGCCGCTGTCAAAAGCCATATAAGGTGTTTTATAAACGAAGGGCACGATGTCAAATCCGCAGCGGACATGAAAGCTGCCATCGAGTCGCACGAGGGAGTCAAAGGCTGCTATGGAGCGGTGTGTCAAGTCCAAACCTCGTCGATGACCATAAAAAAGCACACCATGAGTGGCGTCACCACTCTCAACAGCTTTGCATATGAGGTCGGGGGACTGAGGGTCTGGCGAGCCTATAATGTTGGACCTGGAAAGTTATTTACTTCAGCACAGCTACTGAAGTTTGGATCTCCTCAAGGCCCTACCAATCTTGTAACAGTCCAGCCATTTAGTCAACCAAGATAGCCAGTTGGAGCTTTTACTGTGAGGGTCGCGACATCTAGACCTCTTCCCACTGAAGAACAAACAGGGCCATCGCACCACGAGGATGAGGAAACCATGGGAGAGACAGACGAGGTACACTTTGCATGCCCGGAGGACGGGTGTATAAAAGTGTATCAGTCTTACAGCACCCTGCAGCGCCATCTTGAAGCTAGAGCGCGAGACCGTGTACAATGAGATCAAGCGCAAATGGGTCGAAGCTTGCAGGTCTGTGTCTGGGAGTTATGTCCACGGCAACCCATCTGCCTACGGCAGCAGCATGGCAACTTCAGGTGAACAGGGCGCGCCAGCAATAGAAGAGGGGTGGGCGCTCAAGAGGCCGAAGAAAGTCGCGCAGTTCTCTGGCAATGTCAGAAAATACCTGAAACAGGTTTTCCTTCAAGGTGAGGAAACAGGGAATAAATCGAAACCCCAAGATGTAGCTGCACGGATGAAAAGCACCCGCAGAGACGATGGCGCAAAGTTGTTTGGGAAGTCAGAGTGGCTGAGTACAGCACAAATCACGCGCTTCTTCAGCAGGCTCTAGGCCCTGAACAAGAGAGGCCGTCTTCCACGAGACGCCTCCAGAGCAACCGCAGCCGCTGACAGTGATGATGATGAGCCCTTCATTGCCGAGGCGGACAACGAGCGAACCAGGAGGCACGTCAGGAGGGAGCTGGAACTTTAGTTGAAGTTTTTTTATTCTTACAGTATGAATTTTGTATACAGGCTTATTATCAGCCGATATTTTTCGACAAATAATAACGTTTACTACATGCAAAGTACATTCAGACTTTCGAGGTACATTTTGTTAAATCGAAGGTAAAATCAGCACTCGTTCGGCACGCCAATCCTCTCGTCTAATGCCTGTTCAAGAGCAAACTAAGCGCCACGGCATCGTTGGAGTAAACCTTGAGATATTTGTAAATACTTTGTTTACCGTTTCAATGGGGTTCCCAAGCCTTTTAGACTATTTCTGCTCACTGGTTAGTGTACGTTGATCAGTTTACCGAGCTTTGGCTCGCAGTGAAATTTTATTGCATGTCCTGGGGTGTTTTGGTGAGTTGTTTACCAAGTTGAAACTAATTTCTCATCACTCTACGAACACTAGGATTTGTAAAGTTTCTCAACGACTGTTTAGAAAAGCAATGGTTTTCAAATGCTTGCTGTATTTAAAAATGAAGCAGAATGAAAGATCAATCTCAAGTGACAGTTCAATCGAGTCAAGCTTTTTGTGCGTGTACAAATAGCCCGCCCAGCGCGCCAAAATCCATGCTGGTGAAAAATGTTACAATTTGAACATGTTAATTAGCGTTTCATTACTTGTCCTCGCCCCTGGCTGTTTAAGGGCTAAACAAGTTAAACAAGGATTGATAGAGTATACGTATACGATAGAGTATACGTTTAGATCCTAGTGAATTCTTTATTTGCAAAAAAACAAAAACAAAAAAAAAAAACAAAAAACAAAAAAAGAAACATGGTAAGGGATTAACATGCGTTGATTGGTGCTCATATATCATGTTTCCCGAATTTGATGAATTGTATTGCCTGGAGTATCTCTTGGAATACCTTGGTGAAGTTTTGGTGACTTTTCTAGCAAATTGAAACGGATTTTCGTATGAAGAGTCAGTAGAGAGAGTTTCATGAGACCTCATTTGGATACGCTCGGTGATGTTTTGTAATCAATGTTTGTGTCGGAAATATTGAAGAGCCCAAAAATATTTTTAATGATTTGAGAAGAATTAAGGTTGGTCTCAACTGGGATATAAGCCTTGTTTCCAAAGCAGGATGCAAACTAGAGATAATAAAGCTCAAAATAGCCAATTTTCAACTTTTTGCCTGGCTACCTACTCAATAATTAACCAGCATTGATTGGCAGGCAATTATTCATATGGCACAAAACTTATGTTGTGAACTCACAAAGGTAGTATGAGTGCTCATGTGAAATAAAAATAAAATCTGTTGTATTATGTGCATGTGAGAGCTGTCTACTTATGTGTTTAATTTTGGCAGATTTTCCCCATTTTCCCTTGAAAACCAGGGGGGGTGGTCTAACTCCCCCCGGAAAATTTCAAAAAGCGAGCCACTTTGGGTTTTGAGGTTTTAGGGTGAACCCTTCAAACTGGCCAAGTTTCATTGAAATCGGTGAGATGGCATGTGTCGCCCCTGCCTGGTCCTCTCCTGGACAGGCTCTTAATCTGTGTTTCTCCTCTGGAGGCGTGCAGTGTGGGCTGGCGTAGGTTTTTAGGTTTCTCTGTCTCAACAGGATTTGCAATGAATATTTTGCTTTGGTATTTTCTTACCAAATATCAATAGAGTGTAAGTTTAGTCTTCGTAGGCGCGGCCGTAAAACATTAGAGTGTATTAACACCAAGTTAATGTGAATATGTTGGTCGTCGCAATGTGTTGGCTCGCTAAGATGTCACATGCAATATACGTTTGTATTCGGCGTTTAGTTTAGAATAAGGACACTTGAAGAAATTTAGTCTTAGACTGGGGTACTTAAATTGATTGTCTTGAACTAGAACATAGGTCAGTTGCATTAGAAGCATCCCACGCTCTTGGTTTTGTGTTGACTACTCCTTACGTACGCTTACGTACGCTTTATGCTTTACTCTGTACATGAGATCTGTTGCCTCATAAAATTCTTCTGCGTATCGTACATTGCCTGTTGAAGTGTTTCTTTCATTCGATCATGTAGCCTTTGTTTCGCAATGTTCATTAAATACCAGAAACGAAAAATACACCGAAATAATTCTGAGGATTGAGTTTGCAGTCACAAATGGACTGAACACACTGTGAACAAAGCCGCAATAATATTGTAAACATCTCTCGTGTGACATTCCTCGCTTTCAATTTTATATTTGTTACAGAGCACGAATACTCGAAAGCCTGATAGAAGAAACGCATTGAGTTAATAAAAGAAAACACATAAGTAGTGAAGCGAAGGCTGGATTAATCGGATAGTGACTAAAAGAACACACAAGTGACCACAAATGACCACGAGTGACCACGAATGACTACGAGTGACCACGAATAACTACGAGTGACCACGAATGACCACGAGTGCCCAAGAATGACCACGAGTGACCATGAGTCAAAGTGAGCTCCTTATGTGACTGTGACGTCATTTTAATATCATTTAAATATGAAATGTAAAATCACCCGCTCATGAAGTGTAAAACAAAAACTTTGAAGAAAACGCCGACCACAAGGCGTAAAGTATTCATAGCGTGACAGTGACGTCATTACCAACTCACTGCAGAACAGGCTACAAACGACCAGGGCCCAGTTGTTCAAAGAGCGGATAGCGCTATCCACCGGAGAAATTCTTATCCAGTTAATACTACAAGGCTAAGTTTTAACACTTATCCATTATTCACACTTTGAACAACTGACCCCAAGAGTTAAAGTAAGTCCCTCGCGTGACTGTGACATCAATTTTATTTATGACCCGCTTATCGGGTGTCCCCGAGTCTGAAAAATTTTACTAAATACAAACGACTGCCGGGACTGCCGGGACTTTGCTGTGCAGCATTTGGTAGTGATTCAGAATCATCACTTTCGGGGTCTGACTGCAGCACCTTTCGCACGTTTCTGTTCAGTTACTGAAATTCTGTTCTTCCGCCGGTTGTCCCTATTTACTTTCCACGTCGCCGATAGTAACAACCTCCACGTCCTTCACTCCAGTGTTAGGTCTTTTCGTTGTCTTACTTTGGTTGTACTTTTTTGGAGTAAAATCCTTCCTTTTTTTTATTCGGACTTCCATGGCAAGAGGACCAGAAATGCAATTTTTTTTTTGACATCTCAGCAGCCTTATCTCTGCGATCAGCGAATCATATGTAGGTTCCCACGCCATGTGAATTTAGTATATCATTTTCACTGCTAAGTTTCTCCACTCATTGTCTCGGTGCGATTAAGTTATGGGAGAATGAGATTGGACCGAGGCCATGAGCGGAGCGCAAAGCGACGGACAGATGGTAGATAACGTAGTCGCCGAAGGGGAGGTGGGTGGGTCGGAAAAGGCTTTTACGCGTCCTTGTAGAAGGTCTTGTAGAAAAGCCCCGAAATTGAATAATTTGGATCTTAAATACATGTATAAGAGGCGTGGCGATGCGGGGTATTCTAAACAGACATTCCCTAGGGGGATAAAGCTAATAAATCGCACCCGCCAGTATTTCGTGTAGTCTTTTAGCAATGAAAATAGTATATCATTTTCACTGCTAAGTTTCTCCACTCATTGTCTCGGTGCGATTAAGTTATGGGAGAATGAGATTGGACCTCCGCCTTAATCACTGAATTGCTACCGCTACCTAGGTGATTTAAAGCAGATACAACCCAGGAGGGAAGCCAGACGGGGTGGAAGAAAAGATATCCTCCCGAAACTCAGAAACGAGTCTCAGAGCGAATTAAAATATGTTTAATTAACATAAAGGGAAAACTTGAACCAAGTTTCCGAGCTCATTATTGGCACGAAACTGTCTACCAGCAATAGACGCTTCTGACGCTGACTCCTTTGAATGTGCGGCGGTGCTTCCAGTCAGATTCCAGGCATCATCACTCAGTGTGGCATCCAAATCTGATAAGACACGCGACGGGGCGTCAGCGGGTTGTCTTTCGACGGCACGCAGCGAAGTGACAAACCCAGATTCCTCTCAGTACAGAACTGGAATAAGGATTTTAACGTGGCCGAGATGACGGGCGATTTGGACACCTGCTTTTCCCAACTTGCTACCGGTACTTTACTATCCACGAAAACAACGATCCTGGCGTTGTGGAAGTCGTTTGCAAGGTTTTGAAGGGTATACAGGAGAGCTAAAGTCCCTTTGGCGGTGATGGGGAGTCCACGTTCATGAACGTCCCAATAGCCTCGTGTTTCCACCGTCGTTTTGCCTTCCTGTAATATCTGACCGCTCCAACCGGAATTAGATGCATCAGAAAATGACTGGGCTTGGTGGTGGAATTCCGACCTCCAAGGTAGGCAGTCTTCCCCGGTATCTAGGAAGCGCCAGTGCGCGATCTCTTGTCGGAGTGGCTCTGATAGCCGGATTTTGGCGTTGGACGTTGTACTGTGAGCAGGGCATGCCTAAGGATCGTATAAAATTTGTAGCGGCTAAACCAATGCTATGGTACACAAAAGCGCTGGCTTTCCATCCGAACGGGAGAGTAGCGTAAGTGAAGTACCATCCCTGCCACTCCAGACCAAAGAGCGTAGAGCTAGATGGGTGGAGGCGCACGTGGTCATAACTACTTTTATAATCGAAAGTGGTTTGAAAATGGTCGCTGTTCACATATCGGATGAGATCAGTGAGCTAGTCTAACGTGAATGGGCAGTATTTAGTCCAGCAGTAAAGAAAACGTTCATCGTGGCACATGCGTGGCATTGACGGTTCCACGGTGATTGGCATGACCAAATGAGGTGGCTGACAGGACCCGACTTTTCCCACTATATTTAGCGACCCGTAAACGATCCTCTCCATGATTGTCTTAGATATGAAATCATGAAAACGCATCACACGAACGTGAATTGGGAAAGATGCCCGCTGGCGGGATGTCGCTGCTGTATTTTTTGCCTTGGAAGGTTCCATCAAAAGGGGTGAAGACCTCGGATATATCTATTCCCCGGGATATATAGGGTAGGATCTCGTCCCTCTTGGGGTAGTCTGCCAGTATTGAAACCCATTGTGGGAGATTATTGGTGAGGTTACCCGCTGTAAAGGAATCCGGATCCCGGAACCTGAGCATACGTGGGGAAGCGAAAACCTTGCCGTTTGATACTGAATAGACGGACGGGAGTGGTCCAGTCCAGTTGATAGGGTTGCCCTCCCAGTCACACCACTTAACCTCGTGGTTTTGGTGTTCTTAGGGTGCAGAATTTTGAAAACACCCTGGCGGTGAACTGAAGAGAAAAGAAAAGGGGGCGAAATACCCATAACGACCTAGAGAAAAATAAAGGGAAGGCCCCCACCAACCAAACCGGACCAGGAACCCGCCCGAGGGCAAGTTATAGGGTGGAAGCTGAGTTTACCCTTCTGGTCACGATTATGGAAGTGGGGAAGAACTACCCAATAAGGAACAAATGCGTGTTTTACACCTTTTATTGCAAGCAATATGAAATATGGCTTGATTTGTATAAAGGGATGTAAGGAAAAATTAACTTAGGTTGCCAATTTTGTTGACACATGCGTACTTGAACACATGACTAAGCCGCTTTGGTAATGCCAAACTTTGCCGACACACGGCTACTCTACCAAAATATGGCTACTACGCCGTACACGGCTACTTTATATACACGAGACCGATTCACTTTGGTTGGCAATTTTGCCGACACACGGCCACTTATGCACGTGACCAAGTTACTTTTTGTAATGCCAAACTTTGCCGACACACGGCTACTCTGCCAACATATGGCTACTCTGCCGACACACGGCTACTTCATATACACGTGACTGCTTGACTTTGGTTGGCGATTTTGCCGACACACGGCCACTTATACACGCGACCAAGTCACTTTTGTAATGCCAAACTTTGCCGACACACGGCTACTCTGCCGACATATGGCTACTCTGCCGACATACGGCTACTTCATATACACGCGACTGCTTGACTTTGGTTGGCGATTTTGCCGACACACGGCCACTTATACACGTGACCAAGTCACTTTGTAATGCCAAACTTTGCCGACACACGGCTACTCTGCCAACATATGGCTACTCTGCCGACACACGGCTACTTCATATACACGTGACTGCTTGACTTTGGTTGGCGATTTTGCCGACACACGGCCACTTATACACGTGACCAAGTCACTTTTGTAATGCCAAACTTTGCCGACACACGGCTACTCTGCCGACATATGGCTACTCTGCCGACACACGGCTACTTCATATACACGTGACTGCTTGACTTTGGTTGGCGATTTTGCCGACACACGGCCACTTATACACGTGACCAAGTCACTTTTGTAATGTCAAACTTTGCCGACACACGGCTACTCTGCCAACATATGGCTACTCTGCCGACACACGGCTACTTATATACACGTGACTGCTTGACTTTTGGTTGCCAATTTTACCGACACACGGCCACTTATACACGTGACCAAGTCACTTATGTAATGCCAAACTTTGCCGACACACGGCTACTTTGCCGACACACGGCTACTCTGCCAACACATGGCTACTCTGCCGACACACGGCTCCTTCATATACACGTGACTGCTTCACTTTTGGTTGCCAATTTTGCCGACACACGGCCACTAATACACGTGACCAAGTCACTTTTGGTAATGCCAAACTTTGCCGACACACGGCTACTTTGCCGACACACGGCTACTCTGCCAACACATGGCTACTCTGCCGACACACGGCTCCTTCATATACACGTGACTGCTTCACTTTTGGTTGCCAATTTTGCCGACACACGGCCACTTATACACGTGATAAAGTCACTTATGTAATGCCAAACTTTGCCGACACACGGCTACTCTGCCAACATATGGCTACTCTGCCGACACACGGCTACTTTACACGTCACTGCTTCACTTTTGGTTGCCAATTTTGCCGACACACGGCCACTAATACACGTGACCAAGTCACTTTTGGTAATGCCAAACTTTGCCGACACACGGCTACTCTGCCAACATATGGCTACTCTGCCGACACACGGCTACTTCATATACACGTGACTGCTTCACTTTTGGCTGCCAATTTTGCCGACACACGGCCACCAATACACGTGACCAAGTCACTTTTGGTAATGCCAAACTCTGCCGACACACGGCTACTCTGCCAACATATGGCTACTCTGCCGACACACGGCTACTTCATATACACGTGACTGCTTGACTTTGGTTGCCAATTTTGCCGACACACGGCCACTAATACACGTGACCAAGTCACGTGACCTGAGGTGGGAACCCGCAACCTAAACTATTGGAACAAATAACAAACCCGGCCGGATAACCCGCGAAAAAACCGGGAAAAATAAATAACCCAAATGACCCGCGAACAAACTAGGGGAACAAGATAACAACCCGCATAAAACCCGTGATATAACAAAAATAACAAATAACTAAATACGGTTAGCGGACGAACCACGAGGAGAAATAACTACACATATGACCAGCGAACAAATCATGAGGACGAAACAAACTACACAGATAAATATATAGCCCGCGAACAAAAACCTGAGCACCGAACAAACTGCACCCATGACCTGCGGACAAAACCATGCGGACGAACAAACTACGCCCATGACTTGCGAACAAAACCATGAGGACGAACAAACTACACACATGACCTGAGAACAAAACCATGCGGACGAACAAACTACACACATGACCTGAGAACAAAACCATGCGGACGAACAAACTACACCCATGACCCACGAACAAAAACCATGCGGACGAACAAACTACACCCATGATCTGCGAACAAAAACCATGAGGACGAACAAACTACACACATGACCTGAGAACAAAACCATGCGGACGAACAAACTACACCCATGACCCACGAACAAAAACCATGCGGACGAACAAACTACATCCCTGACCTGGGAACAAAACGATGAGGACGAACAAACTATACCCGTGACCCGCGAACAAAAACCATGCGGACGAACAAACTACATCCTTGACCTGATTCCACTGCTTGTTGTTGAGCAAGAGGCGGAACTGCTTGTTCGACTTATTGTTGTGCGGGAACCGGTGGGACTATTTGTTGGACTTGTTGTTGAGCTGGAGGTTGAACACCAACGGGTTGAACGGCTTGTAAAGCTGCAAGATCTTGTGAATTGGGGTTTTGTGGAGCTGCCATTGTAGCTTCGGCGACGTCCAGGAGGAAAAAATATCGGAAAAGGCTTTTACGCGTCCTTGTAGAAGGTCTTGTAGAAAAGCCCCGAAATTGAATAATTTGGATCTTAAATACATGTATAAGAGGCGTGGCGATGCGGGGTATTCTAAACAGACATTCCCTAGGGGGATAAAGCTAATAAATCGCACCCGCCAGTATTTCGTGTAGTCTTTTAGCAATGAAAATAGTGAGCAATTCCCACGACTTAATTAAAAGAGCCAAATCTGTCCGGTAGTGTCACGTTGTCTACAGCCGACGCTGACACGTGATTCGTCACGCAAGGGACATATTTGTGTGTACTTTACGCCTTGTGGTCGGCGTTTTCTTCAAATTGTTTGTTTTTTAAAATGACGCTAGTGAAATTTTTACACTTTATCATGGGTGCATGATATTTAAAATGACAATAAAATGACGTTACAATCACGTGAGGAGCTTATTTTGACTCGTGGTCATTTGTGGTCACCCGTGGTCATTCGTGGTCACTCGTGTGTTCTTTTAGTCACTATCGGATTAATCGTGGCCTCTGATTAGAAATAAGAGTCAAGGTCAAATTGTCATAATCGATTGTGCATAAAAAGATATGTCACGCATTCTCAAGATGCAGGGTCGCTCAACCTTTAAGAAGCAAGCAAGTGTATGAGTGTTGTAATAATAATTTTTAGTTTAATCAAGGTGTCAAAAGAGCAAGGTGTCAAAAGCCAAGTTCTCTATACTGTGTGATATTTTTATTGTGAGAAATTGGAAGTCCCTCTTGGGAGTTCCGCTCTTGTCCCCTCCTTACCATTATATATTCTGGTCTCGACCCAACTCACGCCGCGAGCTCATTGGCAAGGCCAGTCTAGTTAACTTCTATTGTAAGTGACTGTAAAATGGCCGCGAACCTGTGTTCGTGTGTTCTGGATCTACAGGAATTGGTTAAAATCCATTAATTTACCGTGCCATCATAATTGAAGGTAATCCCAGTGACCCGGCGATTTCGAAATCCCTTTCAAGACCCTCTTTGATTTCTTATAGAGGTCGCTTTGGCAAATGGTTTGAACCCAGGAGTGTGAACAGTAGGTTGGTTGTGATCGTCCGGGTTAGAGTAGTCTCCAGAAAGACTGTTGTTGGTGACTGACGTTTCGACTACCTGAGCGGAAGTCATCTTCAGAGTCAAGTGAAAAGTATTCGTCAGATGGCGGTATATATGTCTCTGGTTGTAGAAGTGATTGGTCCGTTATGTCGGTCTATGGTTGGTCGAGTCGGCTTGGTTGTGTTTCGTTATTGGTCAGTTGATGTTCTTTTGTCCTGTTGATTAGTCTATTGTTCGTTCGGTTGCGTTTGATGTCATCTATCAGTCGTTTGTAAGGTGCCAGTAGTTGTTGGCATCTGTTGAGTGGTTTCCGTTCTAAGTTTGTGTACCAGCTTTCCAGTGTAAGTCGTTGGTAGTAGTTGGTACTGTGGCTGATGCATTCAGCAGAGTCCCAGTTGATGTCGTGTTTAGTCTGTCGGTGGTGTTCAGAAATGTGATTTCTGATGTCGCCGTTTCTGGTAGCTCGTTTGTGTTCAGTAAGTCTCGTGTTCAGGTTTCTGCCAGTTTCACCGATGTAGGTGGCTTTGCAGTCAGTACAAGATATTCTGTATACTGTTCCCTGTCTGTTGATGGGTTCGTCTTTGTCCTTTACGTTGGTCAGTAAGTCGCGTAGAGTCGTGATGGGTTTGTGGGCTACCCGGATGTTGTAGGGTCGTAGAATACGTGCTATCGTCTCAGAGGTGCCTCTGATATACGGTAGTGTGGCCAAGGTCAATGGAGTTGTGTCGTTAGTGGTTTCGTTGTCGGTAGTCTCGTTGGGTGCGGTGTTCTTGAGAGTGTTGCGTTTGACAAAGTTAGGGTCGTAGTCGTTCTTCTGGAAAACGCGTTCCAGGTGTCGGGTCTCGTTAAGTAAGTCGTCGGGAGAGTCACAAAGTAGTTGCGCTCGTTTCGTCAGCGTTCTGATCGTTTCTGATACAGAAAACCAACGCACACTGACAGACTACTTGACCAGACTTCTTACAACCCTACTTCACACAAGGCTACCACGATCAGAACGCTGACGAAACGAGCGCAACTACTTTGTGACTCTCCCGACGACTTACTTAACGAGACCCGACACCTGGAACGCGTTTTCCAGAAGAACGACTACGACCCTAACTTTGTCAAACGCAACACTCTCAAGAACACCGCACCCAACGAGACTACCGACAACGAAACCACTAACGACACAACTCCATTGACTTTGGCCACACTACCGTATATCAGAGGCACCTCTGAGACGATAGCACGTATTCTACGACCCTACAACATCCGGGTAGCCCACAAACCCATCACGACTCTACGCGACTTACTGACCAACGTAAAGGACAAAGACGAACCCATCAACAGACAGGGAACAGTATACAGAATATCTTGTACTGACTGCAAAGCCACCTACATCGGTGAAACTGGCAGAAACCTGAACACGAGACTTACTGAACACAAACGAGCTACCAGAAACGGCGACATCAGAAATCACATTTCTGAACACCACCGACAGACTAAACACGACATCAACTGGGACTCTGCTGAATGCATCAGCCACAGTACCAACTACTACCAACGACTTACACTGGAAAGCTGGTACACAAACTTAGAACGGAAACCACTCAACAGATGCCAACAACTACCGGCACCTTACAAGCGACTGATAGATGACATCAAACGCAACCGAACGAACAATAGACTAATCAACAGGACAAAAGAACATCAACTGACCAATAACGAAACACAACCAAGCCGACTCGACCAACCATAGACCGACATAACGGACCAATCACTTCTACAACCAGAGACATATATACCGCCATCTGACGAATACTTTTCACTTGACTCTGAAGATGACTTCCGCTCAGGTAGTCGAAACGTCAGTCACCAACAACAGTCTTTCTGGAGACTACTCTAACCCGGACGATCACAACCAACCTACAGAGGTCGCTTTGTTGCTGGGTGGAGGTCATATTTTGTGTATGTTCAGTTTAATATGGACATGGCATGGCAACTAATAAGAGCGTTATTCGCACTAAATAAATGTCTCATTTTGGTTAAATCTCAGGTAGTTACATGTACATCGAGGCTTCTAGTCCACGTGTTGGAGGTGATAACGCCAAGCTGTCCATCATGATCACGCTGAGTGATCGCTCCTGCCTGTCTTTTTACTATCACATGTACGGATGGTCCATAGGGTCACTCAAGGTCACAGTCGATGGAAACCCTATTTTTAGCAAGTCAGGTTACCAAGGAGACCAGTGGGAGTTCTTCCAGGCTTACCCCAGTGGCACTGGAAATAAGAAGGTGCATATAGTTGGTACAATATAGTAATATCAGTCAACTATTGATTAAAAGTTTAGATCTATTAACCGCAAGGGAAGAGGATTAATACTAATTCCAAGACCCGGAAGTGACACGACTCTTTGATACACACTTGGGCAATGAAGTGTGATGGCAAAACCATTTGACAATTCACAAGACTGTACATTTATTGCACGGACGGGTTTTGAGTACATGTTTTGTCTTCCGCAGCTTGTTTTCGAGGGAATCAGAGGACGGAGTTTCAGAGGGGATGTAGCGATTGATGATGTTAAATTATTTGATTGCCAAGGTAAGGATCACTCAAAATGTTTCAGTTTGTTCAGAAAGGAGAGGAGAAAAGAAGGGACCTTATGGACTCAACTCAATAAATTTCAACTAAAAAATAACTGTCAATTTATGTAATTTTTTTGTGTGCCAATTTAATGCGCCGGTTCATCTATCGTTCTTCGCCACCTGTGACACAAAACTCGAGCGGGTAATCAACACGCCCCAGAGAACAGCGCGGTACATTCATCTTCAGCGCTTCTGCGGGAAACAAGAAGAAGGCGAACGCAGCAATAGAGACGAGAAATAGTCACTGCCAAAAAAGTGTGATTGGGTGCATCACAAATGGAAGCCGGCCAAAGGAAAAAAAAATGAAAAGTTCGGGGCAGCGAAACACTTCGCGGTTTTAAAACATTTCAACTAAGGCCCCGAAGGCTTCAAGCTCAAAATGAAACGAATGCTCGACGCCGTGATCAACATTGTTATTGCATATAAATTGGAAATTCCACTACTCATGAAAGTAAATAATTTAATGATTTGGAGTTCTTTTGCTGACAATCGGAAGAGTCAGAATCGATCTGTTGATATAATAGTCCATTTGTTGTTTACTGTAGTCAACGCTGAGGCCTTCCTCTGGAATTAGATCTGATTTCTCCGTAACCACAGCCATAAGTAATCGTAGTCATTTGTTGTTAGGTGATATCCTGAAGCCTTACCGTATACACCTGCTTTTACGCATGAAAACCCAATTAGGATTAGTTTGATTTGACTTCACACTTGAATTGTCCCCGAGCGAAGCGAAGCGAAGTGAGGGTAATAATCACGGCGCTAATGCAGCAAATTCGCTTTCTGTGGAGACTCCAAGCGAGTCGCCATCTCGAAATCTAATGTTCGTCAGTCAGTCTGTCAGTCTGTCAGTCTGTCATAGGGCGACCTCTAAGGCAATGACGTAATAATAATTATCAATTAGCGTCAAAGCGAGGTCAAGCAAAGGTTTGAACGAAGCAACAACTGTACGTAACTGCGTTCACGAAGATGAATTTGAAAACTGGAAAACTTGACACAGCACGGTCTCGCGAAGCTCGTCTGCAAAAGAGAAGGGAACTAGCCGGGCAAAGCGAAATCGTGAAACAATCGAACAGCGCCAAATAAATACGTCTAGAGAAAAGACGACAAACATTTGATAACCGACAGCATCATGAACGGAAGCGTGCCGAAGAAGATCAAGCAAATCGGGAGGTTCAGACGCCGTCTTGTGTTAAACTCAGATCCTTATTCAGAAAGGACAAGCAACAAAGGTTAGTCAGTGGAAAGCGAACAATCACCGTGACAAATATATTCTACCCGTATCTTGTAACTCGATCACTTCAAGAATGTATTAAAATCTGTATGCTGATCATTTTCCCTCGAAGTATTGTTTTAATACGCTTCTGTCGCCAGTTTCGGCTACTGTATTGGCTCAGAGCAATCGGAACTTGGAGTCTTGAATGATTTAGTCAGATGTCTTATTATTTCTTTCAAGACTAAAACTGTAACAAATACTGTAATTTGACATGCGGTGATTGCAGCGAGAATCGTTCACAAGCCCTTAGAAGTATGACTAGGTCTGAAGCCCGTGCATAATTTGAAGTAAACCGTTCAAGTTTTGCTTTGATTCTGGGAGAAATCATGTTGTTTTGAGCGCGTTCACGTACAAAACAATTCGAGCTCATTAAACATGCATGCCTGAGTCTTGTGCATGCAACCCAGAGTAAAAACAAATTGCACAGGAAGCCTATTTAATTGTACTGCCTATGAATTCAAAATTGGAGAATCAGTGTTTGTTTTTTTCCCGTACTACGACGGCCGACAAACTTCAAAATTTGAGTATTAGATTTTGAGAACGTGCTTGTGGCAGACTGTATGAATTAATTTGACGTGCCGACCGACCGTGGGAAGTACGTACTTCGTCACGCAATCGATTCTTTTTTTCAACGCAAAAGTATAACACACACCATTCTTTTTCTCCTTCCTTTGTGTGTAGCATTTGACTTCGAAGAGAAGATTGAGTCAACATTTCGGTAAAGCAAAGGCTACTCTTCTTGGGAGTACCAAAGTAAAAGTCCCATCAATGTCAGAGCGAGGGGTATCTGCGATTATTGTATTTCTAGTATAAATGCAGTAATCCTATAAAGACGAGTAAAAGAGAGAAGATGCGAATGGGAAGATCTGTTCGGAATATCATTCGGAATATGATTTGACACTGCACTTGTCTTAATTGTCTTGATTCGTCTTGTCATGAGAATCTGTACGCTGAGTCAGTGGTGCAGAGTAAGAAATTAAAGTGAACTTTACGATTCCGATGTTTTGTTCCCCACGGGACACTCAAAGTGGCGTAGCAGATCTTATGGAGACTCGCTTACACGAGTAGCTCGAGGCAGTGAATTCCAGTTAACAGCGTTTATTCTCAGCTCTTCAGCTAAACTTGAGAATCTCAACGTGATGTTGTCGGTCCGAGGACCAAATTCATTCTCTGATCTCTCTCATTTACTCTATTCTTCTCTCCTACTGTTAGTCTTATAACGTATTCTCCTGGAGCTGCCACCAATTAACGTTAATCATGTTTTCGGTCCGAGGATCAAATTCACTCTCCTTATTTTCCCACAAACTGTGGGCAAAACGTAGAGGCGATTTTGCTGATTACACGCGCGAGACCGATTTGCAACTGAAAACAACGCGAAAGTTCGAAGAAATTTGTGTAATTGTGCCTGAGACATTTCTTCCAACAGAGTTTTAAGTTTTTCTTGTTGTTGAAACCATTTTGCAAACATTAAATGTTTCCCTTAGAGTTGAAAACTTTCAGGATTTTCATGCAAGCTTGCGTAAAAGGACACTTGCATAAAACACTTCGTACCAACGGTCGGTTAGTACTAAAATGAAACACAAAAGCTCACAAGTGAACACTGCCAAAACGAACGTTGTAGCTTTCTTTGTGACCGGTACAGCTGCCTCGTTTACCGAGACAATTCTGCTTCGGTGACAGCAGCAAAACAAGCGCCATTTTGTTTCAAATCGGAAGTCGCCGGGAGGTGAATAGTACTTAGGCCCTGTTTATATGAGAAAAAGTTGGCCCGGGGACCCGGGTCACCCTCCTCCCTGAGTCACCCTGGGCGCGCCAACTACTCATACATTTCTTTATAAATCGAAGCGAGCGTTTACATGACAAATCACGACTTGCCTCGGGAAGGAGGGTGACCAGGGTGGCAGGGACACTCGGTTGATGAGATAGGATGACCCTGGGTGCCGGACCAACTTTTTTTTTCATGTAAACACTTTGGCTCGGGAAGGAGGGCCAACTCGCGTTTACGGAACGCTGTTAAAAACAAAATTTTGGCATAATCGAAAACACAAGAGCACAGAAATCAACGATAGTACGAACTTTCTTCGGTCTATCATCCGCGGGCTTTATTAACTGAGTTTTAAAAATTCTTCCCAGTCTCCAAACCGAGAGGGCCAGCTTTGACCCTGTTACCCGGGCCAACTTTTTTCCATGTAAACGCTCGGTAAACTTGACTCGGGAAGGAGGGTGACCCGGGTCCCCGGGCCAACTTTTTCTCATATAAACAGGGCCTTACTATTCCGAAATTGAGTAGCTGATCAGAGCGCGCGTAAAGCACTATTCACTTGTGTAGTATATACTGAAAATGTTCTTATTTTCAACTCTTATCAAGTAGCTTCAGCCAGCGAGTTGCTCTCGAAGAAGCTTATAAATCTGTTATTTGCCCCGTAGCAATAAATTGTTCTATTTCATGCTTTATCACACCTTTAGTTCACAAGTTGGAACGCGTTTAGCTCAATTTACACCTATGCACAGTGTTCTGCTTCACATTTTTAAAGTTATTTGCAAAATGCAAGTTGTTTTTATGTTAGCGATTCCATGTGACTGCCTACCCGGTTGTCGGAGCACAGCACAAATGAGGAAAAACTCCAATAATTTACTGAGTGATAAATATTGTGAACGGGTATGGAGTAGTATCAATATAAGAACAACCGTACATTTAGAGGACTTCTTAGTATTTCTGAATTGTAGTTGAATCACGGAGCAAATAGAAAAAAACGTTTGTTACTCTTGAGTTGTCTAGTACAGTGTCCGCGGGGGACAGCAAATCTCCTGCTCTATTGAACAAAGGGTTCGTGTGTTCGTGTGTACTGCGCTTGCGCTATGAGACAGTTGCTGTCGTGCAGGTTTTCTGAATGATTGACAATGCATTGTTCGTCGGAACAAATAAAAGTTTATTTGGAATGTAAATAAGTTGGTCAGAAGGAATGAAACCAACTCGGCAATGAACACTAGACATCCGATTACTACCTCGTGGACTTTGTTTTGTAAGCTCTGATCTCGTTCTCTTTGTTGCTGACATGCACATTTCGCAGTTAGTCATCCATGTGTTACGGAAGAGATTTAGATTAAATATTAGTTGATTAATAGTTACGATCTAATACGATTAATATTCATAATTTTAAGGACGTGGTTTAACATTCTACTTTTCAAATTGACTCTTTTAGTGTGTGAACGGTCCACGGTCGGAACAATGCTTTAGCACTATGGGCATATCTATAAATCCGGTCGGCCAAATCTTAACTGGCCTGACTAATTGGGTTTTGACCTGATCGACCAATGCAAGCCTGGACCGAATTTAATTAAGTGTAGTGGCCTTTGTTGTAGTGTACAATTCTTTTGTCATCAATCGTCCGCTTATGCAACTAAGTATTGTTCAAAGGTCTCATCGTTCAAACAAAGTGCGCTGTCTTTAATCCCCTTAATTAAGTTGTTTACAACAAAGTTGTACTCTCACTTTGAGGGCGGAGTTTAGTTTAAAGCTCCAAAACCCTTACGCAATGTTATCTGGTCAATTTTGTTGACTACGCAACTTTAGTTGTCAAGGAATTCTTTATATCTCTTACAACTTAAGACTTTAGGATTTTTATACCAAGTGGTACTGCGCTCGTCAGACTTTAAGTAGGGCACTCTGTTAGTTTAGCAAGTTAACTCTGCCTATTCGTAAACTATGAAAGTTTGAGTTAGCTGACGGAGCGCGTCTTTTTACATTTACTTTTCAGTCGCTATGAAGTTACGTACTACTTGTCTCCTCATTGGTTTTTAATTTTGATGGACAGCTAATTAAAGCTAGAGTTAGCGTCCGTACTTAAGGGCGCGCACACCTAGAAGAGAGAGAGAGAACTTTGAGATATAGCAAGTAAAGTTGGTTATCGCTCCAATTAAACGGATTTTAAAAGGGGCCTCCGTTCCTGATCCTCTGGGTACCTCTCAAGCAAGCCACAACGAGCTTTTCCCCCCTTACACATGTACGAACTATTCATTTGAAATTGAACTTTGTGTTAATCTTGCGTTGCGTGCGAGGAGTGAGTTTTGTCACTGTACTGTAATACGTTAATTGGCGTCATGTCTACAAGCCTGGCTTGCACATTTGTGTGTCGTTCAACATACTTCCACGGAACTCCACCCTCCCCCCTTAATACCCCCTCCCCTTCCACCATGAACAACAACAGGACAAAAACAAAGAATTAATAAATAGATGAAAAGTTATCTTCGCGCTTTCATTCACATCGACTACCCATAAAACAAATTTTGGACAGCGGTAGCCCGTAATTGAGGTGATGTTCGACTCAAAGCAGTAAAGACGGATAAAGTTGAAGACTTGACAGAGAAATCTCTTTGTTGCAGTTTTTCCTTCGTTCACCAAAACACCCGAGACATCTATCTTTTTATTCACTGGGAATCAGTTGATGATTGAGTGCGATGCATCGGGTGTACCGGAACCGACGATTGAGTGGACAGGGATGGCTGTGTTGCAGCAGGAGCGAAGACACCAACAAGATGGCAGACTCACCATAATCAAAGTTCAGACACAAGATTCAGGAAACTATACGTGTACAGTATCCAACAAGCAAGGAGTAATTAATGCAACCACGGAGCTTGTTGTAGGAGGTAAACATTTATTGGCATATTTTTATGTTGTGCGATGCATTACATACATACATACATACATGCATATACATACACACAAACGCATACACGCATACATACATACAAACACACATTTATACATACATTCTTTATTTGGTAATGCAGGTTAAATTAGTGCCAGCAAAATGCTGATACAGTGCCTCTGGTGCAATTGCTTCGCAATGACAAAACAGAATTAAATTACATAATAATAATAATTGCTGCGGAGCACCGGCGACGCAGCGAAAATATTTTTGTCACTTGAATTGAGATAGCGGGTTGTTGAGATGTCCAGATTTTCAGTCATGTGACAGGTGATGCCCAATCAGCAGCCATATTATAATGCCCAGGGGACCGTGAGTGTTTTTCTCTGACGTCACTCGAAAGTCGAAGCAAAGATTTGTTTAGTGTTCCTGAAGGTCGATAACAAATCGAGTATTGAAGTGAAACATTGCCTGATCTTCCTGATGATCTCTGCCAAACAACAACACGTCACATTCGCGATGTATAAACGGTATGTCTTTCGTGTCAATGTGCCTCTCAATGTTTATCTGTTTCATCATTTGGCTTTACATGAAGATCCATGTGAGTAAAAAAAAATAAACTGCACTCTGACTTGAGATAACAATTTTTTTTTGTCGTTAACGCTCGTTTCTTCGCCGCGTTGCGTTACTCACGATTAAATACATGTTGCGAGGGGTCAATCACGGGCATTCCACTGCTGGCAATCCATTTTTTGTGCAAAATTTAAAGCAGTATGGGCACATGTATTTTGTGTGGAACGATTTATCGAGGCCCACGAGGTTTGTGTACGTATTACTTTGCCGATTCTTCTTGAAATACAACCGTGTCTACTTTAGCGAAAGTGTTCTCGCTCGCTGTCAAAGCAAAGGAATGCCGTGGGAAATTACGCAGTTTCATTTTCGTACGGCCCAGACCCAGTGCAAACTCAAAGCAATCAAACCAAGTCATTGTACTGGGTGGCTTTTGAGCCCACTCAAACCCGATCGATGGAGATGTGTACATGCATTGTTCCATTTTGTGCGCAGAGAGAACGCCGCCGAAGTTGGCTCGAGAAAATAAAACTGAATCGTAAAAATACGCCGCCGTATTGCACTCCTACTCGTGTAATAGCCTCTTTGGAGCAACTCTAGATTACCGACACTTGCAAAATCGACACTTTGTTATTGTCGACTGTTCCTGTTACTTATTAACCCTTTCACTGCCAAGTTCAAAATGCACATTTTACCAACCTTATGTAGCGACAGTTGATATTTCAATCAGGTTTAATCTGAGCAAGTTACCCTGTATGATATATTTCTGGTAAGAAACTGAAGGAGAAAATTGAAGTTAATCACTCTTGGGAGTGAAAGGGTTATTGAATGTAGTAACTTTCTGAAATGAAATGGCAATCTTTTCATATTTAACATTTATCTTAACAAATGGCAGCATTTCACTTCCTAGTAGTAGTAGTAATAATAATAATAATAATAAAATTTACTGTCTAAAGAAAAACATCAATATTATATATAATTTTTTCTGTGTCTTTGTTTTTAGAGTGCTTCTTAAGGGCGGGTTGCTGTAAATATCGACTATAGGTATGCAAGATAGAAAAATCCGATTTTCTCAAACTTTGCCATATTAAAGGCCTTCAGTAACTATTACCAAAAATATAGGTCCGAGGTTGTTTTGATTCTTTATCTATTTTTGGTGAATTTTTTTGTGTTCGCGCGTGGAATTTGGTAAATTCAACACTAAAATACCAAGTTTTTCGGAAGCTCCCTCACGATGATAAAGACCGTTTTACAGAAACTTGGGTCCTACAAAGTAAACAATGTCTCTCCTCTGTTAACTAGTGCTGTCAGATTGCAGTGTTACCGAAGCCTGAATTTTTGGCAAATTTTCAAAATGTATGACCGTGACAGTGATGCGTGACCTTAAAATATAGGTCAAGTTCAAAGCCAAAAATCTCACTCTGGTACATCGCTTCGACCACTGAGAATTTACCCCAGGGAAGGACCATCCCTTGAACTAAACATATAGCAAATAAAAAATTGGGGTAAATTAAATGGCGGATTTCGGGAACGGTTTGAAGTCGGGTTACGTGACCAAAACAACGCATTCTTTGATCTTTGACTTTATTGGAAATTAGCGGTCGGACGTTCCTATATGTTTATAATTTCCGCTTTAAATCACGACAAAACGAATTTCAAGGGTGTTTCAAACCCCTGGAACTACAAATTCGTGTTTGTGTGGATCTACAGACGTTTATTTTGAAACTTACCATAATTTACATTTTCTGAGCGACACTAATCCATCACAACATAATCGCTTCGGCAGGTCTTTTCCGCGGGTAGCGGGTAACGGGTGACGGGTAGCGGGTGACGGGTAGCGGGTAGCGGGTGACGGGTTATGGGTAGCGGGTAACGGATAAGCGAGTAACGGGCAGCGGGCGACGGGTAACGGGTAGCGGTGTTCATTTCCCTGACTTGTTTATTTGGTGTTTGTTTTTAAAATAAATAATTTTTATTACACGAGACACATTTACCTCGGTGAAAGCATTTACTTTACTGCGATAAAAGTACGACGCGTCTAGACAATTCACAAAACCGTGGTAAGTGTGTTTCAGAACAATAGAAAATTTACCGTAGTAAATGCGTCGATGAAACAACTCAGAGCACATTAACGGAGTCAAACAAACAGCTTCTTTGGCGGGAATTCGGCATACATTTTTGATTAGTCGAACAACAGCTGTAGACAGTGAAGCGTATTCCTTATGCGTTTTACGGAGTTTATACAATGACGAATTTCGTCGTTAATTTTATATACAGACACGGATGAATTATTGCAACAAAGAAGCGGTGAAGACATAAACAATTACTTCAAACCTTATATACAGACACAGCATTTCGCCGTTAATTAACGGCGAGATTTATTGTCTGTATATAGAGAGACACAGCATTTCGCCGTTAATTAACGGCGAGATTTTCTGTCTGTATATAGAGAGACACAACATTTCGCCGTTAATTAACGGCGAGATTTTCTGTCTGTATATAGGGAGACAACATTTCGCCGTTATTTAACGGCCAGATTTTCTGTCTGTATATAGAGACACAGCATTTCGCCGTTAATTAACGGCGAGATTTTCTGTCTGTATATAGGGAGACAACATTTCGCCGTTATTTAACGGCGAGATTTTCTCAGTCTGTACATAGAGAGACACAACATTTCGCCGTTATTTAACGGCGAGATTTTCTGTCTGTATATAGGGAGACAACATTTCGCCGTTATTTAACGGCGAGATTTTCTGTCTGTATATAGAGAGACACAACATTTCGCCGTTAATTAACGGCGAGATTTTCCGTCTGTATATAGAGAGACGTAATATAAATTGTATTACGGGTATTTTGACCCTTGTGCTGATGTGTGGAAATTTAATAATGGGTGAATTATATATGGGGTTACGGGGGCAATAAACTAGCGAATATGATTGTGTTAAGAAATTGTGCATGTTAGTGCGTGATAACATGTTGCAGCGCTAAATACGGTTGGGGTCGGGTTGTTGAACTGTGGGGAACGTGGTAAATGGGCAGAAATCTGGAATTGGTAACCTGTGGTGCGCACGTGCGTTGTGAAACGATGGGAATAGGAGGCGCTGTGACAGAGAAAACCAAGCGAAGAGCGAAAATGAAAGCGGCGAAACGGAGGGATTGGCGTATACGTGGAATAAAAATTAATAATATATAACTTGGGGGTGGGGCGGGTGGTTGGGGAGAGCGCTCGAAAAAATGTGGTGAACCGATGACCATCATGAGAGGTTCGTCCGCCGAAGCAACCGTGTTATTCTCATCAGGGGCATAGTAACGTGGTTGCTCCATGAAGGTGAAAAGTTCCTTCGATGGTACGCGTTTCGAAATGGTAGGCGCGCGCCATCCATGCCCGACACGTTCGGCGGTTACGAACTTTTGGCCCTGGCCGAGTTGAGGGTGAGGGAGAAAACCGGGGGTCGATGGTCAAGAGTTCAACACAGGACGGGGAGGGGGAATAGGAAAAGAAAGTTACCTCGAAATATCCCCGAAGGCCGATACGTTCTCACGGCGTTAAAGCGCTTCGCGAGGTCCTTTGTGGATTGCATGGCAGGCAGCGGCAAATGAGGTCGTAACAGGGGCGCGTGGGACGCTAAGTTGCGTTTGGTTTGGGGGGGGGGGGCGTGTGCTGTTGTGGCCAATAGGGAGTGCGCACCGATAATTATTAACGATTGTGGAGGGGGAGGGGGGGGGGGGGGGCGCAGGAGGTTTTTGGTTCAAGGCATTACGTCATCCTGGACGGTGTTGTTCGTATGTGTCCGCAGTGCACACGATCACGGTAAGCGGCAGTGCACACGATCGTGGTCAGCGGTAGTGCACGGACACAACATTTGGGGCCGCCATCTTGTGTAAGAAAAGACTAATGGAGTTCTGTTCGGTTGAGCCTCTCGTGGGTCTGTTGGTGATCGTATCATTACGAGGAATGACTTGGTTGACCATTTTGTTCCGGGCAAGCGTAACTGTTCGTTTATGATAGATGATATTGCGTGCATCGGATTCGTCGTTGAAGCCTTCAGTGTTTGAATGACCGTCGAGTGAGATTGAGGAGGCCAGTGTTGCTTTTTTGTGGATCGGTTGAATCTTTGTTGACATGTAACATCTCGTTGTGGATGGTAGAACAATAAAGAGGTAAGATTTGAAGGGGTTGGTAGTGTTTGAATTTTGTAAATAACGTGCTTTTATTGTTGCATAAATCGGTTGTTATAAATGAATTAAGGTGACGATAATAAATATGTACACATTTGTTTTGCTTATTGGAAGTAGTGGAATATATACAGAATGAAAATGGAAATTACATTGTGGTTTGCTATGTAGAGTGAAATTTTTGTGAGAAATTGTGATTTTGCATGGTTGCAGTGAGAATATCACTTGGGAACAAGAGTACTGATTAGATTTGATTTGGAATATTTCTAGTTTGATACAGTGTTAGCTCTTATTGAGCTCTGGCTGGAATCCACTGGAGTTTCTGGGTTGTTGCGAGATTCTTGTGGGCTGTTCTTGTTTTGGGCTTGCATGTTATATTTATGTTGTTGGATATGTTGATATTTATGTTGTCTATATTAGGATTTCATTGTGGGAATTTTTGATTATGGTTTCTGTTACAATATTGAATGAGTATATTTGTTTGGCTTTATGAAGAAAGTATCTTATATATAGTGTAGAATGAATGTGGGAATACCATTTGTTGACATGGGAGTAGTTGGAATAGTTCTATTTGGATCCGGTGTTTGCTGTTGCTTGGCTCTGATTGGGATCCACTTGAGCTTCTGGGTGCTGTGAGGTGTGTCTCTCTATATACAGACAGAAAATCTCGCCGTTAAATAACGGCGAAATGTTGTCTCTCTGTATACAGACAGAAAATCTCGCCGTTAAATAACGGCGAAATGTTGTCTCTCTTTATACAGACAGAAAATCTCGCCGTTAATTAACGGCGAAATGTTGTGTCTCTCTATATACAGACAGAAAATCTCGCCGTTAAATAACGGCGAAATGTTGTCTCTCTGTATACAGACAGAAAATCTCGCCGTTAATTAACGGCGAAATGTTGTGTCTCCCTATATACAGACAGAAAATCTCGCCGTTAAATAACGGCGAAATGTTGTCTCCCTATATACAGACAGAAAATCTCGCCGTTAAACAACGGCGAAATGTTGTGTCTCTCTATATACAGACGGAAAATCTCGCCGTTAAAGTGCACATAAGCCTTCAGAGGATACATTTTTATACGAAATTAGGAAGTAATCTAAGCAACTTATGCCCAAAAGAAAGCCCTTCCGAAGCGTTCTTATATATTTTTTCGCCCGGTAAACATGCGAAAAAGTGCCATTTTGACTTCCGGTTTAGATTTGTCCGCGTAAGATGATTGATCAAGGGCCTGGGCTGTGACGTCAGAGGAGTGGCGTCTCGACTCGTCCGAACAGAGTTTTCACCGGTTTTACTCCGAAATGCCTTATAGATGTGTTGTTGGAGGCTGCTCCTGGGAGCCAGATTATAAGCAAGGATTCGCATTTTATATGATTCAGTTTCCGAATGACCAAAGAGGTGAAGCGAGGAAGCGAAAGAGAAATGGTCCAGTTTGTCAAGGCCAAACGTGTGAAATGGGAGCTGACGATCAATTCCGGTTCTGCTCAGCTTATTTCAAACCAGATGATTTTGACATTGCATGGAATTGACAATAACGAATTGCACAATCTCGACTTGGACCTGGTAAAGGACAATCTCGGTATTGTAGTACAAAGTTGATAAGAAGGGGAAAGATTGACCGAGTAATCGTCGGGTCCCACAATTTGTCGACGGGTAGTAATAAGTAATTATATTTAATCCAAAATGTATTCAGCTGTGGGAAGTTCGTTACCTTTTCTATCGTAGGTATCGAATATCAAATGAGCAAACCATCGCGTTCGCCGGAGGTTATGGTCGATGAGGTCAATACTGCGACACTGCAATTCATGTTTGAAACCGAGCGAAAGATGGTTTTTCGGCTAGATTTTTCTGGGGCTATAGTCGACCGTGTGCCGGATTTGTGGCACATATTTACTCAAACAACTTGGTTTCCACATCGCCGAAGTTAGACGACGGCCGCAGAAGTTGGAAATTTTTGGCAAACTCCGAAAGGAGTCGTTCTGACTGTTGACAGTCGCCTGTTGATCCACCGCGGCGAAAGCAAAATCCTCCAAACGGTGAAGAAGGGCGCCACAAACCGCAATTAAAGTGTAATACTTTATTGTCTACCCGTACAGGGAAGTTTAGAATGACTGTTTTTGTACATTCCAGGAGTTTTCAGAAGAGCCGCGCTCTCTCGAAGTCAAATATAACTGACCGTGGTCAACTGCCGTGACGAATTACGCAACTGCTCTCAGTCGAAATCCCGAGCGAGAGTTATCGTGAGACATCCGCAGAATCTCAATGCTTGTGAATGCCGATGCTGCCGTAGCACATCAACATTGCAATTCCCACACGAACACCTAAAATATGAGTAAAACACAGAGAAGCAATTACAGATGTACCACGTAAACAAATCCAAAACTCGGACATATTTTACGCTTACCAACTACTGGCTCCAAAATGTTCTTCCGAGCGATCTTGCAGTGTTATGGTTCTTGTTCTTTTCCCTCCCTTTCCTTTCTGTTACGCTTCATGCCATTCTTGGTCAGCAAGTAGCTCTTGTCAGCGCACGGGTTGGACTTCATAGTGGATATCGTACAGTATACACGCGGAATCAATGTAATATAGTTCAGATATCAGATATACCGCTTTCTTCATCGCTTCTAGAGCTCGCCATTGCCGTACGAGTCCAAAAACACGGGTAAACAGCGAGAAAAACGTACACAAACCTGATAAATAAGAGCTATGAAGAGGTGCCGAGCCGAAACGCGCCACTCCTCTGACGTCACAGGTCCCAGTCTCCTACATTGCGCGGTCTGAATTTTATATTTCCGATTTCAAACGCGTGAAAAAAATATAAGAACGCTTCGGAAAGACTTTCTTTTGGGCATAAGTTGCTTAGATTACTTCCTAATTTCGTATAAAAATGTATCCTCTGAAGGCTTATGTGCACTTTAATTAACGGCGAAATGTTGTGTCTCCCTATATACAGACAGAAAATCTCGCCGTTAATTAACGGCGAAATGTTGTGTCTCTCTATATACAGACAGAAAATCTCGCCGTTAAATAACGGCGAAATGTTGTCTCTCTGTATACAGACAGAAAATCTCGCCGTTAATTAACGGCGAAATGTTGTGTCTCCCTATATACAGACAGAAAATCTCGCCGTTAAATAACGGCGAAATGTTGTCTCCCTATATACAGACAGAAAATCTCGCCGTTAAATAACGGCGAAATGTTGTCTCCCTATATACAGACAGAAAATCTCGCCGTTAAACAACGGCGAAATGTTGTGTCTCTCTATATACAGACGGAAAATCTTGCCGTTAATTAACGGCGAAATGTTGTGTCTCCCTATATACAGACAGAAAATCTCGCCGTTAAATAACGGCGAAATGTTGTGTCTCTCTATATACAGACAGAAAATCTCGCCGTTAATTAACGGCGAAATGTTTCGTCGGTATATATAAGGATCATTCAGAAATATTTTTTGGCGATATTTTGTTTGCGTATGTATATATAGTTTATCACGAAATTCGCCATATTCATAACACCCGTCTGCCGTTCTCTGTTTTCATTGTTTGCACAGAGGGCGTTAGAGGATCTAAAGAGAACCCTGGGTACTCGTGCGAAGACATCCTGCGGGCAACACAGGGCCACGCAGAGAACGGAATCTTTTGGATCAAGTTCAGCTGTAAGTGCTAAATCTCTTATAGTCAGTTAGCACTTTACACATTCAGTGTTGTTGCCCAGCGAGTAATTTAAGGCCTTTTTGATCGAATTAGCTGTAAACTGCTCGTAGAAATCTGGATGATCTATTATCGGAACATGAACCTCCTGAATCCGAGTTTCATACAAAGTGGCTTGAATGGCGGGGTATGCAGATATATCAATTCAACTTTTGTTTGAGGGTGCACGTTATTTGTACTGAACGTTCCTTCACTTTGCAGGGGAAGCCGATCCTTTCCAGGTATACTGTGACATGAAGTCGGGCGGTACGTAAATTAAAATTATGGCCGCTTAGCTTATACACAAAACTGGTAAATCAGATTACTAAAATCTTCATTGCATGTCAGGCTGCTAGTTGGTTGCTCTTTTTTGGCCGTTTGTCTTCAAACATTTCTTACATAATAACAGTGTTAGCCAATCAGTATGTAACAGGTGTTGCACGACTCCTGGTAAATATCTTAATATTTGACCGGCTCAATTTTAGGCCCATCAACTGACCAGTTACCTTGCCCAGTATTTTTTTTGCAAATCAGTTGGAACGATGCAACACTTTCTTAGCCAAGTTCTACGTTCCAACTAACTAATCTTTTTCCAGGATACACCCTGGCGTTTAAGATGGTCAGCGGAAATAACCAGGACGTCCTGGCAGCGTACAAGTCAACGCCTCCAGTCAACGAACACGTGGTCGACGCCATGAGCATCACAAACATGTTCAGAGGTCACTACAAAAACAGGATTGTTTTGGACGCAAACTGGAAGAAATTTAACCCCTCTCATGTGAGTTCCTGCGGTTTTTTTTGTCCTAGTAAATGGGTTGAAAAAAGTCTGACAAATAGATATTTACCTTTCGAGGCTTTTTCAGCATAACTCAGAAGCGGATCGAGACCGCTTTACACTGGTTTACGAAAACCGGTCAAATTTTGATTAGCTCCCAGCCTCCGAAAATGACGGTTTGGAGAGCCCGATCTCAAAACATCGCTCTAGAAGTTCGAGCCTTTGGCGCTTGCACATTTGGAAAACGGCCTGATTTTCTCCTGCATGGATCCGCCCCTGTGACTGTACTGCTTTTTGGAGACGCCTAAAGAAACTGTACGGTTTGTTTCTCGTTTGGTTTTTCTTCAGGTCAAACTGGTTCTCTACACAGGAGGAGTTGAAAAACTCGCCTTGAAGTTTGACGGAAAGTTGTCCAACTACCTGAACTGGTTTACCGCTGCAAGACTGTTGAGCTCACCCTACACGGACGTAAAAACCGAACCAAAAAACTTCTTTTCGGTATTGGGAAGCGGTGCACCTAAGCGCTTCTTCTATATCAACAGAAACTATGGCGGCTGTTCCAAGGATGCGGGCTGGTTTGCAACGTCAGGAAATGTATGCTACTGGGAGACAAGATTTCCGTATCCAACTGTCATCTACAGTAAACTAAAGACATACACAACCTGGAACGTAAAAGGTATGGTATACACTCCCCCAGATTAAAGTGTTTATAGGCTAGCGCATATTAAGGAAAAACACGCCGCCAGACACACTTACTATATTTAACATGTGTTTTCATGTCTTTGTACTCTTATATAAACAATTGGGACGTTGTGAGGACATTAGAAAAAGTTTTCTCGTGTTTTCATAACTTTCCATGCAAGTGTTCATATAAGAGTACAAAGGCATTGATGGAAACGTGTGCTATATTGCTTAAATACAAAGAATGTATTGATGTGCATTTACTCACAGTTTCTTTAGTAGACGTTTTTCACGGACTTTATACAACCAATTTCCCCAGGATTTTTTAAGCTTGTAATTTTTATATAGTTCTATATTTCGATCGCAAACCCGTCTTAAACTATTTTCTCTTCACTGTTCCTCGTCACAATAGGAAATGTTAGTTCTGCCGAAGTTATGGCGGTTTACGTTCAGTAAAGGTAATACTGGCTCCGTTTATTTTTTCCAGCTCCCTTTCTTTATCCAGCTAGTTTTTTTTTTTTTTTTTTTTTTTTTTTTTTCACCTTCTTCTTAGTCTCGTTCTCAGTCTTTTTCTTCTTTTTCTTCTTCTTCTTGACTTCATCGTTATTTACTCCGTTGTCTCCAGTCCTCCTGATAAGAACTCATACTTTCATTACGCAGACCCGGTCCTCACGTGACGGTAAACTGTGGCCCCGGATGGACTCCACGTGCGATAAACATTGTCATATTTATCCCTTATAGCTTAGAAGAAGCAAATAAAATAAGAAAACAAACAAATCCCGTTGTGCTTTTGTGTAGCTGCACCTCACACTGACTACAAACTGTCTGTTGCGAAGGACGTGGAACAATCACCGTGTGCTGATTCTCGACCTAGAAAAGAAAAACACGAAGAAAAAAAAAGGAAAAAAAAGAATTCCCATTTTTAACTCGCGGGGCGTGGCCCCCAACGAGCTAAAATCAGCCTTGTTACCAGACTTCAGAAGTTGTCGTAATCGAGCAGTCCTGGGACAAGCATGGAGTGAAAACAAATATGGCGCCCATTTCGGTTTGAGGACTTGGCGGAGGAAACTGTGCAAATCTTTACAGGTTTTAAGGTAATTGGTATAACTAGTTGAACATCCAAATATTTCCTGTAGGCAATTGAAGTATTTTGTTTGCTCTTTCAGAAAGGGTCGAAGAATTTTCATCTATCTGTGCAGTATGCATTGTCAAATTGTAGGTTCGTAAATTACACGTGGATAAATTTGTTTTAAGCATGGTTTGGGTGTTGTTCTTAGAGCATGCATCATGCATCTTGCATCTTCAGAGGTTTATCATTAGCAAACAGTCTCAGGATGTTCGAGGATGACAGTTTGTATCAATTCTAGCGGTGAATGAAACAAACGCCAAACTGCTGAAAGACTTGAGTCTTGTTCTGTGACCAAATCGGTTCTGAGGGGGAAAGTCACTACTGGTGTTGGTCAGTGGCAATCATTCCACTGAAGCCTGGTTCATTCTCATGCATTCAGGCCCTATAAGTTATATGATTTTTCTTGAAGCCATTGGCCGGCCGTACGTTGCCCAATGTTTTGGTTTCCCTTGCATTTTTTTTTTGGTTTTCAGGGACACTGGACAGCCATTTATTTCAAACCCTGCACACATATAGCATTAATTTGTCTGGAAAAGAGAAAGCTTAGATGTTAACAAATCCTTATCTAATTTATGCTGACAGTATTTGCCAGAAGATTGAAGTGCACTCACAGGGTGAAGAGGCAAGAAGTCTGAGAAGTTTGTGTGGAAGATTTTTAGATTCTCCTTTAAGTGACTTCACTGAATCTCCAAAGGTAAGCACCAGCGAAATCCTAAAGCCTTGGCCAAACTGGACTCCCAAGTCAAGCCAACTCAAGCTGTAGTAATGTGATTGTGATTTTGTTATTTTTCAGTCGGATACTCACCATTCCTTGTTGTTATTGCTGCTGAATTTATCTGGCTCACCAACAAATGTGAACTATCAACCCAAACCCCTTGAACAAGATTCAGGTATTGTACATGATTAATTTAGTACTAGAAATACGATAATCGCAGATACCACTCGCTCTGCCATTGATTGGACTTTTACTTTGGTCACAACAAGAGTACCTATTACTTTACTGAAATGTTGACTCAATCTTTTCTTTGAAGTCAAGTGTGTTATACTTTTGCATTGAAAATAGAGTCCATTGCATGATGAAGTATGTACTTACCATGGTCGGCACATCAAATTAATTTATACAGTCTGCCAAGCACGTTCTCAAAATTTAATACTCAAATTTTGAAGTTGGTCGGCCGTCGTAGTACGGGAAAAAAAACACTGATTTTCCAATTTTGAATTCATAGGCAGTACAATTAAATAGGCTTCCTATGTGATTTGTTTTTACTCTGGACTGCACTCTCCAGACTCAGGCATGTATATTTAACGACTCAAATTGTTTTGTATGTGAACCCGCTCAAAACAACATGACTTCTCCCAGAATCAAAGGAAAACTTGAACGGTTTACTTCAAATTATACACGGGCTTCAGACCTAGTCATACTTCTAAGGGCTTGTGAACAATTCTCGCTGCAATCACCGCATGTCAGATTACAGCATTTGTTACAGTTTTAGTTTTGAAAGAAAAATAAGACATCTGACTAAATCATTCAAGACTCCAAGTTCCGATTGCTCGGAGCGAATACGGTAGCCGAAACTGGCGACAGAAGCGTATTGAAACAATACTTCGAGGGAAAATGATCAGCATACAGATTCTAATACATTCTTGAAGTGATCGAGTTACAAGATATGGGTAGAATATACTTGTCACGGTGATTGTTCGATTTCCACTGACTAACCTTTGTTGCTTGTCCTTTCTGAATATTAAGTATCTGAATTTCACACAAACGGCATCTGCAGCTCCCGATTTGCTTGACGAACATTAAATTTCGAGATGGCGACTCACTTGGAGTCTCCAAACAAAGCGATTTTGCTGCATTAGCACCATGATTATTACCCTCACTTCGCTTCGCTCGGGGATTAATATCTATATATATCCAGGGTTACCAGACTTTCTCTTTGGGCTGATAAATTATTGTTTTTCTGACAAACTTGCCCAGAAGAAAGGTGTTAGTGTCACTGTCATGGTTACAGTTTACCCTTCAGCCACATTGTACATGCCAAAACCTGGGTTTCATTATGTCCTGATTTCTTTTACTGGTATCTCAAACTGATACAGGCTATTGTGCATGTATGATTCAATGGTTTTCATTCTAAAGAACCATCAACTTCAGTTTTCTCCTTTGATTCTAACCAGAGATAAATACTGTACATGTTTCATTCAGTATGGAGAACTTGGCTTTTTATTTTTGTTATGAAGGCTGGTTCTCCTTCCAATTCTCTTTGCATCTACTCATGTACATTTTCTTCTCAAATGGTTGGGAGAATTAATATTTATATGAACTCAGAAATGGTTTTGGGTGTGTGGTTGTAAAATTCCTGAACCTTTAGTCCTGTTAGATGATTTATCCAGAATTTTCTGACTTAATTTGGTACCATACAATAGACAAACCTCAGTCTATACATGTAAGTGATGCTCAAAACTTGTTACTTGAAGAAGGTGCAGCACTTTGAATAGTTGTCCCTAGCTACAGGTCGGGTTGAGCTGTCAGTCAGTTGTCAGTCAACAGTGAATGAGACAAGAGCTGTTCAGCAAGGGTGGAACCTGTTTAGAGACAGGAAAAACTTGTTTGTTACTGATTGAAGGATTACAGCAACTGTTTTATTTTCATCAATTTTCTTGGCTGAGGCAGATGACAAGGAATTTGATTGGAGGGCATGTTTGCTGGACAACACAGAAGAAGAAGTTGTTGGAATCCCATCTGAAAACCAGGATGATTGGGTGAGTTAAACTTGACAATCATTCATTCATGTACTGTACAGTACTTGTACTTGATTTTTTGTTTGCACGGTTGATATAATAAACACATTTTGGGATATTAACTCTTTTATTCCCAAGAGTTTCAATTTTCTCCTTTGGTTTCTTAGCATAATTATATCATGCAGTTTACCAACTCACTTCAGCATAACCTCCTGCGCAGATGCTCTTGAGCTCGTCACACAAAGATTCCTCCTACACAGGAGAACTTGGCTTTTAATAGTATGCTCAAATGAAAGCTGATTAAATTATCAGTTCTCACTATATCATTCATACATTTTCTACTTAAAAGGTTTGGAGAATCTGAGTCCATAATTGTTTTTTTCTTTTTTTCCTCAGGATTGGTCAGAGGAAGAGGTATGTACATTAGATTCATCTGTATGCATGCAAAAATAGCTGCTAGCCTGGGATACCTGACTTTCCAGTCATTTTAATAGCAGATTTTCCATTAGCAATATAATTACTCAGGAGAAAGCACTTTCTGGGATAGTAGGTTGTAGCTACAGCTTGCCTTTAAAAAGAAAATCTTCTAAAAAAATTAACCAGTTAATTTGAAATTCACTTGAAGCTCTTAACTGCATTTATAGTGGGCTATTTTACTTTAATAATAATATTGTGTCTTACTGGCAAGTAAATTTTTGGGACCCTGACAACCAGGTTTTACTATAAGGTGATCACAAAAATACAACAAAGTTTAGAATTTTAAAAATAATGTTTCATTTTTGGTTTTGCATTTCTCTTCTCATTTTCTTATGTTAGGAAGAGGAAGAGCTTGACACAGCAAGTGAGTCAGGCATTAGTATGGGACAACAAAAATAACAACAACAACAGCTCTATGGTCTTGGCAGAGTGGAGTATGGACTAGAGTACAGCAATGAAGAAAGGACACTTCTGGTACAGTATGCCATTAAACACTGTTGGTGTTTTCCCCTTTTTTACATATTTAATGCAAATTCAAAGCTCATGTTTGGAACACTAGCGTCACTTGCTCTGACAAAGGGCTAGTGCTCGAATCATCAGCTTCCAATTCCTTTATGGCATCTAGGTGTCACACATTAATCCATTCATTATTTTTAACATAGAAATTAATTGACTTCATACCTAACACACATGTAAAATACTCTGGTTTATCAGACACTATTGTGAGACAGTACTGGAGGGACACACTGCCTACAGACAGTCAACAGGACAGTTTTGAAAGTGGGCAATTCAGCATTGCTGACTCATGGTAAATATACATGCATTTATGTGTTCCCTGTGCGTTTCCTCAAAGAATGTGTTGGCGTGTTATATTGAGCTATAGAAGCACGCAGGAATTTAAAAATACACAAGAGAAGTGTCAAAAAGCACGAACTTGGCAAAAATAGCAAGACAAATGTTCAAGTTTGATGAGTCAAATTGACACGTGCGTGCTACAGTACATGTATGTTGAGTTATAATGCACATGGCATTTGTCAGCATTTACCAATCAGATCTCGCGTACTATTCACCTTATCTTATAATTTGACGTGTTTCATTGGTTTGGACAGGGATGACTACCAGAGGAATCTGCAGCCCTTCTATCACTTTGAGCAGAGAAGAACCCTCACTGAAACACAAGTGGTTAGGGAGACACTCTGGTAAGAAAGTCTATCCGAAAGTTAATTGTTTTTACGTGTAATATTAGCTGTGCAAAATGTGGGCAAGGATGGCATCCTGGAGATGAGGCAGGGATAGTAAAACCTGTGAATCCAATGCCTGATGCCAACAAAGTTTGAAGTAAGGAAGTGTTCCTTCTGGGCTGTGTGGGTTGGTAGATGTTCTGTTTCCAAGCAAGTTACGTAATGCGAGTGGTTAGGGCGCTGGACTTGATATCCGGAGGTCCCAGGTTCAAGTCCCGCTCTGACCACTAACTGAATTTGCTACACGGTAGCCCGGGTTCAAACCCTTGGCCACGTTATGTAAATAGCCAACTGGTTAGCCTTCGACCAGTTGGGATTAACAAATTTACGTTGAGTTTAAAACACGACCCTGCCAGCTCTGCTGAATTACTTACCGTGTATAAATAAAGATACTTTATTTTGAATTCTCACAACATCAATCATATATTTTCTTCTTGGATGTATTGGGAGAATCTGTAGTTTGGATTTACAAGGGCTACACTGTACGTAGCTGTTGTCATTTTGTGATCATGTGATTTCTCACTTTTACAGGGTGTTATCGGGAGTGCAAGATTCCTTTGTGTACACAGTTCGGGACGATGAAATCGACGTTAGACAAAATATCCAAGTGGCTCATCTCACCCCGGTATGCTGAATGTTGTAATTTACACTGTTTTGAAACAGAGGCAGCAGACATCTCGTAAATGGCTCGTGGTTTCCTTGATCCTTATGATAATAGCTCGACCCTGTTTATGACTATCGACCGCAAACCAGATTTTTACAACGCGTCAGTTTTTCCGCTTGAGCTTGTTATTGAAATCAAAGGCTCCTGTGAGCCAACTCGTGAATGAGAAACGCTAAAGATCTATCCTCTGTATATAGCATTGGAAGATACAGCATTGAAGCCATACACAAGTACTGTGATTTTAGCCAACGCTACGGTTCAAAAGTGCTAAAAAGCTTTCGATCGATCGAACTGTAAAAACCAGGTAAAGTCCGCAGTTTGGTCTTACTTTTTAAGAACATGTGCCTTGAGAATCAAAGGAATCCAAATGTGTAAGATTAGTTCATCGCTTTTGCGACTCTCAACCTCTGTTTCGAACGCCAAGTGTTCACAAACTGGCCGCCATTTTGTTTGCAAGGCCTGCGCCAGTGTTATGCACAGGTCAGCGGAACCCGCTTCCGCCGGAAGTTTACATCCATGGAGCGAGCGAGTGATTTCCCACCACTCACAATAACTCGTTCATTGCTTCGCATTCACGAGTTAAAAATCGGCGAAGCACCTCGTGGGTTCCTCGCTTTGCGCGCTTGTATTTTTGTTTTATCCAACGGCCGATTCAACAAATGATTGAACGAAACATATTTTTATAACTTGGAATAAACGGCCACATAACATTACAGCTCTTCATTTGAAACCTGTATCCATAACATTTTACACAGTTTCGTTAGATTAAAGTCCGTTTAGTGGTGTTAGGTTATGATCCAACTCTCATTGAGCTTGCCTCAACAATCTTGGTTTGTTTATGTTTTTGTTTTACCTTTTTCTGTTCAAAACAGGTCTATAAGGCTGAAGTCTCTTCAGTGGAGAAGAAGATTTTAGATCAAGGTTCGTGCACTCTTTTTTTCGCCTGTTGTTCAGGCAGCTTCAGTTAAAGTATCTTGAATGTGTTCGTTAACAGTGTCTTGTGTTGTGCAAGTTTATGCTATATAGGAGAAAACAATCCTTCCATTCCGTTTTTCCGTCTTTTCTTTCTTGGGGTCCTTTTTCCTTTCTTACTTATTTACTGTACATTCTTTCTCTTTCTTTCTTTCCTTCCTTCCTTTCTTCAACGGGAAGCTTTCAACAGACGACATGTTTAATTGAATGTGTACTCCTTACTCGTTAGAAACGCCAGTGACTCTTCTGACACTCCAAGAAAACCTTCAACCAAGAATAAAAGAGGTGATGTTGCGGCATGTTTTCTTAATAATGGCTTTCAAAGGCCCAGTTCGCATGACACCGCGGAAATACGCTTTACGCCGTGCGGTCACCTTGATTTTGGGTCAGCGGTCATCGCACAAAACTGTGGATTCAAGTTCAGATTTTATGTCTCAGTGTAACGCTCGTAAAACTTGAAGACTAAGCCAAGAAACTCAATACTGGGTCTCGATACTCAACTATAAGTTAGTTTAATGCATTGTCTATAGCATAAGTTGTTCACGAGGAAAACGAGTTTTGCACACGAAGTGAAATTTTTCCTCGATCTAGAAGAAGTTAGATAGCCATGGCGATGAGCGCTGAGCAGCAGAAGTTCGCACTTGGCGTTTTTTCTCCTCTGTTTCTCACTTTGCTCTGATCTTGACAGGTCGCTGCCCTGTACGCAGTGTTTACAGCCGGAGTCCTCGAGGTCGTTCATCTGAGCCCATCTGAGGTAATAAAGAAGGATGATATTTTGATATTAAAATGTCGTCAAAGTCACCAGTACGACCAGAGCCTAGAGTCAATCGTGTCGTCGGTATGTGGTCAGTTAAGTGAATCGTGTGGTCGGTAAGGTCAGTTGTGTGGTCGTTATGTCGTCGGTAAAGGGAGTCGTGTGATCGGTAAAGTCGATTGTGTGGTCGGCATGTGGTCGTAAAGTGAATCGTGTGGTCGGTAAAGTGAATCAAGTGAATCATGTGGTCGATAGAGTCAATTGCGTGGTCGATATGTGGTCGGTAAAGTCAATTGTGTGGTCGGTAAAGTGAATCGTGTGGTCGGTAGAGTTAATCGTGTGGTCGGTATGTCATCGGTAAAGTGAATCATGTGGTCAGTAGAGTCAATTGTGTGGTCGATATGTGGTCGGTAAAGTCAATTGTGTGGTCGGCATGTGGTCGGTAAAGTGAATCGTGTGGTCGGTAGATTTAATCGTGTGATCGGTATGTGGTCGGTAAAGTGAATCATGTGGTCGGTAGAGTCAATTGTGTGGTCCGTGGAGTTAATCGTTTGGTCGATAAAGTGAATCGTGTGGTCGGTAGATTTAATCGTGTGGTCGGTATGTGGTCGATAAAGCGAATCGTGTGGTCGGTAGAGTTAATCGTGTGGTCCGTGGAGTCAATCGTGTGGTCGGTAAAGTGAATCGTGTCGTCGGTATGTGGTTGTTAAAGTCAATTGTTTGGTCGGTAGAGTCAATCATACTACAGTCAAGGAAGTTTTTGGCATAGAACTCCGGTCTCTGTGTTGGCCTCACGGTAAAACAGACTCTGTCAATTCAAGGTTGATAATCATGTGTCGACGGATTCTTTCTGGCGTTCAGGAGACCCACGTTAACGAGTGTATTGATGTGTTTGTTTGTTTGTAGAAAACGACGCGACTTTGCAATGTGCTGCACAGTCAAATTCTTCAAGCGGACAGTTTTGGAAGTTCGGCGAGATGGAAGGCAAGTTACGGTAGAAAGTTAGTTACTATAAACCTCTATCATAGCGTCATAGGTCTTTGTTTGAAAGAAAAATTTCAATACCCAAGTTCAGATTAGATAACCTGATTTTTACTGGCGATGCAAACAGGTTCGATTCTAGCTTGCGTTTATGCTTGCGTCGCTCGTTTTCACTTGACGCTTGCTCGCGTCACTCGTTTTCACTTGACGCATATCTCTTAACTTATACTTGCGCCAATGTTTGCGTCATTCGTTTTCACTTGACGCATGTCTCGTGACTTTTACTTGCGCTTATGCTTGCGTTACTCGTTTTCACTTGACACATATCTCTTAACTTATACTTGCGCCAATGTTTGCTTGGTTGTGTTTCGTTATTGGTCAGTTGATGTTCTTTTGTCCTGTTGATTAGTCTATTGTTCGTTCGGTTGCGTTTGATGTCATCTATCAGTCGTTTGTAAGGTGCCGGTAGTTGTTGGCATCTGTTGAGTGGTTTCCGTTCTAAGTTTGTGTACCAGCTTTCCAGTGTAAGTCGTTGGTAGTACCAAGCCGACTCGACCAACCATAGACCGACATAACGGACCAATCACTTCTACAACCAGAGACATATATACCACCATCTGACGAATACTTTTCACTTGACTCTGAAGATGACTTCCGCTCAGGTAGTCGAAACGTCAGTCACCAACAACAGTCTTTCTGGAGACTACTCCAACCCGGACGATCACAACCAACCTACTGTTCACACTCCTGGGTTCAAACCATTTGCCATCATCATTACCATTATCACTAATGATCATGGCTGAGTGATGGTTATGTTTACAGACTCTGCTAGTAACTTGTGCTGAAGGGTTGGTGTTATGTTCATCTGGCAGGACAACCAACTGGAGGTTCAGATGATGACGTGGTACCAAACTTTTTACATGACTTGGTTCATCAGGTACCGAGTAAGACTTTATCTAGTTCTGTTTGCTACCTAGCAATTAAAGACTGTTATAGATATAGAGTGTGTTATACGGATATATTTTTTGAATGACTGTCGAATTACATCGCGTGGTTGCTTTGGTTTATGTGTTAGCTTTGCTTTCTGATTGGTCCAAGTAAGTTTAGCAACATTTTTGGCCAATCAGGAACAACAAAAAGCCGTTGCAATCTGCTCACGCAAGCATTGGTATTTACTCGCACTGTTGATATGTTTTGATACAGCCTTACGTCTGTTTTGGTTTTCCAAAGTCATTTGAACTCACTTGATTGCTTTATATCTTTACTGTTTTACTGTCGTGTGTGTACAGGTGATTTGTGCGGGAAAATCGATGAGACTGATCAATGGTCTTGGAAAGGTAAGGATATTATCTATCAAACAGCATTGATAAATGTGTCAGTCTGTCGGTTTGTCTTACTGCAGAGCGCGTTGCTTTCTTGGGTAAAGCAAGAAAAATAGAAGATTTTATGCGCATTATGCCCTGTTGGTATAATTCCTTAGACATTATGACACAGAATGAACTAGCAACATCGATATTATCTAAAAGCAGTACACTCTTTATATGAATAAATCTGCTTGACGACAAGCTTGTCATATTTTCGCACCCAGTTCCAAACGAACTCCGTTCGTTCGAATGTGTTCAAACTAAGGCCCCGTGTGTATGGAGAAAAATTGTCCCGCCATCCACGGTCACCCTATCTTATCAACCGAGTGTTCTTGCCCCCAGGGTCACCCTGTTCCCCAAGACAAGTTGTAATTTGTCATGTAAACGCTCATTTCGATTTATAAAGAAATGTATGAATAGTTGGCGCGCCCAGGGTGCCTCGGGGAGGAGGGTGACTCGGATCCCGGGGCCAACTTTTTCCAATAAAAACAGGGCTTTACCCTTTTACTCCTAAGAGTGATCAACGTGAATTTTCTCCTTCATTTTTTCACCAGAAAAGATATAATACAGCAGGGAGAACTTGGCTTTTGATAACCTGCTAAGATGAACGCTGATTAAACTATCAAATCTTACTACATCAGTCATACATTTTCTTCTTAAAAGGTTGGGAGAATCTTCACTTTGAACTTGGGAGAGAACAGGTTAAGTCAAGAGAGAATGTGAAGTCTTGTTCTGATGCGAGATCCAGAAGCGCTAGTCTAAAGAGGTCTTCTTTGTTTTCTAGTGCGCCTTCTCCTCTTTGATTTTATATTTTACATTTCTTTTGCAGATAGCATATCTTCAGTTCACATCTAATAAAGGTGAGTTACAGTTGTAATTTGTTCATTGATTTTTCCCTTTCTGCTTTTGCTGCTGCCTGCTTCTGATGTTGGTTTCATTTTGCCTAGAAGTGTTACTTAGCTATTTTGCTATTGATGTATTACGTTTTCTCGTGTTGGGAACTAAATTAAGCATTCTATTTTTACACGTTTTCGTAAACAAAAACATTGAATTGGCTGAGAGGGCCCTTTAACAATAACAACAACAACAACAACAACAACAACAACAACAACAACAACAACAACAACAACAACAGCAACAGCAACAGCAGCAACAGCAAGAAGACAAAAATAGGGAACTTAAGCACCAGGACGGGAGAACGACGGCAACGTCAGTGAAACAATAAAACTCATTGCGGAAAACAAAAGGAGCACGTGAATATGTGAAATTGACATGATCTCGGGGTCGTCGTGCTCTCGCGTGCGACTTCAAATGCTTCTCTTTCAGGTTGTTGTCAGGACGTGGACGTCATTTTGAAAAATTACGACAGTCGTTCTTCTTAGTAAGAAACTATAAAGGCAATAGAACTTCGGCAAAAACGGAACAAATTTGAACAACAGTTTATAAATAGGAAAAGTTACAAAGACATAACCGATATGCTTTTTTCCTGGTTCCTTGCGTTGCCGTCGCCGTCCTAGTTAGCTTAAGCTCCCTAATAATTGTTCCGTTCTTACATCTATTTACAGTAATGCATACGATTTACATTTCTGAAAGAAGTTGTTGTGACATCAAAATATGTTTGCGATAACTGATTTATTGTCACCGTACGTATTACAAGACAATAGTGATAATAACTCTGGTAAGTGGTAAATGAATAAGAAGGAAAATCTATTTGCTATTTAAACGTGACGAGGAGACCAAAGAAGTTTGAAGCTTATTACTTGGCTTCCTCCTAGTATAATTATAGTTATCGGGAAGGCTACACTTCGTTATAAAGAAATATAAAAGTACATGTAAATGCAGAGAAGGGAGACATTATTTGAGTCAACTTGGAGAATATCGAAAAAAAAAATTCTATAGATTGTCTAGTTATTCAGTAAGCACACAAATAGGTGTTTTTATAATAGAATATCAGGTATTTCTTATAGTAGACTTTAAAGAGTTCAAGAGAGTTCATGTTGTGCAGTTCAGGCTCTGGCGAGTTTCACTGATCTATAAATCACGATGGCTTAAAAATAACTTGGAGATTCAAGGGGCGCTCTTAGCCAATTTTGTTTCGCCTGAATATTTGGTTCTCAACAGTAAGCAGCACTTTTGATAAAAAAAACTAACGTTGTTCTCAAACGAAATGGATTACTAATTCATATTTTGACTTTCGGGGGACCTAAAAATGGCGGATCAAGGGTTTGGGCGCGCAAAGGATTGTGGTCTAGAGGGTCCTTTTAACCTGACCTGTCTATGTTTTCTTGATTTCTTTCTTTCTAAAATTTCTCTCGCCGCTTTCTCGAAAACTTTATTTGTGCCGCATTTCCTTCACCTGCACCACGTTAAATGTTCCTTTATATTTTTCAGGGGCGCTGTTTAACGATTTCATTGACCGGCTGCATTCTGAAACGCAACAAAGTAAGCATAACAAGCAGATGGTGTGTACAATTGGGTAGTCACGGTTCAGTTTGGCTTCCGGTTGTCACCGAATGAAGATCAACTTGCTTGCTATCTAACCGAACTCCTGATTGGTCCTCAGTCAAATTACTGTTTTAAGTGAAACTCTCGTGAGCGACCATCTAACCGAAGTTCCGATTGGTTCCTCAGTCAAATTACTATTCGTGAAACCTTTCGTAAGCGACCATCTAACCGAAGCCGTGATTGGTTCCTCAGTCAAACTAGACTGGCCTTGCCAGTGAGCTCGCGGCGTGAGTTGGGTCGAGACCAGAATATAAAATGGCAAGTAGGGAACAAGAGCGGAACTCCCAAGAGAGACTTCCAATTTCTCACCATAAAAATATCACACAGTATAGAGAACTTGGCTTTTGACACCTTGCTCTTTTGACACCTTGATTAAACTAAAAATTATTATTACAACACTTATACACTTGCTTCTTAAAGGTTGAGCGACCCTGCATCTTGAGAATGCGTGACATCTTTTTATGCATGATCGATTATGACAGTTTGACCTTGACTCTTATTTCTAATCAGAGGCCACGATTAATCCAGCCTTCGCTTCACTACTTATGTGTTTTCTTTTATTAACTCAATACGTTTCTTCTATCAGGCTTTCGAGTATTCGTGCTCTGTAACAAATATAAAATTGAAAGCGAGGAATGTCAAATGAGAGATGCTTACAATATTATTGCGGTTTTGTTCACAGTGTGTTCAGTCCATTTGTGACTGCAAACTCAATCCTCAGAATTATTTCGGTGTATTTTTCATTTCTGGTATTCAATGACCATTGCGAAACAAAGGCTACATGATCGAATGAAAGAAACACTTCAACAGGCAATGTACGATACGCAGAAGAATTTTATGAGGCAACAGATGCCATGTACAGAGTAAAGCATAAAGCGTCATTGTTTTACGGCTAAAGCTCACCGTAGCTTTGGTTTCTGTTTTCGCCCTGTTATCTTCCCAAAAGTATTTCGTGTCGCCACAGAAAGTTTCATCGGGACTAAATATTCTTCGGCGACAGCGGTATCCATCAAATATTTGTTTACGGCTATTCTCAAAGCTTCCGCGGTGAACGCGAGCCAAAATCGTTCCCGAAAATCCAGCTTATCCGTGCATATTCCACAGAGCCGCGAGCCAAAATCGTTCCTGAAAATCCAGTTTATCCGTGCATATTCCACAGAACCAAATAGTGTTGAATTTGGATGGGATGCAGTTAACTTTTAAGGCCGATTTTCACTAGTGAAGTAAGCGGAGACGGAGACGGAGACGTAAGACACTTGCGCGCGTATGAAATGTAGCGAACGGAGACGGAAGCGGAGAAGGAAGCAGAACGGAAGGTTTTCTTTTTCTTGCGTCTCCGTCTCCGCTTACTTCGGTTACGTTGCTGTGAAAATCGATTGAACGGAGACGGAGACGGAACGAATCAACCAATCAGAATGCGTCTCCCGAGGCTAAAATACTACTAGTTCCCATGCCCAACGCGTCTTGCCACCAAACAAAAACAAATATGTCATTTAACCTGATTTCTTTTATCAGGTTTTCGAACTGCCCATGGGTTTTCCTCTTCAGAAACATCTCCCTGACCCAAAATCTCTTTGGTTGTCTCTGACAAGCCAGTTCTCGTCTCCTCCTCCGCCGCTTCAAGAACAGGAAAAGAAACAGGAGTAGTTTATCATCGTCGTCCTCCATGTTTACAAAGATGTTGAGGAAAAAATATAAATTTGCGGTTTTAAGCTTGGTTGGGCCCCAGGCCCCCGCGAGCAATTACTATTCGTGAAACCTTTCGTAAGCGACCATCTAACCGAAATCCTGATTGATCCTCAGTCAAAGTACTATTCGTGAAACCTTTCGTAAGCGACTGTCTAACCAAATTCGTGATTGGTTCCTCAGTCAAAATATGAGAGTTTGACACGGCTAAGACCATGCGAAAATGCTCCGTTTAAATATTTGCTTTCAGATCCTCTTTTTATATATTTTTTTTGTTGCCTGCGCGAAATGTAAGTACGTCACGGCATCGTATTCTTCCGGCCACAGCGTTGGAGAGGACTTGGTTCATGCTCTATGCAAATTGCGTTGGAGTCTTTGTACGTGCAAGTCAACAGACCCAGACACAAACAGCTGTGAAGATAAGAACTTGTCAAACTTTGAAAGCGGGTAATGACGCGCCATTAAAATGACATACGGTCAGACCTCACAAGAAACACGAAAACTAAATTGAAGCAACCAAAGCGCGGATCCAGAGCGAAAAAGCGAGAGAAATGTTCTACGACATAACGATGACCAGTAATGTTTGTTTTACTGATGATTATTACCTTTAACTGTTAGTCTTATTGGAAAGCCACATTGTAAAAAAATAACGAGTTACAAAACACTTTTAAATCATATTCAACTGTCATTTTTGGGTTACTGAAATAGAAAAAGCGTGGTGTGGTGTGCTTGGCGCCACTTGTCAGGACAAATGATGTCAATGCTGTCACACATCTAAAATATATTATTTTGTTTTCTAACAGATGGGGTTTTTGTTTCAAAGATGTTAGATGTATAGACCTCTTAGTGCTCGAAGCCATGAAGCTGTTTAATATTTCTGTTTTGTGCATCGCTGTTCTTGTGAAGCTCGTCATCTCTGAGCAGCACTGTAAACCCCAAATCGTCAGCATCAGTGCCCGTTGTGTTGACCGTCGAAAATATTGCGAAGAAATAAAGCCGTGTAAAAATGGAGGCACATGTACCCCAACCGACGGCGAAGAGCGGTACAACTGCGACTGTGTAATGGGATTTGGCGGAGTGAACTGTGAAACCAAACTAAGTAAGTAACTCTGTTATCATTTAAACTGAAATTGTGTGCTGCTGCTGTCATACTCGAGTCAAACCTTGTGCCATGTTTCAGTGACGTCGTTTTGTTGCTGCTGTTCGGGAAGGCATTAGTGTTCGGAAAAGAGTTCGGGAAAGAGTTGTTATGTTCAGCTTAAAGCTTTCTCCAAAGTTCCTATATTTTAATAGTATCTGCTACTAACACCTTTCGATTTGAAACAAAATTGATAAACCGTTTGGTGCGGGAGTACTTGCAGCAGAATGCTTCGGTTTATTCCAATCCCTGTGAATAATTGAAGTAAGAGCTGTATACTCTAATTCTTTTTTTTTTTTTTTTTTTTCTAAATTTATTTCGCAAGTAAGGTTTTGGAAACTATAGTGATTCAAACCAAATAGTGATCCATGTTACATGACGAGAAGCCGTTCCTCAATTCAAGAAAGCGTACAAGTCAGGGTTTCTCTACAAAAAGAAACAGCTGGACGAGAGTCGTACAGTTTGGAGAGACTGTTCTTTTATTTTCTTGGAGATCCGCTGCTTTGACAGATCAGCTCAGTAATGTGGTTGTCTTAAAGTTTTCTAGAGAATCATGATTTAGCAAAACGATGCCTTGTAAAAACAGTATTCAAACCTGCATAAAGCGGGCTGGCTACAGCAACACAGGTTCTGGAGATGTGACGAAGCGAACATTTTATGTCCACAATGAAAAACTAATTATCTGAAGGTGAAGTAATACGAGCAATATTTTCTTGCAAACTTGTCGCGCAACAGAGTTGTGGCCTGTTGTTGCACGTATTACTACCTACGCACTCAACGAAATTTTGTGTTGCGAGTTGTGGCTACATGTTGCAAAAAGTAGACTCGGCTTCTACTTTTGCCGCAACACGAAATTTTGTTGCAGAACAAGTTGCGTGCGTAGGTAGTAATACGTGCAACAACAGGCCGCAACTTGCTACGCAACTTTGTTGCACGACCAGTTGCAAGAAAATATTGCCCGTATTACTTCACTTTAAAGTATGCGTGATTGTCGCTTCCGTCGCCCACCGAGTGCACAGTTTTTCTTTTAGTGTTCGGCGCAGAAAGTATCAATTCAAGCTACATCCGCACTAATGCGTTTTCAAAATTATCCGTTTTCAAAAAGTTCTGTATTTTTCCGTTTATACTATTCCTCCGTTTTCGAGTCGCCCGTCCACACTAATTCGTTTTCATTTGAAAACAAATCTATTTTCGAAAGTCTCCGTTTTCAAAAACCTCCCTTATTTAGTCATCATTTGGACGGAAAGCAAAACGTATAAGAATGTATTCGTTTCTAAACGAAAACGGATCAGTGTGGACGGGCCTTCAGACTGTCCGTTCAATCCAGATGAAAACAATAAAATTACCCATTGGGCTGTACGAAGGGCGTCTGAATGAGTAGATTTTTGGGACTTTGACAACTGTATGTCTGCTCAACACAGGAAGTCCGCTTCATAATTATATGTTTGACTGTAGAACTGCCAAATGAAGTGTGTTTGATCACTAAGCTGTTCTTAGGGTTAGCATAATTGAGCGCAATATTCAACCATTTTTGTGCTACAAAATACAATGCAGTTCCTTCTAGTGTTTCATCGTGTAAAACAACTGCTGACCATCGTAAATGCAATATTAGTGACAGCAGCATTGTTGCAAAGTTTGTCGAGGGCCGTTTTTTCTCAATAGTGATTGAGGTTGCAGTTAACTTGAAATTCGCTTGTTTGTTCTGACTGTGTTGTTCCGTCCCGGAAAATAAAAGGCCAATTTCGTAAATGAAGATTAAGGGCCCGGTCGCACTAGGAAGTTTAGTCGATAATAACTCAGCATCGAGAGCAATACGACGGCTTCTTCAATGTTTGGTAGCAACTTGCTGATACATATTTCTGGTGACAAGCGCTGTTTTCACTTCAAATGAATCAAATGTCGATGTTAATGTCGTTAAAGTTACGAGTGCGACCGGAGCCTAACGTAGACGCGGTTTATCGTGACGGCGGGTTTTAACAGTGAGTGGGAAGATTTGATAGTTTCAATATCGCAATGCGACTCCCATTTGCAAGCGATGTTCATTCTGAACCAAGATCATAACTGTTAAGCCTGCCTCAAAGAGGTGATGGCGAGATTTCTCTATACGGTAAAAAAAAAAAAAAAAAACATAGCCGTGTGCGTAAAAACTAAACACACAGTGAGAAGATAATTGGAAAGGAAATCATTATTATCTGTTAATATCGTGTCTCCCTCTAACTTTTTCTCGAGTCGTGCCCTGTGTGTGTGTTTTAGAGCCCTCGGATGCAATCTATATATTTTCCCATTTTTACTGCCAGTTTGCAAATTGACAACATTTCATGTATTCTAAACAACCAACTTAAAAAAGCAGTTACTCACTCAGCCAGATCTACTCTTTAAACTACGTCTTTGTTTATGCCATCGGCTCAGAGCGTTTAGCGAAAAACAAAACCTGTTTAGCATGAAAAATCACTTACAAATTTCTTTACTACCGCTGCCTTTGAGTTATATCGAATCCTATTTTCATTATGAAGAGTTTACTCGACTTTCCGATAAGTATAGCTATCGGTGTAAGCTTTTGCGCAAAATATGATTTTAGTCAATGGGATGAAGGAAACCTGCATGCATTCCTGGCACCATGTAAACGTCTGTGATGGGTCAGCCTGTCTGTGTCTAAATTGAATTCAGTGGATCTTAATTTTATGGCAATGTACTAAAAACTGCAGGTTACAGGAGTCCTAAGGTCAACAAAATGCACCACTGATATAATTCTAATGTTTTTTTTTTTTTTTTTTTTTCTGTGTAACTAGTCAACCTAAAACTTGAGGAGGTCAAACCGAGGGAGGCAGTTCTGTCAGTAACAGAAACTGGGACTGAATCTCTGTGGCCAGCCTACATCTTCGAACTCATCAATCTAGGAACCAAAGAGCCGCTTGAGTACTACGAGGCTTCACCTCCAGGAGCTGACATCACCAAAATAGTAACCCTGCGTTCTCTTGATCCTGGCACTTCGTACAGTGTTCGTGTCAGACCTGTGAAGGACCACAATAATCGTGTGAATTGGATCGATGAAACTTCATTCGACACACCTGGTGAGTACAAGGAACGCTACAAATTCTTAGACCGAACTAGAATTAGGGGTTGTACTATTGCTCTATAACATCTGGTTGAAAACTTAGCATGTACCTGCATAATTATATGTTTTATCGTAAAATCCCTCGATACTTATCTCTCAAGAAATCGGCTTTGAAACCTAATCTGTGATATCCGCCTGAAAAAATTGTGAAAATTTAGAAGTCGTATGGTTCGGCTTGCGCGTTCGTGTCTTATTTTGACATCAAATTATAGACTGTTTTCAAACTAATCTCGCTACGAATTCTTGTTTGTTTTGTTTGCTTCGTGCTTATTTTTTCTCTATATAATTTTCAGTCAAGTTATAATCAGGTGCAATATTCCATGTTACCTAGTTTCTCTGCCACTAGTCAAGGTATATACAGTGGAACCTCCCGTAAGCGACCACCCTTCGTTCAGCAAGTGGTCACTTACGGAAGGTGATCGCTTACGGGCATTTCTTACCATGGGAACCCTAAAAGAGATCCAGCTTTGAGCCACAACCAGTGTCAAATAATACAGTTTTAGTGAGTGAATAACACCTTGAGTTTTAAAAAATCAACCTTGTGTCCTGTTGCACGTTGCATTACATATGTTGGTGTTTAGTCCGGTCCGGTTTCTGCAAGAGAATTAGTCCTTACTCAGAAAATTACTCTTTGGGAGCACAGGGTGGGGTAAAAAAAGATAGAAAAAAATCAAACGGTCAACCTCAAAGGTGGTCGAGGGCCTGTCGCTCACGAGAGGTTTCACTAATAGAAGTTAAACTGAGTGACCAATCGGTCATTTGGTAAGTGGAGGTGGTCGATTACGGGACCAGTACATTCTCGTTTCTCTGCCACCAGTCGAGCTATATAACTCCAATGTATTTTAGTTTCTCTGTCACCAGTCAAGCTATATAACTCCAGTGTATTCTTGTTTCTCTGTAACCAGTCAAGCTATATTTAACTCCAACGTATTCTTGTTTCTCTGCCATCAGTCAAGCTGTATAACCCCACTGTATTATCTTTGCTCTGTCACCAGTCGAGCTAAAGGTCGAGGAGACTGAAAAAAGGCGGGCAGTGCTGTCAGTCATGACTAGCAACAGCACTGTGTGGGCTGGTTACGACATTGAACTCACCAATCGCAAAAACATGACGATAACAGATCAGTTTTACGGTTTTGCGCAGCCAGGAAACGTCACCAGAATGAATCTATCGTCTCTTGATCCATGGACTGAGTACAAAGTTCGAGTCACGCCTACGAAGGACGACAAACAAGTTAAGAAGTGGAGCAATGAAATTTTATTCAAGACTCTTGGAAGTGAGTACACGAATTATTGGTACTACAGATAGTTGGACAAGGTTATAAAATAGGGGTTGCAACGGTTCACAAGAAAGATCAGCTCATTAAGATACTTTTTATTCTTGTTTCAGCGTGCCGGTTTAGGCATTTAGGCCATGTTGGCCAGGTTGTGTTAAAGTTGTTTTAGGGTGCATTTGTGCTTGGACTATTCCGTCTATTCCTATTCCGGAATAATTATACGGTAAACGTGTTCTTTTGGGATCTGTAGTCTGATTCCGGAATCAGCGGAATATTATTTCGTCCTTTCTCCTCCCGATAGCAGAATTGACAGAATAGCAGTTTATTCGGAATGGACAGAATAGCCCGTAATCGTGTTCTTTTTTTCAAGTCAGCTACATTCCTTTTTCGGAATAGCGGAAAGTCTGCTGTTTTTGTTCAGTGTATTCCGTTATTCCTATTCCTGAATTTCTTTAATGATCCAGGAACTTCTGTTATCACTCCCTATAATCGACTATACCGGAAGAGAGTTGCATGCGGTTTTTCCAGACGTTTCCCTGTTCAAAGCCATAAAAAGATGTGTGCTGACCGCATAGAGCAAACGAAGCCTTTGTGTAATCGTTCTATAGATTCAGAATTTAAAATCGTATTGGCATTTTGCATAGGTTCTAAAACTCGTCCCTTGGTTGAGAAATTCGCAAAAGTCGCGTTCCCGAGAGAGTCCCATGCGGTTTTGCCAGACGTTTTCCTGTTCAAAGCCATAAAAGGGTGCAAATTCTTTGTGTGCTGATTTTGCTGATGTGTGCTGACCGCATAGAGCAAACGAAGCCTTTCCGTAATCGTTCTATAGTTTTAGAATTTGGAGTGTGCTCGAAAAGTATGGAATTTACAGCAACGATGTTTATGCTATATGTAGCAAGAAAGTGTAGGCAGCATCTCACTTCCATTATGAAACTCCTAATATATTTTAAATTTCGCGACGACAGTTCCAAAAATATGAAGGCACGTTGTGGGTCTTGTGATGTTGTACAAGGCAAGCTTGCACAACAGTCGCCAAGGATGTCTTTTAAGCTCGGAAACAGAGTTGTCACTGACGGATCTAGTGGGAAAGGGGAGTCATTAATTTTCTCGAAAAATCATTCCAAGACTTTGGGGCTTCAAATTTCACGGGCATGCAAATGTTCTGTTTATTTTGCTTTAACGAACTGAGAAACAGGTGGCTGTTAGTGGGGGATATGCAAATTTACTTTTACGTTGTGACAGTTGCTTATTGCAAGTCTTCCTACACGATTTGAATAAAAATTTAGGTATGATTAATCCAGAAAATACTTTGAACTCTCCTCTATCGCTAGAGTGAAAAATTCTCAGCTTGAGTTTGCTTTACTAAGAGAATTTAAAACTTTTCAGTTCTGTGCGAATTAGTATCTTCGAGAGTTCGTAAAAATGGTTTACGGTGGCATATTTCTACCGAATGAAACAAGTAAATATTAAGCCAAAGAAATTGGATAGCCGATACATACCAGAACTTGGCAGATAATATCACCACAGCCGAGGAGTTTAAATTCACGCGACGCCAGAACTCGGTCGGCAGTCGCGCTGATTTGTTTCGAATTGAAAGATCCAACAAATCATTTTCATTATTCACATAATCAACTTACAAGATATTTTGCCAAAACATTAACAACTATGATTCCCACGGAATAAATAGCACTTTAGCAGCCCGTATCATTGTGCCATGGTCTGCAGTCCCGAATATTATCGACGAACCTCTGGTTCCGAATATAATCGCAGTTTCGTTGTGAGTTCCGTGTTCTTCACAAACTGACCATAGTTTCTTTCTGGTTCCGACTGCGCGACTGGCCGTCTGTTTGTCGATTTATGTGTTACCTTACACATTCCATAGCATAGTGTCTACTTGCGCAAGCGCAGTGGACACAAACTGTCGTAAAGTTTGTGTATATGCCATTTATTATTTTATCGAACTACAAAATCTCAAATTTTGAACTAAATTCGACCCTGGAAAACGAGAAGTAAGCTGGACGTGAGCCGCACGGGTTAGCAATGTTTTAGACATTTTACAGTATTACTGCTTCGACCCCTCTCCCCCTCCCTCCCCCTTGTCAAATACATGAGTAAAATACTTTGACTAGAGTGCACTTTGTCCATGGCGATAGTGAAAGAATGGCTGTCAATCCGCAATAATGACTAGATCTTTAAATAGTTCAATGCTTTTTCCCTCTGCTTATCTGAATAGCACGCAAAACAAAATGATGTCTACCACTGTTGTATAGACAAAACACAAATTTTGAAGTGCTGAGGCCAAACATTTGTAACTTTTATAGACGTTTGTGACCTGGATAAGCCGTGCAAAAATGAAGCGAAGTGTTCCTCAACTGATGATGCCAAACGGCGCTACAAGTGCGACTGTATTCTTGGATATGGCGGAGTAAAGTGTGAAGAGAAACTCAGTAAGTAATTCAGTTAAATTTAAATGGTTAAGGTGTTTCTATTACTATTAATTCCTGTTATCTGGTTTTCCTGCTGTTGTTTGAAAAAGCATAGAAGAATTTGGAAAGTTTCACGCTTCCGTCACCCATCGAGTGGACAATTTTTCTTTTGACATGTTTGTGCTTATGCTTATGCGCTAGTGAAGACAAGGCCTTAAGAGCTTGCAACTTTTTAAAACATATATTTTTATAGCAAAGGACATCTTGATAAAGCTGCAAAATGAAAATAAAAATGTGCTAAGCTGTTTGCCGCGTCGATAATAGGTAAAGTGAGAACTCAACCAGTCCAAAGAGTTTATGATCAAGATGAAAAAGCATTCAGAAAACACAGCAGTGCACATGCAGCCTATACCGTATTACTTTCGGTGTTTCGTATTTTTTGTTTTGTTTTGTTTTTCTTATTTGTGCATGGAAGCAAGAGATTTTTTGTGTTTCTTTTTTAGTTTAGTTAATTCCCGGAATGGACCTATTAGCTTTCTGCGTTTATATTAGTTTCAGTTGAGAACCACGCTTGGATTAATGAGGGTGTTATTACAGAATAGTTTGCCGTCTGTAACCAGATTAAATTCATTGGATCTTTGTGTTATAGAAAAAGAAGTAGTTCTTAAAAGCAAAGGCTGACTTCAAAGTCAACGAAAATGCGCTATTGATATAATATCCAATGTATTTTCGTCTGTCACCAGTCAGCCTGAAGGTCGAGAAGATCGCACCTAGGGAGGTAGAGCTGTCTGTGATAAAACCTAAGAACTCTCATTGGGCAGCCTACATCATTAAGCTCGTGAATCTCAGAACCATGAAGCCGCTTGAGTCCCAGCATTTGGTAAAGTCAGAACCTGACGTCACCAAAATAAACCTAGATCGTCTTGATCCTGGTACGTCGTACAGTGTTCGTGTCAGACCTGCTAAAGATTTCAAGGAACCTGAGAAATGGATCGATGGAGCTTCATTCGAGACACCTGGTGAGCACGCGATTTTTTTCTATCGATCAATTTGATTATCTTCAGGGTACAGTTCAGATAGTTACACCCTGTTAGCAATTAACAAATAAACCAGCTTCAAGCGTGCTCCGTTCAGAAATAAAGCACGCAGCAAGTGACGAGAGCACGAAAGAAGTGTAGGGAGAAACGCGAGCCGAAGGCGAGCGTTTTTCCCCACTTCTTGAGTGCTCTCGGCACTTGCTAAGTGCTTTATTTCTTAACGGAGCACGCTTGAAGCTGGTTTATTTGTTTTATAACATAGAACTTCAAAACTTTCACAATAAAACTGTCTGTATTCATCAAAATTGTTGGAATGCTAACAGCGATGAAAAAACAGATTCTCCTAAACGGCTCGGCGGTCCGAATTGCCAAGTCAGTATATTTTCGCTTCAATTTTTCAACCAGGCCGTCTGTTATATAAAATTAGACAACATCTCACAGTAAAGAACTATATTTCCTGTAGAACTTTGGACTGCAAGTACATGAAATCGTACAGTCGGCTAGTGCATCAAATGCAAATTTGAAGGGAATTAACAAATGCTCCAACGGCCGACTCGAAAATTGTGTGAATGAAAACTTACCGATTTCTTGACTCTACCTCGTAGTACAATCATTTGAAGTCCGTCCGAAAATTCTTTAATCATTTTTTTCAGTCACATCGTCGGAAATTCTTTCTCTTGCATCACTACAAACACGTCTGTTCGTCTGTCTTCGCCGTTCATGTTCAGTGATTGCTCACGGCTGATCTTCTTCAACTGAATGATTTGCTCTCTCCTTCCTTGTTGAAGCATTCAACTTCATTCAAACAACCCACTGATGTAATTGTGACTCCCAAGTATGCTGTACTTAGGGACAGTGCTTAAACCGAGTCGCTTTCCACGACGCTGACAAGAAACTTGCCGTTCTTCGACATAGATTTTCCCTCTCCAAACTGCTGAAGTGCTTTTTGATGAGGTCACGTTCTTTACCGATTCACGGTGAACCGTACTACTACCACTACGGTGCCTTCACTTGAAGCCAAATTTTATCTCGAAGTTGGGCATTGGTGACTCCATTCTCGCATTATTTTCTCTTTTTTTGCCAGAGGATGACGTAAGCGTGGTTTATAACTTATAAACCACGGGTAAGTGTGGTTTATACTCTGGCAAACCACGGTTTTCGACCAATCAGCGCGCGGCTTGTATCGTGACTGTGAAAGTTTTGAAGTTCTATGTTATAAAACAAATAAACCAGCTTCAAGCGTGCTCCGTTCAGAAATAAAGCACTTAGCAAGTGCCGAGAGCACTCAAGAAGTGGGGAAAAACGCTCGCCTTCGGCTCGCGTTTCTCCCTACACTTCTTTCGTGCTCTCGTCACTTGCTGCGTGCTTTATTTCTGAACGGAGCACGCTTGAAGCTGGTTTATTTGTTAATTGTACCATATTAACATTCTTTTTGTTTTGTCAATCGTCGTCTCGTTCATTCTCAAATGTCGATGATGCCGATGTGTGCGCCAGATTGCGTCAGTCGAACACCGCACCTTATCAGTTATTTTCTTCTGACCGCTGCTAGAAAAGTTAAAATTAAATAAATAAATAAATAAATAAATAAATAAATAAATAAATAAATAAATAAATAAATAAATAAGCAGGAAATTTAGTGTCTATATAATAATCTGTGAATTTCTTGGCTTGGAAACTTGAGAATCGGGGGTCCCTGTGGCTATTAAATGCAAAACTGTGCTTCGATCACAAAAATTTGGAAAACTATATAACTCCAATGTATTCTCGTTTCTATGTATTAAACTAGTGCAACTATATAACTACACGATATTCTCGTTCGTCTGTCACCAGTCGAACTAAAGGTCGAGGAGATTGAGGAGAGGCAGGCAGTGCTGTCAGTCATGACTAGCAACAGCACTCTGTGGGCTGTTTACGACATTGAACTCACCAATCGCAAAAACTTGACGACAACAGCTCAGTTCCACGGTGTTGTACAGCCAGAAAACGTTACCAAAGTGAACCTGGCTCATCTTGATCCAAACACTAAGTACACAGTTCGAGTCACGCCAAGGAAGGACGACAAACAACTTGAGTAGTGGAGCAGCAAAATTTCATTCGAGACTCTTGAAAGCGAGTACACGGCTTCTTTACACTGTTGATAGATAGACACAAGAATGAGTAGACATTAACATCTCATTCACTTTTGTCTGATCGCGTTTAGTCATTTCCAGGCTTGTGATTAAGTTGTGCTGGCTTTTTTTATGAAGAATGTGTTGGTATGATTGTTGCTCAGTTGAGAACTGTGCAATTTGACATGGTATTATTGTGCGAGAGTTTTAATAGTATGAACGTGAATAGTATGACGTACTAGGCACGCTTGCATGACAGTCACGCAAGAGTCGCTAATTAACCTGGAAAAAGGGGTAGTCACGGACGGATCTAAATGGCAGTCAGTATCCCCTCCCAAGTCTCGCTCTTAAAACTAATTTCAAGATTTTGCGACTTCATTTCACCGGGATGCAGAATATCCTGTTAATTTTCCTTTGATGAACTGGGAAACAGCTGGCTGTCAGCTGCAGGTTGGGGTGGGAAATATGCAAATTTTCTTTTATCTTGTGGCAGTTGCTGATTGTAAGTCTTCCTGTGCGTTTTGAATAATAATATACATGTGATCAACCAAGAAAAAAAACAGAGCTCCAGTAGTCTCAAATTACAAAAAGTGCCGCAAAGTTCATGTATATGCCATTTACAATTTGAAATTATAAACCCACAAATTACATTCGACATATCCTAGGCAACAGAAAGTAAGCTGGACGTGAACCACACGCGTTTATTTTAGACATTTTCAGTATTACTGCTTCATCCTCCCATCTTTCCTCCCCCATTTCCCAAACGAAACCCTCTTGAGTGTGCAGTCTCGCCAAGTTTGTTCTGGCCGCTTAGCGTTTATCGATAACAAGGTAAGTATATTAGAGAGTTGTGCAGTCCATAAGGCGATAGCTAATTTCACTTGTAGTTGTGTGTAAAAAGCGCAACACAAACAGAACTGTATTTTATGTTTCAGCTTATCCTTCTTTCACCAAAGCACCCAAAAATGTTACTTACCTGGTAATCGGGGAAAGTATAACGATTGAGTGCGTTGCCTCCGGTGAACCTAAACCGACCGTTAATTGGACAGGATCCCTGTTGCTACTGCCAGAGGGTAGAAGCCACCAACAAGATGGCAGACTCAGCATAAACAAAGCAAAGATCAACGATTCAGGAACCTACACCTGCACAGCAACAAATAAACTAGGAGTCATCAGCAGAACCACAGAGCTTGTTGTACGCCTTCCAGGTAAATGTTTTCATGTTTTTATAAGTTAATGGTTTATAGGAGTCCCAAGGTCAAGTCCAATGTAGTATTGTTTCTCTGTAACCAGCTCGGCTGAAGTTTGAAGGGACCAAACCGAGGGCTGTCGTTGGTTGATTTGACTAACAGAACTTCCTCGATTCATGGATGGGGGGCCAGGAGACGTCATCAGAATAGACCTTTCTAAATACTTTGGGGGAGTTGTCTTGGCAATTCTTGGGCCTGTGACGTTTTTGGGAAATTACTGACAGTGAAATCAGAAGCAAGATGCACAGGAGTAGACAGTACAAGGATGCTTTTAAAATGTGAAATAGAAGATAAGGACGAGTCATTAATGAGCTGAAAAAGAAAGGATTGTCAGGGACAGATTGGGCGGGGTCTTGCGAAAATTAGCCATTGTCACGTCTTATTTCTTTTTGTCGTCCTTATTTTGTTTTCTTTCTCCATCTTACTTACTACTTATTCTTTACTAAAGCTTCCTAGTTTGATTGTTCTTCTTTCCTTTTTATACAGGGAATTGCGACTTCGACAGGAACTTATGCGGATTCAACCAGGATTCGGACGATACATTTGACTGGACCAGACGATCGGGTCCTACACCATCTCGATACACTGGACCAAGTGGTGACCACACTGGAGGAGGTGAGAAGGATATAATACATTTTCCTTTTTGAGGAAAGGGAAGGGGAGAAGGTAATTGGTTATGCTGAAGTCAGGGGGAAGCCGTGACAGATGCAATAAAGAAACACCAACTTTACACCCTCCCCGTGGGGAAGGTATTAAGAGCCTGTCCAGGAGAGGACCAGGCAGGGGCGACACATGCCATCTCACCGATTTCAATGAAACTTGGCCAGTTTGAAGGGTTCACCCTAAAACTTCAAAACCCAAAGTGGCTCGCTTTTTGAAATTTTCCGGGGGGAGTTAGACCACCCCCCTGGTTTTCAAGGGGAAAATGGGGAAAATCTACCAGAGTTAAGCGCATAAGTAGACAGCTCGCACATGCACATAATACAAAAGATTTTATTTTTTTTCACATGAGCACTTATACTACCTTTGTGAGTTCACAACATAAGTTTTGTGCCATATGAATAATTGCCTGCCAATCAATGCTGGTTAATTATTATAGGTAGCCAGGCTTTTTCCAAAAAGTTGAAAATTGGCTATTTTGAGCTCTATTATCTCTAGTTTGCATCCTGCTATGGAAATAAGGCTTATATCCCAGTTGAGACCAATCTTAATTCTTCTCAAATCATTAAAAATATTTTTGGGCTCTTTAATATTTCCGACACAAACATTGATTACAAAACATCACCGAGCGTATCCAAATGAGGTCTCATGAAACTCTCTCTGCTGACTCTTCATACGAAAATCCGTTTTATTTTGCTAGAAAAGTCACCAAAACTTCACCAAGGTATTCCAAGAGATACTCCAGGCAATACAATTTATCAAATTTGGGAAACATGATATATGAGCACCAATCAACGCATATCAATCACTTACCATGTTTTTTTTGTTTTGTTTTGTTTTGTTTTTTGTTTTTTGTTTTTTTTGCAAATAAAGAATTCACTAGGATCTAAACGTATACTCTATCGTATACGTATACTCTATCGATTCTTCTTTAACTTGTTTAGCCCTTAAACAGCCACGGGGCGAGGACGTGTAATGAAACGCTAATTAACGTGTTCAAATTGTATCATTTTTCACCAGCATGGATTTTGGCTATTTGTACACGCACAAAAAACCTTGACTCGATTGAATTGTCACTTGAGATTGATCTTTTCTGCTTCATTTTTAAATACAGCAAGCATTTGAAAACCATTGCTTTTCTAAACAGTCGTTGAGAAACTTTACAAATCCTAGTGTTCATAGAGTGCGTTATCTGCAAAAACACAGCACCCATGAGATTGCAATCTGTGATTATAAAACAGAATACAAATAATGCAATGGAAACAAGCTCTAAAGGGAACTAGATTGACTTCATCGGCGTGGAGAAGTACATATTGTTGCGGAGCAGATTTTATGGGGACTCGCTTCTAGCCTTGTTGACTTCTTTACTCGTGAATCTTGGCTGAGCTCTTGAGCTTCGAACGGAGAGCTCGGGCTCCGACTCTAACTGAACTCTGCGCTGCAAGCTAGCGGTTAAGTTTAGGGAGTACACACAGCGGTTACAAACTTCCTTTTGGGTAAACAACTAAATTAGATAGCAAAACCACGATAAAGTCAGAATGGAAAAGGGTGAAAATGTAGTAGGGCTAAAGTTAGCTTCCAGACCACCGCGGCCAGGAGCAACCGAAAGGGAGGCCGAGAAGAGAGTTGGAGGAGAAAACCGTGTGCTTTTGTAGTCGGTAGAGTTTTGAGTCTGTGTTCTCGTTCGAATAAAAGCCGTTCAGACGTTGAGTTTACGAGTGCAACATTTGGCGACCCTGCCAGGACCAGCAGCGTGGCGAGGATTCGAGATTTTGTGGCTTGGTTCATCGAGAATGAATACGACTCGACTCCGAAGTAAACAGTACGATCAAGGTTGTGGTTGATATTTGTCGGAAGAGCAACCAAGCTGGAACAAGCAAAGTTACTGCTGCTGATGAGTACCGCGATACTATTATTGAAGATGGCTGATGTTGAGGAGGTGCAGATTAAAATTACGGCAGCTATTTGTGATTTGGACGAACCGAAATTACGAGAACTGCTCGGCGAATTGAAGATCGCCATTTCCCCCCGAACAGAAGAGTAGATGGGCGATGATTCAGTTATTTCACAAGTTCCTCGAAAAGGAGGAACCCAATTTGGAAGCTTTACAGAAACTGGCGGCTGAAATCACTTTAAAGAAATCAGCGGAAGTGGGAGTAAAACAACAACTGGACGAATCACTTCCAGTGAACACAGAAATTAAAACCGAGGCGAAATCCGGGGTTTCAGTCCCATTGTTGCGAAGAGATTTCAAGATCTCGGGTCAGGTCGGCGATAGCACTCAAAAGGACCGCCTTAGTTTCTCCAGTTTGGTACACCAAATCGAAAGTGGATTGGGCAGGGGTTATCAAGAGAAAGAAGTGATAGAGGCTGTGATTAAGGCAATAAACCCGGCTCTCTGACTAAGGAGTTACTTAGAAGGGAAACCAAACCTGACCCTGGCCAACGTAAGGCGAATTCTCCGCTCTCACTATCAGGAGAAGGCAGCAACAGAACTGTACCACCAACTCAGTTCAGCTGCCCAGGGACCAAAAGAAACTGCCCAAGATTTCCTAATTCGTTTACTCGACTTGAAACAAAAGGTACTCTTTGCCTCCAAAGAGGCAGACTCTGGCTTACAGTATGACCCAGCTTTGGTACATAACATGTTTCTGCATTGCTTGCTAACAGGATTCCAGAGTGATAACGTAAAAAGTGAGATGAAGCCCCACCTCCAAAATACCGCCTTGAGTGTCGAGGAACTTTTTGAGAAACTGAATGCAAGTGTGAATAGTGAAACGGAGCGTCAACAGAAATTGGGGTTGCAGTCGAAGACAAAACTAAACTCGGCCCAACTAATAGGAACCGGGAGAGAAAGTGATGGAGCAAACACTGTTAAAGGAAGTGAGAGAACTCAAAGCAGAGATCGCAGCAGTGAGAGAGACAGTCAATAACACAGGAGAAGAAAGGGAAAGGCGTAGATGGGGAAGGCCTACATGGATACGGGGCTGCCGAACTTGCCAACAGCGGGGACAAGATGACTGCTCCCATTGCTTCAAGTGTGGAGGGAGCGGCCATTACGGTCGACACTGCAGAACACCAAGGAATCAGCCACCCCAGAAGGAAGGGCCGGGAAACGACCAGAGGTCACACCCGCGGGACAGGGTGTGACCACACATGAAGAACTGTCCCCTCTTTGTGTGAACTGTGGAAGAAAGGAAGAGGCTGTACCATTTAACCAGTGTAGTTCAAGCAAGCTGGAGGAACAGAAAAGGACCAAGCATGAAGGACCGCAGGTGAAGAACATGTTTGCCTGCCATGTGACCCTCAGGCAACAAGGAAAACTCACGAAATTGGTTGGAGAGAAATGTATAGTAAATTGCACTATTCAAGGGGAAGAAACTGAAGCCTTATGGGACACCGGTGCTCAAGTGAGTGTAGTATCTAAGACTTGGCAGGAAACCCACCTTCCCTGCGAAAGGATAAGAAACAATGGAGAATTGTTGGGGAAGAAAAGGAATTAAACCTTGAAGCCATGAATGGCACAGACATTCCCTATGTTGGGTGGATTGATGTCAAGTTCAATCTTCCAAGTATGGAGAATGATGAGTCAGAAGGAATGAGAGTACCAATGCTAGTAGGACAGAACGAGCAAGAATACCCCATCATTGGATTCAATGTGATAGAAGAGGTGTTAAAAACTCATAATCCACCATCCACACTGGTGGGCCATAAAAAACTGCTGAAAGCTTTCCCATCAGTAGACAGGGTCAAGGTAAAACCTCTGATAAACCTCATCCAAAGTAGGACACAGGAAGCAGATATAGAAACTGTGAGGATGGGAAAGTATGATGTCACTATTCCAAAGGGTGGAACATCGAGACTAAAATGCAGAGCAAACTTGGGAGTGGTCAGAGAGGATACACCAGTAGTGTTCGAACCCAAAGACGAACCTGTAATCCCAGAGGGGTTAGAGGTACGTGAGGAACTGAGCAAGATTTCTCCCTTCTGTGGTCATGTGACCATCACAGTCAGCAACAGGACAAACAGGGACATAACCCTTCACAGGAAAACGGAACTTGGCCAGCTCCACCTGGTAAAGTCAATTATACCTGTTCCTGTTCCAGAGCCTCAGACCCAGAGCGATACTCAGCCAGAGGAATCGAAGGAAGCCCAGACACCAGACAAGCGAGAAGAAGATTGGGAGCCCCCAGTGGATGTAAGCCACTTGGAGACCGAAGAACAAAGAGTTATGGTGAGAGAACTCTTAAGAGAAGAAGCTGGTGCCTTTGCACGGGATAGGGATGACATTGGGTGTGTTGAACACCTGGAGCTAGACATTAAGCTGAAAGATGAACAACATGTGCAGAGGGCATACAACTCCATACCAAGGCCACTGTATGGGGACGTTAAGGAGTACCTGGAGGACCTAATTAACCGAAATTGGGTGACCAAGTCCCGATCCGCATACTCGTCACCTATGGTATGTGTGTGAAAGAAAGATGGGAGCCTAAGGTTGTGCATCGACTATCAAGCCTTAACAAGAAGACACACCCAGACCGCCAGCCAATCCCACGGGTGCAAGACATCCTCAATGGACTAGGAGGGAACACTTGTGGTTCTCAGCCCTGGACCAAGGCAAAGCCTACCATCAGGATTTATGTCTGAAAAGAGTCGCCCTTTAACTGCATTAATCATTCCCTGGGGGTTGTACCAATTGAAGCGGATCCCATTTGGCCTCATGAACGCTCCGGCTGCATTTCAGCGTTGCATGGAGGAGTGTCTGGAGGGACTGCGGGACAGGATGTGCATTCCATACCTTGATGATGTGCTTGTGTATAGCCAGACATTCGAGGAACATGTCTCTAACCTGAGACAAGTGCTTCGACGCCTCCAGCAGAATGGCATTAAGCTAAAACCCTCCAAGTGCGAGCTCTTCAAGCGCAGAGTCAGGTATCTTGGTCGCATCGTATCGGCGGATGGGTACACCATGGATCCAGCCGATACCGCAGCAGTTCACACTCTTAAGGACAAGAGACCCAGCACAGTGGGTGAGCTTCGGAAGCTTCTAGGATTCACTGGCTGCTACAGGCAATACATCAAGGATTTCTCCCGCGTTGCCAAACCACTGTATGATTTGCTATCTACACCAGGCCAAACAAAAGGCGGGGAAAAGAGTAACCCCACCTCCAATTCCAGAGGTAAAAAAAGACAGCACAAGGGACAGCTGGCCAACAGCCAGGCCATCACGTGGACAAACCACCACCAGGCACGACTTGAATCACTACTCGACTTGCTGACACAACCACCTGTAATGGCATACCCAGACTTTGAGTGCCCATTCATACTCCACACAGATGCCTCACAGGACGGCCTGGGTGCAGTCCTATATCAAGAACAGGGTTGAGAACTGAGGGTCCTGGGCTACGCTTCCAGAACCCTAACACCAGCCGAGAAGAATTACCACCTTCATGCCGGAAAATTGGAATTCCTTGCCCTCAAGTGGGCTGTAACCGAAAAGTTTCGGGACTACTTGTATTACACCCCATCATTTGTGGTATACACTGACAACAATCCACTAACCTATGTCCTGACATCTGCTAAACTGAATGCCTCAGGACATCGGTGGGTTGCTGAGCTGGCTGATTTCAACTTCACGATCAAGCACCGCCCAGGGAAAACAAACACGGATGCAGATGTCCTCTCCAGGATACCTTTGGACCCAACGGAGTACACTTTAGAGGTTAACAGGGAGACCATGGCAGCGACCATCCAAGCAGTGACAGCGCAGAGGAGGGGTACTATCCCATGGATCACAGCGGTAACAGCCACATGTACTCCAAATCCAGAACCTGTAGTTTCAGAACTGTACCTCAAACAACTCACCCCGGATGAGGTACGAGCAGCACAACAAGAGGATCAGGCAATTTCTCAGCTCCTGCAGTACAAGAACAGAGAACACCGACCCAGTACCCAAGAACGCAGAGGCAAGAGTTGAGGAGTGACCGCCTTGGTACGAGAGTGGAACAAGCTCCATGTTCACCGGGACGGGGTCCTGTGGCGACAGACCAAGACTAGATCACAACTAGTACTCCCAGAGCAATTCAAGGCACTGGTATATCGGGAACTTCATACAGAGATGGGCCACCTTGGCTGCGACAGAGTTGTTGATTTAGCCCGGTCTCGATTTTATTGGCCCCACATGCAGGAAGACATTGAACATTTCATCACCAAGAAGTGCAGGTGTATTCAACAGAAGAAGCCTCCAATTAATACACGAGCACCCATAACTCCAATCACTACAACAGCCCCCTTTGAGATGGCTGCTATCGACTTCCTGCACCTGGAAAAAAGCAAGCGGCGATTTGAGTACATCTTATTAGTGGTGGACCACTTTACCCGATTTGCGCATGCTTATCCAACTCGGAACAAATCAGCGCGAACCGTGGCTGAAAAGATCTTCAATGATTACATTCCCCGGTTTGGTTTCCCATCCCGGATCCATCATGACCAAGGGGGTGAATTTGAAAATCACCTCTTCCGCCAGCTGCAAACATTAACTGGAGTAACCAAGTCCCGGACCACCCCCTACCACCCCCAGGGGAATGGCCAGGTGGAGAGGATGAACCGCACACTGTTATCTATGCTCAAAACACTGCCAGAGACCAAGAAGTCAAGATGGGACGAATCCCTCAACAAGATGATTCACGCCTACAATTGTACAAGGCATGAGACGACAGGATACACCCCCTTTTACTTGCTATTTGGTCGAACACCACGACTTCCAATTGACTTGTTGTTTGACTTAACACCGGAAAAACAGTTTGGGAGCTATCGGGATTACGTACAGAAATGGCAGACTGACATGAGACAGGCCTACAGTGTGGCTGCCAGCAACGCCCAGAAGACAGCATGACGGAGAAAATCCTACTTTGACAGGAAGGCATCAGGTGCAGTCCTTCAACCAGGCAGTCGAGTCCTGATACGGAATTTCACTGAACGAGGAGGACCGGCCCGGTTACGCGCCCATTGGGAACCAGTGACCTACCTCGTAGTGGAACGGATGGGAGACAATAGCCCCGTCTACAAAGTTAAGCCAGAGAATACTGATTGCAAAGTCAAGGTGTTACACCGGAATCTCATGTTGCCCTGTGACGCACTTGAACCATATGAACCCCCAGACCGCCCGAAGAGGACACTTCAGAAGAACGAACGAGTAAAGCCACCAGCGAGAGCTCGGACAAATCCCGAAAGTTCAGATGAAGAAGATGGGCCCAGCAGAGAGATAATGAGGGATGTGCCGGAGGACACTACAAGCACATCTCCATTGGTCGAAGACGAAACGCCTCAAGAGGACATGATACAAGACCACACTGAGGAGGACCAGACCGGGGAACTGGCAGACGAGGTGGTTGCGGAGGTTACAGGAGGACCGGACTCTGCAGAGTCGAGTGACGGGGAGGACGAGGATGGTAAGACAAATGGGAGGCCACAACGCCAACGACAACCACCACGGACGCTCACCTATGACTCTCTCGGAACTCCAGAGTACCAACGGATTTATCTGGGGATCAATGCTGTCCAGGTGCAACTAATGGTCCCGGCTGTTTTCCCTCTGTTAGGATATTGGAACCCACAGCCAATATCATTCCCACCATATGCAGTCTATTACACCTCTCAGTGAGCATCGAGTGCTGACAACCAGAGAAGTGGGGACTAACAGTTCCCGCCTAATTACTATTGTATTCGCCCAGACCAGAAAGAGGGCTGACTAGGATTGTCGAGCAAGAACGTATAATGTTGCCACACCATTCAAGCTGACCAGACGGAATAACAGAAATCAGCAGGTTTCTTATCAGTATGAAGTTCCGATTGGCGAGGAGGTCGGAGCTGCTGAGGGGATCTAAGCCCCCCAAAACTGTGTATTTCTAAACTGTTGATGTTAATTGATCAATTGCTGATTTATCTAGAACAAGAAGCAAGGACTGATCCAAGGATTTGCAATAGGTTATATAGGACTGATCACCCCGCCAATAGCAATACAACCGAGGACACATTTGTCCTCCATTGCTTACAACTTTAGAAATAGGTGATTAGCAGACGTTTAAGTTAATTTGTTTACTTGGACTAGTATTTTTTTTGTCTCATCTATACAATGAGGGATGCACCCTGATTTTTCAGGAGGAGGAGAGTGTAGTAGGGCTAAAGTTAGCTTCCAGACCACCGCGGCCAGGAGCAACCGAAAGGGAGGCCGGGAAGAGAGTTGGAGGAGAAAAAATGTGCTTTTGTAGTCGGTAGAGTTTTGAGTCTGTGTTCTCGTTCGAATAAAAGCCGTTCAGACGTTGAGTTTACGAGTGCAACAGAAAGTACTTCCGCGGCATAGGCGACTGTAAAGGCCCCTTACGGTGTCTGTGCATCACGATGCCGTGCAAATACTCGGCAGCTTGCTCAAATCGTGCAGGTAAAGCGGACCGACAGACACGTTCGTAGCGAACCTGGCGTTATGCCTTTCCTGTGGTTTGTGATGCACACGCAAATGCTTTGCTGACCTCATTTATGAACTATGCTCCTCTAGGGCTATTGTAATCCTTGGTCCGAAGGTCAAGTTTAAGCTCTTCCGTTTGCAAATACAAGTTCGCTCCAGGATAGTTGAAATATTATTCTTTATAATAAACTTCCAAATTGTTCCGAATTGTCCCTTGACAATATAACTTGGATCGACAAAGGATCTATGTGTGAAAGTTGGACGCCATGAAAGAATTTGAAGCTGACGTTTTGAGCGCTAGCCCTTCGTCTGAGCAAATAACAATGGTTTCAAGTGTCAACTCATTGTTTGTAGCGTGGAAACTTCATTTACGTGTGTTTTTTTAGTTTTTTTTTACGTGCGTCATTGCAACACGTGGACGTGCTTTGGTATAAGAGCTCCTATTTACAGATCACCCGACCATTCGCAATGTCGCAACGATCTTGCTCGTTCTTTAGTTACTGCAGAAGTCAGTGCGATAAATCTTCTCGGTGGAGAGGACACAGGGAATTCTACGCCCTGAATGCTTGCAATAGCAATATAAAGTCACATCTGAAACAAGTGAGAGTATCTCAAACATGTGTTTCATCCGAGAAAGAGCTAATATTAGCACGAGCAGGTCTTTTCGACGAGGATGGTCACGGCCTTACCATTTGCCCAAAGCACCGGGCCAAACTCGGGGTGATCTTTTGTCCCAAAAAGAAATGCCTTCATCCTCTCCATGGACGCGGGAAACGAAAGCCGGATAGGGAAATAAACCTCCAAATGGCAAAAGAAATAAAGGCAAAATGGAATGTAGTTGTTGCTGTTGGCGCAGGTAAGAAAGATGTTTTTTTTTTTTCTAATTCTTTAACAGTAGGTTCTCAATTTTGCATGCATTGTTCTTATACAAGATAAAAGCCGTACTCAGTACAAGTTGTAATCTATGATTTCCTAATAATCGTTTTTTGAAAGTCGTCTTTGTTTTGGTATAATACAGGAATGTGTGTTATGTCGAGTTGAGCATCGCGCCGCTATAGAACAGGCAGAGCAAGATGTCCAGGAAACGACAGAGGAAGAAGAACGGAAAGAAGAACAGTCAATGGAAGTCGTCGACGACAAAGCAGCTGAGGTTGATCTGCATGAGGTACTCTCACCCGTCCTGCACGTCCGATATCAAGAAGATCTTTTAAGTGAGGTAGAGATTTTTGTCCTAATAACTACTTAATCCGGCAAGTACACTCTTGACTAATTACCTTGAATTCCATGGCTGATTCTGTCCTCAATAATCCAGCTGGTGGCTCAACGTTTTATTCTTGCTTTCTGCGCGTTTGTAGTGTTTGCTCTATCTTTGTTCTTCAACATCCAAATTGCAGTCACTGTATCTAACTTCGTATGGCATCCTTTGGCGTTCTGGGCGAGTTCCTTGTGATGAAAGTCGACTCGCTCTGCCCATATTTCTTGGTCGCTCGGTCGAACGTCCCGTTCCTTTAGAGCCTATAGGTTCAGTCTTAGTTACGATACCACTAATTGAATATCACTACTAAAATGTGTCTTGCTCTTCCTGTCAGCTTTTTTTTTATATTATATATTCAATTGCAGCCAAGCGATCAAACCTCCGACATCTTCTCGTCCTCCCAGGGTTCAGTTGCCGAGGGTGAGACTTCGCAGGAATGGCAGCCAACGCCCCAGGTGTCTCACAGACTCCAGTATCTGAACAACTTCTTGCGCAAGACATCAGATGGTCGTGTTAGCCCTATAAGGTCGCAGTGTGCAAGTGACGTACTGACGCTATCCTCCACCTCCCTTCGATACTACAAGCGCAAGGCCTCGCAAGCTGTTGATTCCTTGTTAGATGCCATTGCCCCTGGAAACTCGTCGTGGCTGTTCCAACAGGCCGTCGACAAATACAGAGATCAACGCCAAATAGAGGGAGTCAACGAGGACACCCTGGTGCATCGACTGGTAGTCCTCTATGAGGAGGCTAACTCATGGTACATGAAGCAGCAGATTCTCTCACTTATAGCAGGTGATTTTTTGAAGACGGAACTCATGCAGCTTATTCCTGGTCTTACCAAGTGGAGAGTCGACGAAGCCCGGAAGCACGCCTTTAAGAACAAGCCAGGCCAGCCAATCGAGCCTCCAGCAGTTGTTAGAACACGCCTAGATCCTGTAAAAGTCGACCACTTCATCGACTTTTTGTCCAGTCCTTCATTTCTTCAGGACGTCGCCTACAGAACCAAAACGCTAAGATTGTCGAGCGGAGAAAAAATACAAATCCCAAATGTGGTTCGCACGGTCATCGCTTCTCGTCTTGTGCAACTGTACCAAACCTATTGTGCAGAAACCGGCTTTGCTACAATGCGACGATCTACGCTCTTCAATATTATTAAGGTATACTTATAATAGCGCTGTCAGTGTCATGCCTTATTGTGCTTTATTGGTCATTTGTTGAGATAAATCGTCAGTGATAGTCATCGGTAATGTTGATAGATGTTTTGGAAGTTGGCTAATTGTATAGAGTCGTTTTCGGATGACTTTCTAAAAGCAAAACCAAAGCAAGTACACCGCCAATCACAGAGGCTGTAGAAAACAATTTCACCCAATCAGAAATGCCAAAGTAGCTTTTAAAAGACGTTAATCAGAAGTGCGAGGATACACTTTTATCACTTACTTTCTCGTGTAAAATATACTATAATCAAGTTTTGGTTTTGCTCTTGATTAACCAAAATTGCTGCCAAACTTGTTTGTACCAATTGGAAAGTGAAGCAAACAAGAATCCTGTCTTTTGAAAGCAGCTCAACGTTGATAGCTAATTTATGACTGTCTTCTTAATTTGTTTACTTTCAGGTTTGTGCTGCCTCACAAAAAAAGTCCCTCGCTGGATTAGACAGCACGCAAACAGATGGTGTGTTCGCAATCAATACCTTGGAAGAGACAACTCGTCAGCTGGGTCTGCTTGGTATGTTCATTATACAGTGATTGTTTTTTTCACGACGCGACTACAAAATGGAAAAATGAGAAAAACTGCTCACGGTGCATCTCACAAAAACCTATATTAAGCGGCCACCCGGCTCGGGCAATGGCTTTGTGAGGGACACCAACAATGGGCCTTGGGTGTGGTCAAGCTTTGTTTGATGACGCATTGAGTTTGATTATCTGTAAGCTTGGCTGAGGTGTAACATTTTGAATGATGTTGACATTAATTAAGTGTTCTACGTTCTTTAATTTAGCTCTCGCTTAGTCTCGGTTCCCTCGTGGTAAAAAGTGCGCCAATTAATTTATACAATACGAAGCGTCAGTTGGGACCGCTCATAGGCCGCAGTGGCCGCTTAATAAAGATGACCGTTTTAAGAGGGACAATCTACAGTAAATTACAGAGAATATTTTTCGGACTTAATGTTGGTTTTACTCCTGTGTTTCACTCAAGAATATGTTTCAGCACTTACGTTCTTTGTTTGAATAGGTCTCAAAGATGACACATCAAAGAGTATCCTTAGTGGTCTAAAAGGAGCAAGGCATTACTGGAAAACAGACTTCAAGTTGCATATTTCCAGGGAAGCCCCTTGTGCTGACCACTGCAGCGTGCACGCGTTAAGCAGTGCTGAAGAGGAGTACCGAGGGAATTGCGAGCAACAGCATGACGTCACTTGTGACCGTTGTGAAGACATCAAAACTGCACTTATCGACTTGCAGTTGGCCCCGACTTTTTCTGATATCAAGTTCAGGTAATTAGCTAAATTATCTGCAATGTTGTTGCTGTGTGATTGAACCCTTACAGGTGGCTTCTAAGACTAACGTATTATATATTTCAGTAACATGGAGTAACGCGAAGAACTTCAGCATGATGTTGAAACAGCGATGCCACATCTCGAGGAGTGGAAGTCTCATATCCTGCGTGCAGTGCACCAAGACTTGGCCAAATCGGTGATCATTGACAACCTAACCGACACGCAAGTGCTGCTAATCATGGACTGGGCGATGAAGTTCCTACCGACCAGTTACCGAGAGACTCAACGGGACTGGTTTGGGAAGAAGGGGAAATCTTGGCACGTGACCGTAGCCATAACCAAAGACCGCGAGACTGCCGAAATAGAGGTAATTATTATATGCGACACACAAGGAAGTACCGGACTGGTAATCACATTACCTCAAAGAAGCATAACAATATGGCAAATACTATTAAAGGGGTTCCACTCGGGTAATTTAGCATTTCTAGTTTAATGAACATGTTTATTTTCTGTTTAGACCAGAACCTACATTCACCTATTCGAGGATTGCACTCAAAACTGGTTTGCAGTGGCATCCATTGTCGAGAACACCTTATCGATACTCAAGGAACTCAAACCAGAGCTTTCTCAAGCATTCCTAACAACGCTGGTTGCTACCATTGTGCGTACCTCCTTCTCTCTCCCGAGCCTTGGGCAGCGGATTGGTGTGACAATTGCACGCTACGACTTTAGCGAGCCCCAGGCAGGCAAAGACATCTGCGACCGCCGCATTGCCGCAGTCAAAAGCCACATAAGGTGTTTTATAAACGAAGGGCACGATGTCAAATCCGCAGCGGACATGAAAGCTGCCATCGAGTCGCACGGGGGAGTCAAAGGCTGCTATGGAGCGGTGTGTCAAGTCCAAATCTCGTCGATGACCATGAAAAAGCACACCATGAGTGGCGTCACCACTCTCAACAACTTTGCATATGAGGCCGGGGGACTGAGGGTCTGGCGAGCCTATAATGTTGGACCTGGAAAGTTATTTACTTCAGCACAGCTACTGAAGTTTGGATCTCCTCAAGGCCCTACCAATCTTGTAACAGTCCAGCCATTTAGTCAACCAAGAATGCCAGTTGGAGCTTTTACTGTGAGGGTCGCGACATCTAGACCTCTTCCCACTGAAGGACAAACAGGGCCATCGCACCACGAGGATGAGGAAACCATGGGAGAGACAGACGAGGTACACTTTGCATGCCCGGAGGACGGGTGTATAAAAGTGTATCAATCTTACAGCACCCTGCAGCGCCATCTTGATGTTCGAAAGCACCTGTTGAAGCTAGAGCGCGAGACCGTGTACAATGAGATCAAGCGCAAATGGGTCGAAGCTTGCAGGTCTGTGTCTGGGAGTTATGTCCACGGCAACCCATCTGCCTACGGCAGCAGCATGGCAACTTCAGGTGAACAGGGCGCGCCAGCAATAGAAGAGGGGTGGGCGCTCAAGAGGCCGAAGAAAGTCGCGCAGTTCTCTGGCAATGTCAGAAAATATCTGAAACAGGTTTTCCTTCAAGGTGAGGAAACAGGGAATAAAGCGAAACCCCAAGATGTAGCTGCACGGATAAAAAGCACCCGCAGAGACGATGGCGCAAAGTTGTTTGGGAAGTCAGAGTGGCTGAGTACAGCACAAATCACGCGCTTCTTCAGCAGGCTCTAGGCCCTGAACAAGAGAGGCCGTCTTCCACGAGATGCCTCCAGAGCAACCGCAGCCGCTGACAGTGATGATGATGAGCCCTTCATTGCCGAGGCGGACAACGAGCGAACCAGGAGGCACGTCAGGAGGGAGCTGGAACTTTAGTTGAAGTTTTTTTATTCTTACAGTATGAATTTTGTATACAGGCTTATTATCAGCCGATATTTTTCGACAAACAACAACGTTTACTACATGCAAAGTACATTCAGACTTTCGAGGTACTTTTTGTAAAATCGAAGGTAAAATCAGCACTCGTTCGGCACGCCAATCCTCTCGTCTAATGCCTGTTCAAGAGCAACCTAAGCGCCACGGCATCGTTGGAGTAAACCTTGAGATATTTGTAAATACTTACTTTATGTTTACCGTTTCAATGGGGTTCCCAAGCCTTTTAGACTATTTCTGCTCACTGGTTAGTGTACGTTGATCAGTTTACCGAGCTTTGGCTCGCAGTGAAATTTTATTGCATGTCCTGGGGTGTTTTGGTGAGTTGTTTACCAAGTTGAAACTAATTTCTCATCACTCTACGAACACTAGGATTTGTAAAGTTTCTCAACGACTGTTTAGAAAAGCAATGGTTTTCAAATGCTTGCTGTATTTAAAAATGAAGCAGAATGAAAGATCAATCTCAAGTGACAGTTCAATCGAGTCAAGCTTTTTGTGCGTGTACAAATAGCGCGCCCAGTGCGCCAAAATCCATGCTGGTGAAAAATGTTACAATTTGAACATGTTAATTAGCGTTTCATTACTTGTCCTCGCCCCTGGCTGTTTAAGGGCTAAACAAGTTAAACAAGGATCGATAGAGTATACGTTTAGATCCTAGTGAATTCTTTATTTGCAAAAAAACAAAAACAAACAAAAACAAAAAAAGAAACATGGTAAGTTATTAATATGCGTTTATTGGTGCTCATATATCATGTTTCCCGAATTTGATGAATTGTATTGCCTGAAGTATCTCTTGGAATACCTTGGTGAAGTTTTGGTGACTTTTCTAGCAAATTGAAACGGATTTTCGTATGAAGAGTCAGTAGAGAGAGTTTCATGAGACCTCATTTGCATACGCTCGGTGATGTTTTGTAATCAATGTTTGTGTCGGAAATATTGAAGAGCCCAAAAATATTTTTAATTATTTGAGAAGAATTAAGGTTGGTCTCAACCGGGATATAAGCCTTATTTCCAAAGCAGGATGCAAACTAGAGATAATAAAGCTCAAAATAGCCAATTTTCAACTTTTTTGGAAAAAGCCTGGCTACCTACTCAATAATTAACCAGCATTGATTGGCAGGCAATTATTCATATGGCACAAAACTTATGTTGTGAACTCACAAAGGTAGTATAAGTGCTCATGTGAAATAAAAATAAAATCTTTTGTATTATGTGCATGTGAGAGCTGTCTACTTATGTGTTTAATTTTGGCAGATTTACCCCATTTTCCCTTGAAAACCAGGGGGGGTGGTCTAACTCCCCCCGGAAAATTTCAAAAAGAGAGCCACTTTGGGTTTTGAGGTTTTAGGGTGAACCCTTCAAACTGGCCAAGTTTCATTGAAATCGGTGAGATGGCATGTGTCGCCCCTGCCTGGTCCTCTCCTGGACAGGCTCTTAATCTGTGTTTCTCCTCTGGAGGCGTCCAGTGTGGGCTGGCGTAGGTTTTTAGGTTTCTCTGTCTCAACAGGATTTGCAATGAATATTTTGCTTTGGTATTTTCTTACCAAATATCAATAGAGTGTTGCTCTCTTTGTGAACTAAGTTTAGTCTTCGTAGGCGCGGCCGTAAAACATTAGAGTGTATTAACACCAAGTTAATGTGAATATGTTGGTCGTCGCAATGTGTTGGCTCGCTAAGATGTCACATGCAATATACGTTTGTATTCGGCGTTTAGTTTAGAATAAGGACACTTGAAGAAATTTAGAAATTTAGGTCTTAGACCGGGGTACTTAAATTGATTGTCTTGAACTAGAACATAGGTCAGTTGCATTAGAAGCATCCCACGCTCTTGGTTTTGTGTTGACTACTCCTTACGTACGCTTACGTACGCTTTATGCTTTACTCTGTACATGAGATCTGTTGCCTCATAAAATTCTTCTGCGTATCGTACATTGCCTGTTGAAGTGTTTCTTTCATTCGATCACGTAGCCTTTGTTTCGCAATGTTCATTAAATACCAGAAACGAAAAATACACCGAAATAATTCTGAGGATTGAGTTTGCAGTCACAAATGGACTGAACACACTGTGAACAAAGCCGCAATAATATTGTAAACATCTCTCGTGTGACATTCCTCGCTTTCAATTTTATATTTGCTACAGAGCACGAATACTCGAAAGCCTGATAGAAGAAACGCATTGAGTTAATAAAAGAAAACACATAAGTAGTGAAGCGAAGGCTGGATTAATCGGATAGTGACTAAAAGAACACACGAGTGACCACAAATGACCACGAGTGACCACGAATGACTACGAGTGACCACGAATAACTACGAGTGACCACGAATGACCACGAGTGCCCAAGAATGACCACGAGTGACCATGAGTCAAAGTGAGCTCCTCATGTGACTGTGACGTCATTTTAATATCATTTAAATATGAAATGTAAAATCACCCGCTCATGAAGTGTAAAACAAAAACTTTGAAGAAAACGCCGACCACAAGGCGTAAAGTATTCATAGCGTGACAGTGACGTCATTACCAACTCACTGCAGAACAGGCTACAAACGACCAGGGCCCAGTTGTTCAAAGAGCGGATAGCGCTATCCACCGGAGAAATTCTTATCCAGTTAATACTACTAGAAATACGATAATCGCAGATACCCCCTCACTCTGTCCTGCACTGGCATATATTAGAAGTTTTGACGCAAGAAGTAATGTGTCTATTTTAAAGGACCTTTGATGTAACCAGCTTGTTGTAGTTGATGGGGCAAGCGTATTAAAATAACGTTTTACTACTTGTACTATACCAAGTGCTGAACACTTAAAGGAGAAAAAGAGTGGTCTGAAATATAGTAACTTTGTGTTACTAAGCTCTGACCCAATAAGAAAACAACATATATATCAGCATCAATTTTTTTATTCTTAATCTTATTGTCATCATCATCATACAGCACACTAATCATTGTGTGCCCTTTTTATCATACATTTGTGTTATATAAGCTTCATCAAGTGCTCTTGCCTGGTACAAAAATAATATAAAATAAGTTATGTAGTGAGAAGTGACAGTTTAGTCAGCATTCACTTAACCAAAAAGGTACAAAAAGCTATATATTCTCTATACTGTACAATACAGTACACTTTCAACTGAAGGAGAAAATTGAATTTGATCACTCTTTAGGTGTGAAAGGGTTTAAACTTGTTACAACATTGGTTACTGTCTACCTTGGTGCTGGCCTTATATACTCATGTTATTGCCACTTATATTACATAACTGTACTGAAGTTTTCCTTCATAAAAAGCAAACAACCCTCTAACAAATAAGTAAATAACAAAACCTTGTGTCAAAAAGGTACACATAGAAAAAAATACTTGGCTCTGAGCATGTCACCCACTTGAGCACAGTACAGTACCATTCCAAATTTTAAGAAAACATACAGATATACCGAAATTTTTTTTGTGGCATACTCAACAGAATATACAGAATATACAGGCCAATGTTTTTGAGAACATTTTCCTCTGGCATTCTTGTTGGACCAGACAATCGGGTTGTACACGTCAGCATTGAGTTCATTTTTGGCTCCTGACAATCTTACACTTTCATGATGTCAGTGACTTGGTATATGAGGATCCCTTAACAGCACAGGAGTTGGCTTCTCAGCATGATTCCTTCACTTTAACATTTCCTTTAGCATGATCTTTGGAGATGAAAACACATGTTCAGGTTTTTGTCTTCAGTACATATTGTTGCAAATTTATTATACAGTACTTACCTATAAACAACATAGAAATTGAACTTCCACTTGGACCGAAGTGTAAGTTTAGCCAAGGAACCTCTTTCTTTGCTCCTACAAAAATCAAAAAAGGCACCAAGTCTTAAGTGGATTAATAAGATAATTCACATGATGTACACAATACAATGCACTTTCATAGCTAACCTGTACTATTCATCCACAATTGACATAAATCTTGGAAGGATGCTGCAAAGGAACTGGCGCACTGTAAATTTGTTGTCCTGATAATAGAGGCCAATTATTTCCTCAAAACACTGCTATAAATGTTTTTGGTTATCCCCGAGCGTAATATCAAGTGTACATGGCATAAAAACAAATGCACATCATCATATGGACAGCTAAAGAAACTTCACTGCATAGATCATAAATCACTGTAAATTAATTAGGCACTGATACTGTAGTAAAAATTGGCAAATATTCTAAAAAACACAAACTACAGCTTTTGCAATGGTAAATCAAAGTACAAACACATGTATGCAGTATTGTGTTCTCTTCGATCCTTGTGTATAAAAATGCAGCAAATAATAACAAAACACAATCAGTGGTCTGATTAAGCAGGAATTCAAATTAAACAAAATTTCACCATGCATTCTTTGTTTAACTGTTCTTCATTGAAAAGAAACAATGACAAATGGCCGAATTGCAATTAATGCGTAATTGTGCAAATTTCAATACACAGCGAGGTCAAAAATATAAATACAACTATAAAAGCCATACAGAATTTAGTTTTCAATTCTTACCTGCCCCTTGCTTACTGATGATAAGAACGGGCAGATCACTCACATTGGCTGGAAGAGTGCTGAGAAATACCTGAACATCCTGTGGCAAGTTGAGGACATAACCTTTGTACCCACGCTGGCCGCCGTGTTTTCGGTAAACACACATGATTGGAAAAGCTCTGGCGATCAGCATTTCCTCTACTTCGGTGAGGTCCTGTAGTTGTGCAGGGACTGTCCCAGGATCCATGTCGTTTTCAGCTGAGAACAATCGACACGAGGTCTTTTTGTCGCGTTTGCACCTGGTGCAGATATAGTTCAGCTCGGGCACACTTTGGTTGGTGATCGGCCATGTTTCTCTGCATACCTTGCAGCGTAAGTGTCGGAGATTTTCCTCAAAGCTGTGAAAGGCAGTGAGTTCTTCTCGCACCCATTCTTGTTCGTGGAATGGAGGAATTTCTAGATTTGCCCACCCACGGTTATGCAAATATTGTTGTTTTTGGCTGCGACGTTCTTCGATAACTGCAGCACGCTGTTGTCGGCGTCGAGTGTTGGCTTCATTTTGAGCTTGAAGCCTGCGGGTACTCCGTTCAGACCATTCATTGCCACGTCGAGAAGCTACTCGCTGGCGATTGGATTCTCTTTGCGGAGCTGTCTGCGTTTTCCGCTTCTGTTCATGTCGCTTTCGATCGGCATTCATCCGCTGAGTCGTTTCTTCGGCAGGATTCTTTTTATGATGCTGTCGATCATAACAGGATTGTCGCCTTTTCTCGAGACGAATTTGGCGTTGTTCGCTCGTTTCACGATTTCGCCTTGCTCGTGCCTGTTCCCTTCTCATTTGAAGACGAGCTTCGCGAGACTGTTGTGTTTCAAGTTTTTCAGTTAAGTTTTCCATTTTCGTGAACGTAGCTACGATATATTGTTGCTTCGTTCAAATCTAAGTGCTTCGTTCAAGTCTAATTTCTCTGTTAATCCGAGTAAAACAACACGTGATCGATCCGGCCTTTGTTATTGGTTAGCGGGGTAACCGCGCCTAAAGTCGTACGCCAGACAGACTGACAGACAGACGAACGATTTCGAGATGGCGACAGGCTTGGAGTCCCCAAGTAGGCGGTATAATATTACTGCATTAGTGTCGTGAGTATTTCCCTCACTTCGTTCGGGGATAAGGCTAAGTTTTAACACTTATCCACTATTCACACTTTGAACAACTGACCCCAAGAGTTAAAGTAAGTCCCTCGCGTGACTGTGACATCAATTTTATTTATGACCCGCTTATCGGGTATCCCCGAGTCTGAAAAATTTTACTAAATACAAACGACTGCCGGGACTGCCGGGACTTTGCTGTGCAGCATTTGGTAGTGATTCAGAATCATCACTTTCGGGGTCTGACTGCAGCACCTTTCGCACGTTTCTGTTCAGTTACTGAAATTCTGTTCTTCCGCCGGTTGTCCCTATTTACTTTCCACGTCGCCGATAGTAACAACCTCCACGTCCTTCACTCCAGTGTTAGGTCTTTTCGTTGTCTTACTTTGGTCGTACTTTTTTGGAGTAAAATCCTTCCGTTTTTTTATCCGGACTTCCATGGCAAGAGGACCAGAAATGCAATTTTTATTGACATCTCAGCAGCCTTATCTCTGCGATCAGCCAATCATATGTAGGTTCCCACGCCATGTGAATTTAGTGAGCAATTCCCACGACTTAATTAAAAGAGCCAAATCTGTCCGGTAGTGTCACGTTGTCTACAGCCGACGCTGACACGTGATTCGTCACGCAAGGGACATATTTGTGTGTACTTTACGCCTTGTGGTCGGCGTTTTCTTCAAAGTGTTTGTTTTTTAAAATGACGCTAGTGAAATTTTTACACTTTATCATGGGTGCATGATATTTAAAATGACAATAAAATGACGTTACAATCACGTGAGGAGCTTATTTTGACTCGTAGTCATTTGTGGTCATTTGTGGTCACTCGTGGTCATTCGTGGACACTCGTGTGTTCTTTTAGTCACTATCGGATTAATCGTGGCCTCTGATTAGAAATAAGAGTCAAGGTCAAACTGTCATAATCGATTGTGACATGCACTAAATAAATATCCCATTTTGGTTAAATCTCAGGTAGTTACATGTACATCGAGGCTTCTGGTTCACGTGTTACAGGTGATAACGCCAAGCTGTCCATCATGATCACGTTGAGTGGTCGCTCCTGTCTGTCTTTTTACTATCACATGTACGGAGGGTCCGTGGGGTCACTCAAGGTCACAATCGATGGAAACTCTATTTTTAGCAAGTCAGGTGACCAGGGAGACCAGTGGAAGTTCTTCCAGGCTTATCCCAATGGCACTGGAAATAAGAAGGTGCATATAGTTGGTACAATATCATAATATCAACCAACTATTGATTAAATGTTTAAATCTATTAACCGTGAGGGAAGAGGATCGATATTAATTCCAAGAACCGGAAGTGCCACGACTCTTTGATACACACTTGGGCAATGAAGTGTAACGGCAAAATCATTTGGCAATTCACGAGACTGTACATTTATTGCACGGACGGGTTTTGAGTAAATGTTTCTTGTTCCGCAGCTTGTTTTTGAGGGAATCAGAGGACGTTATTGGATAGGGGATGCAGCGATTGATGATGTTAAATTCTTTGATTGCCAAGGTAAGGATCACTCAAAATGTTTTAGTTTGTTCAGAGAGGAGAGGAGAGAAGAAGGGAGGGGGAGTTGGAACTTCCCACCTTATGGACTCAACTCAATAAATTTCAGCTCAAAAATAACTGTCAATTTATGTAATTCCCGAGCGAAGCGAGGGTAATAATCACGGCGCTAATGCAGCAAATTCGCTTTGTGTGGAGACTCCAAGCGAGTCGCCATCTCGAAATTTAATGTTCGTCAGTCAGTCTGCCATAGGGCGACCTCTAAGGCAATGACCTAATAATAACTATCGATTAGCGTCAAAGCGAGGTCAAACAAAGGTTTGAACGAAGCAACAACTGTACGTAACTGCGTTCACGAAAATGAATTTGAAAACTGGAAAACTTGACAGAACGGTCTCGCGAAGCTCGTCTTCAAAAGAGAAGGGAACTAGCACGGGCAAGGCGAAATCGTGAAACAATCGAACAGCGCCAAATACGTCTAGAGAAAAGACGACAAACATTTGATAACCGACAGCATCATGAACGGAAGCGTGCCGAAGAAACGGCTCCGCAAAGGGAACAGCGCTTGGAAGCAAATCGGGAGGTTCAGACGCCGTCTTGTGTTAAACTCGGATCCTTATTCAGAAAGGACAAGCAACAAAGGTTAGTCAGTGGAAAGCGAACAATCACCGTGACAAATATATTTTACCCGTATCTTGTAACTCGATCACTTCAAGAATGTATTAAAATCTGTATGCTGATCATTTTCCCTCGAAGTATTGTTTTAATACGCTTCTGTCACCAGTTTCGGCTACCTTATTGGCTCAGAGCAATCGGAACTTGGAATCTTGAATGATTTAGTCAGATGTCTTATTATTTCTTTCAAGACTAAAACTGTAACAAATACTGTAATTTGACATGCGGTGATTTCAGCGAGAATCGTTCACAAGCCCTTAGAAGTATTAGTTCTGAAGGTCTGAAGCCCGTGTTTAATTTGAAGTAAAACGTTCAAGTTTTGCTTTGATTCTGGGAGAAATCATGTTGTTTTGAGCACGTTCACGTACAAAACAATTCGAGCTCATTGAACATGCATGCCTGAGTCTTGTGCATGCAGTCCAGAGTAGAAACAAATTGCACAGGAAGCCTATTTAATTGTACTGCCTATGAATTCAAAATTGGAAAATCAGTGTTTCTTTTTTCCCGTACTACGACGGCCAACTTCAAAATTTGAGTATTAGATTTTGAGAACGTGCTTGGCAGACTGTATAAATTAATTTGTCGTGCCGACCGACCGTGGGAAATACGTACTTCGTCACGCAATCGATTCTTTTTTTCAACGCAAAAGTATAACACACACCATTCTTTTTCTCCTTCCTTTGCGTGTAGCATTTGACTTCGAAGAAAAGATTGAGTCATCTTTTTCTCCTTCCTTTGCGTGTAGCATTTGACTTCGAAGAAAAGATTGAGTCAACATTTCGGTAAAACAAAGGCTGCTCTTCTTGGGAGTATCAAAGTAAAAGTCCCATCAATGGCAGAGCGAGGGGTATCTGCGATTATCGTATTTCTAGTATTTTTGTGTGCCAACTATAAGTGCACCGGTTCATCGAACGTTCTTCGCCACCTTTGACACTCGCAAAACTCGCGCAGGTAATTAACACGCCCTAGAGAACAGCGCAGTAAATTCGCCTTGTGTGGAGAACAAGAAGAAGGCGAATGAAGCGCTTGTGTGGAGAACAAGAAGAAGGCGAATGCAGCAACAGAGACGAGAAATAGTCGCTGCCAAAAAAATTTGATTGGGTGCATCATAAATAGAAGCTGGCCAAAACAATTAAAAGTTCAAGGGCAGCGAAACACTTCGCGGTTTTAAAATATTTCAACTAAGGCCCCGAATGCTCGACGCCGTGATCAACATTGTTATAGCATAAAAATTGGAAACTTGTGATTTAGAGATTAGTGATTTAGAGTTATTTTGTTGACAATCGGAAGAGTCAGAGTACATCTGTTGATACAATAGTCCATTTATTGTTTACTGTATTCAACGCTGAGGCCTTCCTCTGGAATTAGATCTGATTTCTCAGAACCACAGCCACAACTAATCGTAGTCAATTGTTGTTAGGTAATTTCCTGAAGCTTTACCGTGTACACCTGCTTTTACGTATGAAAACCCAATTAGAATTTAATACCATGAACTATGCAGCTGTCATTCTGCTTGGTGATCTGAATGCCCATTATGCCCATTATAATTTCGTCGAGACTACTTCACGTAATACGGACGAGGGGATCAAACTTTATCCTTTCTGGAATGTAACAACCTCTTTCAAATAATTGACGAACCGACCCGAATTACGTCCTCAAGTGAATCTATTCTTGATTTGATTATATTAGATTCCCCTGGTCTTTTTACTCATTCTGGTACTTTTAGTCCCCCTGCTAACTGTGATTACAATTTGATTTTTGCTTATCTAAACTTCCCAGCTAAGAAGCAACAAGCGTACAGAAGACATATATGGAATTTTAACGGCGTTGAAGTGGATGTGTTAAATGACACCCTTGCTACTGCTAAATCGGACAGCATACTCTCAAGCTCCAGATCTGAATTGAATATTGACACTATTTATGAACAATGGTTTTTGTTGTTCTATAGAATTATTAGTTTTCATATTCCACATAAGAGTGTTGTTATACGCACGCGTGACAAGCTGTGGATGAACGGCGCAATTAGGAGTGCAATGAGAAAACGTGATCGCCTTCTGAAAGCTTTTTCCAGGACAATATTAGCATCTCGCTGGGACAAATACCGTCAGCAGCGTAATTTGGTTGTACATTTAATTCGTACAGCAAAATCCGCTCACGAAAAGAAGATAAATGATCTCTTGTCTGATCCCAGTACATCTTTAAAAAGGTGGTGGCGAATAACTAAATCTTTATATGGCGACAAATTATGTTCTTCTATTCCTCCGCTTAAAGAGAACCACGATCTCATTACTGACTCTACGAAAAAAGCTCTTGAATGAATATTTTGTTGCTCAGATTTTTCTCCCGGGATCCAACTCAACTGATACTCCCAATCTTCCTTGCCCTTTCCCTAACCATATCCTTTGAAGCATAAGAGTATCGCAAAACGAGGTCCTTAATATTTTAAACAACCTAAACACTACAAAAGCGAGTGCATGGACATGATGGTATTAGCAACAGAATCCTTAAAATGTGTGGCCCCGGTATTTGTTCTTCTCTTTCACGGTTAATCAATTTATCTTTTTCTTCCGGTCAATATCCAAACTCTTAGAAAATGGCTAATGTACTGCTTTTATTCAAAAAGGGTGACCGACAAGTCATTTTTAACTACCGTCCGGTCTCTCTCTTACCTTGCATATCTAAAATTTGTGATAAATTTGCTTTTAGTCGACTGTATAATTTTCTTAATGAGATTGGATTCTTTTATCACCTACAATCTGGTTTTCGACCAGGTGATTCAACGATCATGCAACTGATCTACATTGTTGATCCCCAAACGAAGTGAGGGAAATAATCACGACGCTAATGCATTAATATCGCATGATATTGCCTTACTTAGGGACTCCAAGCGTGTCGCCATCTCGAGATTTAATGTTCGTCTGTCAGTCTGACGTACGACTTTAGGCGCGGTTACCCTGCATAACCAATAAGAAAGGCTGGATCGATCACGTGTGCCCTGTGGTTTTACTCGGAATAAGATAAATTAGATTTAAACGAAGCAACAATGTGTCGTAGCTGCGTTCACGAAAATGGAAAACTTGAAATACAACAGTCTCGCGAAGCTCGTCTTCAAATAAGAAGGGAACAGGCAAGAACAAGGCGAAGTCGTGAAACGAGCGAACAACGCCAAATTCGTCTCGAGAAAAGGCGACAATCCTGTTATGATAGACAGCATCATAAACAGAAGCGTGCCGAAGAAACGACTCCGCAAAGAAAACAGCGCATGAATGCCGATCGAAAGCGACATGAACAGAAGCGGGTAACACAGACAACTCCGCAGAGAAAACAGCGCATGAATGCCGATCGAAAGCGACATGAACAGAAGCGGGTAACACAGACAACTCCGCAGAGAAAACAGCGCATGAATGCCGATCGAAAGCGACATGAACAGAAGCGGGTAACACAGACAACTCCGCAGAGAAAACAGCGCATGAATGCCGATCGAAAGCGACATGAACAGAAGCGGGTAACGCAGACAACTCCGCAAAGAGAAGAGCGCTTGAAAGCAAATCGGGAACTTCAGGAGAAAAAACGGGCCGAAGAAAAGACTCCGCAAAGACAACAGCGTATGAGTGCCGATCAAAAGGGTTGTAACGAAAACGAAGACCTAAGACCCCGAAAACGAAGACCCCAAAATAAATTAACATAAATTTGCGGGGTCTTTGTTTTCGGTTTTCGGTGGTGGCTGTACCGAAAACAAAGACCCCTAAAACGAAGACCCCAACAATAATAGCCAACAGCTTTACTCAGTGGCACTCTCTTTCATTCTGCTTGTTCAAGCTTTACGACGAGTGGCAAAAATTGCCACAAGTAAACAACATGGCAGAAAAGCTGACAGCACGATAAGCGCTACAAAACACCGTGGACAGATCACTTCAAGAGAAACTAGCGCAAAATACAGGAAAGTGGACGATTCCGTTTGGGGTCTTCGTTTTCGGTTTTTGGTGGTGGCTGTACCGAAAACGAAGACCCATCTATATGGGATCAAGGGCATCCCCCAGCTTTTTTTCAAATCTTACCTTACTGACAGACAACAGAAGTGTATCATAAATGGTCATATCTCTCAGCCTCGTAAATTGTCGTGTGGGGTGCCCCAAGGTTCTACTCTTGGGCCCCTGCTATTTCTACTATATATCAACGACCTACCTAACTGCTTGAAATATTCTACAGCTAAAATGTACGCTGATGATACGAACGTTACCATTACTGCACAGTCTGCATCAGTCGCCCAGAATATCGTTAATCATGACTTTGATAACATTAAGCATTGGCTACTTTCAAACAAGCTGAGTTTGAATACTACCAAAACAGAATACATGATAATAGCATCAAATCTTGTCCAAATTCCTGTGATTTGTATAGGAAATCATCCACTTAAAAGAGTATACAGCAGCAATAATCTCGGAGTCTATACTGATGACAAGCTTAACTGGACTAATCACATAGACCATGTGTCGAAGAAAATATCATCTACCATTGAGGGTTTAAGGCGATTTCGACCATATATCCCATTAAAAACAGTGAAAACAATTTATAATGCTTTACTTCAGCCCCATTTCGACTATTGTGATGTTGTTTGGGGAAACATCGACAAAGGGTTAGCGGATAGAATACAAAAACTGCAAAACAGAGCAGCCAGAGTAATTACCAGTTCGAATTATGATATTCGGTCAGTTGATATACTGAAGCAACTAAACTGGGACAATCTGACTATAAGAAGATGCAAACATAAAGCCATTACTATGTTCAAAATCATGCATGGAAAATCTCCGAAATACCTTCAAGAACAATTTGAAAATGATACTGTAGGTAATTTGTACAATCTAAGAAATAGAGAATTCAAATTGTTCCCCCTAAGCCTCGTACCGATGCTCTTAAAAACAGTTTTAGATATAGCGGGGCTGTCTTGTGGAATAAACTACCACTCAAGATAAGATCAACTTACTCTCTGGCATCATTTAGAAGGTTGCTTGATCACCACTGTGCATGCAGTTCTTAGTTTGCTTTATTGTATAGGAATTTAGAATTTTAGATCGAAATGTCAATTTATATTGCGATTGTATAGTGTATAACGGCTTTCATGGAAAGCAATCTGTAAAGATTGATGAAATTCCGTTGTAAAATAAAGTTTCTTCTTCTTCTTCTTCTTCTTCTACTACTCTTCTGCCCCACTGTTAGTCTTAGTTGTAACGTATTCTCCTGGAGCTGCCACCAATTATCGTTAATCATATTGTCGGTCCGAAGACCAAATTCACTTTCCCATGTTCTCTCTTTCTACTCTCATACTCTTCTCTCCTACTGTCTGTCTTATAAGACCAATTAACGTTAATCAAATACCTATATTTTGTTTCAGTTGCTACTGCATGTTAGCTTTATAACATATTCTTCTTAAGTTGCCACCAATTAACGTTAATCAGTACACCTATGTTTCAAGTCCACCTGAGGATCTGTTGTTCGCGGGTCGTTCGAACTCAACGATCCATCGCATCGATCACTTGCTCTATTTAACATTTATTCGCCGAAGTGAAGGTGAATAGCGATGGCTGTTTACTGAGCCGCTTCGGCAAGGTAAATAGCCACCGCTATTCACCGACACTGAGGAGAATAATTGTTTTAGTATTCGGAACACAAGTTTAATAGCCAGCCTCCTGTTTTCTTATTTTCCGACAAACTGTAGGCAAAAAGTCGAGGTGCTTTTACTGATTACGCGCGTGAGACCGATTTGCAGCTGAAAACAGCGCGAGAGTTCAAAGGAATTTGTGTAATTGTGCCCGAGACATTTCTTCCAACAGAGTTTTAAGTTTTTCTTGCTGTTCAAACCATTCTGCAAACATTAAATGTTCCCCTTAAAGTTGAAAACTTTCAGCTTTTTCATGCCAGCTTGTGTAAAAGGACACTTGCATAAAACAAAACACTTCGTACCAACGGCCGGTTAGTATACCAAAAAGAAACAAAAGCTCACCAGTGAACACTGCTGAAACAAACGTTTAGCTTTCTTTGTGTTGTCCGGTACAGCTGCCTCGTTTACCGAAACAATTCTGCTTCGGTGACAGCAGCAAAACAAGCGCCATTTTGTTTCAAACCAGAAGTCGCCGGGAGGTGAATAGTATTCTGCTTCACATTTTTTAAGTTATTTGCAAAATGCAAGTAGCTTTTATGTCAGCGATTCCATGTGACTGCCTATCCGGTTGTCGGAACACAGCACAAATGAGGAAAAACACCAATAATGTACTGAGTGTTAAATATTGCGAACGGGGATGGAGTAGTATCAATATAAGAACAACCGTACATTTAGAGGACTTCTTAGTATTTCTGAATTTTAGTTGAATCACGGAGCAAATAGAAAACACGTTTGTTACTCTTGAGTTGTCAAGTACAGTGTCCGCTAAACAAAGTCGGACAGCAAATCTCCTGCTCTATTGAACAAAGGGTCCGTGTGTTCGTGTGTACTGCGCTTGCGCTATAAGACAGTTCTTGTGGTGCAGGTTTTCTGAATGATTGACAATGCATTGTTCGTCGGAAGCAATCAAAGTTCTTTTGGAATGTAAGTAAGTTGGTTAGAAGGCCGAATGAAACCAACTCAGCAATGAACAATGGACATCCGATTACTACCTCGTGGACTTTGTTTTGTAAAATCTCATCTCGTTCTCTTTGTTGCTGACATGCAGGGTTCGCAGTTAGCCATTCATGTATGAACTATTATTTGAAATTAAACTTTGTGTTAATCTTGCGTTGCGTGCGAGGAGTTAGTTTTGGTCACGGTACTATATTACGTCAATTGGCGTCATGTGTACGAGCCCGGCTTGCACATTTTGTGTGTGTCGTTCAACATACGTCCACGGAACCCCACCCTCCCCTTCCCCCATCAACAACAACAGGAACAAAAACAAAGAAATCATAAATAGATCAAAAGTTATCTTCGCGCTTTCATTCACATCGACTACCCATAAAACAAATTTTGGACAGCGGTAGCCCGTAATTGAGGTGATGTTTCGCCTCAAAGCAGTAAAGACGGATAAAGTTGAAGACTTGACAGAGAAATCTCTTTGTTGCAGCTTTTCCTTCGTTCACCAAAACACCCGAGACATCTATCTTTTTAATCACTGGGAATCAGTTGATGATTGAGTGCGATGCATCGGGTGTACCGGAACCGACGATTGAGTGGACAGGGATGGCTGTGTTGCAGCAGGAGCGAAGCCACCAACAAGATGGCAGACTCACCATAAACAAAGTTCAGACACAAGATTCAGGAAACTATACGTGTACAGTATCCAACAAGCAAGGAGTAATTAATGCAACCACGGAGCTTGTTGTACGAGGTAAACATTTATTGGCATATTTTTATGTTGTGCGATGCATTACATACATACATACATACACACAAACGCATACACGCATACACACATACATACATACAAACACACATTTATACATTCATTCTTTATTTGGTAATGCAGGTTAAATTAGTGCCAGCAAAATGCTGATACAGTGTCTCTGGTGCAATTGCTTCGCAATGACAAAACGTAATTAAATTACATAATAATAAATGCTGCGGAGCACCGACGACGCAGCGAAAATATTTTTGTCACTTGAATCGAGATAGCGGGTTGTTGAGATGTCCAGATTTTCAGTCATGTGACAGGTGATGCCCAATCAGCAGCCATCTTATAATGCCCAGGGGACCGTGAGTGTTTTTCTCTGACGTCACTCGAAAGTCGAAGCAAAGATTTGTTTAGTGTTCCTGAAGGTCGATAACAAATCGAGTATTGAAGTGAAACATTGCCTGATCTTCCTGATGATCTCTGCCAAACAACAACACGTCACATTCGCGATGTATAAACGGTATGTCTTTCGTGTCAATGTGCCTCTCAATGTTTATCTGTTTCATCATTTGGCTTTACATGAAGATCCATGTGAGTAAAAAAAATAAACTGCACTCTGACTTGAGATAACAATTTTTTTTTTGTCGTTAACGCTCGTTTCTTCGCCGCGTTGCGTTACTCACGATTAAATACATGTTGCGAGTTGTCAATCACGGGCATTCCACTGCTGGCAATCCATTTTTTGTGCAAAATTTAAAGCAGTATGGGCACATGTATTTTGTGTGGAACGATTTATCGAGGCCCACGAGGTTTGTGTACGTATTACTTTGCTGATTCTTCTTGAAATACAACCGTGTCTACTTTAGCGAAAGTGTTCTCGCTCGCTGTCAAAGCAAAGGAATGCCGTGGGAAATTACGCAGTTTCATTTCCGTACGGCCCGTAGACCAAGTGCAAACTCAAAGCAATCAAACCAAGTCATTGTACTGGGTGGCTTTTGAGCCCACTCAGACCCGATCGATGGAGATGTGTACATGCATTGTTCCATTTTGTGCGCAGAGAGAACGCCGCCGAAGTTGGCTCGAGAAAATAAAACTGAATCGTAAAAATACGCCGCCGTATTGCACTCCTACTCGTGTAATAGCCTCTTTGGAGCAACTCTAGAATACCGACACTTGCAAAATCGACACTTTGTTATTGTCGACTGTTCCTGTTACTTATTAACCCTTTCACTGCCAAGTTCAAAATGCACATTTTACCAACCTTATGTAGCGACAGCTGATATTTCAATCAGGTTTAATCTGAGCAAGTTACCCTGTATGATATATTTCTGGTAAGAAACTGAAGGAGAAAATTGAAATTAATCACTCTTGGGAGTGAAAGGGTTATTGAATGTAGTAACTTTCTGAAATGAAATGGCAATCTTTTCATATTTAACATTTATCTTAACAAATGGCAGCATTTCACTTCCTAGTAGTAGTAATAATAATAATAATAATAATAATAATAATAATAATAATAATAAAATTTACTGAACATCAATACTATATAAATTTTTCTGTCTTTGTTTTTAGAGTGCTTCTTAAGAGCGGGTTGTTGTAAATATCGACTATAGGTATGCAAGATAGAAAAATCCGATTTTCTCAAACTTTGCCATATTAAAGGCCTTCAGTAACTATTACCAAAAATATAGGTCCGAGGTTGTTTTGATTCTTTATCTATTTTTGGTGAATTATTTGTGTTCGCGCGTGGAATTTGGTAAATTCAACACTAAAATACCAAGTTTTTCGGAAGCTCCCTCACGAAGGTAAAGACCGTTTTACAGAAAATTGAGTCCTACAAAGTAAACAATGTCTCTCCTCTGTTAATTAACTAGTGCTGTCAGATTGCAGTGTTACCGAAGCCTGAATTTTTGGCAAATTTTCAAAATTTATGACCGTGACAGTGATGTGTGACCTTAAAATATTGGTCAAGTTCAAAGCCAAAAATCGCACTCTGGTATATCGCTTCGACCACTGAGAATTTACCCCAGGGAAGGACCATCCCTTGAACTAAACATATAGCAAATAAAATAATTCGGGTAAATTAAATGGCGGATTTCGGGAACGGTTTGAAGTCGGGTTACGTGACCAAAACAACGCATTCTTTGATCTTTTACTTTATCGGAAATTAGCGGTCGGACGTTCCTATATGTTTATAATTTCCGCTTTAAATCACGACAAAACGAATTTCAAGGGTGTTTCAAACCCCTGGAACTACAAATTCGCGTTTGTGTGGATCTACAGACGTTTATTTTGAAACTTACCATAACTTGCATTTTCTGAGCGACACTAATCCATCACAACATAATCGCTTCTGTCCGGTTAAACGTACAAATCATAAAAAAGTCGATCAAATACCAAAAATCTGGACACTATCTGATACATCTTACCGTAAAAAGCTATTTCCGGCCGGTAAATGCAGCCACTGTTGTCGCAGAAGGTGCAGCTGTCATGTCGAATTCGTCCCAGCCGCGGCGTTTAGCGGTTGCAAAGTTAACGATTAACCGAGATCATACAAAAAGAATTTGCTGCACAACTCTCGCATTCATGCTTTGAAGATCTGCAGTTAACTATGTTAAACAATCATGATGTAAAAGCTTTTTGCAACAAACTTGGGAACCTTATCCAACTTGCTATGCGATGTGGTTGTCAATCAAAAAATGGCCGCCCAGGATGTGATGTCATGGAAATGGCGTGAGAAAACTCATTGCAGCAAAAAAATTCGCCATAATTCCTCGGATAAGCCCTCCTTCTCAGAAATTTGAAATAAGCGCCTCCCCCTTTATATAGTCGATGTTTTTGCTCAAATGGCAAATCCTCCAATAAGCGATGTTAGATGACCTTCAGTGTCGCTACTAGAACTATACGGTTTTGAACAATACATGCCCCACCCTATCGAATGAACGCCCCCTTCGAATAAGCGCCCCTCGGCCTATCTAAAATTTGAATTTTGAATTTTCGTACCGTATGAGGGCCGCTCTACATTTCGAAATCACTGAAGGGATAACGTAGACGATAACGTTTGAGGTTTTGTTGCATTTGCTGGAAAATAACTAAAAACCACGACTATCAGGAACCGTTCAGTTTAATAATTACGGGCAAACGTTTTTTCAGTTGTGTATTTTAACATGCCCCGAAACTGTGATGAAGGCCAAGTAGGATTATATACATATTGTAACGAAATACGTTAGTTAGTTAGTTAGTTATTAGGTTAATGATCCATCTTGATTGACCGCTGGCAGACGCCACGTTGTTCTTGCGTAATGTAATCGGATCTAGGTAGCGCATTCCTAAAAATAAACCAGTTGATTCTCTCTCTGATCTGCGCTAGTGCTTTTGTTGTAACTGCGGCCGTTAATCTATATTCACTCGGAAAAACGTTACATTGGTGGCAGCGGTTAACAATGGCAAACGTACACACAAATACTGATGACCCGGAGGTTACCTTTGGACCGCTCGAAACCGGTAAGCGTTTCGGCACAGCAGACCTGGCCGCGACACGTGTGGACTTCGTCCCCCCAACCAGCTCGACACCCCACGCGACCAGCGACTACATGCAAGATATTGCTGCGTCGATGGCCTCCATCCAAGCAATGTACAAGGAACAAGCCGAACAGTTCAACGCGCGGCTCGACGAGACGACGAAAAGCCATCGCGAAGACATGGCTGACATCACCGCACAGTTCTCGAGGGCACTGGAAGAGCAACGACTGCTGCACACGGAGGAGACTCGGGAACTTCGAGCAGAGATTTTCCATCTCAAGTCACTCGAGCGGAGCCATGTGCAACCCAAGCCCCCTCCGCCAACTCAACCTGCGTCGACCCAGTCCCCACCCTCATTCGTGGACTGCCACGACGAATTGGCGGATCATCTGGACCAGCTCCAAACCATGGCAGAGGCAATGAAGGAGACAGCTTCGCGCCCACCAAAGCCAAGCACTGGGAAAAATAAGTTCGGAAAGTCGCTGAAGCCAAACACATTCGATGGCGACAATTCCTGGGAGGACTACAAAGCCCAGTTCGACCTAATCGCGGAGCTGAATGGCTGGGAGGATGAGACCAAAGCAGTTTACTTGGCGGCGAGCTTAAAGGGTCACGCCCAGGCCGTCCTCGGGGACCTCAACGAGCACAGTAGGCGGGACTTCAATTCTCTGGTCGCCGCGTTGAGTTCCCGGTTTGGAGCGGAACACCAAACTGAACTGTACCGGACACAATTAAAAACGTTACTCCGGAAGAAGGACCAGACACTGCCAGAACTTGCACAAACGACGAGGAGGTTAACCCGTCAAGCGTACCCAGAGGCAACTGAAGTTACAAGGGAAACACTGGCCCGAGATCACTTTATAGACGCGCTTCCGGACCCAGACGTCCGCTGGCGCATCCAGCAGACACGGCCAAAATCCCTGAAGGACGCACTGACGACGGCAGTCGAACTGGAGGCATTCCAGCTAGCCAACCTCCAACGGGGTCAAGCTACCAGAGCTGTAGTTCCTGCCCCCCAGGATGCGACGACCGAACGTTCCGCTAGCGCAAGCACTGCAACATCTGAGAGAAACCCCCTCGACCAGAAGCTAGACACCATGGCTGAACTCCTCCAGTCTTTAGTGGTTTCCCTTCAAAGTCCCCGACGTTCGCCTGGACGGCAGAACTCTCCCGCACGCTGCTGGACATGTGGAAAAGCTGGACATTTGCAGAGAAACTGCCAGGAGACCCCCGACCAGAACCAGAACCAGGGAAACGGAAGACAGCCGGATTCGAGGGCCAGAACCCGGCAACACCGAGACTGAACAGGCCCCACCAGACCCCCCTGCGAGTAAACACGACAACGGAAAACGGACTATTCGTAAAAGGAACTATCGGCGGTGTTCAGACAAACTTCCTGGTAGACACAGGTTCTAACATTACCATTGTAACACCTGAGGTCTACCAGAAGATTCCCGAGTTGGTGCGCCCTGCCTTAGAGAACGTTGTCTCGACTATGTTGTTGGCTGATGGGCGTCCGCTTCCCTTCGCTGGCAAAGCAGCTATCCAAATGCAGCTGGGGCACACAGACGTTGTTCATGAAGTCTGGGTTGCTGACATTGGGCTGGACGGGATTCTTGGAATGGACTTGATGCGCAGACTAGGGTGTGAGCTTAAATGCAACCGAGGCAACTACCAGCTCATTCTACCAGGAGGAAGTGTGAAATGTGCACAAAACCTGCTTGGAACCACATGCTGTCGTGTTGCAGTGGGTAAAACCGTCGTGGTACCACCAGGGGCAGAGATGATTGTACCAGGGAAGTACATGCAACCGAGTATGGCGGCTGGTCCTGGGGTTCTAGAAGGCGCCGAACAATTTGTTAAACGAAACAACTTGCTAGTAGCCAAAACCCTGGTTGACATGGGAAAGAAAGACGTCCCCTTGCGGCTGTTCAACCCAACTTCAAAACATCAAACGGTGCATAAAGACACAACCGTAGCGTGGTGTGAGCCTGTACCTGAAGTGTTGGATGCCAGCGATGCAACGATCACAGTCGCTTCATGTCAGAAACCCGATGGCTGCAAGGCAACGGATGCACGTACAGATGTGCCCGACTTTCTGAAAGACTTGCTGAACCGGAGCTCTCAGCATCTTGACGCTGGTCAGCGAGAGGAGGTCGCAGCTCTTCTGACAGAATTCTCTGATGTGTTCGCCTCCTCAGACGATGACTTGGGTAGGACCGGAATTGTGAAACACCGGATAGATACTGGAGGGGCAAAGCCGATTCGACAGCCAGCGAGACGGATGCCTATACACCAGAAGAAAGAAGCAGAGGCGGAGGTAAAGAAGATGCTTGAAAGAGGAGTGATAGAACAGTCTTCTAGCCCGTGGGCTTCCCCGATAGTTCTCGTGAAGAAAAAGGATGGATCCACTCGCTTCTGTGTTGACTATCGCAGACTAAATGACGTAACAATCAAGGACTCCTATCCACTGCCGCGGATAGACGATTCATTAGACGCTCTTGCTGGATCAGAATGGTTTTCGACACTTGACCTGAAGAGCGGCTACTGGCAAGTGGAGATGGAGGAGGGAGATAAGGCAAAGACGGCATTCACTGCCGGGTCGGGGCTCTATCAGTTTAGAGTGATGCCTTTCGGACTTGCAAATGCGCCCGCAACCTTTGAGCGCCTGATGGAACGAGTGCTCTCCGGCCTGCCGCCAGAACTGTGCTTAGTCTACCTGGACGACTTAATCATCCATGGCAAGCACTTCAAGGACGAACTGAAGCGACTGAGGAACGTCTTCCTGCGTCTACGAGCCGCACGCTTGAAGCTGAGTGCCAACAAGTGCCACTTGTTCCAGAGGCGTGTGTCGTATCTGGGACACATTGTCAGCAAAGACGGGGTGTCCACGGATCCTTCTAAGATCAGGTCTGTCGTGGAATGGCCCACTCCCCAAACAGTAGCACAGGTGCGGAGCTTTTTAGGACTCTGTTCTTACTACAGGCGCTTTGTACAAGGATTTGCAGATGTTGCCAAACCACTGTACAAGCTAACAGAGCAGAGCAACAGGCCATTCCAGTGGACCAGTGAAAGCGACGAGGCATTCCGGAAGCTCAAGGAAGCGATGACGCATGCACCTGTCCTGGCGTACCCAACTTGTGAGGGACCCTTCGTGCTGGATACAGATGCTAGCAATCAAGGGATAGGAGCTGTGTTGTCGCAGTTACAAGACGGGAAGGAGCGTGTGGTTGCGTACTACAGTAGAGTGCTGCACAAGGCGGAAAGAAGATACTGCGTGACGAGGAAAGAGCTCTTGGGTGTGGTCGAAGGCGTGCGCAACTTCCACCACTATCTGTACGGTAGAAAGTTTCTTGTGCGCACAGACCATGGAGCCCTCCAGTGGCTGTTGAACTTTAGAAATCCAGAAGGACAACTAGCCAGGTGGTTGGAACAGCTGGGCACGTATGATTTTGAAATCCAACATCGACCAGGCAAGCACCACGGAAATGCGGATGCACTGTCGAGGAGACCCTGTGGAGCCTGCAAGTACTGTGCGAATGCGGAGCGAAAAGGGAATTTCGCAACCGAGGAGATGCGGAGCTGTGAATGTGGCGGAGCAGCGAGTGCGACCGAACCGACCAAGCATGGCATGGGTGAGGAAGAGACAGAGAGCCTGGTGGAGGCCAGTCCTGCGGCAACGTTGTGCGCCGTGCAGACCAGAAGCACAACGACATCCGCCAAGCTGGCGACAGACGGAGATAGTAGCACGTCCAGCTCAGACGAAGAGCCAAGTATGCCCGTGTCCTGGAACAACACACAGTTGCGAAAGGCACAATTAGCTGACCAGGAACTCAGACCATTAATTGAGTGGAAGGAGACAGGCGGAAAGCGCCCCGAATGGTCTGACGTCTCCCACGCGAAAGCAGAAGTTAAATGCTATTGGGCTCAGTGGGACCGCTTGTACCTGAAAGATGGAGTACTCTATCGGCGATGGGAGTCTGATCGTGGGGACGAAATCACGTGGCAGCTGGTTGTACCATTGACGCTAAGGGCTGATATCATGCGACAGCTCCATGACAGTAAGACAGCAGGCCATCTGGGAATCAGTAAGACCCTGGCAAAGGTGCGCGAGCTATTCTACTGGCGAGGTTGTGGAGGGGATGTCAGACGATGGTGCCGGAGCTGCGACATGTGCGCTTCAAGGAACAGACCCCAGAAAACACCGAAGGCGCCAATGAAGACATACAATGTTGGTGCACCCCTTGAGAGAGTTGCCTTAGATGTTCTTGGTCCACTGCCGGAAAGTGATCGGGGCAACAAGTACATCCTGGTAGTCGCCGATTACTTCACCAAATGGACCGAGGCCTATTCCATGCCCAACCAGGAAGCAACAACGGTGGCTAAACTCCTAGTAGAAGAGTTTGTGGTCAGGTTTGGGGTCCCCAGACAACTCCATTCGGATCAGGGACGAAATTTTGAATCTGCCGTGTTCCAAGAGATGTGCCTGTTGCTCGACATTGACAAGACTAGAACTACTCCCCTCAGACCACAATCTGATGGCATGGTCGAGAGATACAACCGAACCCTGGAGAACATGCTGTCAAAGTTTGTGGCCGAAAACCAGAGGGATTGGGACGAACACTTGCCGTTCGTTATGATGGCTTACCGATCGTCGGTACACGAAACCACCGGATGCAGTCCAAGCGAGTTAATGCTGGGAAGAAACTTACGACTGCCCGTCGATCTGCTGTTTTCCAGGCCTCAGGAGGAAACCCTCCATTCCCCCACGGAGTACGCGCACAAGCTTCAGCAACGAATAGAGAAGGCACACGACTTCGCGCGAGAGACACTCAAAATCGAGAGCGAGAGGCAGAAGAGGCATTACGACCACCGGGTGGACCAATGCCTGTACAACGTGGGAGACGCGGTTTGGTTACACAATCCTACGAGGAAGAAAGGCATCACCCCAAAGTTACAACGTCCTTGGGGTGGGCCTTACTTGGTGACCAAACGCATAAGCGACGTGGTGTACCGCATCCAGCTAACTGAGAGGGCAAAACCTAAAGTGGTGCACTTCGACCGACTGAAGCCCTACACTGGCGCGAATCCCCCGACCTGGCTCAATCCAGAGGCTCCGGAAGACCAGCAAAGACCGGGCGGACCAGAAATGGCAGGGAAGTCAAAGGCCCTACCCAACTCGCCAAGCCGCACACAGGCGCCCCGAGTGCCAACTAGACCGCGGCGTACAGTCAAACCACCCAGATGGACACAAAACTATGTGCTGGGCTCGGAATAATATAAAATGACATTGAGCTGATGATTCTTGTTCTTCCAAGTTGTTATTTTTCATTGATTACATTATTGTCTGTTGTTGTTATTTGTTGGCCTGATATGAGGACATATCCCTTTTTTTTCAAGGGAGGGAATAATGTAACGAAATACGTTAGTTAGTTAGTTAGTTATTAGGTTAATGATCCATCTTGATTGACCGCTGGCAGACGCCACGTTGTTCTTGCGTAATGTAATCGGATCTAGGTAGCGCATTCCTAAAAATAAACCAGTTGATTCTCTCTCTGATCTGCGCTAGTGCTTTTGTTGTAACTGCGGCCGTTAATCTATATTCACTCGGAAAAACGTTACAATATATATAGAACATTTCGCTAATTTTTGAGCTATTTCAGAGTGCCTTTTATGCAAGATCACTTTTTCCGCCAGGTGGCCGTTATCTTAAATCGTGTGACTGAGACATTAACTCGAAGAAACGTGATTTATTAAAAAACAAAAAAAAAAAAACAAAAAAAAACAAAAAAAGGGACGCAGCGTTGGCTGGAACAATCGCGCGGCTTTTGTTAAAGTAATAATAATAAAAAATCGGTGTCGAAGAGCGACTTTCCTTTACTGTGCAAAACTGATAGAGTCGCGATTCTAATTACACTTTCCTTAGACAGTCTCGGATGTATTCTGTAGTTGGTGTAGAAAGTTGAGTTTACTACTTGTACACGAAAACTTGAAAACGCACCGCGACACGTTGTCTGAAACCAGACTGCCCTGCGGCCGACTGGTGACTTCGCTATGCAACTATGGTTTATAAAAACGAGCAATAACCTCCGAGCGGAAAATAGACAAGAATCCCGCTTACCAAAAGTCACTACAAAGCGAGGGGATATCTGCGATCATCGTATTTCTAGCATCACTATATTAGAGAGAAAAAGAAACGTAACGCCGTTTTTTAGGAAGTTGATAAGTCAGTGACCAACTTTAAGGGACCTATATTTCTCTTGCAAGTGTTTAGTGTGGAACTACGTGTGCATTTGCTGGGTTTTCAGTACTCGAACCACAAATTTCTCCGAAAAGTTTTGCATAACTACATGAAGCCATACTCGAAACGGGGAACCCGGAGTAATTTATTTGGGACTAGTGCGCTTTTCGGATGACTGTCGAAAACCAAAACCAAAGCAATCACAGAGCCAATCAATAAAGCGAGCCAAAGCAATTCCGACCAATTAGAAGTACGAGCAAAACCAAAACCAAAAACAAGTAATTGCGATTGGTTTTACTAACCAATCAGTAGGGCGAGAACACGCCATCGTCATTTGCTTTCTCGCGTGAGAATATTGCAACCAGGTTTTGCTTTCGTCCTTCATTGGCCAAGAATGTTGCTAAACTACAGTGTTCGGACCAACTGGAAAGCGTAGCAAACGCAAAACCAAAGCAATCAAACAATTACTTTCGACAGACATGCGAAAACGGCTCTATAGTTGCGGTAACGATTATATTTGCGGAGTGTCTCCAAAGCTGTCCGCTGCAAAATAAAGCACCGCATGGTAGGTGTGGCGACAACCCTGTGCATTGCTTGAGGTGATTCCCTAGAAAAAGAATCTGTCATAGATTTGTAATGAAACTTGGCACGATTGTACAACAACTCAAGTGAGTCACAATGATGCAATAAAAACAAGGGGTCGCGGTGTTCATTTTTACGGCACAAGCTGACGAATATGATGTTCTAGCGCCTGTTGCGCGCACCCCGGTACTGGGAAATAAGGTCGATGATTTTCAATGCAGTCTGAAATATCACCAAACTCTCAACTTTATTCTATTGACTATTCACCTATGTCACAGAAAAACGTATGTGAATAGCTCCAGATCTATTTTAACAACAAAATTGGTGGGAAGTTGATGTGCTGTCTTCAACCAAAAGTGGCCCAATCCGAAGCATTTCTTTCAACTGCGTAAAATCTGCTCATAGATTTCTGCCTATTTTTTCCTGTTTTACTGGGGACACTGTTCTTATTAAAATTACGTAATAAAAAAGGGGGTCACCTTGCTCGTTTTTGCGCATTTGTCAGGAAAAGGCGAATGTTCACTTCAAAATACGTCTTTCCGAGAGGGGACTGGGACGACTTTCAACTGTTAAGGTGGCTGCTCCCACAAGGAACAATGAAAAATAAAACTTATTTGCGTAAAGAGTGTAAAAAACTTTCGATCTTGAAATTTCAGTGGTTCTCAATGTCCACCATCTCAAAAGTGTTATGCGCACTAAAGATGCGCAATGCAAAACTAGGGACCAGAAAATGGTGACAAGAAACCTGCTAGCCGCTTGCACACGTGCGAAAATGTACATTGAGCGAAAACTTGTCAGCAATCTAGTTGGAGAAGAGGAAAAAAAAAATTTTTTTAATGAATTCATTGCTTCAGTGAGTTGCCAGTCTCTCGCGCCGTTTTTCCATGACATCACATCCGGGGCGGCCATTTTATGATTGACAACCACAAGCTTATTGCAAATGATTTGTACGTTTAACCGGACAGAAGCGATTATGTTGTGATGGATTAGTGTCGCTCAGAAAATGTAAATTAGGGTAAATTTCAAAATAAACGTCTGTAGATCCACACAAACGCGAATTTGTAGTTCCAGGGGTTTGTAACACCCTTGAAACTCGTTTTGTCGTGTATTAACCGGAAATTATAAACAATAGGAACGTCCGACCGCTAATTTCCGATAAAGTAAAAGATCAAAGAATGCGTTGTTTTGGTCACGTAACCCGACTTCAAACCGTTCCCGAAATCCGCCATTTAATTTACCCCAATTTTTTATTTGCTATATGTTTAGTTCAAGGGATGGTCCTTCCCTGGGGTAAATTCTCAGTGGTCGAAGCGATGTACCAGAGTGCGATTTTTGGCTTTGAACTTGACCTATATTTTAAGGTCACGCATCACTGTCACGGTCATAAATTTTAAAAATTTGCCAAAAATTCAGGAGAGACATTGTTTACTTTGTAGGACTCAATTTTCTGTAAAACGGTCTTTACCATCGTGAGGGACCTTCCGAAAAACTTGGTATTTTAGTGTTGAATTTACCAAATTCCACGCGCGAACACAAAAAAATTCACCAAAAATAGATAAAGAATCAAAACAACCTCGGACCTATATTTTTGGTAATAGTTACTGAAGGCCTTTAATATGGCAAAGTTTGAGAAAATCGGATTTTTCTATCTTGCATACCTATAGTCGATATTTACAGCAACCCGCTCGTAAGTTGTAATTTAAGTTGTGGCAGACCAGGCTTTGATTATAAATTTATTGGAAGGTTATTCCAAACCATACTGGCTCGATGTGAAAGAGTTTCGAAGGACATTTGTGCGTGGAGATAGGGGCTGGAGATAAATCATTATAGATTTGGTATGCAATGCATGCCAGTTTTTTTCTACACATATTGGAGATGGAACTCCGTAGTTCTTTCTAGAATCCTTCAGTTGCCTGGAACTATTGGAGCGAAAAGGTAAATAATGAAAGTTACCGTTCTGATACAAGTAATAAATCCGGTTGTACGCGGACATGTACTATTGTGAGCGGGGCAACCGTGAGACATTTTGATATTAAGCAATCGCATCATAAACTGTTCCACAGACAATTTTGTGAACAGACCATTTTAGGTGGTACTAGGCAGTGCCTCTGGTGCAATTGTTTTGTTAATGCCTCCTAAAATCATTGGTGAATAAATGGAAATGTACTTGAGTTTGCCAACAAAGTAACATCAAGCGAGTAATATTACTCAGTCAAGTCGCCCAGATTAGAGCAACTTTGATTCTTCGCATCTCTTTCATCGCACAACTTTTTCTGTTTATTTCCTTTTCCAAACAATACTTTTCTTAATAACCGTGTGCGTTAACAGTGTATCCTAAGAAGGTCAATGAGTCATTTTGAAATTAGTAAAGGTAATCGTATGATTTCTAATGGTTTGATTTTGGCGCAAGAAGATATCTGGCAGCGCACAATGGCGAAAGAGCTCGGTGGTTCAAGACTGTATAGTTCTTCGACTGACAATGTATATTGTCAAAATCTCGTGTAATTTTTATATTTTATTTTTTACTGTTGAAAACAGGGGACAGCATCATCTATTCTCACTTTGTAACTTTCTTTCTTTTTCTTCTGCTAACGTGCTGATTAGAATCCTGAATGATTGTTGGCGGTGCTGCTATTCTTTTTAAGGTCGACCTTACCTGTTGCTGTTTTTTTTTCCTTTTTTGTTTTTGTTTTTGTTTTTGTTTTTTGCGTTCTTTGTAAACAGTGATCGAATTTGCAAGTTTAAACATAGTATATCTAACGCTGAAAAACGCACGTGAACTAAAGTATGGTGTAATTCACATGCAGCTGGGGATCTATAGGAGAACCCAATACTCATTCTGATAGCGGGATTTTTTTTATCAGAATATCACTTCAGTCGGTCTGACTCGGTAATCCTCAGCGGTCACCCTGATTACGAACAAAAGCTGAACGCATACCTGGAACCTGTGCAAGTGAGTGGTAAGCAGTGGAAGTTGTGCTACAGGGCTTCTGAGCATAACTACAGATCTGCTGCTTTTCACACTTCTTGCGACAACAAAGGGGCGACAATTACGCTGGTTCGAGTTGGAATCTACGTGTTTGGTGGCTACGCCGACAAGAGCTGGGATGCGCCTAGTGATAAATTGTGGAGTGAGTATGGCTTAGATATTGACACCTTATTAGGTTTATTGTGGAGTAGGGTTAAACTTCGAATCAATTTTTAAGAATACAAACGAAACGATTTTGCTCACATCACAACTTACCTAAAATATTTTGACCTAAAACAAGCTCTTTAGTCAGACCTTTATACAGAACAGTAGGAGGAACCTTGATCCCATCAATATTTACAACACTTTTAGGGCCTGCCATTCATAAATTTAAGTTGTTTATAATGAGTTTGAGGCACAATATATATGCCACTTATCCACTGCTCGGATAAACGTTTATATATGTAAAAAAAAAAAAAAAAAAAAAAAAAAATCATATAGATGCCCACAATTTTGCGGGTACGTGTTTTGTGGCTACGCCGACAAGAGCTGAAACGGGGATGCTCCTGAGTCCTGACGTGCTGAACTTGATACCATTGAAATTTGTTACACTGCAACTAATAATTTTAGTGTTTCCGATTTATCACATAAACAGATAATGCACAAAACAATACCAGTGATTCACCAATTGAGTATAAAGCGTTTGTATGTGTCAAAAAGAAAATATTGTTTCATGTCCAGTCGCACTGTTTTGTGTGAAACAATACTAATACTGGAATATTTCGCAAACCTCTTTCTGTGAAGACAACATACCGCATTTAGTATAAAACGTATTGTGACGTGAAGATGTACGACACAGGTAATAAGCCGCAGGTGTACCATCCTCGTGCCCAGTCCCTTCCGCGCCTCCTCCATGTACATCCCGCCCCAGGTCCCAAAAGACATTTCACAACAGAAATTTAGCTGGGGTCTAACGCATGGGTATATTTAGTATATTTAGTATACATAATATGGCAGTGCTAATGTAGTTGTTATAGTTCACTAGAGGTGTTGGTGTTGTCTCGTGTTTTGTGATATTTTCATGTCAGCTGAGTCGTATTAGTGCGAACAGTGTCAGTATCCGGTGAGTTATTATTGTCTTGACTGGTACTTATTCTCAGCACATACAGGGTTCACCTACAGCGACAAGGCATTTCTGTTCTCGCTGAAAAACCATTTGAATGAGCAGTTCAAGATGTTCACCTACAGAAATCAGGAATGGGCCATGTACAGCTCGAACATGTGGGGGCCATGCTTTGGTGGTAATGATCTCTTTGGTAATGATGATCTCTCCATTGCTGATCGCTGTGACGTCAACACTGATTCCTTCTCAAATCTCGGCTTCACTTACAAACTACCAAACGGATACACCGCGGGAAGTCCTGAGGCCAGAAAACTGCTCGCTGGTTCTTACAAGTTCAAATGTGACGAGTACGAGGTGTTTTACCAGAAGTAGCTCAGCTGACACTAGACAAGTCTTGCCTAGTTTATAGTAAACCAACCACGCAAGCGACATGCAGACACAGCTGCAGTAGATTGTCACACCAAATTTGATAAACTATTTAGTTCGGTAATTTTCCTAATACTTTACAAGGAGTTATCTGTTTTGATTTTTTTAAATCAGTTTATCGTCAGTCGATTACAAGCCTTGTTCATCCCGCACCCCTCCCCCGTGGGGTATTACAGCGGTTGCTTTATTTTTAGTCGAGTATTTTTAAATACTTCAGTATTGGTGTAGTTGAATTGGAAAACCAATTGTGGGGCTTTTAAACTGTAGGGGTGATAGAAACAGGTCGGAATTGGCAGGTAGAACACGTCAGAAAAATCCGTACCCTACCCCTCTTAGTTGATTTTTGTCCACTTTGTTTTTATTAAGCTTTGCTGGTCCCCTGATAGCAAGGCGCAATTTGTGCGATCTTTTCAGCTAGGCTTCGAAGTTGAGCGATGCAGACTATATATAATTCATACATTTATACTTTGAAAACTCCGCTTTGTTTTTAAGTCACCAGAACATGTTGTGTTAGGGGTGGCGAATGGTTCCTAGAAAATTGTGAGTCTCGGAAACTTTTGATCCGATCTCGAAATCTCGGAAGCCTTCGTGATGAATCACGAAGTGTTTGTGTTTCGTTTTTGTTTTCAGGATTTTCTCAAGACTCTGTCTTGGATTTTCAAACAAGAGTCTCGACGAGTCTCGGATTTTACCATTCGCCACACCTTGTGTTAGCTGCGCCCTGCCTCGTGTCTTACGAATTGAACTTTTCCTCGTAATTCCCAGGGTGGGGTCAAAATTATACCCTGCCTCTTTTCAATGACTCGCTTTTAAGCGACCCTCGACTTGTATTGGTTCAAAACGGATGATTAACACTTTCCCTTGCTATATTCCTTGCATCGCCTTGAGTTTATGACTCAGAACTTTCAGAAACGGCTCCATTTGGAGTAAAAGACCTTAGCGACTTGAGAGCATACAGTTGCGGTTTGTGTGTACTTATAGATTAGTTTTCGTTGTTTACTATTGGTAAATTTTGGTAGATTCGTAGCTGGTCGCTTGCGTGCGTGTAATTAAAATAGAACACAAGTAAAATAAACGTTAAACCGGACACATTTGTATTTACTTGCATTGGAGTCATTAAGTGTTTTATTGAAAATTTTTGGCGTGAATTACAAATAACCATATTTAATTTGATGAAAAACTGATCGACGATGCCAACATTTACATCATAAATTATCCGGCATGCCACAAGGGTGACACTGAACCACTATAATGGCTCCTGGCCTACTGAAACTGCACTTCCCTTTAATTGAAAAGCGATAGCCGAGCTTTCAGAAGCGTGGCTGCTTTAGGGTTTGCTGTGAGTTGTCGACCTGAAACAAGAACCGGGGAGAAAACTAGCGGCACGCCAGTAAAGCATAAGTCACTCACCATCTTATGCCCTTTTTTTTTTTAAACTTTATTAATTTAATACGCTTCTTCGGGTGTTACAAATTTAGAACCGTCAAAGCGAGTCGCTTGTTTACACGCTTTCGAAGCCTCGGAACCGTGTGAATTTTGGCAAGGATTCAATTTTGAACACAACAACTTTTCAAACCGCGTTTGACGATTTTAAAATCTTTGACAGAAAGAAGAAATCAAGTCACTAAATAATACAAGGTCCGATTGTATTGAGCGAGCAAACCCGGTCACTAAATAATACAAGGTCCGATTGCGTTGAGCGAGCAAATTCGGCCACAATTGTTTAATTTGGAAAGCAGTGGCCCCTGGCCGGGTATTTTCTACTTTAATAGCCTTCAGAAAGCAAAAGCACTTCAACACGGTTACATTTCATCCTTGATACAGTGTGCCAACAAACACGGCGAGAAAACTTCACAGCATGTGTCAGACTGTCAGCAAAATCTTATATGCAAATATGTCAGGATTTGAATGACACAATCTTGCAGGAAGGCACTCTGAAATAGCTTTGAAAACTAGCGAAAAGATCACAATATAATCCTACTTGGCCTTCGTCACAGTTCCCGGGGCATCAAACGACAAAATATACGGCGATTGTTAAAATATCATAATGCATAGCATCAAGCGTACTGTACGTTAATTGATGTAATTTCTCAAAACTCACCGGTTCCTGAAAGCTATGGCTTAAGCTCTTTTCCAGCAAAGGAAACAAAACCCAAAACACTATTGTTTACGTCTTCAATGATTTCAAAATACACTGTGTAGAGCAGTCCTTATACAGTACGAAAATTCCACTTTCCATTGCAAGTGTCGTCATCTTGTCAAACTTGGATTCTGAAAACTGCATTCCTGTTAAAGTAAAAGGTGAAATTTGCCACAATGATTGTTTGATTTCCACCGACTGTTTTTTGCTATTTCTTTCTGAAGAAATGCCTGCGTTTTAACACAATACTGGCGTCTGGGATTGTGTTCAGGTCGGCCAGTCGATGCCTTAAAGAATCCGTTTCACGGCTAGTAAGCTTGCCTTCCATACACTGGCAAAATATCCGGGCAGTTTACAACCGTCCTTCGAACTGCTTGGCCTTGTATCTGCATCTTATTGTGCAAAATCACTTCCGTTCGCACTCTACCGCATGTCACCAAGAAAATGGCAATTTACAGTTAAGAGCTGCCGATGTAAGCTCGCCTGCAGTGGTCGCTCGACACGGATGGCCCTGGGGATGAGGTCGTACGCCAGACAAACAGACACACGAACAAACTCATTTGAGATGGCGACCCGCTTGGAGTCTCACATACAGTAAGATGATTTTGCTGCTTTAGCGTCCGTGATTATTACCCTCGCTTCGCTCGGGGATTATAGTGGGGACTTGAAACAGTGTTTCTTTCTTTATTTTAATGTTTATTTTGAACATGAAAACAAAGCAGTAAAAGGGCAAAAGAAATGTGTTTCCATGTGCTTTAGAAACAATAAAAGTTGTCATTGCATCTGATATTCAGTTGGCGAGTTTATTTCATTCATTTTATTTATTTATTTATATATATATATATATATATATATATATATATATATATATATATATATATATATATATATATATATATATATATATATATATATATATATATATATATATATATATATATATATATATATATATATATAAACGACTTGAAACAGATCGTTCTCTCAAATGCTCCGCATTTTATCGAAATTATTATGCAGTAAAATTGTGCCACAGAACACTCCAGCCTTACCTCCCAAGTAACCCTCCCTGCGATGACTTTCCCGAAGTTTGTAGCCCGGAATATGAGTCGGCGAGGAAATCTCCGCAACTCGACCACGCAATTTTTGCAAAGATTTCTGTTTAATTTTCCTCGGTACTTAAAAAGATTAAGTTCTTGAAGTTTATTTTTTCTTCTTTTCCTTTCCTTTTCTATCCTTGTTTTCTCATAAAATTCGTCTATGAATTGGTCAAAATGGGCCCAAATGAATTATTTTGTACCCACGTCTCCCCCGACGCACCGAAACAATAGGGAGCTTAAGCAAAGCAGGACGACGACGGCAGCGCGTGGAACCAGAAAAAGAGTATTTCCGTTTTCCGTATGTCTTTGTAACTTTGCCTATTCTTAATTTGTTCAAATTTGTTTCGTTTTTTCCGTAGTTCTATTGCTCTCATCGTCTCTGACTAAGACGAACGACTGTCGTAATTTCTCAAAATGACGTCCACGTCCTGACAACAACTTAAAAAAGAAGCATTTGAAGTCGCACGCGAGAGCACGACGACCCCGAGATAATGCCAATTTCAGATATTCACGTGCTTCTTTTGTCTTCTGTGAGCAGTTCTATTGTTTCACCCGCGTTGCCGTCGTCCGCTCCCTAATAACTCTGGAAGATCTCAACTGAAAGGACAGTCCGCAGTCCAAACCATTTTGACGAGGAAAAGTGGAGACTAGTGTCAAGTCTTTCTCATGCTGAATTTCAACATGGCCGCGCTGCATGTACGGATCGCCAATTTCCTTCCTGCTACTCACATATCACCTGCTGTTTTACGAACATAAAGAAGCTGAGCATTATGGAAGTTTACCAGATTGTGAATGCTCTCTAAACGTCGTACCAGCGAAGAACAACAGCTGTATTCCTTGCTGGTTGGATTGCTGTTTAACATACTTGAAATATGTTGATATATCACACGATGTCCGCACGAGGAGGAGGTTAGGCTGCCCGGGTCACCTCAACGCCGTTAAGGAGGTTTTATCTGGTCGACTGGTTCGGTTATGATGTTGACAGTACTCAAAATGTGCAAGTGTAGTGTTTTTTTTGAGGATTGTTTTAACACGGCATGGAAATGGTATCAGGACTTCAAGGCAACCACTTTGTTGTTCAACTTTTAGGGATGTGCTACAATGTCTGGAGGTACGTTTTTTGAATTACCGTTGAATGGGAAACTAAAACTATATTGCACTTTCTGTACAAGACAAGAGATTTATTGAAAGTTTGATTCCAATACATGTTTTTAACCTTATGTGAGGACTCAGAAAACCTTTCCAGGTTCTGGCAGGGAGTGCTCCAACTAGAAATACAATTGTGACTGATTATACAGTAGGGCCTTGCTTATGCACCAGTCAGTTGTAACCCCACCTCGGGGAATGGTGGGGCAATGTGGGGCATTTTTTCCTATTTGAAAGGTGTTTAAACCCAAAGGGGTGGGGGATTTTCTCTTCATGATTCCCGACCTGCAGAGGTGGGGCTCAAGGTGGGAGATTTGACCAAAAATATAATGTAAAAATATAATGCCTCGTCCAGTTCAACCACGTGGTGAAACTAGCCATATAATAAATATATATATATATATATATGTACAGTCCTTTGCAAAAATTTTGAGCCCTCAATATATGTCACTATATACAAATATCGAGTGCATTGTGGGAAGAGTTCAACTGGAAAACTTTTCTTCCCCAGCCGAATAACGAGGAGGAGCACGCAGTAATCATTGTATTTTGAACTTAAGTATCTTTCTGGTAATATATTTTTCTGATTTGTGCAGTTTGTGTGCAATTTTAGAACCATCACCGTCTCGCAATGCACTTGATGTTTGTATATAGTGATCAATATTGAGGGCTCAAAATTTTTGCAAAGGACTGTATATATATATTTATTATATAGGCACGAGTGTTTTACTGAAAAATATACCGTGCGTAAAATCCATACGAAACTACATCCGGGACCCGAGTGGCATATTTTCCATATCCTCACTAGTGAGGATATCGTTGGCATCATTTCCCACTTTTGCATGGTTGTTTGTGCAATTTCTCGTAAAACACTTGTGTCTAATATAATAAAAAGAAAATTACACGGTGGCTTGAAGATATGGATTTTATTTTCTTGTGATAAAAACAATATTTTACTCACGAAGCGCTCGTTCGTAAAATATTGTTTTTACCACTCGAAAATAAAATTAATATCTTCGTGCCACCGTGTAATATCCTCTCTCTCTCTCTCTATATATATATATATATATATATAATCACATGATTTCAAGTGCAATTTGGAATAAATTAGCACGAGTAAATTTTTCAAAGACCAAAAAAGGTCTTTGAAAAATTCACTTGTGATTATTTATTCCAAAGTTGCACAAGAAATCATGTGAATACTTGTTAATAACATGCATACAATAATTTATGTCATGCAATTTTTTTCAATTTTGTTACAGTTCACAAGTGTCTTGCAAGAGCTTTGTTTTCTCGCAAACAGAATCAGAATCGTCCTGAGGAATGAATATGTGCCCTTTTGTTTTGTTTGGCTTTGCAAATACGCGTGCCAGCTGTGGGGAATTTTTAATTTCAAATTTTTGCACTATTAATTTCACATTTCTGCACTGACAATTCATATTTTTGCACTGTTTGGGATAAATTGACATGCGCTCAGCTAATCAAAATGCAGAAATTATTGTATGCATGTTATTACTAACCATGTAAACCTCTCATAAGGAATCCCCTCTTGTAAGCAACCATTATGCACCTTTGACACTCACCATCTGTGTTTTGCTGTTCCCAAAAAGAAATTTCTGAGCAAGGACTAACTCCCTTGCAGAAACCAAACCAGACAAAGACTGACATACAGTATGTAATACAACAGGACACAAGATTGATTAATGTTATTCAGCACACTATAAATTTTCATTACAATCTGCACTCATAGGCTTCTTGAGGCTTTAGAAGACTTTGTCTTTTGATCAACACTCAAGTCAGTTATTTTAATTGTATTTTGCTAGCTTGTGACTGGTTATTACAAGCATGGCTCAGCAGATAATCTGGAGTCCTTGCTAATGCAACCAGAAATGTCAGAATATCACACTGACATTGAGTGCTGTATGTGAAGATTTTTGACTTCCTTCACAACAGTCCCATTGGTATAAGAGTAATGTGTGACTCCAATGTCCAAGGGGGGGGGGAGGGTACTCCCTATAGTGTACTATATGGAGAGGCTCCACTTAAATGGGGCACCTTTTTCAGGCTGGAAGTATGCAAATGAGGTACCTTTTTTAGGCTAGAGGTATATGAAAGGGGCCGTACCTTTTTCAGGAGGGTGGTGCATAAAAAGGTAGGACTTTCAGTCCTTTTATTATACAGAAATATTTCGGCAGGGCTTTTGTGCGGTCGTTAAAAACAATTCTACTCCAAAAAATTGCAATAGTCCCATTAAAGGTACATGAAAGGGGTATCATTTTTTATGAAAGGTATGTGAAAAGGATCCTTTTTTCTCAAAAGATGGTATACAGTTTGAAAGGGTATTAGGGTTTGGACCTCAGGGCGGAGCCTCCCCATATAAAACTTTGCTGAGTACCCCCACCCCCCGGTTTCAATGATATCCACAAGACACTGTCCCCATATCTCATCACAGATAACTTCAACCTTGTTATCAATGACCTGGACACTTTACCTCATGTCAATCAGCTACAGAACAAGTTGATAAAATGTGGTCATTGGCAGCTTTTTGGAGACTTTGTTGCCCCTGAGCAGTTTTTTGATGATCAATTCATGCCACTGTATGATGAAAAAATTGACATCTGCTCCCACCTGGAGAATTCCCAATGTTGTGCATAACATTCTTTGACAGGGTGACAGGTGAAAATCATATCCGCAGACTACTCCTGAGGGTACATGATCAGTGCAAACTAACAAACTCCAGGGGGAGGCCCACAGTAGCAGAAGTTCTGGTGGAATTCCTGAAAGAAGAGCAGCTGATCACAGATAATGGATTGAAAGATAAAAGAGACAATCAAATAGAGGTATGTCATTGGGAAAGGTTAATTTTAATATTGAAAGTTGGTATTATGTATTTAGTTAAAAGAAGGTTCAGAGAACTTTGATAGGCCAAAGGGAAGTAAAAATTATACCAAGTAGTAGGAAAATGTTCCCTCTGGAACACACCCCACCCCACCTCACCTCACCCCACCGTGCTTCTAGATTTGTGCTAGCACGTTTTTCATTTTGAAAAATTGAATTTTGAAAAAATTACTTAAAGGTTTGCTTGATATTATAAAATGCCCACATTAACAGAATTAAGAAAAGGAATGGCAAAAGAATTGGATATTAAGGGGAGGTGGAAGATGAATAAGTCAGAGCTAGAGGAGGCGATTTTGAAAGCTCAGGCTGAGAAGAAACCGATTATCCCTAAGAAGATTGAGAGCCCAATTCCTGCTCCAAGAACTGTTTTTTCGAAAAAGATTGAGAAACCAATTCCTGCTCCTAGAACTATTCTTCCTAAAGGGGTTAAACCAATTCCTGCTCCTAGGAAAGGTCATTACGAGCATGGAAGATTAAGATATGATTGTAGAGATTGTGGCGGCTCAGAAATATGTGAACACAATAAGTGCAGGAGGGCCTGTAAAGAATGTGGCGGATTATCATTTTGTGAGCATAATAGAAGAAGATATTTTTGTAGAGATTGTGAAGGAAAAGGTATATGTGAACATAATAGGAGAAGATATTTATGTAAGGATTGTGTTACTAATTAATTCAAAAATGAATGACATTATGAATTTCTGTAAACAGTAAGTTGATTATTTTAAGTAATGTTTCGGGACTTTCCCTAGTCTAATAACCAATCAAAAGTGATCCCATAAATTAACCAAGTGGCTGAAAATCTGGTTTTGACTTTGGTTTTGGCATGAAATTGTATTTTTAATTATGAGGCATAAGAGAGGTCTTCACTGGCAGAATTAATTTGAATAAAGGCTTAGTAGAGTGGATCCTAATCCACAACCACAGGGTGGAGTTTCTACTGTATTATCTGAGTAACTTTCACACCCTGAGCCCCCTAATTTTCCAGTGTATCAGGACCACTTGGATTGTGCCTTGGAAAGTTCATGGATTGGGGCACCCAGACGAAATAGAGGGCCCCTCGACCTATCTTACCATTCTTGGCATTGAGCTACATTCTGTAAGGCTACAGGATCATCTCCAATGGGGCAGGTTCCAGCATATGTCATTGCTGTTGAAGTATACTGTAGTTTGGTCTAAGAAAGGTTGATGCCAATGCAAGGAACTGGAATCTCTGATTGGCCACCTGTATCATGCTTGCAAATATTCCATCGGGATGACCGCCCCATCTGACTGAACAAGGACTCTCACTTGGACCTCGCTTGGTGGAGAGAGTTTTTCCAGTCCTGGTCCATAGCTTTCTCCTTTTACATTGGTGGGCCCCGTTTTTGGACTTCCAGGTACTGTAACATCAGATACAGTGAGGGCAATATTGGTTTTAGAGCGTTTTTTTTTTCAGGTCACTGCTTCCCAATAGTGATTGTGCCTTCCCTTTGGCACCCCATGTAATAGGTATCTCCCAGTTGGGTCCCCCCTTTGGATTTTTTTAGTAAGGGTGCCCCCTTTGTATTTTTTGGTAAGGATCCCCCCTTTGGGTAGTTTTTAATAAGAGTCCCCCCCTTTGGAATTTTTTAGTAAGGGTCCCCCCTTTGGATTTTTATAGTAAGGGTCCCCCCTTTGGATTTTTTTAGTAAGAGTCTCCCCTTTGGACTTTTTGGGTAAGGGTCACGGCAACTGAACCTTCGAACTGAACATTCGGCAAAGCAAGCTTGGATAAGCGTAGAGACACCGTGCTCACGGGTTTTCCCCGCGACCGCACCAACACACCCTGTTGACGTATTCAGTCGCACCCTTGTTTTCCTGTTTATGTCACTGATGGGTGGGGATTTATCCACCGAATTTTCATCACCGTCTATAATTAGTAACCCTCTTACATAAATACAGCGCAGCAGTGCTTTTGGTTAGGTTTTGATTTGTAAGGCTCAAGTTCTAGTGGAAGAAAACTCATGGAAATAAAGTGTTCGTTTTGGGAGACTAATTCGCCGTGCAGTGCAACAGGCATCGGGACAAGAGTTTCTCCACTGCTATCATGTACGATGGATGTGGAACATCCCCTTGCTAGCCTGAGTGTCGGCACCAAGAGAAGCGATGGTTCTAAGATAACGGAGGTCGAGCTGATAAGACACCGTGCTGGTATTTTCCCTACCAGCGATGAAATGACAGGCATGACAATTTGCCCAAAGCACCGAAAACATCACACGATCGACTGACCTGGCCGTAAAAGCAGCACATGCTGTTATCCTTCCCACTGTGGACCTCACAGTAGAGCTGTATTGCGTCGCATTAACGCCGAAATGTCAAAGGAGATCCACACATTACACGGCGCAAAGGTTCCAATCGGATCAGGTAGGTTTACGTGTTACGACTTTTTGGTCTTTCTGAAACCATTACGTAGAATCACCATGCATCGCTCGCTGCAAGAATGCAACTCCGGGTTCAAAGAAGGTTGTAGCGCGCGCTATTAAGCTATGCAGAATGCTCAGTCTGCAGTTATGCATGGAAAAGGGGGCCGGCGCACCTTTGTATGACTAATGCACTTTACTAACACTTGGCGCGGATTCAAGCGTTCCGTCCTATAGTGACCATAAGTGTAAATGGCAATGACCTATTTTCAGTAGTTTTTCTTACATACGTGACAATAGTGAATGACACTACATTAGTCGCCATTTGATCTTCCAGGTCGTATGTCGATGCTCATGACTGTGATTGATGTATATTCTTATGTATCTTTATTTACTTTACAATAGCCATCTGCACAAAATGTCGGAAGTACCACTACAGGGCCCGCGTCTCCGCCGAGGAAACCGGGACAAAGGATGTGGACCAGGAGGTAAGAGCATCTCTTGTTTTCAGGAGTTAGGACTCGATCTCTGAATTTCTCTCAATGTCGAGGGAAACTTCTGAAGTAGTGTTTGAGGTTCATATTCAGTCATACACTTGTTTCTTTAGCTCGAAAGTGGGCGGTTCCGGAACAAAAACAGCTACCAATTGTTTTCCTCTGTCGTGTTATGAACGTTGCTTCATTGTCCCTTTCACTGCTGAAGAGCCAGAGCCCTAAACGTTTGGAAGCACCACCTTTTCACAATGTTAAAACTTCTTTAACGCGTCGTTTCAGAGTACCAGGGCTGATTCGGTACCAGAAGGATATTCTATTGAGGAAGCACTTGAGAGTCAAATCATGGAGGCAGTAGAAACAACGTCATCGCAGTCTTCTCAGAGCACTACAGAGCAAGAAGTCAGCATTTGGGCGGATGAAATCGAAGATCAACATCGCAAACGACAAAAGCAGAATGAGACAGTGGACAGCATAACAACTGGTCGATACAGTCCGTTAAAGTCGACACTCAACACCGCATGGGATGACATTTCTCATACTCAACAACGGTACTATTTGCGAAAGGCAACGGAAACCATCACCGCTGCATTGTCAGTCATCTGCCCTGGACAAGAGCAAGAAATTTGGAAGTCACTTCGGCTCCATAGTTCTCTTTCCGACAACCCGGAGACCGAAGAATTCTCAAGGCGCAAACACTTCGGCCAAAATTCTGAACTCCTTGACGTCTGAAGCTGAGTCTTGGCAAACGAAGAGACAGATACTGTCTCTGTTTGCCAATGAATTCAGCCGACCGAGTTACAAGAATTGATCCCGGGCCTCTCCAAGTGGAGGATCGATCAAGTGCGTCAACATGGCGTCGTAACAGGCAAAGGACAGCCATTGTTGGAAAAGCCAGTTTTCCGTACAAGAATTGACATGGCCAAAGTTGACCATTTTTTGGATTTTATTTCTCGTCCTGACACGATTCAAGATGTTGCATTTTGGACAAAAACAAGGGAATTGGACTCGGGCGAACGCATCATCGTCCCATCAGTTATCAGGACAGTGATACCTTTACAAATTATTGAGCAGTACACGAGCTACTGTAAACAGCAGGACTTTGTACCGGCGAGCGAAAGATCGCTTTTTCGAATGCTTGAAGTGCGCTCAGCTTCTATGCAGAAGTCTCTCCAGGGTCTCGACAACCTCACCGCTGAAGGGACAGAGGCATTCGAAACAATGGTTGGCGTTGTGAAATCCCTACAACAGCATGGTGCAGATAGCCAGTGGGTAGAAGCGGCCCTGAAAGCTCTCAAGGAAGCAAAGAGGTATTTGAAAACGGACTTCAAGGCCCAGGTAAGCCGCGACGAAGACTGCATGGACCACTGCACCGTTCATGCCCTGAGCGACCCAACCAGCAATTCGGCCGACCTCAGAGAGGAGTGCAGACATGACCACAGTGTACAGTGTGAGAGGTGCAAGTCACTGGAAAAAGTGCTGACCGAGATCCTGCAAGAACTAGGAGATGCTGATATCAGTGCTGACGAGAGCGCAAGAGTGATGTTCGATTACACGCAGAGTGCGCAACGTATTCACACGTGGAAGGCCCATTTGCTGCGCGCCATGAACCAAGAAGAAGCTAAACAGCATGCCCTTAGCCAGCTCGACGACAAAACCTGTTTGATAATAATGGACTGGGCCATGAAATTCCTACCACATCACTACCGAGAGCAGATGAGGGGTTTTTTTGGCAAAAGGGGAAGAAGCTGGCATGTAAGCGCGGTAATAACCAAGGGAGAGAAAGTCGAAGTCGAATGTTTTGTGCATATCTTCAATACCTGCATCCAAAACAGCTACACAGTGGCATCCATGTTAGAGCATCTTCTTGGCACTCTGAAGCAAGAACAGCCCCAAATCAGCCAAGCCTTCTTGCGGTCAGACAACGCTGGTTGCTACAAGAATGGGCCACTTCTAACAGTCATTCCAGGGATAAGCAAGCGAACCGGCATCAGTGTGCTCTGGTATGACTTTTCCGAGCCGCAGGCAGGAAAATACATTTGTGACCGCAAGGCCGCGGCCATGAAGGCCCACATTAAACGCTGAGTAAACGAGAAACATGATGTGTTAACGGCGGAGGACATGAAGGAAGCACTAGAATCCCACGGAGGTACCAGGGGCTGTAGCGTTGCAGTTGTCCTAGTCGATAGCTCGATAGCGACCGGTGGAGACAACAAAATCCCTGGTATTAGTGAACTGAACAATTTTTGCTTTCAAGAGACAGCCGGTATCCGTGCTTGGAAAGCCTATGGTATTGGGCCTGATCGGCTGTTTTCCTGGGACGGGTTACAGGCTTCTGTTCAAGGTGATACCGGTTTAACAGTTCTGCAACCCTTTGGCAGTCGAACCAAGGAGAGAGGAAATGTGGGCGGGAGCGTGAGACCCAGGCATGATATTTTTTCATGCCAGGAGAGCGGATGTGTACTCACGTTTATGACCCAAGCTGAAGCCGAGGTCCATATGGACACAGGAAAGCATGTAAGAGAGCTGGAGTCAGAGTCTCTCTATGACAAGATAAGAAAACGATGGGCCAGCAGAGTCACTGAAGTCTCACCGGCTGAAACGAATCAACAACCTGCAGCCAGTTCCAGTTTCAGCCGAGATCAGGCAAGCTTATCGTCTGCGGCAGACGAGTTGGCTCGAAGTTACCGCCAAAGAGCAACCGGATGGGCCCTGAAAACAGCAAAGAAGCCCTCAAGAATGAGGGAAAAAGCCAAGGCATTTCTTGTAGCGAAGTTTCAAACTGGTGTGATGACAGGACTGAAGGCTGACCCGGTTCACGTGAGCAGAGAGATGAAGTTCTCCCGAGTTGCTACTGGCAAGCTTCTGTTTGAGCCTGAGGAATGGAGAACCGAGCAGCAGATCACCCAGCTATTCTCCCGACTTTCGGCTGCACAGAAGCAGAGCATCAACGAAGAAGATTTTAACGAAGACGACATAGCGGCGGTCGAAGCCGAAGTTTCCCTGGTGGGGATGAGGGATGCTGTAGTTCGACAGGTGACATCTCCTAATCATCCCATCCAAGTTGGATCCCACAACCTTTGCAGCCTCAACCGTGGGAACAAATAGTCTACTTTGAAACTAGTTGAACTTCAGAAGATCTGTGAAGAGTTTAAATTAAACTTCCAAGGTACCTTGTCAAGAAAGAAAACATTTATTGCACCAATAGCGACGTTTTTGGAGAACTGTCAATGCCGTCAGGAATTTTAATGGTCGCATTAGCGTCAGTTTCGGAAGGTTTTTTTTTTTTCTCCAGGGCGTCTCAATATACTCTGTAGCTTAGTTTACACATACTGTACTTACATAAAGGCGCATGACTGAAAGCTGTCACAAGCGAGCGGGTGATTAGAGCTTGGGAAGAAACGAAAACCATTCTCAAATCGAGAAAGCTTTGACATGATTCCAAACTATTTGGAAGTTGATAGCGTGAAAAGTTAACTTCAGTGCTCTTCAGATGGAGAGAATGAAGTTGGACTAAATGATCACCTAGCGCCGTTTTGTATTTCGGCCGGTTCATCGGATAATCTGTCAACAGGGTGCGACTGGATACGTCAACAGGGTATGTTGGTGCGCTCGCGGGGAAAACCCGTGAGCACGGTGTAACATTAAGCTTAATATCCAAGCCTGCTTTGCCGAATGTTCAGTTCGAAGATTCAGTTGCCGTGTTCTAAACCACAAATTGTTCTCTTGTGGAAAATAAATGCGTTACATAAAATTGTTTTAAAAGTTAGACTCCAGACCGCATCGTATAAGGTTCAATTATTCGGGTACTTTGTCAACATTGAACGTTACTGCTTTTTAACATTCTTCCCCCGCTCACCGCAGCGGTAAAATGGGGTGACTGGAGAGCAAATCCCATTTGAAACGTTATTTCTCAGTGATCATCGGAAGAAATTCGGAGATTTTGACTCTTCCTCATGAAATATGAGCCAAGTGTGGCGCACGAAACTCCGCGTGGGTGGGAAATTTTGAGAGGCGGTCACGCAAAGGCGTTTTAATTGCCCACGGAACGATTTGCTGATATTCAAAGAAGAATCCATCTGCTTTCAGGATATGAGTAAAATGTTGAAATAAAGTGCCGCACTTTTGAGAAAAGTCATTTTGAAAAAGGCATAAAATTGACTCGCGAGGATTTTGTGCCGACTACCTAATTTCAACAACCAGTAGGAAAATCATGTTTTGTGTGTATGATCAAAAATACCCTGAAACGTGCTTATATGAGAGTTGAATAATACACTGAAGCGATAAGAGTTACTTGAAATAAAGCGAAATGATTTTTTTAGCCTTCAGAACATAGCGCATATTTTAGGAGTTTTGTGGTCTCCGGGAGCCAAAAAGAAGGGGGGTGGTCGAACTTTAAAACTAAATGCTGGAGGATTCTTTCAAAACCATCATTCTTAATCCTTTTCCATAGGCAACAAACGGTGAAAGTTTGACGTGATTCGGCCGACCCCCATCTTTCGCGCTTGCCCGGTTTTCTCTGACAATTACACTTAAATGTGAAACCTAAAAGTGTGTCACCATTCAAATGAAATTTCTCAATGAGTACATTCTAAAAGCAGTGTTCACCTCAACTCCTGAACTGTTAAATGTGAAACCTAAAAGTGTGTCACCATTCAAATGAAATTTCTCAATGAGTGTATTCTGATAGCAGTGTTCACTACTGTCAAACGAAACCCAAATGTGTGACCACTCAAATATGAAAGTTCTAACTGAGTACATCAATGACTCTGTTTCTTTACAGCAGCGGTAGCAGTTCTTCCCACAGTGGCGGAGCGAAAGCAGAAGATCGAGCCTCGCAGATTTTAGCCAAAGCCGTGCAGGTTCATCCCGAGATGCTCAAGGGATTGTACTTTGCCTAAACCGCGCAGATTTTATGACTCTTTTATGCACAAGTGGTGCAGTTCTGTCTGACAGAAAAAGACTTACTTAGAGTTTAGAGTCTTGTACTTAGGGTACAGAAACTGTTACTTTTATCCGTACTTTACTTGTCTCTAGCTCCTATATTGTACCCTATTGTAGTATATATTTTAATGCTCTCTTTTCTTATATTGAATCTTATGATGCATCCATGATTGTGCCCTAAATCTGTAATAACGAGAGTCAAATCTGCTTCGCTTATCCTGTTTTTCCCGCTCTAGTTTTGTATCAATATGTAACTCTGCCCGCCTCGATTAGCTTGTGCTGTAATTAAATATGAATAAAGTGTAACATGGACCACATTTTATCCTGATAGATGAACCCTATTTTACTTCCGTATCAAACCATGGAAGACCCGAGCGCATACCGAATACCCTCGGCAGACGCTCGGAAGCGGCTATTTCGCTCGAAATGATATTTTACCACAACATTCTAGTTTCTCGCTCTCTGATTGGTCGATTTACCGTGGTAAATAAGAGTCCAGACAACGATGCTGACGCCAGCATGTCACGTTTTGCAGCGAAATACAACGAACGTTTCCTGTATATTTCTAAATGTTGTGGTAAAAAACAAATTTCCACTGGTTTGCCGTGGTGTGGACTCTTATTTACCACGATTTACGTCATCACATGGTCAAAATTAGTTGCGGACTCACTCGGCGAAGCGCCTCATGAGTCCACAACATTTTGACCATGTGATGACGTAAATCGTGGTAAATAAGAGTCCACACCACGGCAAACCAGTGGAAATTTCTTAAATTGAAGCCCCATGTCCTGAAATAACAAATCTCCTATTCTATTTTTGACAAAAAATTCTGGGTAATTCATCGTTTTTCTCGGAATTGAATGCTGGAAGATGATTGGCGCATTGTTGGATATGACGTCATTTTGTGATGGTCAGCAGTTTCTCTTTCACTTCCTTGCTTCGTGTTTTCGTCTTGTTCAAAGTTTATCGGCGAAGTTCACTAAGAGAAAGGACATTTCAGCTCTAATATGAGCGGTCGGGGAAGAGGAAAAGGAGCCCAGGCGACTGCAGAAAGAAAGCCAGGCCTGTCAAACGTACAGCAACCTCCGCCGAACCGACAAGCTGCCGAAGCTTATCCAGGTGCGTTTGTTCGCTTCCTTTAGTCTTGGTGTCAGGAAATTATCCAGGAACTCTGACTTATTCTTCGTATTATTTGAGGGAGAGACCTAAGATTTCAAAAGACTCATATATATACACTTAATTGTAGAATCGAACTTCAAAAAAGCTTGAATTGACGACCATTAGGATAGTCTTGTACATGTACAAAATAAGCGTCTCTTTCTGGCCTTTAGTGTAGCTGACTTGTTGAGAGTACAAAGGGTCGAAAACTTGATTCTATGCACACAATTTGTTGTCGTGTTTATACTGTCAGCTAGTTTCAAGTGAAGCAGGGCCTGTCACGTGATACTTGTTCTGATTTGAAGTGTATGAGTGACACTTAGTGTCTTTGAGTGACTAGCTAGGGGTTTTGTTATATATCCTTTGCTATTGCACCTTGTACAGACACATCTCCATTGGTTTCAATTTTTATCATGGAATTCTCACAGCCCAATGCTTCAGAGACATTGCTAATTCACGTTAGTGCAGTATATATTATTTGTATCATGAGGGTTTCACAACGGCATTTGTCCCCTCCAAAGAGGCCTGATTATGGAACAGTGGGACGTCATATTCAACTCAGAGCCAATTTTTTTCCATTGACGATCCCTGACAGACTGCAAATGTTTTTATCACTAGGATGTTGAGATTACTCCAAGTCATCGAAGCATCAACAGACAAGGTCGATGATTGATGAGGTGATAAAGAAACACAAAGACAAGTTTGGAGGATGTAAGCCTGCTTATGATGGCAGGAAGAACTTGTTTTGCAAGGAGAAGCGGCCATCAGTTGGCAATTAGGGTGAGACTGTAATCCTAGCCTGTATTTATGCACTATTAGGCTACTCAGACAGGTTTTTAAAACTCAATATTTTTAGGTGTATCTGTTACAACTTTAATTTGTCACATGCAGTTTGTAAAGAAACTGGTCAGTAATATTTCACACAGACTGTAAAATGTGAAGTATCATACTGTATTTCTATAGGGACTGAAACTTTAGCGGTGAAAATACCTGTTTTGTTTCTGATATTTTGAGATTTTTCCAGGCAACAAAGTGTTTGAAGTGTTCCATGGTACAGCTGTTTGGTGGAATATGACTATATTATTTTAATATAATAATATAGTTATTTGAAGAGAAAAAGAATGATCAGACTTAGGCCCGGTTCAGACGCCGCTCCTGACATGCGCCGAACCTAATAGTAATAGATTCGACCCTGGTTCGACATAGGAGCGACTGTTGATTCAAACGGCGAACTTTTCCTGCCACACCAAATACACAATAGTGCTTATGTTTAAGGATACATGTTTTTAATTCAAAATAATTTAAAATAATTCATGCAATAGATAGGGCACATGTGAAGAGCGGCGTCTGAATCAAAGTCGCTCCCATGTCGGATTGTGCGACAGCGTCAGTCGAACCTAACACCGCTACTGTACCTAATTCAATATGCCGAACCTATTGATTCAGACGCCGCTCTTCTGCCGTACTTAATTCAAGCATTAGGTTCGGCGCATGTCAGGAGCGGCGTCTGAACCGGGCCTTAGTTTTATTATTTTGTTTATTTGGATTGCAGGTTGAACTGATGGTAACTCTTCCTGGTGAGGGGGGAGGAAAGGACCAGACATTTAAGGTGCTTATGATAACCTATTAAACTAGCAATAATAATTACCATGGCAAATGATATGAACCGAGGGGTTTGAACAATATGTTGGTTAATATTGTCTGGGTAATAATGTAGTCTTAAGCAAGACTGTTGTGGGTGACATTTTTGACTACCTCAGAAGTCATCTTTAGAGTCAAAGGAATGATGAAAGCTCTTTGCTTGACTTTGAAGGTGACTTCTACACAGGAAGTCAAAATGTCACTCAAAAGTTTGGCAGTTTCTTGAATATCTTGCACCAAGGACAGGCCTAGTAGATGCAAAGCCCATGCCATTTAACAACAATTAATATTCTTCTCAATGTACAGTACATGGCCATTGATTTAACAATGACTCTGTTCTCCTTGTTCAACTCTTGTATACCAGTGTTATTCCATTCACACCCTGAATATCAACAATAGCTCCTCACACATCTACAATGCATACTTCTTCACAGCTCACCATATTTACAATTACCATGCACTAAACTTCACATTTTATTCTATGCTTATAGGAATTTGATAAATTATTTACCATCTCTTTCATTACACTTTGCTCCACTCAGGCAAAGATAAATACTAGAAATATGATAATTGCAGATATCCCCTCGCTCTGTAGTGGGTTTTCGGAAAGCGGGATTCTTGTTTATTTTCCGCTTGGAGAATTATTTTAAAATCTTTTACAAATGGTTTGTGTTGCGACGTCACCAGTCGGCCGCTAAAAAAATCTTTGTCGCATAGGAGTCTGGTTTAGTTCAGACAACGTGCACAGTCTGCAATTTTCGTGGACACTAGCTGAACTCTAAAGTTTGATGAGACAACTTTTACACACAACTACTTACAGAATACTCCCGAGACTTGCAAGCCAAGAAAAGCTCAAGTAGTATCATGACTTGATCAGTTTTGCACAGTCAGCAAAGTCAATCTTCAACACAAAAATTTTAACGAATTTTCAGAAAAGCCACGACTTCTCCAGGTAATGCTGTATCCTAGCCAGACACGTGAATGTTTTTTTTTTCAAAGCGAGAGTCGCTTGTTTACAGGCTTTCGAAGTCTTGCAAAAAGTGTGAATTTTGGTAAGGATTCAATTTTGAACACAACAACTTTTCAAACTGTGTTTGACAAATTGAAAATCTTTGCAAGAAAAAAGAAATCAAGTCACTAAATAATACAAGGTCCGATTGTATTGAGCAAGCAAACCTGGTCAATAGTACGAGGTCTGATTGTGTAGAGCGAGCAAATTTGGCATACAAATAGACTTTAATTGAGTAGTTTGGAAAGCAGTGGCCCCTGGCCGGGTATTTTCTACTTTAATAGCCTTCAGAAAGCAAGAGCACTTCGACCCAGTTACATTTCATCCTTGAATACAGTGTGCTAACAAACACGGCAAGAAAACTTTACAGTATTTCCATATGTCAGACTGTCAGAGAAATTATGCAAATATGTCAGGAATCAGTTGACACAATCTTATTTGTGCACAAAGGCACTCTGAAATACCTTTGAAAACTTGCGAAAAGATCACAATTTAATCCTACTTGGCCTTCATCACAGTTCCTGGGGCATCAAACGACAAAATATACGGCGATAATGTTGAAGTACCATATAATAATAACACAACTTTAAAATAACATATGCATACTGTACATTAATTGTTGAATTGTTCCTGAAAGCCATAGCTTTACCTCTTTTCCAGCAAAGGAAACAAAACCCAAAACACTGTTGTTTACATCTTTAATGAGTTCAAAATACACTGTGATAGAGCAGTCCTCATACAGTATGAAAATTCCACTTTCCATTGTATTGTGTGCGTCGTCATCTCGTCAAAACTTCTTAAAAATACAATCCTGAACTATTGTAAAAGGTAAAATTTGCCACGGTGATTGTTCGATTTCCACCATGGACTGTAATTTGCTATTCCTATCTGAAGATGTGTCTGCATTTTAACACAATACTGGCATCTGGGATTGTGTTCTGGGTTGGCCAGTCAATGCTTTGAAAAATTTGTTTCACGGCTAGCAAGCTTGCCTCTGATACACTGGCAAAATATCCGGGCAGTTTACAGCCGTCCGTTGACTTGTATCTGCATCTTTGTGGTACAAAATCACTTCCGTTTGTTCGTACTCTATCGCATGTCACAAAACAAAAATGGCGGTTTACAGTTCTGGCCTAAGAGCCTGGGAATGAGGTCGTACACCAGACTGACTGACTGACAGATGAACATTAAATTTCAAGATGGTGACCCGCTTGGAGTCTCCAGATAAGATGATACTACTGCATTGGTGTCGTGATTATTACCCTCGCTTACGCTCGGGGACAATATTTTCTTGTTTCCATTAGTGGCTGACACTGCTTCCGGTGGTGTGTGAGAAGACATGATCTTAATTTTATATCTATTTATTAAAGGTCAAGGTGCAGTTTGCTGCCCAAGTCAACATCAGTGAACTGAGGGCTTTCCTAATAACCCAAGTGTAAGTGGGAAAATGCCACAAGAGTCCGTACAGGCTCTTGACATCATCCTGCGTCAAATGCCTTGTTACACCTTCACTCCTGTTGGTCGGTCATTCTTTACTGAGCATCCTGGCGACAGGCACCCTCTTAGACGGTGTTTGTGATGTGCAGTCTGGGTTTATTAATGGGCGTTCGACCATCCCAGTGGAAGAAAATGCTGGTTAACATCGATGGTTAGTACAAATGAGTAACTGTAAGCTAGAGATGTGGCAAGAAAAAGGCTCTGCCAATGAATAAATTATTAGTGACTTATTCTAATATTTATTCTGCATATATGAGGCCAATTTGTGGCTAAGTCTGTCAAGGCCTCATTTCAAACTTAAACCAAACTGCACACTGTGACAGCTGTAACTTTTATGACTGGTTTATTGAGACAAATAAACTGACTGCTGACCCATCTAAATATTTGGATGAGTATCTTGCACTTGCTCAATAATATTGTAGATTAAGCTATTATAGTGTGAAAGCCTTCTTATTTTGAAGGAGGTTAATGTACACATGGTGGAATTTTCCATTCAAATGCTCCTTTTTCATTTTTCAGTGTCCTCAAAAGGATTCTACAAGGAACAAGGGGTCATTAAGTTCATGTGTGAGTTTCTGCTGATTAAGCCTCATGAATTGGGAAACAGAAGATTTGCAATGGACGAAGCACTAAAAAGTAAATTGGAAAAGGAGATTAGAGGTGAGTGAGCAATGCTGTTTGGTCCTTTTAGTGTTAGCCAGCAGTGAACTGTATCTGTTCAAGTTTGCATTAGCCAATATTATCACAAGATATTGTTTGTTGGGGTAGGAGGGGTTTAATGTTAGTTAGGGGTGCAGGATGAGAAGTGGTGTTGGTCAGGGCATTGGTGTTGGTTAAGGGGTTGTGTTGGTCAGGTGTGGAGGGAGGAGAGGAGGGGGGGTTACCAATATTATTCCAATGTTAGACCATTGACTGATTGCCATAGAAACCAAACTCCAGAAGAATTGCTTACAAAACCAGCTTTGTGCAAAATCTTGTAGGATTGAACGTATGAGTGAAATATTGGTTTTTGAAAAAAGTAGAACCCATCAGGGTGTATAGCCTCTAAACAATGTCAGATCAAAAGTCCATAAAAACTGTTTGGCATCTCACTAAATTCTGCAGGTACTAAAATTTAGTACAATAATATTGCGCCACCATCATTCAAGTTATTTCTACTGTATCTCAGGTGTGCACTTTCAAACTACCCATATCACAAACTGGAAGAGGAAGTGCACTATTGCTGGGCTGTCCAAAGACTCATCAGACCAACTCAAGTTTGATGTTGAGGATGAGACCACAAAAACTGTGAGAAAGATGACAGTGATGGAGTACTTCAAAGAAAGATACAGACTTGATTTAAAGTATGTAAACCAGGGCCCATTATAATATAAGTATATTTATGTCTATTGATTTGACCCCAGCAGGCAGCTTAATCTGTGTTACAGTGCAGGTACCTTCTAACCCATGGTTGTAGTGAGACAGGAAAATATATTAAACACTGAACAGAAATGAAATTCTTTGTGCTGCCTCTTCTGCATATCATATTGTAGGTATCCACACCTACCCTGCTTGCAAGCCGGCAGGAAAGATCGCTATCTGCCTATGGAGGTGTGCACTTCAATACCAGGTCACCCAAGAGAAACCTGACAGGATTCCAGACATCAGAAATAATCAAGCACACTGCAGTACCAGCACCTGAAAGAAAGAGGAGAATTGAGAACTGGGTGAGTTGAGAACTTCCCATTAGTTTGCAGAGTATTATCTTGTAGTGTTTTGTTTCTCTGGACTATCACTGGCGAAGGAATTTTATCGGGTATGCTAAATGTAAAAGGAAGTTTTTTAAATTTCTGACTTCTGGGTTGACACATGCAAACAGTAGATTTTTTTACAAGGACTAGAAATTCATTGTTTGCTAGTTGAGTCTTCATTTGTTAAGGTGACATGTTTTGGATTGAATGGTTTGACCGGCCAATTGAATGTATTTATTTTACCTTTTACAGAACAAAATCAAGGTTGATTATTGAGCTGTTCTGATGCTTGTATGAGTAAAGCTGCATTAGAAACCTTGTTATTTTAATGCAACAATATTATTATTTTGTTTTTGTTCCAGGCAAGAGAGGTGGAGGAGATTAACAGAAACTATTTGTGGCAAGAGTATGGTATGTCCATGAGCACAGAAATGGTCAAAGTAGAGGGGTGTTTCCTCCCTCCCCCAGATGTTATACTCGGTGGCAACAGACAAGAGAAGCCTCATGAAGGGACATGGGACATGAGGGGCAAAATCTCCTTCTCTGGAGTGTCCATCAACCTCTGGGCCGTTTCTTGCTTTTCTAATCCAAGATCTTGTGGTGATGGTATTTTAGGGAGGTTCTTCTCAGAAATGTGTAACATTTGCCGCTGGGAAGGAATGGATATGAGTCTTGAACCAGTCATGGTCAGGTATCTACACGGAAGTCAAGAGGTAGGTGTATATTGCTCATGCAGTGCAAGTACAGTGCAAACAAATACAGTGAACTCTCTCTAAGAAGGACAAGAGGTATATCTATATTGTTCAGGCAAAAGAAATACAGTGAACTCTCTCTAAGAAGAACACACTCGGGACTAGCATTTAGTATCCACCTTAAGAGGTATCTGCCTCGGAGAAAGCCACAGAGAAACAAGTGGAAAGTGGCAAGGACCAAATCTGTATGCTGTTCGCCTTCGGGAAATGTCTGCTTTAGAGAGGTCTCTACTTAGGGAGGGTTGCCTGTAACAAAGTTATTTAGCACAAGCTGAAAACAAAAAGGCAGCCTAAAGTTGAAGCCATTAATCAATACTAGTCCTAAAAGCTTTCTTCTGACTGGAAATTTTGATAGCCCGAGTAATGGTAGGGTGGGAATGGATTTCATTACCTCTTTGGTATTATGTACTGGACCCTTTCGCTCCCAAGCTTTTGATGCTAATTTTCTCAACCAAAGACCATGTACACATGTGATTTTGTGAAGAATGTATGCCTTAATCAGTTTTTATCTGTGCAAAGTATCAAAAGCCAAGTTCTCCACACTGTATGGCATGATTTCTTGTGAAGACAGAAAGAGAAAATTGAAGTTAATCACTCGTGGGAGTAAAAGAGGTTTATTATTATAAATCTCTAAAAGGCATTGATCGAGATCATATTGGTGCACATTCATTTCAACATTTAGTGAGTTGTTGTTCGGTTGTTTCAGATTGAAGAGCTTTTCTGCAAGTAGAAAGCAGACATTCCAGAACTCCAACTGATTTTTGTGGTGATTCCACAAAAGTCCAAAGAAATTTACGCGGAAGTTAAACACGTTGGAGACAACATACTGGGCATCGCAACACAGTGCGTGCAAGAGATACTTGTCAAGCAAGCCAAGCCTCAGGTCTGCTCCAACATCACCATGAAAATCAATGCCAAACTGGGTGGGATCAACCACACTGTTGATGGCCTGACATTCCCGAACGTTATCTTCTTCGGTGCTGACGTCACACATCCGGAGTTTGGAGAAAACATGCCGTCAATTGCAGCCGTTGTTGCTAGTCTGGATCCTCACGCAAGTCAGTACTGTGCACGCTGACTGCAGACTCCACTGGAAAAGCTAAAAATGTGCGCCCCGGAACTACTGTCGACAGGGGCATCACACACCCATTTGAGTTTGATTTCTACCTCTGCAGCCACCAGAGAATCCAGGTTAGTACTGAAATGAATACATGTTCTGTGTACAAGTGTAGTGAAGAGTGTGTTGATTTACGTGTATGTACAGTAGAACCCTGCCAATCGAACCCTCAAGGGAAGCGAGAAATAGTTTGAGATAGTGGGGGATCGAGATAGCGAGGTTCTACCAAGCCAAATTTATACAAAGTTCATTTGTGAGGGAAATAGGATTCTGTTCGAGATAGTGGGGAGTTCGAATTAACCGAGTTCGAGACAACGAGGTTCCACTGTATATGTGTGGTATCTAAGAGCAAAATAATGTGTGTGTGTTTGTGCATGTATCACTATTTCTCATGTGTATATGAACATACATGTGGGGCCAGTACCGGCCAAATGTAAGTTACCACCCTCACGAGATGAGACTTTTGTCTCGACAGACAAGATTATTTAGAAATTTAACCCTAATTGACTCCCAAGTTCAAATACAGTTTCTTCTAACCTTTTAAGAATATAATGAATGAGAGATGTAATGAGAATTGATCAGACCAATCAGCCATTATCTGCACAAGCTATCAAATGGCAAATTCTCCATACTGTATGATATATCTCTGGTGAGAGACTGAAGGAGAACATTGAAGTCGATCACGTTTGGTAGTGAAAGGGTGAAGAGCTGTAGGTGCAATGTATTTATGTATATCACAAGTTCACATTTTCGTCTGTCTGGTCTGCATGGATAGGGTAGCTTTTTCTTTGCTATGTTTGTACTTTTAGCTTTCTTGGCTGGCCATGTCTCCAGTTTTCGTGCTTTTTTTTTTCGTCTTGCTCTGAACCTGAAATGTCAGTTCTCTTTGCGACCCTTGACCCTTCTTCACCTTCTTGAGTGTCGAGAATATGTTGACTTTTTCTTGTCATCTTGTGTCTCAGTGAGCCATGTCCTCCTTCCCTTGATGTGTTTAATTTATCAAGACAAGTTTTTCCTTCAGTCATACATGAGTTCTTCTCCCTCTTTATTAAGCGCTGTGTTTCTTTTCCCAGGGAACCAGTCGACCAGCCCACTATGATGTACTCTATGACGACAACAACTTCACTGCTGACCAGCTGCACAAGCTGATGTACCAGCTGTCATACATTTGCTCGGTGCACGCGCAGTGTGTCTATACCCGCCCCAGCATACTATGCGCACCTTGTTGCATTCCGTGCAAGATATCACTTGACTGTTGGGTGAGTACCTTGTTATCATGTTATCTGACTTATCTTCCCCAAGTGTTGGGGGGAGGGAGTGAGTGAGTGGGGTAGGACGTTGTGCTCTCTAATAGTTGAGAAACGGAACGGCAGGCTTTAATGTCACAATTTAAATTCTCCTGAGCAGTGACATGTGAAAAGTATGAGGATTGATACTTGGAACCAGTTTTCGTACTAAGGGGGATATTAAAACATCGCAACACTTGAGGAACTCGCGACTGGTAACGTTTTTTTGTTTATGTTTTTGTTGTTGTTTTTTATACTCAGACCAGGGAGCTGGGGTCGACATCGCGGGATCTTGTAAAAACATCAAAGTTCATGACAAAATGTTGTCAGCTATGTATTTTACTTGAACATTGTTCTTTGAACAGGCAATAGTTTGTAGTGAAACATGTACGTGAACACGAATCTAATATTGTTACATACATGTCGTTGCATAAAAAAAAACTTTAAATTACGAGTAGAAAGCTGAATACCGGAACACGTTCAAGGACACAAAAACCTACCTGGATACCTCGCAGTATCACGTAATTAAAAAACTTAATATATATAAAAAGAATAAAGAATAACAGCTACAATGAGATTAACGTGTAAAGAGCTAACCTATTGTTGCGTTTCTAGAATGTAGAAATTAAATTTAAAAAAAATTGTGCGTAATTGAAAGAAAAGTATACAAGTATACAAGGTCTTGTACGAGTATCCACAAGTTTTAATTGTGGTGTCCAATGATAATGGTAATGATTTACCATTTATATAGGGCAGGAACGGAAAGCGGAATCGGACGCCACTCGGCCACCCAGGTAATTTATCGTTTGCTGTTAAAACATTATTTAGTAAATCAAGGTTGTGTTTAGGTTTTCTCACTTTTTCCCCAGGGTGTGACGGAAAGCATCTCCGTTAGCCAAGGGCCAACAATTTCCAATTTCGAATTATCCGAGTTTTAAATGGCACTAGGTTCGACTGTAGTTTCTTTTTATAGAAAGACCTTGACAAGCTCTATTTAAATACGTGCTATTTATCCATTTACTCTCTTCTTGCTAAGAAACTGGCGATTTATGCAGTTGTAGTACATGATTATGTATACCCATTTTGTTGTAGCCTGCGTAGCAAGTGTTTCCGTAGGTTTCTAAGCGCCTACGACGACTTTTTCGATTTTCAGCCGTGCGAAAATTGGGGCGAGCGCAAAAAGGACGCGAGGAGAGGGGGGTGGGGAGGTGAGAAGGTTTCCTTCCGCTGACTTTTTGCCAACCTCGTTCCCAGGGCCATCCGCGGCAGAAGCTCCCGACCAATGATCAATGACCAAAGTTATAGATTCAGTCATGAAAGTTCTGGTTGTTATTAAAAGATTATGTTCACCAGTATTAGATTTCAGATGCTTCCACACTACAGTAAAACTACAGTCGAGGGAAAATTACATGAGGACTTTAGTCAGTAATTACACGAGGATTTTAGCCAGTAGAATTACTAAAGCTATGGAATTTGTACTGTAGAACTACGCAGGTTTAGATAATATAAATAGAGGCTCGTTTTAGGACAAGGGCAGATGCCCAGTATGATTGTTGTGAAGAGTGCAGTAGCGAAGAATGTGTAACTGGGTCAGGAACTAATAAAGCAAGTGAAAGATACAGTCCTTTGTCGTGTGGACCAGCAGTGAGTAGAAACTTTTGAGCGCGACTAGAGTTTCTGCAACAACTCCCAAGAGTAATCAAGTTCAATTTTCTCCTTCAGTTGGCAGCACAAATTTATATTCATACAGTAAGGTAAACTTGGCTTTTGATACTTTGCTCATGCAGATGATAGCTGATTAAACCATCAATTCTCACTACATCACTCATACAATTTTCTCTTAAAAGGTTAGGAGAATCTGCCTTTTGAACTTGGGAGTGAAAGGGTTAACTCATTTGTGTCCAAGTGAAAAACAAAGAAAATTAATCATAAATTGAATATTTGCAGGAACATGAAAAGGCATACCTCTTTGGAAAGCCTAGTAGATATAAAGTTTGGCTGAAATCTGGTAAAAGGATGGTGGGTTCCTCAATATATTTGGTCAACTTGAAAAGTGAAATGGTAGACAATATTTTCCAGGAAATTCACAGTACATTGAATATGTTCAGAAACATGGAAAGGCATACCTCTTTGGAAAGCTTGTTAGATGTATTTCATGATAGAAGGCTGGTTTTCACAATCAGACCAACATTTGTAGCAAAAATAAACATTCAACCAGCATAAATTAGTACAATTTCACCCTGGAATTTAGACAAAACATATCTGGACTAAACAAATTTATGTCCTGGAACAACTATTGACACACACATAAAGTTAGCTTTTTATCTTGAAATCTTGTTCTGGAAGTTTAGCTGAAAGGATTTGATAAAAGGTAAGTAGATTCCTAAGTATGATAGCCCTGCTACTTGGAAGCACCATATACTCATAATATTTATTCATGATGTTATGATACCTGAATCATTTTTACAAACATGGAAGTAATTAATTAAGTGAAGGTATTTACATGCTACCAGGGTGAAGAGAAGGGTCATCTAATAGCAGTTGGTCATCCCAGAAATGAGAAACACTGCATTTGCAAACGAAAACACTTTTCTTTGCAGACAATCTAAAATCGCTGTGATATGTCAACAAATCAAGCAACATTGACTCGCAGCTGATTTCACACCAAGCGGTATGTGACGCGACTGTAAACTCTGCCCAAATTCGCTGCCGTTTTTATGATTATCGACTCTTATCATTGCAATCTAACTTTCAAACATGCTTTTGTAACAGTGTGCAAGGTTTTAAATTGGACTTGAACGGCACTCGCATATGTAAACAGCTTTATTCTCAAAATTACATAAGATGTCGACAAACTCACTTGACTCGTCGCTGAAATCATCAGTTCGCGGTCAACTTCCGATTCTTCACCGAAGGATAATTCTTCCACGGCACTATCCAGACCACTAACATTATCAGATCCCGGTACTAAAGCCAAACCTTATCAAAACTTAAGATATCGACAATCTTTATCACGCAAAATAGTGTCGTGCCGTCGCTGGAACAACACAACACAACACAACACACCAATCATAAACAATATTTTATTGAGCAGATCGGACCAATCACAGCGCGTGGTAGTTCAGCCTGTACCAGGGTCATTGGTCGGGAGCTTCTGCCGCGGATGGCCCTGGTAACGAGGTTGACTTTTTGCGGCTGCAGCTCAGCGGCTATCCCTGTGAGCGCATGGACGGATTAAAATGGCGGACGAGGTGTTTGTGAAAGAGCTGAATTATGAGTGGAATTCAAGGATAGTCCTCACATGGAGTGCTTTGAAGACAAAGTAAGTTGACTGTGTTGCTTTATTAACTCCGCAGTGTTTTATGAATGTGAATTTAAGGCCATGTACCGCATTTTACTGTACATAGAAAATACGCAGTGGCTATTCGTACGGCGACTTCTATTTCCTATTCGTACGGGAGTCCGGTATCTTTGTCGAATTTCTATTGAACTAACTTATTATTTTCCGGTTCCGAAAAAGAACAAGGACATTATGTGCAGTACCAGCTTGAACAGTGGTCTTCCCCTGTAAATTCGAGTAATGCACATAAAAAGAAGCACTATTTCTGTGATTTATGTTGATCTCCTAGTTTGACTCTATAAGGTGGAAATGTGTAGGTTTTAAGTTGCCTTCCTAGCTCAAATGCTACGAAAATGCATGCGTTAACATTGTAAAGTAAGAGTCGAGTTTGATAGGAATTGCTTAATTTCATCCTTCTGTTTCTTGAAGAGTTTTGTGAATTCTCTTTTGGTGTTACAGTGAAAGATGCCTGGCATAAGGATCTTTACTGAAGTGGTGATAAATTCTCAATTGCAAATAGATTGTCTTGATACAAGAATATTGTTTCGTTTTATGATAATTACTTGTGAGTTTACAGTGGAAACCCTCTTAAGTATTTTTACTCAAGGACTGTTTAACCCTTTATAGCCCAGGCCCCAAATCGCTAGGGTGGTCCCAGTGCCCAGCGGAAAATGGTGGCCAACCTCAAAATCACAACCCTCTGTCGTATTACCCTTGTTTTCTCTAAAACTATTCCACCAATGACAACCAAAAAAAGTAGACAAACTCTGAGATGTTTAATCTAGCATATCAGCAAATTTACAGCAGCAATAACACTCTGCAAACATTTAAAAATCTTAGAATTGAACAGTAAACAAGAGAAATGACCTTAAACTGCAGTATATGCACTCAATACTCAGTCTTACCAGAAATCCTAACATCTTAAGCATCAAAAAAATTAAATAGCATACATGGATACAAGCACAAGAGAACATCTGTAGTAAAATGTCTGAAATCATTCCGACCTCCTGGACTAACCATCAATGCGTTTTCATTGGTATTGGATAGTCATAAGCGACCATTTATTGATTCTTACGTTACATTACTTACACACTCAATAGCATAGTATCTACAGCTTCTTCAAAGCAGTAGACACAAAAAGCATCTCCAGGAGATGAATCCTTCGTTAAATATGTTAATATTGATATTATTACTATTACCAACTGTATGAAGCAACCTCAACCCTTTAGAGCCTAAATCAATTTTTGGAGAAGTAACACACAAGAAGTTACATCACTAAAGTCTAATTCAATTCTGTGCTATTCAAATGGTTATTTATATATCACCACAGCACAGCACTTTTATACTTACTGTGTGCGTTGTTCAACAGACTAAACCTGACAAGACACTGAATTACATTGTTCAGCTTCAGAGACTTTTGTAAGTACACATATGCTACGCCATGAAAGACTTGTTGTGCCACACTGGGGATAATTGCAGATACCCACTCACTCTGCAATTGATGGGACTTTTACTTTAGTACTCCCAACAAGAGTAGCCTTTGTTTTGCCGAAATGTTGACTCAATCTTTTCTTCAAAGTCAAGTGCTACACGCATAGGAAGGAGAAAAAGAATGGTGTGTGTTATACTTTTGCGTTAAAAAAGGAGTTGATTGTGTGACAAAGTACGTATTTCCCATGGTCGGCACATCAAATTAATTCATACAGTCTGCCAAGCACGTTCTCAACATTTAATACTCAAATTTTGAAGTTGGTCGGCCGTTGTAGTATGGGAAAAAAGGAACACTGATTTTCCAATTTTGAATTCATAGGCAGTACAATTAAATAGGCTTCCTGTGCGATTTGTTTTTACTCTGGACTGCATGCACCGGACTCAGGCATGCAGTTAATGAGCTTGAATTGTTTTGTATGTGAACCCGCTCAAAACAGCATGATTTCTCCCAGAATCAAAGCAAAACTTTAACGGTTTACTTCAAATTATACATGGGCTTCAGACCTAGTCATACTTCTAAGGGCTTGTGAACAATTCTCACTGCAATCACCGCATGGCAGATTACAGCATTTGTTATAGTTTTAGTTTTGAAAGAAAAAATAGGACATCTGACTAGATCATTCACGACTCCAAGTTCCGATTGCTCTGAGCGAATACAGTAGCCAAAACTGGCAACAGAAGCGTATTAAAACAATACTTCGAGCGAAAATGATCAACCTACAGATTCTAATACATTCTTGAAGTGATTGAGTTACAAGATACTGGTAGAATATATTTGTCACGGTGATTGTTTGCTTTCCACTGACTAACCTTTGTTGCTTGTCCTTTCTGAATATTAAGTATCTCAGTATGTGAGATATTTTTATTGGTTTTGGAGTCTTCAGGGTTAAAGTATTTGACAAAACATTTATGTTAGCAAGTGCATTGCAAGTGTACGCAGCTATGCACAGTTCCCATAAGAATTATACGTACATTGGTATTCCAGTTGCTTTGTTCCTTAGCCAACGGAAAACAGTACATTTATGCTGCACAGTTTATTTTTTGGTGTAGAAATATTCAACTGGATCTGGTTGACCAAAGAGTTTCCAGGATTAACCAAAATATTAATTATTATTTCTCTCAACCTCTCTGGCCAGAAAAGCATACATTTCCTTTATTACTTTCTTCAGTAATATGGCTTTGTTGGAGCATGAGTCTGGTGTTCTCATGGGTAAGTCTTCTTTTTCTTTTTTTTTTTTTTTTTAGAATTATTGAGACTATGACATTCTCAATGTTTTTAGAGAGTTCTCACAGTCTTACTTAATAGTGCAGTCCACTTGGTGGGAATTTTCTGAATGGGCTACTGAGTAGTAAAATGGAACTTTGTTGGGTGCTGGAAAGCAAACGCAGAACTCTGTATGAATTGTGCATTGATGACAAGATGGTTTTAATGAATCTTCATTTATGTTCCCAGCCACTCAGGCAAGTCAGCAGTTACCAGGCCCAGATCAGCAGTAAGTGAGGTTCTGCCCAGTTCTTTTTATTTAGTCCAAATGTTTTAATGCAATAGAATACAATGTACAGAATCAAAAGCCAAGTTTTTCCTACTGTATGATATATGATTGTGAGAAACTAAAGAAGAAAACTGCAGTTGAATACTCTTGGAATTTTGCTGAGAATCACTCCTAAGAGTTATCAACTTCAATTTTCTCCTTCAGTTTCTCATTAGAAATATATATTACAGTAAGGAGAACTTGGCTTTTGATAGCTTGCTCAGATGGTAGCTGATTAAACTATCAATTCTCACTACATCACTGATATAATTTCTTCTGAAAAGGTTGGGAGAATCTGCATTTTGAGCTTGGGAGTAAAAGGGTTAACACATTTTCAAATTCAGATGTTGTAGTATTTTCATCTTGCAGTAACCTCTGCCTTAGTTATATGTTAGAAGTTTGCCTGTGTAATGCCCCTTCTGATTTTTTATATTTTGAAATTATTATTATGTGTGTTGTAGTTTATTTTTTTGCTTGTAGGATATAAACAGTATAAAACAGATGCTACTCAAGGTTAGTGATGGTGTGATTTTTTATATAATTTGTCATGTGAGTTGTTGTTGTGACTTAGTGTTTAACATTTGAAGGATATTTTATAAAAAGATAAACTACCAATATATTTTAGCTTAAAGAATTGAACAAAGGCACTGTTTCTCAGCTAACTTAAGGGTCACAACTCTCTTTGGATGTTTTGTTGTAATGACAAGTTGAGTCCCCTTGCAATACCTTCTTTGGATATTTTGTTGTAATAACAAGCCTTTAACATATTTCCCTTAGTCTCTATCCTTGCCAAAGATGGTGGGAAAGTTCAAGAACTTCATGAAGTCGTATAAAATGACTGAAGAATAGGTAAGGCCTTAGTGCATGCATTATGATATAATTTTACATAATTGTATTACCGCCTTTTTTATTAAAGTAAATATGGGAAATATTTTGGCTTTGCATGTCCATACAGGCTGCAGGTCAAATGTTCAGCTTTTCCACATTAATTTTGAGTTGATTTTCAAACTTTGAGCCTGAATTTAGTGTGGTTACTAATGCCACACTTGTTTAACTTTCAGGCTGTGCACGACTTGTGGAAGTGGTTGCAAAAAAACAAGAAGTGATGACATATTTTATCAATCAATAAACTAAGCTGTTTTTGTTCACACACTGAGTGTTTTATGCGCTATATCTTTATATACATATAAAGACAATTTATATTTATTATTTGTTGTTATTAGGACTGGATGTGGCATTGCAAACCAATTCAGGTGTAAATATGGACTGAAATCCCCCCCCCCCTGCCTCCTCTGATATTTTGCCTCATTGGGCATTTCAGCCCAGGGTGAATGCTCCCTTGACTTGTGACAGCTTAGTGGATTGTGACCAAAGGGTAGAGGCAGGTATACAGAAATAGTGTGGGCTTGGAAAAAAATTCCCACTCTTCCACCCTGTTTTTTTGCCATTCACCGGCCCCCACCCTGAGTACGAAGCCCTCAAAGGAGATTGGAGAGGGAAAATGGACCTTGAACTTGACTTGTATTATCTTCTTTCACTTTCAACAGGCGAAAGCATTATGTTCATCGACTGAACCATTACCAATATTGTCAATACAATCACAGCAGCAGTTTGGAATGACTAGCTACAGTTGGTCAAAATATGAGACTTTTTTCATGGGTCGATCATTTTATCAATGACAATCAATTACAAATGTTGAAATCAATAAGTAAACAATTTGATGTCTAATTAAAGCCGGGTTATACAACTAACAGATCGCTGGGCTAAGCAAAGAGAAGAAAGATTGAGTGTGGTGAATAGAGGTTCATACGGTATTTAATACGTGCACAGTCATGTAGTTCACGGGTGATTTATTTACCTGTTCAACAATATTGATGCCAATCTACCCACAGCGGAGCCAAGTTTTACAATCACTCACTTGAATCGCTTTAGTTTTTGCAGAAAATATCAACCGGTCTTTTTGACTCCGTGTAGCATGACACATTGTGACTTCCCACGTCTGATTCGCCCCAGATCTCTATCTGTTGGCCGAGGGCCCTGGGGAAAAAATGCGCGAGTGCTTCCCGCGAAATTTAGATAGGTCGAGTAAGCGGTCTCTGTATCATCCTGCTCCTTCACAAACTCCTCCTCAAGTCAGGTAAGGCACACTATTATTTTATTACAACACAACATAGTTGGTATTGAGGGATATACACAAATTTAACGCCTGCAGTTTGTGTGTTGTGTGTTGCTACAAATATGGCGGTTCAACATGCTTGGTTGTGTTCCAGTTTGACAGGGCTTCATGTGTTAGAATAAGCATATGTGGCCAGGTTTAAGGGTTTAGGCGATTAAGAGATCTTTCAACAGCTGTATGAAAAATAGATAAAATCGACTGTAGAAATAATGCACAGGTCAATTCCAGCTGTAACCATGTCACTGTCCCCCCTCCCTAACAGTCAAGCCTCTCTTAAGCGGTCACCCTTGGGACTGAGCCAACTGACCGCTTAATAGAGGGTGACCGCTTAAGAGAGGGCCGCTTAATAGAGGTTTGACTGTAGATCAATATTTATATTCACCTTTTTATATAGGTATCCTCGCATGGGCATTACTATAAATACTAATGCAAAATTACAGATTTTTAGCAATGTGTGCTGTGTAATCTGAAAACTTCACCAACATAAAATGCATAGAAACTGTTGTGCGGTATATGTGATCCCTTTACAACAGATTGCGATCCCGTTAGAGCAGAATAGTAGAGAGATTTGCGAGCGATGGAGGCTCGAGCAGCTTAGGGGGTCCGGGGTCATGGTCCCCCTGGAAACTTTTAAGTTTTGTGTCTTCTGAAATAGCATGTCCTACATTTTGAGAACGTGTTTCAGTAATACGTGCTGTATGATCTGAAGGTTTCACCAACATAAAATGCATAGTAGAATGAACATCTGCGCTTAGTAGTGAACTTCCAGGTGCTTAACCCTTGAAGGTGTTCACAAAATTTTCTTATTTTTCAGGTCCTGAAGTTGAATGTCTGCACTTTGTATATTTTTTAGTTACAAATTGAATATTACATTTTCTATGCATAAAAAAGTTTGTTCCGCTCCTGGAACAAACTTTGAAATGCTCGTCCGGCTGACATTACACAATATTGTCCTTTATAGGCGGACGCGTCACCCATACAAGTCCAACGAGCGGAAGCAAAGCGGGCGCAACTCGACTCATTATCTTTGGAGAAGGTAAGGATCGAAAATACTGACAAGGATCCCAGGGTTAAAGGAGCACATTTGGGGATTTGTAAGATACGATATTGGGAATTTGCGCTTGACTACTGAAATGCAATAACATTTTTCATACCCGCTTGACTTATGCGGTTCTCGAGTTTTCTTGGGCAGTTTTTTCGGTGGTTACCTTTGGACCGCAAGGGGCACTGTGACTGTTTTCCCAGATCATCTCCAAATCTTCCCAGAAGACAGTCATTTCGAGACAGCCAACAAGTATTCCAGACAATGCGCACTAACTCCCCAAAAAACTTCGGCTTCAACTTTTGTTAAGACCTTTCTCTTCTAAGCCTTGGACATTCCTTGATAATAAGCTCTCCATATCCTTTCTCCTCCGGCCTTTTTGACATCCAATAAGTAAAAAAGATATAAAGTCTCGGCCAATTATTAGAATCGCATGAAACTTTCAGGGAATATTTCCCTATGTGCGTTAAATGTGCTAATATGCAATCTAAGATTTTATTTAAATCGATTTGTAAGTAACATGACTCCAGACTTCGCATAACAAACCATCATTTCCGGCCAATATTAGAGAATGATTTAACTATTTGGCTCGTAGTAAAAACGATGTATAGCGTCGGCGAAGCTTCAGAATCGCTTGAAAGTTTCAGGGTCTGTTAATATATGATTGGGCAATGTGCTGATGTGTAATTATTGATCATAACAAAATCGATCTGCAAGTTTCAAGAGTTTAAACTTCGCATAACAAACAACCATTTCCGGTCAAGTTAGAGAAAAAATGATTTTTTGCCCCGTGGTAAAAACGATGTATAGTGTGGGCGAAGGTTTAGACTCGCTTGAAAGTTTCCGCGTCAGTTGCTGTATGATTGGGAAGTGTGCTGATGTAGAACTATTCATTATATCTAGGTCCATCTAGAAGTAACAAACTTTAAACCTCGCACAGGAAAATGTCATTTCTGGTCATCCGAAGTTGAGAGAATAATTAAATTTTTGGCCCATAGTAAAAATAATATGAGGTCTCGGCGAAGTTTCAGAGTCGCATGAGAGTTTCAGGGACTGTTTTTGTATATCTGGGAAATGTGCTGATGTGTAATTATTGATCATAACGAAATCGATCTGCAAGTTTCAAGAGTTTAAACTTCGCATAACAAACAACCATTTCCGGTCAAGTTAGAGAAAAAATGATTTTTTGCCCCGTGCTAAAAACGATGTATAGTGTCGGCGAAGGTTTAGACTCCCTTGAAAGTTTCCGGGTCAGTTCCTATATGATTGGAAAATGTGCTGACTTGGATTTATTTAATATAACAAAGTCGATCTGCAAGTTTCGAGAGTTTAAACTTTGCATAACAGACAACTACTTCCGGTCAAGTTAGAGAAAAAATGATTTTTTTGCCCCGTAGTATAAACGATGTATAGTGTCTGCGAAGCTGTAGACTCGCTTGAAAGTTTCCGCGTCAGTTGCTGTATGATTGGGAAGTGTGCTGATGGAGAACTATTCATTATATCTAGGTCCATCTAGAAGTAACAAACTTTAAACCTCGCACAGGAAAATGTCATTTCTGGTCATCCGAAGTTGAGAGAATAATTAAATGTTTGGCCCGTAGTAAAAATAATATGAGGTCTCGGCGAAGTTTCAGAGTAGGATGAGAGTTTCAGGGACTGTTTCTGTATATCTGGGAAATGTGCTGATGTGTAATTATTGATCATAACGAAATCGATCTGCAAGTTTCAAGAGTTTAAACTTCGCATGACAAACAACCATTTCCGGTCAAGTGAGAGAAAACATGATTTTTTTGCCCCGTAGTATAAACGATGTTGTATAAATGATGCTGTATGATTAGGAAGTGTGCTGAAGTAGAACTATTCATTACATCTAATTCCATCTAGAAGTAACAAACTTTAAACCTCGCACAGGAAAATGACATTTCTGGTCATCCGAAGTTGAGAAAATATTTAAATTTTTGGCCCGTAGTAAAAATAATGTGAGGTCTCGGCGAAGTTTGAGAGTCGCATGAGAGTTTCAGGGACTGTTTTTGTATATCTGGGAAATGTGCTGATGTGTAATTATTCATCATAACGAAATCGATCTGCAAGTTTCAAGAGTTTAAACTTCGCATAACAAACAACAATTTCCGGTCAAGTTAGAGAAAAAATGATTTTTTACCCCGTGGTAAAAACGATGTATAGTGTCGGCGAAGGTTTAGACTCCCTTGAAAGTTTTCGGGTCAGTTGCTATATGATTGGGAAGTGTGCTGACGTGGATTTATTTAATATAACAAAGTCGATCTGCAAGTTTCGAGAGTTTAAACTTCGCATAACAAACAACTACTTCCGGTCAAGTTAGAGAAAAAACGATTTTTTTGCCCCGTAGTATAAACGATGTATAGTGTCGGCGAAGCTGTAGACTCGCTTGAAAGTTTCCGCGTCAGTTGCTGTATGATTGGGAAGTGTGCTGATGTAGAACTATTCATTATATCTAAGTCCATCTGGAAGTAACAAACTTTAAACCTCGCACAGGAAAATGTCATTTCTGGTCATCCGAAGTTGAGAAAATAGTTAAATTTTTGGCCCGTAGTAAAAATAATATGAGGTCTCGGCGACGTTTCAGAGTCGCATGAGAGTTTCAGGGACTGTTTTTGTATATCTGGGAAATGTGCTGATGTGTAATTATTGATCATAACGAAATCGATTTGGAAGTTTCAAGAGTTTAAACTTCGCATAACAAACAACCATTTCCGGTCAAGTTAGAGAAAAAATGATTTTTTGCCCCGTGCTAAAAACGATGTATAGTGTCGGCGAAGGTTTAGACTCCCTTGAAAGTTTCCGGGTCAGTTGCTATATGATTGGGAAGTGTGCTGACGTGGATTTATTGAATATAACAAAGTCGATCTGCAAGTTTCGAGAGTTTAAACTTCGCATAACAGACAACTACTTCCGGTCAAGTTAGAGAAAGAACGATTTTTTGGCCCGTAGTATAAACGATGTATAGTGTCGGCGAAGCCTTAGACTCGCTTGAAAGTTTCCGCGTCAGTTGCTGTATGATTGGGAAGTGTGCTGATGTAGAACTATTCATTATATTTAGGTCCATCTAGAAGTAACAAACTTTAAACCTCGCACAGGAAAATGTCATTTCTGGTCATCCGAAGTCGAGAGAATAATTTAATTCTTTGGCCCGTAGTAAAAATAATGTGACGTGTCGGCGAAGCTTTAGACTCCCTTGAAAGTTTCCGGGTCAGTTGCCATATGATTGGGAAATGTGCTGATGTAGAACTGTTCTACGGTAGAAAGGCTGTACACGAGATGAATTGATCGAGCAATACTTCAATTTGGGTTTTAATCAAACTGAAATTCTAGCTTTTCTTGCACAATTGTACGTGTTGTTATGGCAGAAATATTTGGCTTTAATGTGCCAAAGTTTCACAGCAATTTCGGATCCTCTAGCAATCAACGGTCAATCGGCAGTAAACGTGGTAGCAAAAGTGGCAGTAAAACTGGCAGTAAAACTGGCAGTAAAACTGGCAGTAAAAGTGGCAGTAAAAGTGGCAGTAAACGGGCCACATTCTCCGCTAGTCAACAGTGCAACCACTGCCTCGTCATTTTAATTCTATAGCAGTTATTACTCGTCCAAGGTCACTTGCGCATTTGTTCTTCTTAGTCCCCTTCGGGCAATAATCCTTTTTAGTTGACGGAGGTTCATTAACATCGGCCATGACAAGCAACAAGGAAAGCTAGAATTTCGGTTTGATTAAGACCCAAATTGAAGTATTGTTCGATTAATTCATCTCGTGTACAGCCTTCCTGCCGTAGAACAGGTATGTATGGCTCAAGAACAACACTTGAGAACTGCACACAGACATGTACTGTACATATGAAGAGTAAAATGGATATGAGTGTCCTAACCGCCATCTTGCGTGTCACGCGCTCATATAGGCTCGCGATCAATGGTCAAACGACAGTCAGAATGGCAGTAAAAGTGGCAGTAAAAAAAGTGTGATGTCCCTTGGGGGGTTCCGTAGCTGTGTAATCTGAATATTTCACCAACATAAAATGCATACTAAAATGAACATCTGCTCTTAGTAGTGAACCTCCAGGTGCATGACCCTTGAAGGTGTTCACAAAAGTTTCCTATTGTTCAGGTCCTGAAGTTGGATGTCTGCACTTTGTATATTTTTTAGTTACAAATTGAATGTTACATTTTCTATGCATTGTTCCGCTCCTGGAACAAACTATGAAATGCTTGTCCGGCTGACATTACACAATATTGTCCTTTACAGGCGAACACATCACCCATATAAGTCCCGCAACGAGCGGAAGCAAAGCGGGCGCAACTCGACTCACTATCTTTGGAGAAGGTAAGGGTCGAAAATACTGACAAGGACCCCAGGGTTAATGGCGCACATTTGGGGATTTGTAAGATACGATATTGGGAATATGCGCTTGACTACTGAAATGCAATAACATCTATCATACCGCTTCACGCCCCCTCCGTGGCCCCTTCCCCATTTACAGCCCTGTTTTTGCACGGTTTGCCCTGCCCAAAAAAGCCCCGCCCAGGCCTCCTACCCATATAGTGCCTTGTTTTCGCACAGTTTGCCCTGCCCAAAAGAGCCCCGCCCATCCCCTCCCCATTATGTGCCCTGCTTTCGCGCAGGTTGCCCCGCCCAAAAAAAACCCCACCCTGCAAGCCGTCCCCATTTAGGGGCCTGTTTTTGCGCTCCCTGCCCCGCCCAAAAATGCCAGGCCCAGGCCCCCTCCCCCATAATTGACCTTGTTTTCGCGTGCCCTGCTCTGCCCAAAAAAGCCAGCCCCACGCCCCCTCCCCCATATTTGGCCCTCTTTTCGCCCGCTGTGCCCCGCCCAAAAAAACCCAGCGCCAGGCCCCCTTCCCCCATATTTGCCCGCGTTTTTGCCCGCCCTGCCTTGCCCAAAAAAACCCAGCCCCAGGCCCCCTTCCCCACATTTATCCCTGTTTTCGCACGCCGTGCCACGCCCAAAAATACCCAGCCCCAGGTCCCTTCCCCCTTATTTGCCTGTGTTTTTGCGTGCCCTGCCACGCCAAAAAAAGCCAGCCCCAGGCCCCCTCCACCATATTTGACCTCTTTTCGCCCGCCCTGCCTTGGCGAAAAAATCCAGCCCCCGGTCCCCTCCCCCATATGTCGCCCTGTGTTCGCGTGCCCTGCCACGCCCAAAAAAACCCAGCCCCAGGCCCCCTCCCCATATTTGGCCGTGTTTTCGTGCGCCCTGCCACGCCCAAAAAAACCCAGCCCCAGGCCCCCTCCCCCATATTTGGCCCTCTTTTCGCCCGCCCTGCCTTGCCCAAAAAAAGCCAGCCCCAGGCCCCCACCACCATATTTGACCTCTTTTTGCCCGCCCTGCCTTGGCGAAAAAATCCAGCCCCCAGTCCCCTCCCCCATATGTCGCCCTGTGTTCGCGTGCCCTGCCACGCCCAAAAAAACCCAGCCCGAGGCCCCCTCCCCATATTTGGCCGTGTTTTCGTGCGCCCTGCCACGTCCAAAAAAACCCAGCCCCAGGCCCCCTCCTTCTTATGGGGCCCTTTTTTCGCCCGCCCTGCCTTGCCCAAAAAAGCCAGCCCCAGGCCCCCTCCCCCACATTTGGCCCTATTTTCGCGCGCCGTGCCACGCTGAAAAAAACCCAGCCCCAGGCCCCCTCCTTCTTATGGGGCCCTTTTTTCGCCCGCCCTGCCTTGCCCAAAAAAGCCAGCCCCAGGCCCCCTCCACCATATTTGCCCTGTTTTCGCGCGCCCTGCCTTGCCCAAAAAAGCTAGACCCAGGCCCCCTTCCCATATATTTGGCCCTTTTTTCGCGTGCCCTGCCACGCCCAAAAAAACCCAGCCCCACGCCCCCTCCACCACATTCGGCCTTGTTTTCGTCGTGCCGTGCCGAAAAGTATCCAGCCCCAGTCCCCCTCCCCCACATTTGGTCCTGTTTTCGCATGCCCTGCCCCGCCCAGAAAAACCCAGCCCCAGGCCCCCTCCCCCATATTTGGCCTTGTTTTCGCATGCCGTGCCACACCCAGAAAAGCTAGGCCCAGGCCCCCTCCCCCATATGGGGCCCTTTTTTCGCGCACTGTGCCACGCCCAAAAAAGCCAGACGAAGGCCCCCTTCCCATATATTTGGCCCTGTTATTGCGTGCCCTGCCACGCCCAAAAAAACCCAGCCCCAGGCCCCCTCCCCCACTTTTGGCCCTGTTTTCGCGCGCTGTGCCACGCCCATAAAAACCCAGCCCCAGGTTCTTTTTAATCAAGCCTCAGGTCATAACTAAATTTGGTACTTTAAAGGGTCGGTAAGAATGTCTGGACAAAGAAAAATTGTATATGCATCTTCTAGAGTTTCTAAAAATCATGAGTTGTCGCTTGCAGTTTTTCTGCGCTTCTTCCTGTTCAAAGGTATGAAAGGTTGGGGGGATTTTTATAAGTATGTAAAAAAGGGTCACTATTTCGACCCAGGATGGTAATGGGTTGAAAGTCTCGGCAAAGCCTCTCCATATCAAATTTATGATGCGAGTGCCTCTCCCTCTAATTTTTTTCTTAAATCCAGATATGCCCTTATGTTTTGTTGCTGGCATACAGAAACGGCTCAGTAGATCCTAACGTTTAATAGATGGCATCCTCTGACTTATCTGGCTGGGTGAAAGGTTTCTGCGGCTGAGCAACAGATCACCGGCTGAACTGTTTTCAACAGCACTGATATGGAAATAGAATAGAACTGCTGATAACGTTCATTTGACCGAGATCACAGGCCGGTTTGTTTTGCTTTCTGAGATGTTCTTTGGCGGATCTGCAAGACACGACTGTACGATTTCAAATAAAATCGCACTTCACGAACCAATTCAACAGCAAAGGTTTTAAAGTCGAGAAATTCAAACCATTTCACTGACGGTAACACTTGCTAAAGCGAATGTTGATTAATTTACCACCAACATTTTGCGGGACATTTAAAAGTCACGCAAACGGCATCGAATTTCTATTAAAGGGCTTTCGTGTGTTAAAATGACAAGCTCTTTCCAATTGTAAAGCAAGGATTTCAAGTTACAAGTACGTATTACTGTTAGCTGGTGTTGGCAAATTAGAAGTAATGTTGACCGCGGTAAGTGGATTATTGTGTATAACTCACTGAAATCTATCTGAAAGTCGTGCTGTAACTTTTGATTTAACTCCAACCAGTCACTCTTATGGATTGTAGTGGAAATACTTGGTAATATACACCTGCTTTTACTGCAGTGGTACTGTTGAAACTTTCTGTATTAAGAATTTCTTGAATTCCGGAAAATGTAATCTGATCCGTGCCCGTGTCGGTTCTTGTCAGTGCTCATTATTCATCACAACATTGCCGTTTTCTGCAAAAATGACACTCCGAGTCACACAATGGAAAAGAATATAGCAAATCGAGTTTTGAGTTGTCAAGCGTTTGATAATTTTCTCATCTGTGTACCTACTTGATGCTTCGTTTTAGCCAAAACCATTTCCCGCATCCAGTACCGATTGTGTCGAACTACCCTCACAACCTTTTGAAACAAGAAATTTAAATGTTTATTAGTTCAGTTGACGTTGGGTTTTTGCTCAAATGACAGGTACCAAATGTTCCTGGTGAAATTAAAATAGGCTTAAATTTGACCTGCCGCTCGGAGGTTTCATCGAAACACTACCACAAGTTCAAGTTTCCATAGTTATTTTAGGTGCTTTGGAAAGAAGAAGAGGTACTGCTTGAGTTATATTTTGAATTAATGACGAGTTGCAATGGCCAGATTGTTTACCGTTTTATTACACGAGTTTGTTAAATATATGCACGATTTTTGTGTCGGTTCGAGGGGTCGAGAGGACATTTTAGACTTTCCACGATTTTGTCAAAACGAAAAGGCAGTTGAACTTTTGAATATTATTTTCGAAGACAGTTCACCAAAGAGGTTCTTTGGGTGAAATAAAATGAATTTGGCGTTTGGCGCCCGATTCTTGATATTTACAGAGAGCCGCTCTTAAAAGTGAAGTTTCTCCTCTTTTTATAAAGGTCCCTGAACAAGATAATCGCTGCGATTGCGGTGTTTGTACTGCAATTCATGGAAAGTTTCTTTGAGGTAAGCAAATTCCTCGTGTTATTATAATAGTTTTAAATGTACAAAATATAACTATTGGTTGAAAGCGACAGCAGTAACATAGGAACCACATTCACATGAATAATTTAGATCTCATGATTTATTAGAAAGTGGGTGTGGTTGACTTTAATCCACCTTTGTATTTGGTGGAAACTTAGGAAGCAACAGCGGTGCGATAGTTTTCCAAGGAACTGTATTTTTAAGAATGCAGATTTCACGATTTCTTGGAAGCCAACCATTTGGTTGAACTCTTCCCGCGAGCCGTTTCCACACAAACGTGCTGTCCTGGTTTTCATTCAAAGAAAATGCTCTGCTTGGTATGCATTTAATCTTAATCATTCCTGCCCTGATCGACATTTATTTTTCTGGCCCAGAAACCAATTCACGATTACAAGATTCCCGCCATGAACTTGTCAGATTGGTTTCCTTAGGCCCAAGTCGCAGCAAAGTGCCAAGAAATCCTGGAATTGATCTCTGAACTCCGACACGAAGCGGACGAAAGCAATTCATGGGTGACCTGACAAGTTCAGTTCTGTTCTTTCAAGCCTGCTGTGATTTATAGACATACAAGGAGATTAGTTCAGTAAATAGTTTTCTTGTTATATCTTCACAAATAATTACTTTATAATCAAGTCCAAAATTTATTGCACAGAACTTCCGGGGGTGGCGTCTCTGCACGAGTGATGCTTGCGAGTGTTAGCGAGTGCACTTCCGAGAATAAAAGTTGCTCAAAAAGTCGAATTCATAAATTTAATGAACTGCCCTACCTTACAACGTTGGCAAAGAGCTTAGCCTTCCGCGGCAGCAGACAGGCGACAGAGCTGACAAACGCAATGTGCATGCGCGGCCACGCAGGCAAACTTTTTCCCGCGGAAACTGGCGCGGGTGTACGCTCCACTGAATCCCTTTGTATTTTTCAATTGTGTGGCGAAACACAGCTTCCGGTGGAGTTTTTAAAAAAGTTAAGACGCAGAAGCAAAAGTTAAGCTACAAATTTTTAGAGTTTGCAGTTCAATAGTTTTTCTCTTCCTAATGAGCTTTTGCACCTACCACTTTTCTCCTTGCACCCGTGGTGAAAATTGCAAAACAAATTCGTCCTTGTCGGAGTGATTTCATCGCCATAGCGGCCGTTTAGTACTGGGCCAGCTGCATTCCGTGAAAGTCGTAGATAGTATAAAAGGACAATATACTTAAGGTGAAAGGACCGGTCAAACATTGCAACGAAAAGGAAAGCTCTAAGGTTAATTTAAGTTATAATATATTGACCTCAGTGATCGGATTGTGAACAAGATAAACAAAGCGTACGAACTGATGACGTCACCAACGCAATGCGTTTGTCAGCTTTGTCCAGACAGGCCATATTAGAATGGCCCGCGTTCTATACCGCTGACTTTTTGCGGCTGCAGCTCAGCGGCTATCCCTGTGAGCGCGTGAACTGAACAAAATGGCGGACGATGCTTGATGTTGTTGATGTTTGTGAAACAGCTGAATTATGAGTGGAATTCAAGGATAGTCCTCGCGTGGAGTGCTTTGAAGACAAAGTAAGTTGACTGTGTTGCTTTACTAACTCCGCAGTGTTTTCTGAATGTGAATTTAAGGCCATGTACCGCATTTTACTGTACATAGAAAATATGCGCCAATGCAACATCAGCAGTCACGACTTTCTTTATTTTCTTTCATTCTTTAAATGCAGAAAGTTGTATGTATTTACGGCAGATCACGATAACTTCTCAATAAGTCTCTCGTATAAGTTTGTATTCGGTAAATCATTTAAAACATGGAATAAAGGCGATAACACGCTCACGGCACATTCGCACATGCAAGCGTGTTTTTTCGCTGGCCTCGTTAATATTGGAAAGACCATAAACAATGGACCGTGTCATGGCGTGATGAGTGTACTTGAGCGTATGATGAGCATGTGTGGTTTGCCTCAGGGCTCAGTCCTGGGACCATTGTTATTTTAAATTTAAATAATATGTATTATATAGACACAAGTGTTTTACTGGAAAGTATACAGTGCATAAAATCCATTGGTCTGCCAAAAGTTTCAATTTCCAACCCTATTCTAGACCAGATACTAATATAGCTCATATGTGGGAGTCCCCTCTTTCCACGCCTCCCCACCAGGGATTGAACTGTTATCATCAGCTGTTGTCTGTTCCAAAACTTGCTGGCCAGTTGTAGTTTTTTCTGTTCAGAAGTCTTCTAAAAATGTTTTTGTTAATTTTTAGGAGTTTTATAATTATCTTATTATCTGGATGCCTAGCCCTTAGTCTTCCTAAGTTGATCAAGTTCTCCTTTTGTATTTTACATTCTTGGTAAAACCATTCATTCTGTTGAGTTGTTCAATTTTTGGTCGTTAACCTCTTTAGTACTCCAGTCATGTCAAGTACTTTGTGTAAAAATATATTGAATTCATTTACAAAGTTCTCTGTACTATCGTTCATTGATCGCTTGTTAGTGCTTTGGATGAAATATGAGTTGTTGGTTGATTGAGATATTCTGTAACTTTGCAAAAGATTGTTTCATTCAGATTACTTTAGACTGCATGTGTGTGCCTTTACTTGGGTGTGGTGCAGATTTTAACTAGACTGGCCTTGCCAGTGAGCTCGCGGCGTGAGTTGGGTCGAGACCAGAATATAAAATGGAAAGTAGGGGACAAGAGCGGAACTCCCAAGAGAGACTTCCAATTTCTCACCATAAAAATATCACACAGTATAGAGAACTTGGCTTTTGACACCTTGCTCTTTTGACACCTTGATTAAACTAAAAATTATTATTACAACACTCGTACACTTGCTTCTTAAAGGTTGAGCGACCCTGCATCTTGAGAATGCGTGACATATCTTTTTATGCACAATCGATTATGACAGTTTGACCTTGACTCATATTTCTAATCAGAGGCCACGATTAATCCAGCCTTCGCTTCACTACTTATGTGTTTTCTTTTGTTAACTCAATACGTTTCTTCTATCAGGCTTTCGAGTATTCGTGCCCTGTAACAAATATAAAATTGAAAGCGAGGAATGTCACACGAGAGATGTTTACAATATTATTACATACAATATATCATTATTGTTCAAACTACTCCAGGGTAGGTGTCTGTTTCTTATTTGTCTTGCTAGAAAAATACAGAGATTAAAGGGCTGATTGAAAAAACCCTTGTTTGTTAGGATGACTTTCCTCTCATCAAGCTTTGTTATTTTATGGATGTTGTTCCTTTGATTTCATCCCTGAACATGTGTACCAACTGGTATAATACATAGTACTACATTAACCTGCCATATTTGTGTTCACTTTTACAACTTAGAGGATGAAGTTGTTACAGAGATATTGAATCTTGTTTGTATTATTTTGTGAAATATTGGAAGTATGTTAGAAAGTTGTCATGTCCCCTCTAATAGTAAAATATTTTATGTTTATCTTTGGTAGTATTTATCTTGCAGAAACCTCTCTGCTTTAGTGATTTTGTATATATTTTTAAAATTCATGCCTATGTTGTAGTTAATTATCTTCATTTTCTTTTTGCTTTTAGAATATACACAGTATAAAACAGATGCTATTTGAGGTTAGTGATGGTGTGATTTTCATAGAAGTTGTCATGTGATTTGTTGTTGTGATGTTTATTTAGTAGACAAATTTGTTTTCAACATTTGAAGATTTATTCTTTTGATTAAAATGAGAAACCCCCAATATATTATAGCTTGGAGAATTTACTCCAAATAAGGTGATACTACTGCTTTAGCTTTGTGATTATTACCCTCGCTTATGCTCTGGGATTAATTTGTAAAAAGTTGTGTTTGTGCTAGATCAGATATTTGACTACTAAAAAACTCTCACAATCAAGCCAGTTCATAACTTGGCTTGCTCAGCATAACATTGGTTTGGCATTCTTGATATGCAATAATATACTTTATTACACGACTTCACATTTTCGAGTGCAAAGATGGGAGCGTATTGCACTCGTCAGGAACCAGATCAACTGGTTTATTAGCTTATGTGATCAGTTTTCGCAAGCAAAGTTTACGAACGCGTCATTTTTTTGTTCCATTTTGCGCGCGGCGAGAATGTTTGCCCTGCTTCGTTTGTTGTGTAATAAACAATTTATTACACGAAAAGTCGTGCAATACGGCTGTATTTTTACTCGTCAGTTTTATTTTTTCTCGAAGCTGAAGCAGGCTCGAAAAAATAAAACCAACTCGTAAAAATACTCCGCCGTATTGCACTCCTTCCCGTGTAATAACCTCTTTTTATAATACAAAGTCAAATCTTGGTGAATGTTGGTGCCAAGTACATAGGATTATAAATAATATAGGATTATAGGATGATAATGATTACAATTAAATTGTAATTATAATATAGTGGAAATAATGAGTAATATTTTGTTAGTCACACCAACATGTCCAACATGACGTCACACCCAAGTGAAGTCCAAGTGCAATTAAAAAGATAGCTGACATTACAGTGGCATCATTGCTATACTAAACATTTTTATTTCTTTATCTTACCAGAAGAGACCATTGGAAACACCAAAAGGTCTTCCATCAAAGAAGGCTAAGGTGAGAGCAAGTTAGTGATAAACGAATCGAGCCAACCAGAATAATTTTTGTATAATCCTACGACTATGTGGAATGTCCTAGATTACACACTTTTGTTTCATATTTTCAGACAGACTTAATGGTGTTGAGTTCTATCTGCGACGCAGGCTAGTAACTTCTTTTGTAAATTTTACTTAGCATAATGCCCTTAGAATTAAGTTAATTTTGTTTATGGCCTGGCTTCAATAATGTTACCTACAATCCTGGCCAAAAGTCGTGGGACACTTAGCCTTTTATCTAAAAATTATGACACTTTCCCTCTTCCCACCCCCCTCCCCCCTTGCAATGTTGAATGAATGTGCTCAAAGTGCACTCCCATTAAGCAACATTGTATGGGGGGGAGGGGGAGGACTAAGTTTTGGAAACAGGAGCCGCTTTCGTTGTTCAACAAGGAGTGGTGGTGAAAACATAGCATTTTTTCAGAGTGTCCCACATACTTTTGGCCAGGATTGTCTATAACGCGAGGCATACTAAAAATGTCCATAACTTCTAGAGGATTTGATGTATTGATGCCAAACTTGAAATAGTTGTTGTTTGTGACCTTGTGTATGTATTCGAGCCAAATTTGCCTAATTAAAAAACAGTTGGAACATTTTTGTGAATGACGTGCTCGTATTGTATGTGCTGAGGAATATGATTGTGACAGGGTGAAAATTGAAAATTGAACGGTCACAATTAAATGCCGGTTTAACGACTAAAAACTGAGGTTAAAACCTTCAAGTCGATTAATCGTTTATTTTACGATACTCGGACGTCGAAATTAAAAGAAAAACAGCGATTCACATGGGAAAAGAAACAATTTCCGCGGAGCAGAGGGCGCTGACCTTATATCATGTCCTCTGTGGCCGACTGTGTGACAGTGCGTCTTGCTGGTTATCATAGTGGCGTTTCTGTTTCAGCCCTATTCCCCGGGCTTGTGCGTTTGCATTTCGATCGGGGAGTACGTTTCCCAGCATTAATCCAATTGGCTTTTTGTTTTGTTTCAAGCATTGCTGGGTTTTCCGCACCGGGCAACGCACACTAAGAGCAAATGTCTGCAGCTCGGCAGACTGGTGACGTCATGCCGCGGCAACAATAAACAATTTTCTATTCAAAGCCCTGTGTATTATTTGTAAGTGATACAGATACCAATCTCCAAGCGGCAAGAAGTATAATCTTACATGATACACGTGACATGTGTACTTTGAGTGACGTCCGAGTTCATGCCGTGACAATACTCGGCCACAATAACGTCAATTCTCAGTAACAAATACGCGAATAAATCGGATTTTACAGCACTTCCTCAGAAAAGAACGTTCGAACTACTTTGCCCACTGTAGATACATTAACATATCATACTGGCCGGTATATTTGACCAGCCGAAGCATGATTTTCAACAGTTCTCACCTTGACCGTTAATAAAAATCAAAATCTATTTATAATCTTATAGCTGTAAGTGGGTGAGAACTGTTGAAAACACATCAAAATGGCATGTTTGAACAATAAATATCACTTAGAATATAGGAAATGTAAACGATAAGTCATTGTGTGCAATATCAAGAGGTACAATTTCCTTTACTTTCGAAAAATCGAACTTTTCCCGGTGAGAATTGATGAGAATTGATGTCAGTACTCGGCACACTGACGTCATGCATCCGGTTTCATGTTTCGCTGTGTTGCAATACAAGCACTGCGAAACAATGGCCACACGAATGCGAAGCTGCTGGCACTGAGGAATTTGTTTCCAGAGGTTAAAGAAACGCCACCTTACGTCCATCATTTCACTATTAACACGATCGATGCATTCGCCCTTTATCAGGACAGGCGGAGCGTCTGCTGTAGCAAAGAATAGCGTGTCGCTGCTCAGTTCAATGTGTCGCTTACAAAAGTTCTTGGGCGCTGGCAAATGCACAGTGTCGCCCTCCAACGCCTGCAAAAGATCGGTCCAAGCAATGATAGTGGGACTCCATCTGAAGTCATTCAGGAAGATTATCTCCGCCTACTCAATTTTCGCGCCAATTTACAATATTTTTCTTAAAATTAAGCCCTATTGACCTCCTAATATCACTGAAAACTCGCGCTAAACTAATTATTTCTCAGTAAATATATCAAAAATACATGCACAGCGTTTATAAAATGTACTCATCCAAATTTGGCTACAATGCATCAAATCCTCTAGAAGTTATGGACATTTTTAATTAACTCGCGTCATAGAGACAATCCTGGCCAAAAGTCGTGGGACACTTAGCCTTTTATCTAAAAATTATGACACTTTCCCTCTTCCCACCCCCCTCCCCCCTTGCAATGTTGAATGAATGTGCTCAAAGTGCACTCCCATTAAGCAACATTGTATGGGGGGGAGGGGGAGGACTAAGTTTTGGAAACAGGAGCCGCTTTCGTTGTTCAACAAGGAGTGGTGGTGAAAACATAGCATTTTTTCAGAGTGTCCCACATACTTTTGGCCAGGATTGTAGATTCGAATGTATATAATTTGTGATACTAGAAAATTGGGGAAGTTCAGCTGCATATATAAATTGTTGCTTATTGGATGATAGTTAGAGTGAAGATATTTTATCACAGTTTTTTGAAGGGCTAATTTCAACATTTACCTGTTAGGGAGAGGGAATTATTTAAAATTATTAGATGAGAATCATATGCAGTGCAAAATTATATCACCAACCATCACGTAACAGAAAATCTCGTGAAATATCCCAATGTTACACAAATTGTGCTACAAGTCTAAGTTATAGACTGACAGGGAGAGTAGTTCGGCTCTCTCCTCTCCCCTTCAAATATATGGTCAGTCCCTTATTAGCTAGGTTATGCACAAACTAAAGTCCTTGTAGCTTAGATAAGATTGATCACCTTTTATTTTTCTCCTTGTGTGTCACCAGAAATAATAATATCATATTTTCCAGCTATTGGCCATATTTGAGTCTCCACTTGGTACCAGTCACCGCCGTTGTTTGACCACGTGACCTAATGCGAAGGAATGATGGCGGATTGAGAGGGTGTTAGGTTGATTGGTTGATTGTCAAGGTTTTAACAGAATACTTGGGTGTATTAAGATGCATTTCTCCATACCCGATACAGTTGACCTCAAGGACCAGGGTGGATCGAGTTATTTGGTGGGTATTTTTTAGCAAATTCTCCATGGATGAAGTGAACAGATGCATACTTCTTTTTTTGAATCTCGGCAGGCCAAAGATTGGATTAGAATCATATGAGATTTATCATCTAGCCCACAGTTATCAATAAATTCATGAATTCTAACTGTTGTACGAGTTTGTGTGATGTAAGTTATTGCGTGTACGTGTATGTATGCACAGTGAAACCGCATCAGTTCGATATCAGATCGAGCAATGTAAATATATAGTAACTATCCAAATCATATTTTATTTCCAAGTACAATCTGCTTAATATCTTGTGGCGAAACAGTTTCGTCAGTCACTTTTAGACTAATCTTCTCTTTGATGTTGAGCGAGACGTGTTGACATAAAGATGCAAATTACTTGATAATTTGACAATAGAAAATGTACCGATTACCTCCATCGCTTCCTGTCGCACATGTATAGAAGTATTTGAAGCATATTGACCTTGATGGCAGTTATTTTACTGCACTGAAAATATCCTTCATCAGTTGGTGTAATATATGTTATGTTGGTTATCCAGTTAACAGTATACAAGACGGTAAAAAAAAAAAAAAAGACTAATTGACCCCCACACGGTATTGAATGCATGATTGGTGATTACAAAGAAACATGGCAACGATGTGTGTTTATTTGCCCTATTTCTCATCATGCATTCAATACTGTGCAGGGGTCTATTGCTTCCTTCTGGCAAAAAACTTACATAAGCTAAGATGTTCTATACATTTGGAGCAGTGTCTGGTACATTAATTGGTGTCATTGTCAGTAATACAGCAGATACTGTACTTGATGGGTGAGTTGGTATATTACTATTTCGCTTCTAATCATGAGTGTTCCTGGGTTTTGTCTACAGGCCTACAATGTGCACATCAATGGTTCATTTCACAGTGCCATAAGATACTCAGAGCTCTACCAGTTTCATGAGCAGGTAAAGATATTTAGGAAGAACCTAAGTTATTTGTTTTGCATGCATATATTAATATTACTATATCACAATGTTTGACTTAAAAAATACCTTGTTTGAAACTTTTTATAATTGAAAGTCTGTACAAACTTTGTAGTAGACACAGCTCTCATTGTATCCTGAAGATGAACAGAGGCTTGTTCTTTTAATGACAACAGATGTTTGTTTATGAATACTCAGAAATCTAACTGAATTATCTTTACTAAGTGATACAGTATTTATCAGTATAATGTATTAAACTATATTACTTAACAAGGAAATGAAAGCACAAGAAAACTTTGTCACTAATTTTTCTCTTTGTATAACACAATATTTCACAGCTGAAAAGAGAATATGGAGCATAGATCACAGCAAAGTTTCCGCCGAGACGTCTTTTGTCCTTAACAGTTCCTCAGATAGAGGAAAGAAGAGAACAGTTAGAAAAATACCTGCAGATTGTTTGCCAGGATTCTGAAGTGGTCAGCAGTTCAATCTTCAATTGCTTTCTACTGAATTGCCAAAAGGTTTGTGGAACATTGTTCTGTACAGCCATGGAAGCATCTGGGTTGTCCTGGTATGAGAGCAGGACAATAATATATAAATGAGTATATGCCACATAATAAGAAAGTAATATAAAATGTGATTGAATTTCCCAATGTTCTACTGAAGTACTGTTCCTTTACATTTGAAATTAAGTGGTGAGGATGATTATTTTAGCCATTGTAATAATTCATGTTGTGCACGAGTAAGACTTTCATTGTATCTTTTCTCCCTCTTTCTCCTTAGCAAACTCTGAAAGTGCAGACAGAGAATGTTGATCTGGATATATATCTGGTGAATGGGCAGAAGATAAGCCTTAAAGTCCAGTCAACTGACAAAACGGACGATGTATTGGAGGTACAAGTCCTTACAGTCAAGTGTGTGTATAATGTTGGTATAAGTATTAATTACAGTGCTGTACATAATGTATTATTGGCCATTTTATTTATAGACAATAGGGAGTTTAGAGGCTTCATTTGAATTTGCATTTGGTGATCATTGTACTTATTAGTACAGTACAAGACAGTGACAAAAGTACTGAGCATTGACCTCACGCAAACCTTGTATTTGCACTGACGGGACCTGATTGTTGTTCAAAGAGCAGATATACCTATCCTCCAGATGAAGCTCTTATATGTGACATAATTATTCACTGGATTTTGGATAGGTGACTTTATCTGCTGAATAAGTGTTATTCACTTTTTGAGCGACTGGGCTCTGAAGTATTTGGCCAAATTGTTCAATGCAAGATTAAGCTAACTCAGAATTTACAAGATTCCTTTTCTCAGTGAGAAAGTTTATACCTAACCCAGGATTAGCCTTAAGTCATGCTTTGAACAACCAGGACCTGTATTTCTTCTACAGGCTGCAATGGCTGAAATCAAACTGAATGAAGATCTAGTGCACTACTTTGGATTGTACTTGATCAGAAGAGAAGAAGATGATGATAAATATTGTTTATTTAAAGTCGAAGCATTAGGGTTGATGATGCATCAAGTAAGTTGAATACTGGCATGATTCAAGCACCCCAACCATACCACCCGTTTTAATGATTTGTTTGTTACAGTCGTCAGAAAAATTCAAGAGTTTGAGGCTACATATCTAACACTGAAACTGACAGAGGGAAAGCATAGAAATGCTGTGAGGAAAGCGTAAGTAAAAGTGATCATTGCAAGATAAAGGTCGCAGTGCTAAATGTGAGTGTAGTGTCTTGGTTTGGGTGTAATTATTTTCTTTTAAATAGAGGTAAACTTATTTATTAAGTAGTAACAGCTACTCTTAATTTTTTTAGCTTTTGGGATGTCAAACTTGAAGAAAAAATTATCCAAGACAGAATTGGAATGAATTTGTTGTATGTCCAGGTGAGTATAAGATGTTTCTTCTGAGTGCAATATTTAAAGGAACTCAGAGAGCAGCTCTAGTACATGTAGGCATTTAATATGTATTATTATTATAATAATAATTATTATAAGAGCCAATACTATTTTGCACATTCAGGGTGCCCATGTTACATGACTTTAACTTACAAATTTTGGTGTACAGTAGAGCTACTACAACTACATTATTTTGATTATTATTAACTCCTCTCAATCTAGAATGAATCTGAATTCTTTTTAAAGAGGGGGGTGGGGATGGGTTCTGGCTACTATGTTTATTGACTGCACACTGTCCAAGTCCCAGTTGAGGGGGGAGGGGTGACAGAGGTCATATATTTAAACCTGAAAAAGGACCAATGGCCCAGAACTTTCTAACTGAGTAACATTCTCATGATGAATGATCTCTCATGAAAAAAATATTCATTTGCATTGTAGTATAAAGTGGAAAAGGAAATTGTAACAATATTATTGTTCGACAATTTTCAAACCCAAAAAAGGCTGTCACACCTCCCTGTCTGGTGTACTACAGAAACTATTTTAACCATCCACAACAACTTTATAAAACATGTATGAGGAGTTTTATGAGAATCAACTGTTCAATCAGCAAGTTCCAGCTATTGGGATCAATACTTGACTGAAAGTATGTGATTGTAACGTAGAATACAAAAAAAGGTGTGTTTTTTTAGAATTTGTGGGAATTAGGGAGGGCATAGTGAGAGATGATATAAGATACAGTACAATATGATTGTAAAGGACCATGGATTTACATGTTGAGGTTGATTTACACAGTACGATTTTTGCTTATAACTGGAGGGCCTAGGGTTGATTTACATAATACGACTTTGTGGCATAAGAAATTTGCATGCGACAGTTGTAAAGCAAAAGTCGTGCCTTGTAAATCGGCCTTAAGACATCCAGACTTTGACTACTGACTTGTTCATTTCTGTTCTTGGGTGTCTGTTCTGTTGCAGGCTGTAAGTGATGTTGAGAGGGGCTGGTTGCTTGGAACCAAGGAAGTTTACAGTAAACTTACAGAACTCAAGCAGAAAACTGCTAAAAGAGAGGTGAGATGTCCAAGCTGTCAGACTCGATTGTAAATAATTCTACAAAATGCCTCATGTTCTTTCTTTCTCCAGTACATTAAACTGGCTCAAAAAATGAAGTCCTATGGATTTATTCAGTTCAAGCCATGTATTGCTGACTATCCTGAGAAAAACACCAGAGTTATTGCCAGTGCTGGTGGAAGAGAGTTGAATTTCAGACTGCAGACAGCTGAGGTGAGAAATAATCCAGAATCAGAAATCAGGTATTTTACTGCCAGTCCAGCAAGTTGACTTCAGACTTTGATTTCCCTCGGTTTGATTTCAAAGATAAGGCCATAAGGTAGGTCCATAAAAATGATTCACCTGTTATTGTTATTGTTGTTGTCGTTGTTGTCTTCACAGCATAAAATACAATAGGGGAGTTTCAAGGTTACTAGAATGAGATGCTGGAGAATTACTGCAAGGGTATGTATCATTGCTCAAATATGATTATATATTAGTCCATGGAGACCACAAAATTCTTACACTTGCAAGAACCCTGCAACTTTACCAACATAGTTTCCATAGTGGCACTTTCTAAGTCAAATTAACATGTTAGAGCGCATTCATGAGTCTTTGTCAATCAAAGAGCTGTAAAATAGATTTCTTGTTCAACAATTTTTTCGTGGAAGAATATTGGCCCGTGGTCCTTTGGTCTTTTGTTTCATTTCTTTGGTGACAGGAAATAACAATATTTATTACTGCCAACAATTAATACAATATTATATTATCTTTCATAGTACAATGCTAGAGAATGGTGAAAAGGAAGAATTCATGGAGCTGGCATTTGAATATCTCCTAACTAAAGACACTCTTCAGTGGATTACCATTGCCAGTGATGAGGTATTGATAATGTTGTTTATTATTACAGGGTTCCACAGGTCGGGGAAAAGTCAGAGAAAAATATATTGGTCAGGGAAAAGTCAGGGAATTGTGATCTGATCTTAGTCAGGGAAATTTGAAACTTTTTATTAGAAGTTGAGAAATTTGCCATTGCTCAGAGAAAACTGGCATTTTTGAAATATTACAACAAAAAGGTGGTGAAGTGTCAAAAAAAACCCAAAACATCCAACCAAAATGACTGAAACACAGTTGGATTGTGTTATTTGTTCGGTGTGCTCCACAAGGATTACTGCACAAGTATAACTCCTTATTTACATTGATGATTTTCTACCATAGCCTGTGGAACGATATGTTAGACTTCTTATTTCGGTGTTGATCAGGTCAGGGGAAAATTGAAGTTAGGCTGGGGAAAAGTCAGGGAAAATCAGCAAATTTAAATTTTAGAATTTTAAGAGCTGTATGTGGTTAGTACATGATTATGTTGACTGTTTTGATGTGAAGATGTTTGTGGCGGGGTTTAACAATAACTTGCACTTGGTCAGTGAATGAGAAGCCTGTGGGGGGAGATAATTTTATCTGTGTACAAAGAATACCTATCAATAAGTATAATTATCTGTAAAGTAATAGCTATCTAGATTTGGCTGAGTGAAGTGAAAGAGACAGTAAATAGTTTGTTTGTTAACTGATCATCAGAAGGCATTTTTATGATATGGCACTTTGTGAGGAATGTTTGTAAATGAGAAGCAGACAGAGCGAAAGAGAGTCATTGTAGTCTTCAATCTCAGAACAGACTGAGGCAGCTTTTTTTCTCTGTTTATTTTCAAGCCAAAGAGTGGTGGTTGTGTATGTTACAAGTGTGTGGCTGATGAATGGCTATGCAAGCATCTGCTAGACTTGCACTGCAAGTTTTAGGTGTCAGTGTTGGTGCAAGGGTATTTGAAACATTTCTATGTCTAGTGACCCTTAAGTAACTAATAATATTATATACTGTTGACTGTTGTCAGGCAATCTTGATGAGTCTGTGCTTGCAAGGAATGGTGGACGAAATTCTAAGAATAAAACATGGAAAGCCAATTAAAAGGGTGAGTGGGACTTACTATGACTCGGGTAGAAATCCCATCCAGAATCCATGTCTTCCATTTTGTTTTCATTTATTTTTCACTCACTATTTTTTTATTCTGCAGCCAAAGCAACAGCTGACAAGTGGAGCAAATGAATCAGCCAAACAACATCAACAACAATCATCTGTTTCTTCTATTGCTTCTCATGAGGTACTTGTGTCAGTTATTATGATTATCCTGAACTTATACTGCAACTTTTTACTGACAAAATGTCAGTCAACAACAATAATGTTTCACTATTTTGTCCTTGCTTTCCTATAATTCACTTGGTTACACAGAAATTATTTTAGTTGTAAGCTAATTTTGTAAAATGTTTTTTTCCACAGGAAGAAAGTGCAAACACCATGCCACCTGTCAATCCTACATCTAAGATTCCCACTCCATCCTCCAATCCAAGTTCTCCTACAAGAAAGAAGGCCTTCAGGCAACTGTCTCTGGTAAGTTGTCCACCAATGCTGTCTATATACATGAATGTTGCAGACCTTATATTGGATGGCAACTAGTAGGGAGCCACCATAAATGTTAACATGCTTGATAATTACTTCACCAACCTAGGCGATGCAGCAGGCAAAAATAGTTGACATATATGGTATTACCTTTTGCAACCTGGCAGCTTTTCACTGTTGTGCAAGAGGTAAAGGGAAAAAATGATCATGGATTAGCTGTATTAGCTGTAAGCTAAACAATCTTGACCTCATGGTTGCTCAAACTTTCACATACTTATCAAGAGTGAATGACTTGGCTACTGTAGGTGGCTTTGATGGGTTTTTCAGTTTGCTTTCATAACAAATATTGTATTGATCTCATTTCAGGGTAAATCTTCTGGCCTACAGATTCGAACTGGTGCTTCAAGCTCATCAAACAACACCACAAAAAATGAAGTGTTTGAAGGAATTGGTGATGATGACCTGTGACAAGGAAAATATAAATCCAGTGGACAGGTTCTGCTTGAATGTTATACAATGTTATGAGTATTAGAACTCCTGCTGCAGAGCTATGTACATTGAACATTGGGGAGGGGGGAATACAACTACAGTGATTATTAGTAACTCCTCTCAATCTAGAATGAATCTGAATTCTTTTTTAAAGGGGGGGGGGGGTGGGGATGGGTTCTGGCTACTATGTTTATTGACTGCACACTGTCCAAGTCCCAGTTGAGGGGGGGGGGGGGGGGGAGGTGTGACAGAGGTCATATTTTTAAACCTGAAAAAGGACCAACGGCCCAGAACTTTCTGAGTAACATGATCTCTCATGAGAAAAACCTTCATTTGCATTGTAGTATAAACTGGAAAAGGAAATTGTAACAATATTGTTCGACATAAATTCAGGAATGCTAGGGTACGCTTTTTACCAACTCTAAAAAAGTCCTACCAAAATTTTTTGACCCAAAAATGACCACCAGAAAATTTATAACCAAAAAAAAGGACCAAAAATCTCAAATATTAAACCCAAAAAAGGCTGTCATACCTCCCTATCACCAATATACCTGAGTATCTCTACTTGAGTCCAGGCACATATTAACCCAACATAAGATTGGACATCATTTTTAGATTTTGCATCTCATGTGCCTGTCGTTTACTGTACTCTGAAAGGCAGGAGTTGTTTTTGTGTGCCCTTTGTAACAAAAGAAATATATTGTCAGGACAAGTTATGGTAAATGAAGCTAAATGTAATTTAGGCAATATTACCATCAGCCATATTGCTGGTCAGCAGTCGCTTCCCACAGCAGGTGTTCCATGGGTCTCTGGGGCCTGACACATGCTTGACGGTCACTTCTTGCAGCAGATGGTCGCATTTAATGTTGCTAGCTCAATCGCAGCTTTGCCTTTCCCCATGGTAAGTTAGTTAGGTTGCCATGGATACCTTCGGCCCTAGGATACCCCCAACACCCCATCTTGGTGATAAGGTTAACCTTGTCTGTCATAAAAATAATATATCAAACATTTTTGGTGCAGTACATTTGCTATAAAGAAAGGTTATCAGAGTTATTTTTATACAAGCATGATTTTTGTAAACCAATAAAATTAGTACAGTCAATAATGATACAATTTTCTGGGAATAAGAGTAAATCCCTCCTTCATTACCTGTGGCTGTTGTGTATTTCCTGAAATCAGTTTATTTACTTTACTTTATTCTAGTGCCTTTGCTTGTAGTCTTTTAGAGGTGTCAGTGTCTCAACAAATCTGTTTTAGGAACTAACAAAAATTGTAAGTTACTGTGGTTGTTATTCTCGGTGCTCGACATTAACTGTTGCCCGCTTGCCCGGGGCAACCAAAACTTTTGGTCGGGCAGGTAAATTCTGGGCCGGGCAACTAGAAATTATGAAACTTTTTATTGCTTGAAGTTAATCTACAGTCTGAAGGGCAACCAACCTAAAACCTTAATGTTGAGCACTGACTCTGAACATTACATGTTCACCCAAACAACAGCATTAAACAATGTTATAACAAGAAACATTTTATTTGAGTAAACAAGGAAAGACAAGTGACATGAAACTGTTCTTCAGTCATATTCTTAGTTGCAGAAGAAAGTTCATTAATATTGTTATTACAACACTGGTGATCACAAAAGACCAAACAAGAAGTCATATGTATTATCCAGTATCCTAAAAGTTTGATGTCAAAGTTAGTTCTATAGCTCTGTTTTAGCCATTGTGTCTTCGTCATCCATGTCTGATAGGTCAATATCTTCTTCCACTGGCATTTCACCATCTTTGCCATCCCAGGCCTCCGTCTGTTCAATTTCTGGAATAGCAGCTCCTTGGATGGGTGCAGTTGAACCTCGGCCAACAGAAACAGCCCTCAAAAACCCATCAATACCAGCCCAGTCAAAGGATCAGGACAGTTTCCTTGGCAGCATGTAATCCCGAGTCAACAATGCTTTGGGCTGTTCGCTGACCTGTTGAACAAAATATCCCACAAAACTTAGTTTGATCCTAACAGACATGTCACCAAAAGTAATCACTGTAGATCAACAAATTTATTGTGGGCTTTTACACAAACGAAATATCCATTGTTCAGGATAAGTTAGGATATTGAACAAGGGCCTAGTTGTTGATGGGACAAGGTAATAGCCACAAGACTTGCAAATAAGAGGAAAATTATCACTTACCATTGTAATCCTGAGGTGAGTTCTTGTTCGCTCCAAAAATCTAAAAAATAAAAATAAAAATCACTGACATGTAACTGTATTTAAGCCACATTCTGTACCAGACTACATGTAACATTCCTGTACCTTGATTGTGGGAAAACCACGGATACCATAAGGACCTCCTACTGACGAATGTACATCCATATCCACAGCACCAACTTTCACAATTCCCTGAGAACAATGACATTGTGTTTAGTTAAAAACATAACATTTCCAGCAGCACTGTAGGGACATAAATACACTTCCACATCTGGAGAAGTCTTTAGGGGTAGGAAAGGGTTTTGTACCCAAGATTACAAGGTTGAAGTATCAAGTTTTTACTGCAGCAGATAAATTTAACTGTTATCCTACTTTTAGAGCTGTTGCAGCTTTGGACCACTCAGGTGCCAGTGCTTTGCAGTGCCCACACCTGCACACAGAAAGAAAAGAATAACTTACTGACACAGGTAAATAAATCATAATGTAAACTTTATGGTCCAATTACCTCACATTAGTACAGAATAATGAAAATTATCCTGTGCATGCGCAGCAGGCACGAAGGCCTATTGTGCAAAGTTGAAAAGGATTTGAATTTGTAAACAGTTTCAGAGAGACAGAGAAATATCTCATCACCAAGATGCTTGCCGATGAGATGAGAATCAAGTAATTGATTATATCACAACAAAGTATAACAAAAATGGCCTGATCTGTCAATAGAGAGGGTCTAGAGGGGGGGGGGGGGGTCTGCATAACACTTAACAGTAAACCTATTCTAGGCCCTCTTGTCTTGCTGTATTAGAGTCTTGCTGTATAAAGTGTAACTTTTTACATAACATTTAACTTTAATTTTTTTGGCTTCATAACACTTATATCAAAAATTTCAGGCCCATATCAATTAACAGTAAACCCCATCTAGGCCCTCTGTAGAAGTCCATTGTGTGTACATGTAAACTGACGATCGAACGACCCAAGGAGCGTAGAATTTCACAAGCCATACTGAGTCACTATCAAGTACCCTTGATTTAAAATTACTTGCTGTAAGCTCCACAACGTCACTGTTCGAACCATACAAGCCATGACCCACTGACGCCAAACAAGCTAGGAAAAGATCTGAAATTTCCAAAACAAACGAAGGTTATGTCCGCAAAAATCAATGATCCAGCAAAGTCGCTTGACGTTCCACTGCATCTCATGCTTACATTTAAAAGACTGCATCTCGATCGCTTGAAAGAAGACAAAACTGCATCTATACACGTCAACACAAGAAAAACGAAGAATAAATTGACAAGGCTAGCGCAGTGGAAAGCTCCCATTGGTTCAAAATTGTTCCTGGGTTCCAGAGCCGACGAAATCCGAAAGAACCCTGGGGACCATACTAGTTCTCAGTCTTGCGCGGCAGTCATTTGCGCGTTTTTCAAAATGGCGTCGATGAAGAAGAAATGCACGATTTGGAAACCGTGCCGAAGTTGCAGCTTAGGGCGCAAAGTTCAATACTGGGTTTTGAAATACTGCGTGTACCATCTATGGGACGAATTTGTTAGCGAAGAAACTCTGTCTAAAGGATTTAACAAAGCGTTTCCAGGTTTGTATCCACATGCACGTGTGCAATTCTCTTCTTTCATGTTTTGTGGAATTGTCTGTGAAGTTTGCTGCGGATGGGTACGCTTGCAAGAGGAGTTTAATTAACAATTTAGTGCGAGTATTAAATGTTTGAAAATTCGGCAAGTCTGTATGTATATAGTTCAGTGAAAAAAACAAGTTTTCGTATTTGAAGCATTTGAAATGTATTTGAAAGATCTTGTAAAGTTCCTGGCCCCGTTCTTGAGCCAGTTTACTGTTATTGTGTTATGGGCCTGAATTGTTTACTGTTAAGTGTTATGCAGAACCCCTCAAGGCCCTCTCGTAAACCAACGAGAGAATGAGGCCACGTGCATTCACTTTACGCTTTCTTGATTATTCCTTACTGGCACAAATAAGTAACTGTTTTGTATATTTTTCAGTAAAAGCTTGTGCATAAAACTACTATAAAATACTTTATGGTGAAATGTCCATTCCTTCACTTACCCAAATCCCCTCCCCTTGTATACATGCACATATATGTCCATGAATTTATTACAGTTCCGCTCGTAAAAATTTTTATCAAACATTCTGGTATTGTGATTAACATTTTGTTTTGTACTGTTTCTTTAGAAAAGTTGCTTTAGGAAGTGTTAAAAGATATGGATGAGGACAAGTAAGTGTTGTTAAAGGTTTTTTTTTTTTTTTTTTTTTTTTTTTTTTGCAAGAGTCCTGTATTGATTGTCATGGATGTGCAGCAATGACTGCTTTAGCCACTCTACTTTTCAGTAATCCAATTTAGGCTTTTTACATCATAATCCTACAGTAATTACTATTGGGAAGATATAATTTAAAATATTATAACTTCCCAAGCTCTGGAGAAGAAATATCTGATTTACAGTAGTGTAACAAAAATTACTGATCATCCAATCACCAAGTTCACTAATCTCTCCTTACTTACATGTAGAATTGATGTCAGTATCCTGATGGGCATTGCCCTTGCTGGGATGAGTCAGAAAATCCAAAGGAGAGTTGGGGAGCAAAAGTAAAAAAAAAAAACGCATGAGCCTCAACAACCTAAAGCATGCGTAAGCTGTGGATATCTTCCAGCTGATTCTGTAAGTACAGTACAGCAGTTTTTTAGTATCTGTCATCTGATTTTTCTATATGTTGAAAGAGAAAACAGGGAGATTTTGATGTCAATCGATTGGCGAGTGGTACATCATTACAGAGAAGTTTGTACTTTGCCACCTGTAAATTGCATATAGATACTCCAAATGGACATTAAAAGGGAAAAGAGGAAAGGGAAAAATAGTCCTGCTAGTAATATACAGAATGAATGATTGTGATAATGACCTTCACACTTAATTTAATAAATGATGACGGCAACTTGAGCCAACTCAAAAATTTGGCAGGAGTTGGCAGTACTGCTTGGCCAGGGCTAAAAATCCATTCTGTGTGTTGTCTTGCAGAATTGCCATCCATGAAGTGAAAGTGGAACAAAGTAGAAACAAAATGGCTGGCAGATGGTGTAAACAAGTTTGGAATGGGGAGATGGGCCACTATTCTGAAAGTACCCCATACTGCTGTAAATCTAAAAGACAGGTGGCGAACGATATAAGGTAATGTGATATAATGACCACCCATTCCCAAAAAAGTAGAAGTTTTGTCTGAAGTAGGTACATGAATAAGCGATAGAATAAGACCACCCATCCCCTGCATTTATCCATGCTGAAAAATCCGCACCATTGACAGATAGAAACCAAATGGCACCGCTGACTACTTACCAAGTGAAGGGTGGTTGTCAATAATATTGTTATACTGTAACACTTACAGTAGACATTATGCTTTCTCTCCAAGATTGTATTGTTTCATCTCAAACCAAGTAGTGCAATTTATCTGTTCTGGCCTTATGACCACACATTTTGTTATGGACTTTACTTGCAAGTGACAACTCTAAAACTTCACTGCTTGACTAACTTGTAGAAATGAGAGAGAGAGAGAGACTGAGATAATAATTATTATGATAATCTTTCACAGTGAACTGCACACAAACTAGTAAGTATCCTCTCTTCTCTTTTTCTCACAGGCAGGAAGACTAAAAAACAGACCAAAAAAGAAATGAAGCACAACCAGGCACAGTAAGGTATGATATTAATGGATTGCATTTTTTTCCAAAAATTAATGAAATAGACAATTTTTGGGGAGCCTGTGGCCTCTGTTTTACAATGAGGTCTAGTGTGAAACCTTTCTTATGAAAAGTAGTTTTCATTTCATGCAATCAAACTCGTCATACAGTGTATGCTTTTAGGTTGATATTGTACAAGCCAAGTGGAGTGCCTTGATATTGTCCCTTTTATATGCATGTATAGGTGTGCTCTGACCTCAAGAGGATTTCCCTGGGTGTTACTCCAAGGCTTCCTTTAATAATCAAGAGTAACTTTTTGGAGCAAAAGAATTTCCTGGACCCAGGGAGCATAGGTAAGTAATGAAGCATTTTCACACGTAGTTACGAGCCCATCCCAGCTTCACAGGCTACAACATTCAATTTTAACTTTCTTGTCTTCGGCCCCGAGCTCAACACGCTCATTACTTTGAACTTCAATCACCATGTAAATATTAAGAACGCTGATTTTTAGCAATGTGCATCTATTACTGGTCATTCTCTGAACCTCGACAGAAAGGCATCGGTTCATGTTAAATTAGTCAAAAGCAAATATACGTATCAGGACAATTTCTTGATTCAACGCTATACCATATGACTGTGTTTTGGGTTAGGATTTTCTTGTTGGAAACTGTTTAGATATCTGTAATCGAAGGGGAAGGCAGTTATGATTATTGTTTAGTGGGTCCCTTTGGGTAAACCCCTTCACTGGGTGGGCACCTCTCTGGAGTAGTAGAGGCTGGTCCACAGGCACCTGGGTTCCTGGATCACGCTGGTGGATCAGACATGCTGTTGGTCCAATCCTGACAAAAAGACCCAACTCCAATCGGAATCGTGAGAGATGTAACAAATCCTGCCTGAGCCAAGATGATTGTTGAAGGAAAGGTTAGTTCAGCAGTGGGAATGGTGTCCCAGCAAGGCTACAAATTTCCATGTTGCAAATGCAGTTGTCAGGATAGCCAACAGTGAACCGGTCAAGGTAAGAGATAGTCAACAGATAACTAGAGTCACACAACTTGTCCTCTGCGAAACAATCGATGTGTAGTGCGGTAAGTTTAGGCCAACTCTAGGGGAATATCAAAGCTGCTATCGACCCTGCTTTGAATTCCTCTGACCGTGATCAATTAGGTAAGTTACTGGAGGGTTTCTCGGACGTTTTTGACGACAGCTTGGGACATACAAATGTTGTTACACAAAATAAACAAGAAGTGTGCTGTTCCCATCAAACAGCCCCTGCAGTGGTTATCGTTCGCCCACAAGGATGAAGCGCGACGACAGGTACAGGATATGTTGGACAATAATGTCATACAAGCAAGTACCAGCGCATTGGTCTAGCCCAATTGTTCTTGCCAAAAGAAGAAACAGAGGAGTTGAGATTCTGTATTGACTACCGCACACCACTTTAGACTTAGGACGCGGGTACTGGCAAATATCTGTCGATGAGAAGGACGGAGCTAAGACAGCATTTGCTGCGCCTCCTCTATGAATTCAACCGCATGCCGTTCGGTTTGTCTATTGCTCCGGTAACGTTTCAGGAAACGTGCCATGGAAATTGTACTCTCTAGGCTTACATTAAAAAAGTGTTTGTTTTATCTCGACGACGTAACATTCGCAACTCGCAAGGTAAGTTTCCTTAGTCATAAACTTTCCTAGCTCGGCGTCTCTCCTGACCCCGGTAAGGTTGCTGGTATCCAAGACATGCCAACGCCATCTCCCATCAAGGACGTCCGCAGTTTCCTGGGAATTGTCGGTCACTACCGCCGTTTTGTCCCAAACTTTGCCAGCATTTCTGCATCCCTCTCGCGTTTAACACGGAAGTACGCCCGTTTCATCTGGACTGACGACTGTGAAAGTTCTTTCAAGCACCTGACAGAACTGTTATGCTCTGTTCCCTCTTTGGTCCACCCTTGGTTTGATAGGGAGTCCACCCTTCACACTGACGTGTCTGACTACGGGCTAGGGTTAGGGTCAGGAGTCTTGGGGCCGTCCTTTCTCAACTCGATGACGACGGCCGTGAAAGGGTCATTGCCTTTTCCTCACGGACACTGTCCGACCGTGAACGTAAGTACTCGAGCACTGAAAAAGAAGCTTGTCCTGTAGTCTATGCAGTGAACCATTTTAGGGTCTATTTACTTGGCCGCCAATTCACCCTGGTGACCGATCACAATGCCTTGAGATGGCTGCAAAGCATGGAACCAAATGGTAGGCTACCCGCTAGATGATGGAACTTCAGGAATACCAGTTTACAATCCGACATCGTGCAGGGCTTTTGCACACAAGCACTCTTTCCCCATTACCAGTAGAACCGGTAAGTGTATGTGTCTTAGCCTCAATCGGGGCAAGTGCCCACGACAACGACTGCACGACCGACACACAACAAGGACAATGCTCACCAGCCGTTAATAGCTGGTCCAACATTTGGCTGCGAATCAACATTCTTCGTCTCCTACACATCATGATTCTTGCCTTAAAATCGAAGCGACAGGTACCAGACAAATTGTGCAAACCTAAAGAGGCAAAGCAAGACGTGGACGAACATACGAATGACCACAGCACCAGCAAGAGTGACGACTCCACCGAAGAAGCCACACGCGACAACTCCGCTATCAGTATCAGCCCGACCCTGAACTTTAAACAGGCTTAGCGTGAGGAACCTCAACCAGCCACTGTCGTTCAATTTAAACTACTGCACTATCAGTCTCAACCCAACCCTGAACTTCAAACAGGCTCAGCGTGGGGAACGTCAACCAGCCACTGTCATTTAACTCAAACTACTGCGCTATCAGTATCAGCCCGACCCTGAACTTCAAACAGGCTCAGCGCGAGGAACCTCAACCAGCCACTGTCATTCAATTCAAACCACTGCGCTATCAGTATCAACCCGACCCTGAACTTCAAACAGGCTTAGCGCGAGGAACCTCAACCAGCCACTGCCATTCAACTCAAACTACTGCACTATCAATATCAACCAGACCTTGAACTACAAACAGGCTCAGTGCGAGGAACCTCAACCAACCACTGTCGTTCAATTTAAACTACTGCACTATCAGTCTCAACCCAACCCTGAACTTCAAGCAGGCTCAGCGCGAGGAACGTCAACCAGCCACTGTCGTTCAATTTAAACTACTGCACTATCAGTCTCAACCCAACCCTGAACTTCAAGCAGGCTCAGCGCGAGGAACGTCAACCAGCCACTGTCGTTCAATTTAAACTTCTCCACTATCAGTATCAACCCGACCCTTAACTTCAAGCAGGCTCAGCGCGGGGAATCTCAACCAGCCACTGTCATTCAACTCAAGCTACTGCGCTATCAGTATCAGCCGGACCCTGAACTTCAAACAGGCTCAGCGCGGGGAACCTCAGTTAGCCAGTGTCATTTAACTCAATCTTCTGCGCTATCAGTATCAGCCGGACCCTGAACTTCAAACAGGCTTAGCGCAGGGAACCTCAACTAGCCACGGTCATTCAACTTAAATTACTTCACTATTAGTATCAGCCTGCCGCTTAACTTCAAACAGGCTGAGCGCGACGAACCTCAACCAGCCACTGTTATTTAACTCAAGCTACTGCGCTATAAGTATCAGCCCGACCCTCAACTTCAATTAGGTTCAGCGGGAGGAAACTGAAATAGCCACTGTCGTTCAACTCAAACTACTGCGTTATCAGTATCCGCGTATATAGTGGAGCCGCGATCGTCAACTCCGGAGTCTTTGTGTTACGATAAATTGTTTATGAAAGACAACATTCTGGTTTGGTTGTTTAGCCGTGGCAGAAAAGGCCACTGTTTGTATTCCGTGGTAGTGCTCCCTGCTTCCCACAACAAGTTCTGAAAGGCATGCTGGACAGCCCTTCCAGTTGCCATCTTGCCACCACAGGTAAAATCGAACGCATTCAGCAACGTTTCTACTGGCCCCATATGCGTAATTCAGTCGAGGAATACGTTAAGCAGTGTCCGATCTGCAAATCTCGAGCAAACCAATTCAAAGTCCCACTGGAAAGCATTGAGGTAGGTGAACCATTTAGTCTTTGGGCCGTGGATCTTGTTGGGCCTTCTACCTGAAAGATCTCGTGGCAATCAACGCATCCTTGTTTTGATGGACCACTTCACTAAGTGGTGTAAGGTTTTTCTCACTAAAGATCAGAAGGCTGCTACGGTTGCAAACGTCGTAATCGGTAGAGTATTCTCTCGTTTTGGCCCACCAATGATTTTGCACTCCGATCAAGTAGCAACCTTTGAAAGGAATGTCATGTATCAGACGTGTGACGTCATGGGCATTCAGAAGACCAGTACTACAGCGTATCACCCCCAGTGTGATGGCTAGGTCAAACGCCAGTACCAAACACTACAGAACATGCTAGCTGTAGTTGCCTCGATGCGCTAAGATGACTGGGATCTATGGCTTGACCTGGTATTGTATATGTACATCTCCAGCCGCAAGGAGTCCCTCGGCATCTCTCACTACGAAGTAGTGTTCGCAAGGTACCACGCATGTCCCTGGAACTGGAACTAGGAATCCCTATCTCAAACCCAGCCACATTCGCTAAAAATGTCCGCTTTCTTCGGGAAGTCCTGAAGGAAGTCAGGACTTAAACCAATGTCCATCTTAGTAAGGCTAGGGAAAGTCAGAGTAGAGAGCAGGCAAAAAGTAAGGAATGGCACCCTTTCATTCCCGGTCAAGCAGTATGGTTTTGGAGATCAAAAACGTGGAAGCTTGGTAACAAGTGTGTGGGCCCGTATACCATAGTGAGCCATCTTGGTGTCGATTATAAGATACTGTCAAAAGACGAGAAGGAGTTCGTGACGCACAACGACAGTCGGATTCCGGTGGGCGATGGAACATTGGTGTCTCCTGCCAGAGAGGTTGGCGACTATCGGGTAGTCCCGGCCAGCTTTCTAACTCCAGAGGGTGCCACTCCTGTAGGGGGGGGGGGTGGGGTTTGTAGCCCCGAGGGTTAGACCCCCAGGCCTTAGGCTCACAACTCGTGCACCCCCCTGGCAAAGGGATTATGTTTGATATCTAATTTCTTTTTTCCCTTATGTATTTTATTTGTTAATCGTTTCTTGGGTAGAGAGCTTTAGAGGGGGAAAAAGTGTGACGTCCTGCGTGTCGTCAAGTGTTATGCGAATTTGTGAGATAAGTCCAACATTTCCTTACGAACCATGTTGTGTGTGTAATCAGTGCCAGGTGCGCGCGCGTCAAGTAATCGAGGCCTGTGAGACCTGCATGCGTTTTTGTCAGTGAAAAAAAGCGTGTGTCAAATTGCTTACCAACAACAGTCCTCCTGGAGGCTACTCTAATCCGGACGATCAGAACCAACCTACTGAGATTTGGTGTTGGGTTGGAAATTGATCCCACGTTGCTGTAATGTGATTAGTTGACTGAGCGTTACTCTTGTTTATCAGGTGGAGGTGACGTTATGCCCAAACGGGTACGGTAGTGGGCAGCAAGTGTCAGACAGGAAACAGTGTCTGTTGTGAAAAGGTTCATTCAGACCTGCGGGTACGTACCGACAACATACAGTAAGAGCAGGTTATCTGGCAGTTCTAGCTCGACGGGTGTTGAGTTATGGTTTCCCCTGAAAGGGCGTTTGTTGCTCTTTTGACCTATTTGTTGTTATTGTTTTTTTTTCTGTGTTTGCCTTTCTGTTTTGCCGTTTTACTTTTGAGAGATATTTTGTTACAAGGGTGATCACATCAGCCTCGGTGCTTTTGAACTTATCGTATTTTAATAACTGTGATGACGAGGATAAGAGTGATAACTAAATTATTTAAGATTATTTAAGATATTTAATATTATATAATTCTAAATAGTAACTTGTAGTTAACCCCCTAATGGGGATTCGTTAAAAATCCTATTATGACGATGTTCGTTTGATTTTAGATTCACTGCAGCAGTCAGAGCAGTGTTTAAAATCAGTGGGCAGAAGCAGTTGAGGTTTGCCGGAGGAGAAGAGTTTGCATGTTCATCGAGAAAGGAAATCGCGGTGCAGATACTTCACGATCCTTCCAATAGCACAACTCCATGGCGATCGATCAGCCTGGATGCTGCAAAACCCTCAGGTGTGTTTCTGTGTGCTGTATTTGTTATGCGCATCTGTGAGACAAGTTTACCATTTCCTGACGAACCATGTTGAATCACTGTGACAAGAAGGGGCATTAGACTCAAGATCGGCCATGTTTGTGGTTTTAGGTAGGCTAAAGACTTTTCAAATTCGCTCGGCCTCTGATATCTGTACAAATACAAGTTTACAAACGAAATCCATAATTCATTCTATAGAGCTGTGTATGTTAGCTCCACACAGTAATTTACAGGTCAAACCTATTATTATTTGCAGGGAAATCACTGCAACAAGAAAGGGCATTAGACTCAACATCGGTCCTTTTTCAGGTTTAAGGTAGACTATAGACTTTGCACTTTTCAAATTCGCTCGGCAGTCTTATTTTAACTTTAAGATCGGTTGAGCACGTCAATAGAGCTTCTTTCTACTATAAAGAAGCTTTAAATCTGCAATATTTTGATTTTTTACAGCCAGGCCTGAGAAAAAAGAGCAAATCATGGACTAAAACTTCGCAGGTTTCAATAGAGGGGTTCAAGCTATGCGTTTTTGTCATCTGATATCTGCACAAATACAAGTTGGCAATTGATTTATAATTCATTGTATAGAGCTATGTATCTTAGATCTACACAGTGATTTACAGGTCAAACCGCTGATTATTTGCAGGGAATACACTGTGACAAGAAGGGACACTAGACTCAAAATCGGCCATTTTTCAGATTTAAGGTAAGTTATAGACTTTGTACTTTGCAAATTCGCTTGGCATTCTTATTATAACTTTTCAGGTTTAAGGTAGGTTATAGACTTAGTACTTTTCAGTTTTGCTTAGCATTCTTATTATAATATTAGGATCGTCTAAATACTCCAAGAGAGCTTCCTTGTACTATACAGAACCCTTAAATCTGCAACTGTTTCGATTTTATAAAGCCAGGCCCAAGAAAGAAGAGCAAATCATTGACCCTTTATTGGTTTTTTTCGAGTAAGGGTCCCTCCTTCTGTTTTTTTTTTTTGAGTAAGGCTTCCCCCTCAGGGTCCCCCGTTGGTTTTTTTTAACAAGGGTCCTCTGTTTGGTTTTTTTGATAAGGGTCCCCCGTTTGGTTTTTTTTGATAAGGGTCCCCTCTTTGGTTTTTTGGGTAAGGGTCCCCCCTTTGGTTTTTTCCAGTAAGGGTCCCACTCTGGTTTTTTGTTTAATGGTCCCCCCTTTTAGTTTTTTTCAGCAAGGGTCCCCTCTTTGGTTTTATTGAGTAAGGGTCCCCCTTTGGTTTCTTCGAGTAAGAGTCCCCCTTTGGTTTTTTTTTTTCAGTAAGGGTCCCCACTTTGGTTTCTTTTTGGTTAGGGTCCCCCTTTGGTTTTATCGAGTAAGGGTCCCCCCTTTGGTTTTTTAAGTAAGGGTCCCCCCTTTGGTTTTTTAAGTAAGGGTCCCCCCTTTGGTTTTTTAAGTAAGGGTCCCCCCTTTGGTTTTTTAAGTAAGGGTCCCCCCTTTGGTTTTTTAAGTAAGGGTCCCCTGTTTATTTTTTTGAGTAAGGGTTCCCCCCTTTCTTTTATGAGTGAGGGTCCCCCCTTTGGTATTTTTGTGTAAGGGTTCCCCCATTGATTTTTCTTCTAAGGGTCCCCCCCTTTGGCTTTTTATGTAAGGGTTCCCCCTTTGGTTTTTTTTTACTAAGGGTCCCCCTTTGGTTCTTTTTGAGTAAGGGTCCCCCCTTTGGATTTTTTTAGTAAGGGTCCCCCTTTTGGATTTTATTAGTAAGGGTCCCCCCTTTGGAATTTTTAAGTAAGGGTCCCCCTTTGGAATTTTTAAGGAAGGGTCCCCCCTTTGGAATTTTTAAGTAAGGGTCCCCCCTTTGGATTTTTTTAGTAAGGGTCCCTGATGAATCTGTTCTGACTATGGATTCAAAATCCCTTTTTGGATTTTAGTAAAGAAACGCAAAATCTGGTTTTGGATTCAAAAATCCGATTTGGGATTTTCCCATAGAAACACACCCTTTGTACTTTTCAAATTTGCTTGGCATTCTTATTTTAACTTTGGGGTTGTTTGAACCGAGTGTCCCTGCCCCCAGGGTCACCCTGGCCCTCGATGTAAGTTGTGGTTTATCATGTAAATGCTCGCTTCAGTTTATAAAAAATGTATGAATAGCTAGCATGTCCAGGGTGACTCAGGTCCCCGGGCCAACTTTTTATTATATAAACAGGGTCTTAAAGGAAAACTCTGAAAATTCTGCCATCTTATGGTTTTCTACACAAATTAATTCTTAATTTAAACTATACATAGTATTGCCAACAATTGCAATTTGTCATAGCAGCTGGGTTTTCCTTTAACTGTATGTTTTCTAGTAAAGTAAAACACTGGTTTATAAGAACCAATGGGTGGCTGAAATTTGGAAATTAGACCCCCATTATATAAGAACCCACTCAGCCTGTCATTTGAAATAGGATCTTATTTGTAAGATCTGTCCATTTAAGTTAATTCAAAAAGCAGGCATTAATTGTGTGAGTAAAATGTACTTTACCACAACTGTACAATACTTATTTGATCTATTGGGTTGCTTACAAATTTACAGTATCTAAAATCCAGCTCCCATGTAGTTTTATTATAACATGTACTGTTTAGTGTGTACTATTCTGAACAGTAACTAACAGTTTAAACCCCTGAATAAATAAGAACCTAATTAAGAATCTTAACAGTTTGATTTCCCACTAAACACCCAATATGTAAGAACCTATTCAGGTTGACTTGTAAAAATGTAGGTTCTTATAAGCGGATGTTTACTGTATTACATATTACATTAACAGAGCAGTAACGTTTGTCTCTTTCTTTACAGGGACACTCTGAAATATGCGTCTTGAACAAGTGGTGATGGGCGAACATGGACATTTTGCACCAAGTTCTGTCGGTCTGGATGGAAGATGCTCAGTGAAGAGGTCAGATATAATAATATAGTTTCTTTTCTATGTTTGGTTTATTTTCTTTTAACTTCTTCAGTCCTAGCAACTCTCAAAATATTCTCCTGTACTATCAAAACAGTTATAATTTATGCAGTATGGTGTAGACAACCTAGCATCTGATTACTTGCACAGTGAGTAGCTGTGATTTCTATGAATTCTTTTTGTCACCCATACTGTCTCTTTACAAATTGTGGGAAAAAAAACCATGTTTACTTGGATACCAGGTGCAGGTGTGATTGCACACACTAATAGAGTAGTATTTTGATATCATTTCGGTTAAGATTTTGCAATGCGCCTCAGAAGGGGGAGGGATACTCCCATAGATGAGCCATATAGGTATGTGCCACCCCCAAAGGGTTTCATTTCCAGCATTTTAGTCTGAAATAGGGTCTGTAATAGGGTCGAAAATTGCACATTTTGACCTGAAATAGGGTTGACATTGCACATTTTGGTCTGAAATAGGGTCAAAAATCGCAAATTTTGGTCTCACTCCCACTCACAATTTTGAGGAGTACCCCCCCCCCCCCCCCCCACGGTTTCAAAGCAGAATAGGCTCTCCGAGAGAGAGTAGCAATGTTTTTTGTTGTTGTTGTTGTTGTTGTTGTTGTTGTTGTTACACAAAATGACGTATGCTGCCTGTCATGTTTTGAGCGTCCCCTCCCTGAGAGGATTGAGCACCCCCCCCCCCCCCCCCCGGGTTGAATTGAGCCCAGGAAGCCATCGCCGGTCTTTGCATTCGTCCCTGCATGACCAACAGAATTAACTGGGAGAGGTTTAGAGACGGGAAGCCGTGGAGCGGCAAAAGAATGGGTCATTACTGTACAACCGGCGGCATAAGCGGTGTGAGGATCGTAACGGAAGCCGTTGCAAGACTCGCAGTTCGTTTGGGATACGGTCATTTAAGAGGTATGTAGGAGTCGCAGTTAGTTTTCTATTCCACCGCAGGTTTTGTTGTTCGTGCAACGCTTGTTGTAAAACATCAAGAATTATCCACAAACTCCAAACGAAGACTTGTTTACTGGAGAATAAGATATTGTGAAACACCCGTGCGCGATTTTTTTGTGTGCGTGTCTCGTGGGCCCTGCATGAATAATTAGCCTTTGACCAATGGAAGGCTGTTGTAAACCGGTTTTACATATTTCACACATATTTTGCCAAATGCGTGCATACGATGCATGCATGGTGTATTGGCCTTGCATCTGCAATGATTAGCCTTTGACCAATGAACAGGCTGTTGTAAACCGGTTTTACTGCATATTTCACACATTTTGCCAAATGCGTGCATTCTCGTGGAATATTGGCCTCGCATCTGCAATGATTAGCCTTTGACTAATGAATAGCTATTGTGTTGTACTTGCGTATTGCACGTGTTTTTGCTGCCGTGCACATTCCCCGTGCACATTCCCCGTGCACATGTCCTCTATATATTGCATCTGATTCTCGTCATTTCAGTCAGTTGCTTCCCGAACTGCAAGCAGGACAGATGTACGGACCCGTTCGGACTCTAAACTTGAGGCAAGTCTGGTCAAATTTCTACGTGAAATGAAGGGAAAGGAAGCAGTCAGTGAAGTTTCAAAACGCTGCAGACGTATCGGCTTTGTAAACGGCTGAAGAGCTCGCGTTTGTAAAATGTTTGTTTAATGAAGACGTTTCTCTCTTCTTTGCAGGGCAGTCGAAAGTCGAAGACTTTGCCGGAGTTCTTCCCCGTGGACGTGTCCTCTATATATTGCATCTGCTTCTCGTCATTTCAGTCAGTTGCTTCCCGAACTGCAAGCAGGATAGACGTACGGACCCGTTCGGACTCTAAACTTGAGGCAAGTCTGGTCAAATTTCTACGTGAAATGAAGGGAAAGGAAGCAGTCAGTGAAGTTTCAAAACGCTGCAGACGTATCGGCTTTGTAAACGGCTGAAGAGCTCGCGTTTGTAAATGTTTGTTTAATGAAGACGTTTCTCTCTTCTTTGCAGGGCAGTCGAAAGTCGAAGGCTTTGCCGGAGTTCTACCTCGAAGTAAAGGTAAACCTTGTTTGTATTTGCTTTCTGGTTTATATTTATCGCGCGTAAAGAGGAGAAACGAAGCTTCAGAACTTTTTGCGCTTGCGAAATTTTCGATTAGTAAGGACGTTTTGTCTTTTGTTGGCAGGGCAGCGGGCCCTTTCTGTACTTTAATTACTTGTCGAAGAGGGAGTGTTTCTTTCTTGTTTGTTACTAGTTCCTCGGGAAGTGGCCACAAGGCCGAATGTAGTTCAGACCTACGGTCAAAATAGATCAATTTCACATCAAGTAAATAGGCGAATATTTCTTGATTTGAATGTGGCGCAAATTGTTAATATGGTTTCGAATGTGCTAACGTAACATCAACCTAGGGATTTTGTGTTATTTCTTTCTTGTGATTAAAACTGAATTCGGTTTCGGGGTTTGTTTTTCTTTTTTGGTTTCTAGTTTTATTCGAAAAGGATGCGAATCTAGTCCCTCGGATGTTTTTGCGTAGTTCGTTTTCAATGTTAGTCGTTCCTTGTTTATTTATTTTTGCGCTGAGATGTTTTTGCGTAGTTCGTTTTCGATAGGGAGCTTAAGCAAACTAAGACGGCGACGGCAATGCGAGGAACCAGTAAAAGAGTCCGTTTTTTTTTTTTTTTGCGCTTAGATGATTTTTCCCTCGGATGATTTTGCGTAGTTTCTTTTCAATGTTGGTCGTTAACGTTCAGTTCGTCGTCCATTTTTTTTTTTTTTTTTTTTTTTTGCGCTTAGATGATTTTTCCCTCGGATGATTTTGCGTAGTTTCTTTTCAATGTTGGTCGTTAACGTTTAGTTCGTCGTCCATTTTTTTTTTTTTTTTTTTTTTGCGCTTAGATGATTTTTCCCTCGGATGATTTTGCGTAGTTTCTTTTCAATGTTGGTCGTTAGCGTTCAGTTCGTCGTCCATTTTTTTTTTTTTTTTTTTGCGCTTAGATGATTTTTCCCTCGGATAATTTTGTGTAGTTTCTTTTCAATATTGGTCATTAACGTTTAGTTCGTCGTCCATTTTTTTTTTTTTTTTTTTTTTGCGCTTAGATGATTTTTCCCTCGGATGATCATTAACGTTTAGTTCGTCGTCCATTTTTTTTTTTTTTTTTTTGCGCTTAGATGATTTTTCCCTCGGATGATTTTGCGTAGTTTCTTTTCAATGTTGGTCGTTAACGTTTAGTTCGTCGTCCATTTTTTTTTTTTTTTTTTGCGCTTTGATGATTTGTCCCTCGGATGATTTTGCATAGTTTTCAATGTTGGTCGTTAACGTTGAGTTCGTCGTCCATTTTTTTTTTTTTTTTTGCGCTTAGATGATTTTTCCCTCGGATGATTTTGCGTAGTTTCTTTTCAATGTTGGTCGTTAACGTTCAGTTCGTCGTCCATTTTTTTTTGCACTTAGATGATTTTTCCCTCTGATGATTTTGCGTAGTTTCTTTTCAGTATTGGTCGTTAACGTTCAGTTCGTCGTCCTTTTTTTTTTTTTTTTTTTTTTTTTTGCGGTTAGATGATTTTTCCCTTGGATGATTTTGCGTAGTTTCTTTTCAATGTTGGTCGTTAACGTTCAGTTCGTCGTCCATTTTTTTTTTTTTTTGCGCTTAGATGATTTTTCCCTCGGATGATTTTGAGTAGTTTCTTTTCAATGTTGGTCGTTAACGTTTAGTTCGTCGTCCATTTTTTTTTTTTTTTTTTGCGCTTTGATGATTTTTCCCTCGGATGATTTTGCGTAGTTTCTTTTCAATGTTGGTCGTTAACGTTCAGTTCGTCGTCCTTTTTTTTTTTTTTTTTTTTTTTTTTGCGGTTAGATGATTTTTCCCTTGGATGATTTTGCGTAGTTTCTTTTCAATGTTGGTCGTTAACGTTCAGTTCGTCGTCCATTTTTTTTTTTTTTTTTGTGGTTAGATGATTTTTCCCTTGGATGATTTTGCGTAGTTTCTTTTCAATGTTGGTCATTAACGTTCAGTTCGTGGTCCATTTTTTTTTTTTTTTTTGCGCTTAGATGATTTTTCCCTCGGATGATTTTGCGTAGTTTCTTTTCAATGTTGGTCATTAACGTTCAGTTCGTCGTCCATTTTTTTTTTTTTTGCGCTTAGATGATTTTTTCCTCGGATATTTTTGCGTAGTTCGTTTTCAATGTTGGTTGTCAACATTCAGTTAGTCGTTCATTTTTTTTGCGTAGTTCGTTTTCAATGTTAGTTTTTAATGTTCAGTTAGTCATTGGTTTTTTTTTGTGCTTAGATGTTTTCCATCGAATGTTTTTGCGTAGTTTCTTTTCAATGTTGGTCGTTAACCTTTAGTTAGTCATTCATTCATTTTTTTTTTTTTTTTTTTGCACTCAGATGTTTGCAAGATGTTTGCCAGTTCGGCATCGTATTTTTTCCCGTTAATAAAAGCTTTAACACACTTCCAACCTTTGCAACCTTTACATACACTACACCTTATCTTCACAAGAATAAAGAAACAAACCTGTTGTCTTGCGTATTCTTTACCCCCTCCCCTAAACCCAACCTCCAAACTTGGCGAAGAAGAGGAAGAAGAAAAAGGTAAGACTTTCATGTAGCCTTAGCACTTAGCCTTAGCACTTAGCCTTAGCACTTAGCCTTAGCACTTAGCCTTAACACTTAGCCTTAACCCTTAGCCTTAACCCTTAGCCTTAACCCTTAGCCTTAACCCTTAGCCTTAACCCTTAGCCTTAACCCTTAGCCTTAACCCTAACCCTAACCCTTAGCCTTAACCCTAACCCTAACCCTTCGCCTTAACCCTAACCCTAACCCTTAGACTTATATAGACTTATATAGACTTATATAGACTTATATAGACTTATATAGACTTATATAGACTTATATAGACTTATATAGACTTATATAGACTTATATAGACTTATATAGACTTATATAGACTTATATAGACTTATATAGACTTATATAGACTTATATAGACTTATATAGACTTATATAGACTTATATAGACTTATATAGACTTATATAGACTTATATAGACTTATATAGACTTATATAGACTTATATAGACTTATATAGACTTATATAGACTTATATAGACTTATATAGACTTATATAGACTTATATAGACTTATATAGACTTATATAGACTTATATAGACTTATATAGACTTTTATAGACTTATATAGACTTATATAGACTTTTATAGACTTTTATAGACTTTTATAGACTTTTATAGACTTTTATAGACTTATATAGACTTATATAGACTTTTATAGACTTTTATAGACTTTTATAGACTTTTATAGACTTTTATAGACTTTTATAGACTTTTATAGACTTTTATAGACTTTTATAGACTTATATAGACTTTTATAGACTTTTATAGACTTTTATAGACATGGGGGCGCTCAGAAACACAGGGTGTGGCGCTCCGAAAATGTATGCACTCATGCGGAACGCCGCGTGTTTTGTAAACCTTCTACACCTTAATAAAATGACACAGAATACTGGTATAAAATTCTTTATTGTCTTGTAAAAATCCTGACTGGGGCTAGCTGAAGTCTTGAGGGGGTGGGGTTGGAGCGAGGTGAGGTCTTCAGGGGTGGGACTAGGTGGAGTCTAGAGGGGGGGGTGGAGGCATATGGTGAAGTCTTGAGGGGGGTTTGGAGCAAGGTGAACTCTTGAGGGGTGGGACTAGGTGAAGTCTTAGGGGGTAACTTTGTGTTGTAAAAATCTTGAGGGGGGGGTGGAGGCGTATGGTGAAGTCCTGTGGGGGTGGGGGCATGTGACGAAGTCTAGAGGGGGTGGGGAAAGGGGAGTAAGGTAAATCTTTTGCGGTGAAGTGTTTTCCCGGACTTCACTCATCTTTATTTTGTGTAAGAGTCGCGCCAGTCTTCTAAATAACAAGACATGGCACGCATGTGTGGGTTGTTTGGTGTTTCGGTCATCTTTATTTTGTGCAAGTGTCGCGCCAGTCTTCTAAATAACAAGACATGGCGCGTGTGTGTGGGTTGTTTGGTGTGTCGATCAATTTTATTTTAACCATCTTTATAAAGTCTTTTAGGGTTGGGGTGAAGTGTTTTCTCGGGCTTCACTCATCTTTATTTTGTGTAAGTGTCGCGCCAGTCTTCTAAATAACAAGACATGGCGCATGTGTGTGGGTTGTTTGGTGTGTCGCTCATTTTTATTTCGACCATCTTTAGAAAGCCTTCGCGCTCAAAGTATGTTTCTTCTTGTTCAGCCAGCACCAAGAAAAATATCTTCAACTTCTCCTTTGCTCCGCTGTATCTTCAAAGTGTTTCGTCTTCCTGCGATTAAGAATTTATACACTCAACTACAGAGAACACTGCTTGACCTTTGGTTTCTCACATAAATTGCAGGAAACTTCGTACGCAAAAAAACAAGTCACGAAAAAGCGATGCAAACCAAGAAAAAATTCAACATAACAAAAACTATCGAGCAATATCAATCCGAGTTAAACATTTCAACCGTTCGAGCAAATAAATACGCTTTGGCCTCTGAAATAAATTGCAGAAAACTTCGTACGCAAAAAAAAAAAAAAAAAAACAGTCACGAAAAGGCGATGCAAACCAAGACAACACTCAACATAAAATGAACAAAAGCTACCGAGCCATGTCAATCCGAGCTAAAGATTTCAACCGTTCGAGCAAATAAATACGCTTTGACCTCTCAAATAAATTGCAGGAAAATTCGTACGCAAAAAAAGAAACACGCCCTCTTTGACAAGTGATTAAAGTACAGAAATGGCTTACCTTCAAGTTTGGTGTAGAAGTCCGGTAAACCTTCGGCTCTTCAATGTCCAGTTCGGGAAGCAACTCACTGAGATGAATGAAAGAACACTCACATGCTCACCTCGTGCGCTAATCCCACAAATGTGACCTGAAGAAGAAACGAACACGACTGACGATCAAGAATCCAAAACGCAACTGTAAACTTATTGAAATGTGGGCGCAAACTTTCTGAACGAAGTACAAACTGATAAGATGTGTGTACACTGTAGAATACTTTGCAATTTCGCGTTGCGAGTATTTTATATCTTCAAACGATGCTTGGCTTCGCTTCTTCCTGAATCACTAAATTAACACGTCTTTGTCCAACTGCTGTGCAAATTAAGTCGAGAAAGTACCTTTCGTTTGCTTCAAAATCCGCCACAACGCTATCCTTTCTGCTTCAAATCGTCAACTCAAATGTGGACCAAGCTTTCATCTCGCACGTGTTCCTGCAAAAAAAAGAAACCAACTGCGATGAATAAGTGATCGGCCAATGGCAGTTAATCCAGGGTCACATGAACCACTAAAGTATTCGACCTATTGTTTAATAAGGCCATAATTTTTGCATACACTTACATCCTAATTTTTCATCAAACCTATATCTGAGCAAATAAATTGCAGGAAACTTCGTACGCAAAAAAAGAAACACGCCCTCTTTGACAAGTGATTAAAGTACAGAAATGGCTTACCTTCAAGTTTGGTGTAGAAGTCCGGTAAACCTTCGGCTCTTCAATGTCCAGTTCGGAAAGCAACTCACTGAGATGACAAAAAAAAACAATAAGACATGTAAATCGGGTATCTGCACGGGGAATGTTCTGTTCAAGCACATAAATACGATTTGATCTCTCAAATAAATTGCAGGAAACTTCGTACGCAAAAAACAAGTCACGAAAATGGCGATGCAGACCAACACAATCAACTGAACTCGAGATACAATAATACATATGCGAAAACCACCAAACAACGAAGTAAACATCAGACACGAAACGACTTGCACCAGCGCAGTTTATTTCTCTTAATGAAAGAACACTCACATGCTCACCTCGTGCGCTAATCCCACAAATGTGACCTGAAGAAGAAACGAACACGACTGACGATCAAGAATTCAAAACGCAACTGTAAACTTATTGAAATGTGGGCGCAAACTTTCTGAACGAAGTACAAACTGATAAGATGTGTGTACACTGTAGAATACTTTGCAATTTCGCGTTGCGAGTATTTTATATCTTCGAACGATGCTTGACTTCACATCCGCTTCGCTTCTTCCTGAATCACTAAATTAACACGTCTTTGTCCAACTGCTGTGCAAAATAAGTCGAGAAAGTACCTTTCGTTTGCTTCAAAATCCGCCACAACGCTATCCTTTCTGCTTCAAATCGTCAACTCAAATGTGGACCAAGCTTTCATCTCGCACGTGTTCCTGCAAAAAAAGAAACCAACTGCGATGAATAAGTGATCGGCCAATGGCAGTTAATCCAGGGTCACATGAACCACTAAAGTATTCGACCTATTGTTTGTTAAGGCCATAATTTTTGCATACACTTACATCCTAATTTTTCATCAAACCTATATCTGAGCAAATTTACCATGTACTCATCGAGAATAACTCGGTGGCTCAGCGGGTAATTCTAAGTGTTAAGTTTGAGGGTTGATGGTTCGAGGCTCGTCGGCAATTTCCCCCGCCGGCGTGTCCTCTTTCCATCATTTCCTTAATTGTTCTTCACTCTAAGGCCCTTCGGGGCCGCCACTAATTCACAACGCAACTCCAGGTAAACTTAGTACTTTTTTTTTAACTTACAAACTAAATGTAGTCGACTAAAAAAATCGTAAAATAACAATCGTACTAAAAAAAAAGTACATAGGCTTCACTCTTAAACCCCCCCAAAAAAGTCTAACGTCAACGACTAGCATTTAAAAGGAACTACGCAAGTAATTCGAATTTACATTATCGCTGATAAAAAAAAAAAAAAGAAAAAAACAATCGGTATACCAGTAACCAATCCGTGGTTCACGCTCTTATTCTGTTTATCAGGTTCCACTTCCGAAAACAATTCACGATAAACACGACACACAAGGATTTGAACGGAAAGAAATTATGAAGCACATCTTCCCGCAGATATAACAAAGCTTCGCTCCTATTCTGTCCAACAAGTACCATCCCGTCGTTATCTCATCCGTAAAAACTGGTTCGCAAATAATCGACTTATGAAAAAAATTCACAGTAACATGACACGGAGCGAAAGAAAACTTAAACTCGACCGGTGTAATAAGTATTATCTCGTCCGTACAACTGGTTCGCAAATATTCGACTTCCGAAGAAAATTCACACTAACATGACACGGAGCGAAAGAAAACTTAAACTCGACCGGTGTAATTCCTTAATTACAAAACCAAAATAAATATGTAGAAGAGCGTTCGTACATACCATAGTCCATGTTCATCCTTCTTGCGCCGTGAACGAGGTCGCCATCACAGCTTCACCATCAGCCACAAGCGATGACTTTCGCTTGCTCCGCCATGAAGTCTTCCCGGCTTCGCTTCAATTGTCCTTCATTTCATCTGCACGAGAAAAACTTTCTTAATAACGATACTTCTACAAAAGGTTGCAGTGTTATCAAACCTACAAAAACATCTATTCTTTACGAACTGTACTCGCGCGGTAAATTAAACCACCTACCTAAACTTCGGAGCCTTTTGCAGACGTCTTTCCATCTTGCAGGTCCACGACAAATGGCCTGATGTGACAAAAAAATATGCAAATCATGGCACGAAATGCGTGAAAAATGCAAAAACACGGGTTTAGTCAGAAGTCCTATTATTTAGATGCAACGAGACGTAACGAAACGTAAGGTGCCCAATATAAAATCGAAAACGCCAAAGCAAGCTTTTCAAACAGTCGTATGAAATGGAAAATATTGCAGACTTAAACCTTCTTTATAGTACAAGAAAACTCTTTGAAGTATTCAAACGATCCTAAAGTTCTAACAAGAATGCCGAGCGAAATTTAAAAGTACAAACTCTATAGCCTACCTTGAACGAGAAAAATGGCCGATTTCGAGTCTAATACCCCTTCTTGTCGCAGTGATTTCCCTGCAAATAATCATCGGTTTGACCTGTAAATCACTATCTAGAACTAACATACATAGTTCTATAGCATGATTTATAGATCTTAATTGCCAACTTGTATATGTGCAGATATCAGAGGACAAAAACGTATAGCATGAACTCCTCTATGCTTGAAAAGCGGCGAAGTTTTGGTCGACGATTTTCTCTTAATTCTCGGGCCTGGTTCTATGAAATCGAAACAATCGCAGATTTCAAGCTTCTTTATAGTACACGGAAGCTCTCTCCAAGTGTTCAAACGATCCCAAAGTTATAATAAGAATGCCGAGCGAATTTCAAAGTACAAAGTATATAGCCTACCTTGAGCGAGAAAAATGGCCGATTTTGAGTCTAATACCCCTTCTTGTCGTAGTGATTTCCCTGTAAATAATCATCGGTTTGACCTGTAAATCACTGTCTAGAGCTAACATACATAGTTCTATAGAATGATTTATAAATTTCAATTGCCAACTTGTATTTGTACAGATATCACAAGACAAAAATACATAGCTTGAACCTCTCTGTGCTTGAAAAGCCGCGAAGTTTTGGTCGATGATTTGTTTTTATTTCTCTTATTTTGGTTCAAACATGGGCTGACTGAAGGCTAGCAAAACTAGAAATGATTTCTTTCTTTCTTTATCTTCTCGCTTATTGCACCCTCATCTTATGCTGTGTCAAGAGAGAATGAATGAATGACGTTTATATGTATGTATCTCTGATCAACAAATGGGTCCAGTAAGACCCTGAACATTGTTATTTTAGGACATTAAACAAGATAACAAGACCAACCTTGCTGAAGACTTGCTTGTTCCTTGCTACTTTTCATGTTCTTCCCAAGGTCCACAACAGCCTCATACTGTACTGTGTTAAATTGTCGTTGGTGCTCTGCAAATGAAGTGACAGATGCTTTGTTTAGCTCGCCATTATTTTGGAAAAATTCCAGTACAGTAAGTCTGGTTAGGGGCTGTCAACATATGTATTCAATCCTTTCAAAGTTTATCAAACAGTATAAAAACCTAAAATAAGACCACTGTTCCACGGATCTTAATAGTGCCACATGAGGATTAAACAAAGGTTGTAAAGTCTTTTGTGATCCAAGTCAGTACACAGCTTACTTGATGACCAACTCTACAGTACTAACAGTTTGAAAGTGTGGTTCCTGCATACCCTGTCAGGTAAAGCAACATTCTAAAATGTTGTTTTAACTTTGAAATAGACAGCTTTATGTCCTGAGACACATGTATCTAATTTGCTTTCCTGATGCACAGTTTCCTTGGCAGAGTTGTTGCAGATCGCTTTTGTATTGAGTGCAATTCCTTTTGCTGTCAAAGGACTGTGCGCAATTTCTGAAGTTCCAGCACGCAATCTCCGATTCTGCCGCACAGTCTTTATAACTCAAGCAAGTTCTCTCACGCAATCCCTATCATCCTTGCTATATTCAAAACTTTAGCCGGAACATTCTACTGGTTATGACGTTCAGCACATAACATCACATGGCTCAAACAACTACACTCCAGTACCCGAGGCAGACTTAGCTAGGACAAGTACAAACAATAATAATAATAATAATAATAATAATAATAATAATAAAACAACCATGTAGTCTTAAGAACATCATGTTATTTGTAAAGTTTCCTCCATGTCACTTGATCGTGATATATATCAACACAGCATCACCGATTAGTCTGTCACTACATACACAAAAGTTTGAAACACTTTGGGCAAATCACATGTTCATCAAGCAAACTAGTATTTCAGCCGACAAAACTACAAATTGTTTTACTATGAAATGAATATCTAGAACTATATCTTATACAACTTTAGGCTTGGCTTATCTCACAACTATTTCTTCAATGTGTCGAGTCAAGCCTATGCAAACGAGTCAACAATGTAATGATCGATCAGGCATTTCTTCTACCGAAGACTTTGGCATTTCTACTTGACTAAAAGAGCCACGCGGACTCAGATGGTCTGCAGTCAAAACGTCGCCGTGCATGGCTGCCATGGTTCTGATCCTAAATGCTTCAGTAGTGTTCTGTTGTAGATGCCATAGCATCATGTTTAGTTTTGGTGCGTACATGATCGCTACAACTGCAAAACCGGATGCTACGACAGTCAGGGAGTAGACTGAAGCCTTGGTGGCTCCGCTGGTATCTTGAAAGACGGGCACGAAACACATCCAGAAAAGACAGAATGCAAACATGGCGAAGCCGATGAATCTAGCCTCGTTGAAATTTTCTGGAAGGGTTCGGGCCTTGAACGCAAAATAGGTAGAGACCAGGGCTAACATAAGCACGTATCCTAACAATATCAGTTGGAGGATGTCTATGCCAGCACCACAGTTATACACTAAAGTGTCCTCAGCATTCACATCTTCCTGAGCGACCATTTCCGGTGGGTACAAAAGAAACCGTGCACCTTGAAGGGATGCTTCGGTTTGGGACGCAATCGCCCTTGTAAATCAGGCATGCAAGGGATGAGAGGTAACTCAAGACTGCCACTGTACTATAGTGGACACTGGGTTTTAATAAACATTATTATTATTACCGTGAAAAGTCTTTCCACTTTTGTCTGAACCGATGCTTCATCATCTGAAACAAGAGCCATTCCCATCATGCAGTGCACCGAATGCACAACAGTAGCCAGCTCCTACAAACAATCAGAGTAAGTTGTTCCATCAGTTCCTCACCTATAATCCCCTCTGCTTTGATGAAAAGCCAAACTTCACAGATGGGGGAGGCACACTACAGTGAGTTAGACTATACTGGGAGGCTCCGCCCAAAATGGCTTGGCTTTTTACACCTCAGGTTGTGTGAAACAGTACATGAACTCTTTGGTACAAGGTCAAAGTTTTAAAGGTCATAAAACAATATCTTACTGTATATCAACAAATTTGACACTTGCTATTGCTGTAATATACATTCCGAGTTTGATATCTACCTAGTCATTGCCATGGGATGTTATATTTGGTGCACTAAAATCCCTCCAGAACTTTAAATATTTCTAAGTCCAATGTTCGGGATCCAGCTAAGGATGGCGGGATCCTGCTAAGAACGGTGACAGAATTATTCTACTGTAGACTGAGGGAAATAGTGTACCTTCCTAGTGATGACTCCATCTCCATTCAAGTCGTACAGTTGGAATGCCCACTTCATCTTGTCTTCAGCACTGCCATAAAGTGATAACTGACAAAGAGCACACAAAGTCCTGTGGTGCATAAAATAACATTTAAATGGTCAACAGGCACTAGTTTAGATTCAATTATTTATACAGCCAAGTACTACATTACACAAAATATTTATGAAGTGTGCTGTACTCACTCATGAACAAATACAGTTTTATAACTTAGACATTGTGTGAAACACTCATTTAAGAGATCATTAAATGTTGTTCACCTTACCTCAAAGGAAATACTGCCGTCCTTATCGCCATCAAAAACATTAAACAACAAGTCTGCATAATGGCTTGAGTCTGCAATGGAAGTCAGTGTTAAATAAGACACAGCATGGCAACATGAAACTATACTTGCTCTGATTATAATCAGTATTGAAGGTTATGGCACACATGCAGTATATTGTTTTTTTATCAGGATACTGTATTACTTCAAATAGATCAACAAAGAAAAGAAGTACACAGTGATGCAGAATAGTTTGGCAGGAATATGAGAACATAAAATTAATATAAGGATGACAGATGAGACATCATAACAACTACAGAAGACATTGAAAGTTTAAAATATTGGTGCACTTGGTGAAAATAAAATGACCGGTACAGCCTGTAACAAACACATTTTTGGGAAAAGGCAAATTTTTTTAGGAATCAGGAGACAGTGGTGTTTCAGGGTTCCCCCCCCCCCCCCCCCCCCCCCCCCTACAGACAAAAATTCCTAGCTACAGCCCTGGATGCAATAAGAATGTTTCAAAACCATTCTGGTCCAACAGAACTTTTGACAACTGAAGGTCAGGAAATTCCTAATTAAAGACAATTAAAAATTACATTTCCAGTGAAGTAAACACCATGCTACATTTGATGCCCTGCTCACCTCCATAAGGAAAGAACTGTGCATAAATCTTCTTAAATATGTCCCTGTCCACTCTTCCAGATATGCATTCCTGTAAATAAAAAAAGCCTTTCATGAGAATAATTATTTTATATAAATGTCAAGCAGTACCATTCACCCAGTTCATAAGCCAAGAATGTATATTTAGAAATTACACCACAGGAATTTTCTTGACTTAATTGTTCCAGTTAGTACAAAATATTGTTATAAGTTAACATAAATAGCACAAATTTTAGGGACATGTCATTTAATCTTGGCTTCACTAGTAGTTGAATGACCATATTGTATGTAACATATACAATATGTGACCAGCAACACTTGGACTTGATACCATTACTTTATCTGCTTGGCAAATATTAAAGACAACAGCACTGCTTTAGTGCTAATGTAACTGTCTGTGTCTTTTACTTTACCATTCATGTCTTTTCTCTTAATTTATTGAGGTTGTTGTCTAAGACTTTCAAAATTTACTCACGTTTACTATACCAAATATCCGGTCACATTTTTTACGTATACATATAAATACAGTGCAGAATTACAACAATATTGTGAATTGAATACATGCAGGTGAAAATTTGAATTCAAAGGGTGCAGGCCTACAATGTATGACTTGTGTGATACATCAGAAAATTGAAATGATTTATGTAAGGCATGCACAAAAATCCTGCAAGGAAATTTGCCAGGATCCTACAAGGAAATTTGCCAAGATCCTGCAAGGAAATTTGCCAGGATCTTGCAAGGAAATTTACAAGGATCCTGTCACAGGATCCTTAAGGATCCTTGAGGATCCTGACCCAGGATCCTTAAGGGTCCTTGCCAGGATCATTGCAAGGATTTTCACCAGGGAAGACTCAGATGACAAATAAGTGTTGTCAACTAGCAATACCCTGTGTCAATTTGTACACAATACTGTAATTTATTCAACTTCTTTATTATAGTCAGGAGAATCTACAGTATAATATTTACTTGAAAGCGATAGAAAAGACAAAATCAGCACACGACAGCACAAAATAATTTGTGAATACTATCTTACATAACCACACCAGCACCTGTACTGCGTTTAGACGTGTCATGTTTTTAAATAAAGGCCTTTGTATTGTACTGTATTAAGCAAAAGACAAGAAATGGACTTACGTTCTTGAACCCTCTGTACATTTTCTGAAGCTCTTGTCTTGTAAATTTTGTGTGCTTTATCAATTCCTCTATACCTTCTACTTTCAGGCCATCTGATGCAAAAACAAAACAAACTGTTAAATTTCGACATCACAACACTAAAATATGGGGCTGATTCAGGCCAGGAGTCTGAGCTTCACTCATACATAATTATATAAAATAAATGTTGAAGTATATTTAATATCAATGAACATGATTGGCAAGTGTGCATAGTGAGATCATGATGTCTGGTACACAAATTCTGATTTACAGCAAACTTTTCTTGACCTGTTCGACCAGCAGGTCTTTTAATTCTTAATGACACACTGAATGTTTAGTGATCACATGCATAGACTAAGCTCTGACCATTTCTATTTTATATACAGAGATATCAGATGTATTACTTTAGATTACTGTCTAATTCTCTGAGATTATGACTTGTAACACATAATTTATAATACTGTTTGTTGTTCAAAATTGTCCCTCGTTAGCTAGCTATGACAATATTTAACGAAACCATCAACAACCTTTAAAAATGGTATCCGTCTGGAAATCTACATTTATTGTTAGCAGCGCTTGCAACGGTTCTTCTTCCAAATATATATCTGAATTCGTATGTACTCGATCATAACAAAATTCTCCAAAATTAATTGGCAAGACGGTCAAAGAACTTGGTGTACAAACGCATCGATAATATATATTAAATGCATGGCGTGATGAGGTATTGCTAAGTCAATGTTTTAACAAGGAGGCTGAACTCCAGCGAGAAATGAATCGCTTGCTTTAGTAATGACTTCAAATACAACACTCACCTTTAGTGGGAGCCAATTCACAATCATACTCCAAACATCTCCTTCCACCCTTCCTTCGAATACCTACAGGAGATGAAACACGTATTATTTATACACTCTGTAGCCTGCGTAGCTGGCGGTCTCATTCGATGCGGTTGAACAGTGTTCACGGGCGCCATTTTGTGCTGATGGCGGATGGGAGACTGAGGTCGAGTGACAAAATTACGGGGGGGGGGAGGGGGGCGGGGGCGTGGGAGAATGGGACAGAAACAGCGTACAACGGCTATGTTTAAAACCAGGAACCGGGAACCCGGAACCCGGGAATCGGGGACCGGGAACGGGAACCAGGAAACGGAAAACCGGGAACCTGGGAACCGGGAACCGGGAACCTGGGAACCGGGAACCTGGGAACCGGGAACCTGGGAACCGGGAACCTGGGAACCGGGAAACCGGGAAACCGGGAAACCGGGAAACCGGGAAACCGGGAAACCGGGAAACCGGGAAACCGGGAAACCGGGAAACCGGGAAACCGAGAAACCGGGAAACCGGGAAACCGGGAAACCGGCAACCTGGGAACCGGGAACCGGCAACCTGGGAACCGGGAACCGGCAACCTGGGAACCGGGAACAAGGGAACGGGGAACCGGGAACCGGGAACAAGGGAACGGGAACCGGGGAACCGGGGAACCGGGGAACCGGGGAACCGGGGAACCGGGGAACCGGGGAACCGGGGAACCGGGGAACCGGGGAACCGGGGAACCGGGGAACCGGGGAACCGGGGAACCGGGGAACCGGGGAACCGGGGAACCGGGGAACCGGGGAACCGGGGAACCGGGGAACCGGGGAACCGGGGAACCGGGGAACCGGGGAACTCGGCGAAGCGCCTCGCGAGTCCACAACATTTTGACCATGTGATGACGTAAATCGTGGTAAATAAGAGTCCACACCACGGGAAACCAGTGAAAATTTGTTAAATACAAACATAGTCGTACATACATACATGCCAAATACATGGTTCCGCGACTTGTATTTCCAAAGGCACTGCTGAAGTTTGTTGAGGTTCCGATCCATTTACAATCCTCTCAGGCCCATTTATCTGGTACTTCATTCGATGGACTCAATCCCGTAAAGCTGCCATTGTTCAAACTCTCACATGTCTATAAAGGAAAAGAAGGTTATTCAATATTGTCTTGCCAATAGAACGCATTGTAAGTCTATATTGTCTGTGTGAGACTAACAGTTGAAAAAAGCATGGACATATGCCTTTGCATTTTTTTCGGTAAACGCACATTTTATGGGCTAATCCCAGAATCGCATGAAACTTTCAGGAAACGTTCCTGGGAATCTGACGACGGTTTCCATATGCAATTTCATACAGCGGGTTCTGATAAATTAGAGCAAAACAGATGATGTATTAAATATTAACCCTGACCCTAACCTAAGTCATCACTTACCTGCATAACTCACCAACGCCACTTTGGAGGCCATTTACAGCAAAAGCGAACGAAGTACATGTACTAGGTTTCCCATCTAAAGAACAGAGAGAATTAATTTGTTAACTTGAAACTAAAAGCTCGGAATTATTTAATTTCCTTTACACTTACCTCGACGCCTGTAAAGCACACAACCCAACCAAGGATGGCATAACGGCCGGGGAACAAAATTTGTCCCGCTACGAAGACCCCGTTATTTTGAACGTGCCCGCGTTCGGCGTTATGGGATCTTGAGTAAAGCCAGGGGAGGGGACTGGACGACTATTTTTAGAATATCTACTTTCTTTAGTCACGAAGGACGGCATTACACACACTTTCAGCCTGACAACCAAGCATTACACTTACATCTCGCCTGTACATTTGTCGAGTGTGGGAAATCAATGCGCGCGCACTCCTGTGAACGAGAAGTGTGCGCGTGGTTCACTTTTTCCCGCGCTTTTTAAATGTTCACGTACTCAGACTGTTCAAAGTAAAGCAGAACAAAGCCTCTTCACCTATGCCGTAAAACAAAGGTTTAAACTGAAAATGGTCTTCTGTTTGGAGTTCTTGTACCGACAACTGTAGCTTGGCTTCGAATACTAGCAATACAAAACTAAAATACTACACACACAGTCCTACTTCGCTATACTGTCCAATGGTACACATTATCTATATAATGTTTACAAGTGTTCACGAAGATACGCATTTGAACGAAGGAATCACCCTTTCCAGACAACCGCATGTTCTGTTTTCCATTGCAAAGCTTTACTCTACTTCAAGCCTAAAGTTATATGTGGGTTACTATTTGATGATTAGCGTAAAAAGAGATTATTAAAATTAGAACAATTTTGACTCAACTTGCGAGAAAATAATTTTAGAATTTGTTCTCTTACAAGACTTGTTCGCTTCCGGCGATCACTGATCATTTCGTGTACGCATCCAATCTTGCTTCCTATGAGGAAAGAATTTGATCTCAAGATTTTTGACGGAAAAATAAATCACAATATTTCAAAGGGACCTTCTTTTCATTGCGCATCTTCGATTAAAACAGTAATGGTTTGGCTTGGCTTCAACGTCACACAATGGACACTTCCTGGCACGTGGTTTTGTGGTCTCCCCAGTCACTTATCTGACAGTCTTGGTCGCAGTAGCCTTGGCTGTAGCAAGCAGTGCACCGGAAGTATGCCACGTTCCCACAAGGGCAGAAAAAACGGGCTGCTTCCTCTGAAAAACAACAACAACAACAACAACAACACCAACAGGAAAAGTGAATGAGTACGACCGAACATAGTTTCTTTAGTCCATCAGTGTTACTTTTATGTTACCTCAAATATCGCGTAGAGCAATTAAGTGGAATAAAGTCTCGTTCCGTTTAGTATTACTGTACAGATTCAAAGTTTTACTTGGATTTGCTGACGGGTTAACGGAGTTTGATAAAACAACACGAACCTTGATTGGCCAGTTTGATGATGATTGACAAGTTGTAAGTGCTCTTAGCAACAGTCTTCTCCTCCTTGATTGGCTCAATGTTGGTCAACTTGTCGTCTTGGAAAAAGAACTGTTTACCATGAAACTGCTTTATGAACTTGGCCTTGAGTTTCTTTCTCACGTCTGCAAGCGTCGCATCATTCGCGAATTCCAAGAATCCGAGTTTGATGAAGGGCGTGGTGTCGTTTGTGTTAACCAAGTTGACTGCCAGCCGTACGCTGTAGGTCTCGTCTGTGACACAAGACAAAAATGTGCGAAAAATCAGCAATAACCTATATCACTATATCAACTGAACACTACTTTTAACATAGGTTTAGAAAATGAAACTCTAGCATAATTCCGTGGCCTGACTACAGCTACCTAAGCATAAGTCACATAAAAAATTATTTACCTTCAATAGCAAGATCGCTGTTTTCACCATTGTTACCGGCAGTTCCCGGATGTTGCAAGGGAGTGGCCAACCTGGGAGTGCTGTAGCCAGTGCTGTGACACTTACTCAATAGTTTGGATCCATCCTTCTGCGGCCGCTTATGCAAAACTGCTCTCTCAAACATTCCCAACTGAGGTGCTTCATTGATTAACCTTGAGCCGCTAGTCTGTGGAGGCAGCAACCTTCCACTGGCAATTCGAGGTGCAGAATCTGTCTGCATATCACGGGATTCCTCTGAAGCGCAGGACTGCGACTCAAGGGGGACCCTTCAGTAAATGTAGTTTCGGCGGGAAGCGCTAATGGACTCACATGGCCACCAGAGAGTGATTTCAAGAGCCTCTTGCCAATGGCTGGCGATGGCAATGGTGAGGAACTGGATGGAGTAGCGCGACCGGATTTAATCCTCTTTTCTTTCAAGTCGGGAGTCAAACCTCCCTCCGTCCACGCTTCTATGGAAACCTGAGATGCAGCGGATTCCACTCTCTTCATCTTTCGGTCAATTAATGGGGATACAGATCTCCGACCCGCAGCACGAGGAAGTCGTGGAGTAACCAAGAGCTCGTTATCCTGGAACTCGGCAGGGTAGTTGGTGTGACCGATGGAGGTGAGTTCCACGCCAACCCGCTGCTCACTCGACTTTCGTGTCTGGAGCGCCACTCGGCTAAATCTCTCAACTCGGAAGCCTCCTTTAGTGCGGAAGACGCGTTTTCTGCAAGTAAAGTACAGTACTACCGCAAAAGCGATGATTGTAGCGACGACACATACAGACACCACAACTGCCAAAGGAAATGGCGCCACTTCTTTTTTCCGGTCCTGATGTTCCTTCAGGGCCATAGTAATCCGTATTGTCGACCTGCATCGATTTCCGCGCCTTAAAATTCATCACAGCAGCGTTTAAAGTATAACCTGATCTCACCAGGTACCAGATGGAACCTAAAACATTCTCAATATGTGACTGGCGAGCTAGGACATCAAAATAGGCTAGAATGCTTCCAGGCAGCAGTCGCACATTTTCGATCTTTGTATGTGTGATCCGTCGTGTTAGATTGTCGACTAAAGAAGCTGTGAAGATCTTTTCATTTCCCTTCACGGCGCTGAAGTCATTCTCAAAGGTCAATCGGACATTCTTGGTTATCCATGGATCCAAACAATTTGATGTCGGCTCTGTCATGTTGATGTGGAGTTGCGGCGAGTGTTCTTTGGGCAGCAAGCGGGAGTTCGCAGTGAGAGGAACGTCTAAAGTCGCCTTGAATTCTGGGTCCCGCGAAAAAGAAAACAGCGGGCTGACAAAAGACGCGGGGAGAGGAGGATTCTGAGTAACCTGAATCATCGACAGGCCCAGATTAAGAAATTGCAGATGGGAGTTTTTGGACGCTACGGCAACTCTTCCATCTAAACCAAGCTTTACCTCGAAAATTCCGCCAAAGAGCTCGGTTTGGCCGTCGTACCATGCGACCATTTCCGCTCCCCCTTCCAGCTCTGTGTTCTTCAGTTGTTCATACAACAGTGGGTTGTTGCTTGCCATTTCAAAAAACACTTGGGTAGACTTCTCGCTCGCTGGGTCTCCGTTCTTCAGAGTCAGCTTCGTGTGAATCTTGAAAGCGCACTCGGTTGATTGATTCGCGTGGTCTGGCAGAATTACTTGTAAGGGCTCTGTAAATCGCACCATGTCGAGAGTGGCTCGGGACAGAAGAAACGCGTCCATAGTCCGCTTCTGTAGAAAAGAAAAAGACACGATAAACAACATATAACCCTTCGATAGAGCGCATTCAGTACTACTTATAAGATAAGATAAATAGAACGCGCAATCTGATTGGTACATTCTGAAAAATGCTGCGTGCATTATAACGCGCGTCAATTTCATGTCAGCTGGCGTCAAAGTTGATTCTTTTTCTTGTTGTTTTCCTCGTCAAATCCCTGTTTGCCAGTGAAGAGGTTCAGTTTCTAATAAAAGCTCCTAATAAGGGCACGATAACAACTTGAACTATCAATGAAATAAAACCTAAAAATGCAATTATCCTCGTAACAGTATTTAAAAGAGTTTAAAAGAGGCGGACAACAAACAAAACAGGAACTGGGCTAACTCTTTCTGTTCAAGTCAGATGGCTTCTGATACATACCAAGAACTGTTGTGCGAGTAACTTACCATGTATGGAGTTGTTTCTGTAAACAACTTTTGATCGGCGCTGCCACGAAACTTGCGCTCTCTTGCCAGACTGTACAACAACGTGTATCCCGCATCCATGACGTCAAACACGCAATCCATATTCACATCACCTAAAGGCCTCTGGGTACAGGAAGTTGGGGTACTAGGATGAGGAATGGTGCCTATGAATCCAAGCTTGTCGTCCATAAGCATGTTAGTCTTAGCTTGTAATCCTATGACACCGCGCTGTTGCGCTTTAAAGGCCAAAGTTGAAATTCTTCCCATGTGTAGGGTATCTGGTTTGATAACGTTGGCCAAGTGGACTATTCCCGCCTCGTGGTGGTATGGCGTGCCATCAGTAACACCCAAAAACAGTGCTTTGTTCGCATCATAAAAGATTGTGACATCAAAAGCAAGTAGACTTGCAGCGCCTGCGTTCACTCGCAAAGGTATCTCTACCTTCTGATGCGCAGTAAGGTATGGTATTGCAGGACCAAACCGCTGGCCTATGTCAACTCCTATTGGAGGCTCAGTATTACAGAAAAACCTCACGGTTACAGTTTCTCCTGAATTGTCATTGGCTGTTACTATCACAATAATGACGTCATGGTAATCCTTGAGCAGTATGACACGACCTGTATTGTTATCCAATGACGCAATTTCCGGATGGTCAATTTTGAAGTTTACCAGTCCAGAGTAGATTGAAAAGTTTCGTACCACCAAAGAAAAACTGTCGCTCATCAGAAAGTGAACGTGGATCTGAGCTACAGCTTCATTCTCCAAACCAACAAGAGTTTTGTTTACCAGACCGTTCAGCTGAGCACTTAGGATTTTCTGCACGGTAACAACTTCTTTGGAGGTGAGCAAATCAAGATTGCTGGATTTCTTTCTTGCAAACTCACCACATACGCTTAAAGTTCCGTAATCGATCCCTCGAGAAACGCGCAACAAATTCAACGGATTGGGCCCGATTGAAGCTTGAACCTTGACGTTATTTTGGATGAGGTGATATGACGTCATCTGCATTGTAGAAACGTCAAACGTTGAGTTGTCCGTCAGAACGAGGTTAAGTCCGAGGGTGGCTTGCTGAAAGTTTTATAGTTAAGACACGGTTTGTCGGCTGAACAGCTGGATAAAGACTGGCCCAGACTTCCAAAGCAGAATAACCCACTACTTTAATGAGTACGCGCACATTGTAGACATTGTGGACTCTTACAATCAAAGTTCCTTCGCCAAGAAGTTCTCCTTGATAGACTTGAATCAGGCCGGTGTTTTTCAGAACAGTAAACAACCCACGTGACTCCGAAGAGTCATCGTAAGACACTCGGGGGTCGTGACGGGGAAGTTTCTCAGTAGTTCCTGAGGAATAAACGCTTCAGGTCAGAACATGTTTTTAACATCTCGTTAACTATGTGTAATAGTTGTGCTAGTAAATATTATGGAATTACTCCAGGATTTGAAGGAGGTCTGATTTCTAATAACCGTTGGGAAGTTAGTATTAGATTTCTATCAGAATATAAACCAGGTCGCATATGAGGACCTCGTGTAAAGCAATGAAAGGAATCCATATTATTAAACATATTAGAGCGGTTTTTAGAGGACGTTCTTAAAACTACAACCAAAGTAGTTACAACGCCAATCACAAAAGCTATAAGGTAACACCTTCAACCAATCACAAAAGCTGTAAAGAAAAACCTTCAACCAATCAGAAGCGAGAGTCATTTGCGATTGCTTTTGCTGAACACATGAGTATATAATGATTAGTCCATTACTCACCATTTTCATACAGCAGACTAAAATGCTGATCGTGCTGCTGGTCTTTAAGCCCACGTGCTCAGCAGGATCTCCAGGTGGAGTGAGTCGCTTGGCAACGCCCTCAATGTGAATGTCCACACCACCGCTGTCGTTTACATTGGTCAGGCGCACGGTCACCTTAGCAACGGGTGAGCGCCGCTGACTGATGACTGTTCCACTGTCAGTTACTTGCACAACCAGCACATAACGAACTATGGTTTCATAGTCAAGCACTCTTGCTACATTTACTAGGCCACTGCTATGGTCAATGCTGAACGACCCTACGTCATTTACGGTGATTATAGAATAAGTAAGAGTGCCGTCAGCTCCAAAGTCGCCATCAGTAGCATCGACTATCACTATAACACTTCCTACTTGAGTACTCTCGGGAATCTTAATGTACAGTCGACCCGGATGCTCCAGCTTGGGTGTAAACTCGTTGACGCTTTTTATCTCTATAGTAACGATGACGTCGTTGCTAAGTGACCTGGGTTGACCTTTGTCTCTTGCCTGTACAATAAGAATGTACCACAAGTCGTTGACGTGTTGCTGAGACTCCAGATCGAGGCTCTGTTTCACCTTTATTGTTCCAGTGCTAGCGTCCATGCTGAAAAACCCATGGCTGTTGCCTGAACTTATAAGATATTGCAATTCCCCATTTGTTCCTGTTTGAAAAAAAAGGTACTGTTCAGTGGTTACAATCCACGAGGAGCTATACAAGGTGAGTGACGTAACATGATTACCAAGGACCAAGCCAAATTGGTGCACAGTTTAGATTTCATTTATGTTGCCTCGTAACAGCGAATATCACATTCAATTGCATTCTTAATCCACCCTAGTCTATTTTTGAGCTTGTTAACACGTGTATAACATTTACACTCCTATAAAATTTACCAAAATATAAGTCAAGCCACATAACTTATATCTACCTTGATCCGTGTCCACTGCTTGGACAGTTAAAACTTCTTTACCCACGCTCGCAGTTTCCTTGACACCGGTGTAGTATGAGGCGTTGCCAAATTCTGGTTTGTTGTCGTTTAATAAATATCTTTCAGGATCACTGTTGCAATAATGTGAGAGCTGCGCTGATTAGCTGGAAGCAGTGCCCTATCAGAGGCTTGAATCTTCAGATGATAGACGGGGACTTTTTTGCGATCCAAAGGCGTGTGAACAAAAACCTCTCCAGTATCTGGATTTATTCGAAAGCTTCTTCCATCGTTCCCTTGACTTATTGAATACCTGAAAAAGACATACAAGACATCAAAGCAAATTAAAACTGATACAGTGAAACCTCCCGTAAGCGACCACCCTTCGTTTGTCTTTAAGTGGTCGCTTACGACAGGTGGTTGAGAATTTCTTACATAGCATACAGTGGCCCATAGGGGACACCTCTGAAAATAATAAGTTCGCTGCAAACAAAAGTAATAGCAGGCCTAAGTGAGATCCAGCTTTGAGCCACAACCAGTGTCAAATAATGCAGCTTTAGTAAGTCAAAACCAACTTGTCTTTTGATAAATCAACATCGCGTCCTGTTGCACGTTACATTACGTTCGTTAGTGTTTTGTCCGGTCCGGTTTTTGCAAGGAAGTTAGTCCTTGCTCAGAAACTTGCTGTTTGAGAGCATAGAGTGGTCGCTTACCAGTGGTAAAAAAACTTTAGAAAAACTCAAACGGTGAGCCTCAACGGTGGTCGCGGTCGCCTAAGAGAGGTTTCACTAAAAGAAATTTGACTGAGTGACTAATCGGTCATTTGGTAAGTAGTCCTCTACGGGAGGTGGTCACTTACGGAGGTTCCGCTCTACTTACTTGGTTCCGCAGTGCCACTAGCTTTAAGAGATATGCACACTGAGTAACTTTTTGCACGACTTACCTAAATTTTCTATCAGTACCAAAGTCAGCATCTGTGGCAGACATGTTCAACACCAGGTGTCCCACTGTGGTGTCCTCAGGAATCGTCGTGGTTTTCTCACTTGCTGTGAACTTGGGCGGGAATTCATTTAAACTGACCACCTGCATTATACAGAACTTCGTGTTACTAAAAATTACATATTTCATTATTCGTAATTAATATTACCCAACGTTGGCTATTACTGTGAAGTGTTTGGTAGAAAATCTATAGAATTTAATGCCAGACTTTCGTTCTGCCCAAGCTGTGTTAAGTGTAGTGTAAGATAATGAATGCAGCATCGTTTAGCTGGAGACAACAACCAGAAACGGCCCTGATGTACAGTATGTACAAATACGTGATTTCTTAGAAATGACAGATGTTTCAACCTCAATATACTTTAAAATGTTCAGAGACAACACATATCTGAATGAACAAGCCAACAGAAGAGTGAATTTTCAAACAATAGTAGTTTGAAAAACGAAACTGAAACTCGCCTTTAATTGGAGCGTTGCGTTGCTAGACAACGGAGGTTTGCCTTTGTCCGTTGCCTTTACAACCATCGCAAAATTCCAGTGCAACAGTTGTGCTTTCTCCAGGTCAAGCCTCTTCTGCAGCGTCATCTCTCCAGTGTCGGCGTTTAAGGCGAAGAAGCCCTCTTCATTTCCAGATAAGATTTCCAAGCTCACCTTTCCGTTGTTACCGGAGTCTACGTCACTTGCAGGAGTCTTCCAGAATGGGATGCTTACAAACTTGGTGACAGTCTGTGGATATGTTTTCTTGTAAACAGTGACTACTGCTAAGCTGACGTCCGATCTCATCTCATCAATAAGCGCGCTATATAAGAACCTTCATTATACTGCGTAATACGTCTTCTTTCTCCCTCGCTGTTGTCTTTCTAGGGTAATATGGTAAGTTATAGAAGAAGGCTGGATAAATGTAGTTTGCACAAGATGACCAAGAAAACATTTACCTGATAACGTTTACTATAACATCCTGCTGGCGCACATAATGGTCTCACTTAGAAAGCTGAATGAACGAGAAAGCGAGGGTGAGGGTGGGGTGGGGGGAGGAGGTGGCTTCCTGTTCGTCGGGGGGAGGGTCAGGACTGGGAGCAAGATGGCCAGTAACGAGTATTTGGAAGAGTAAACAAAGAAACGCCCACTAACCTTGAACACAAGTCTCCAACACATTCACATGGAACACGTCTTGTGCAAACTGCGGCGTGTTGTCATTTATGTCCACAACGTTTACAATATAAGTAAAATCTGCGTGGCGCCTGTGCTCAGCAGAGCCGCTGTCCGAAGCTCGTACAACAAACGTGTGGTTAGGCAATGTCTCGTAGTCTAAAGGCGCAAGTAATGTAATCACACCATCCACAGACGTGATGTCGAACTTGTCGTCTTGATTACCAGACACAATAGAATACCAGACCTGTCCTGTTTAAACAATAAATGTGTAGCTTTAGTTGTTACGTGCTATTCTGCAAACACAATTATAGCCGACGTGTCAAAAAGTTGACTTGCTGAGACCGAGGAAGTCTGGGAACGGATATTTTCCCGCCAAAATAGAGGCGAAGATTGCCAAAAGCACACGATTACCGGCTACTCTATCTATTTGGAAAAAAACGCTATTCCGTTTATTACGGTTGCCGTTATCGACAGAGGAATTTACTGGGTGTAACGTCATTTTTTGATTGATTTATTGATTTATTGACTGACTGATCACGATTGATTGATCTATTGATTTATTGACTAACTGATTGATTGATTGATTATTACAGATATTTACCTGTTCCGTTAGTCGCCAGATGCCCGCCTGTCGGATCAACTCTAGGTGGCTCAGGATCTGTAACGTTAATGAACACGACGTCAAATTTCAAACCCGACGCCATTGCACCTGTTTGAGCTGCTTCCACGGTCTTTGTCGCGAGCACTTGCAACTTGTCGCACAGAACTTTCATGTCTTCCTCTGGGAGGGGCGTGACTGATGGTGAGACTGAAGGAGGCGAGGTTGGTCTGTTGATAAAAAAAATCCCATAATCACCTTTGTTAAGTAGTCAGGAGTAGAAATATTCAAAATATTCTACTTAACCCTTTCACTCCGAAGAGTAATCAAGTTTAATTTTCTCCTTCAGTTTTGGCAGCAAAAGTATATCATACAGTAAGGAGAACTTGGCTTGTGATACCTTGCTCAGGTGATAACTTATTAAACTATCAATTCTCACTACATCACTCATACAAGTTCCTCTTAAAAGGTTGAGAGAATCTGTACTATGAGCTTGGGAGTGAAAGGGTTAACTATTTAGATAAGAATTCGACAAAAAAGACTTACTTATAACTCGGATTAAAATTCTCGTCAGGAGTGTAAGGAACATTAGCAAAAGGTGCTTCTCCGATTTCTATCCGTATGGTTGTCGTCTTTTCTTCGGATAACGCTCGGCGCCTTCTGGATGGCCTCAAAGCACTTACGATTTCCACGATTCGTATTCGGGATTTATCAATCTGGAGTAGTCCCGCCAGATTTTCTACCAGATTCTTCTCAAAGAATTCACTGACGTCAACAGGCTTACACCCTGAGAATACCAAATAGCAACGTGGTTATACAATCAAGAACTAAGGCCCGGTTCAGACGCCGCTCCTGACATGCGCCGAACCTAATAGTAATAGATTCGACCCTGGTTCGACATAGGAGCGACTGTTGATTCAAACGGCGAACTTTTCCTGCCGAACCAAATCCACAACAGTGCTTATGTTTAAGGATACATGTTTTTAATTCAAAATAATTTAAAATAATTCATGCAATAGATACGGCACATGTGAAGAGCGGCGTCTGAATCAATGTCGCTCCCACATCGTATTATGCGACAGCGTCAGTCGAACCTAATACCGCTGCCGTACCTAATTCAAATATGCCGAACCTAATTGATTCAGACGCCGCTCTTCTGCCGTACTTAATTCAAGCATTAGGTTCGGCGCATGTCAGGAGCGGCGTCTGAACCGGGCCTAAGTAAACAATAAACTATGGCACAGTGTAGTGTAGTACAATGCATTTCAGTAGAGTACAAAGGAGTTATTACACCGGAAGGAGTGCAATACGACTGTACAATGCAATGCACCACGGGAATGCACAGCACATTACTACAGATAATCAAGTAGGTTGTAGTGGAGAGCGTTTGGCTAAAAGATGAGGTCGAACATAGAGTAGATTTGAGCAGAGAAAAATACAGGATGAATTAGAACGACAAGAAACTTAATTCAAAATGAAAGACCGTACCTAGTTTGATTTGCATAATCGGCATCGTTCTGGTATCAACTGGTGAATTCCCTCGCAAAACCACAAACAACATTCGCTTGCGCCGGTCAAAATAGTTAGCACCGCTGACACTGCTGAGTGGTGGCTCAAACTGATCATCAGGAAGTTTTGGATCGTTCTTGACGTAAGTGAATGACTGCCCCTTAAGTTGTGCGTTAGTTGGCTGTATGTAGACTCCCTTACGATAAACGTCCAAGCGTTGAGGTGTGGAGTACCAGATTGCTAACCGAAGGACTTGTGAAGGATCAGAGTTCAGCAATCTTAGGCGTAGTCTCTGAGGCTTGGTTCCTGAGAAATGAAAACACTTTGAGTTAGCTAGACGAACCCTGAGAAAAAGGCCTATTCTTAAAATTGGGATGAGAACCCGCATTATAGAGAGGCAAAATGTGACATAATTTTGGAAACGTTTTAAACCACATCGTGCAATATATACAGCTGCTGTAAAACTGTGTATACGTACCAGTGAAGTAAAGAGTAGAGTTAAAACCAGTTACCACAACTGAGAAAAAAGTGGAGAGTCTTTCTTGACAAGTGTAACCATGACACCAGCCTTGATCCATGGGGCCATTCAACAAGTCTGTGAAGCCCTCAGCAGAAAGGGCTACGGGAGAGAGCCTTCGAACCATTGTGTCAGCGTCCAAGCTTTCGATGATGAGCATCTCATAATCTATTTGTACAGAAACAAAAGTTAGAAAAAATAGTTGGCACCGAAGTATAAAGCCAGGTTTTGAAACCTTGAACATTCATTGCCTTCAGTGGTGTCTCGCTATACGACACAAATACTTAAGGCAAACACATCAGTGACAATTGAGCATTTTGCAAAGTTATAAGTGAGTGAAGTCCCGCCTTTTTAGACTTGAAAGCTATTTCGGACACAAAGTATCCGAGTTCAAAGTGTTCAATGACACTTCTGGATTCGCTTTCTCTCCTAATTCACCAAAATGACACCGATTCCACAAAAACTAGTACAAACGTTTTAACGACTCTAGAACCAAATGCCATAAATCCGGATAAATTCGCGCTAGTGACGTAAACGGGACCTGAAACGTTTGAAGTAAACTAATGCGATGCTGGAGGTATGTCGGATGCTTCAGTTACTCACCCATTGAGTGACATTTGTAGGCATTCCAGTCCGCTTGCCATGCGCACATGTTCTGACTTCTTGTTCCGCGTACAATTCCGTGATGTGGCGCTACTAAAGAGGAATTCAAACGCTGTCCGTCCACTGTCATCAACATCGCTTTAGGAAGTCTGTAATCACCTGACGGAGAGCATGACGTATACAATTAACCCTTTCACTCCCAAGAGTGATCAACTTCGATTTTCTCCTTCAGTGTCTCACTAGAAATGTATCATAAAGTAAGACGAACTTGGCTTTTGATACCTTGCTCAGATGATAGCTGATTAAACTATCAATTCTCACTACATTATTCATAAATTTTACTCTTAAAAGGTTTGGAGAATCTACATTTTGAGCTTGGGAGTAAAAGGGTTAACAAAAAATACAATTTCCAATGCGTGTTTCATTAATTTGGGACTCATGGCAAATATTTGGCTGTATTGGTAAACAAAAGAAAAACTTCACCAACCTAATCCTCTCCGAGGATCACCATTCCACTCAAACTCGGCCTTGGCAATAACGCTTCCACCAGCAGAGCTCGTCAGACTGCCATCTAGATCCTTGAATAGCACGTGCTTATTTCCATCGCAGTCCATGTCGACGCAGTCACTCGGATTAACCAAACCTAGGTTAGGCGGCTTGATGTAGAGAAGGTCCGTCAGTGAGACGTTGAACAGTCTCAGGGCGTTGATCTCAACTGGGTAGAACGCATCACCAGAACCAGGATTCGCAGTAATAGCAACACTTCTTTTCTTACATCTAAGTCCAAAATTTGAAAATCCACTTCCGTTGAGCTTCGTCAAGTTCCAGGGCTTTTCTGGCGCCAAGCCGCCTCCTCCCATAAAATGTTGACAGCAAGAAACCAATATGGCCGGCTCCTACTGCACGTGGACTGCGCACGTGACTTGTGACGTAGGCATTTTTGGGAGCAGTTAAGTCGGTCGGGCAGTCGAAGCTTGGGCTGGTACCAACCACGAGAACGTTCTCAAGTCGAACAAATTTGTCAGCCGCGACGTGCGAAACGGCGGGTGGCTTCCAGACATTAAATAGGATTCCTAGGTCAGAAACAGTGACAGGACGGGAAAGTCAATAGAGTGAGTACACGTCTATTTTCCGAGTTGGATACTTGGTAATTTAGTAAATCTCTTAAACCAAGGTGTGCTAACTGTACGTACCTGTTTTACAATCAGCGACTACAGAGTCTTGAACAATGACGCGAGAGGTGGGAGTTCCAAATATTCCGCAGTCCCAATCTTTCCAGCTCAGAAAACCCGAGATCTTGAGGCATTCAGGAATTCAGTCATGGTAACCAACACGGACGCCGTGTAACGCGGAGTGGGCCACGTTGCCTGACCAGCGGTTAGCGGGAAAACGAATGTCATGCGCACCATAACACGTCTCTCCGCGAATATGGAACCCAATCCTCTCGCTACCAGCAGCAGTATTGTCACGCAACATGACGTCGTATGTATTACTCACATCAAAGGCAGCGTGCCATAATCGATTGCTCTTCTCACGCCTTCCTTTGTAAGTGGCTGAGGGAAAGAAACAACGACAAACAAATTTAATAAGTAGAGGGGTATTTTGGTTTGACTACAGTAAGGAAAGGTAGCCATTATAGTCTGTTAACATTCAAACCAACAAGTGTGACACTACCGCAAATAAAATATGATAAAGCTCTGACCCACATAAACTGATTCCAATAGCTCCTCTGTTAATGTATTTTAATAATTTCACTGCCCAAGGCAAATTCCACTCAACCAAAAAAAGAGGAGTATGAAATGCAACCTAAGGTGTAACTCAAAATGAGTACTTACGTTTAGGTCGAGTGTACTTCACAAGTTTCCCATTTTTAAGGCTAAGGGTTGTTAGCATTGTTCCATAAACAGCGTCTAATAACACTTCTAATATACAAAACAAATATACACCACGTGGGAACCGTTACCTGGCAACACACTCAGCACCACAAGGTTGTGGTCCAATTCATTTCCTCTGCCAGAGACCTTGACCGATGAGCCGACGGTGTGATGCACAACATTGTCTAAGATGGTTAGATCATCTGTTCCAATCACGCCAATTGCAGTGTTGAAGCCATCGTGGAAAGCATTCCCCCGAATGTACGAGTCCTTTATAGAACCGACATCGAGAACAGCAAGAGAATACCTGGAGAGAAACGGAGCAAATATTGAATTGAACATTATGGCAATAAATGATCCGCAATTAAAGATGTAAACGCAAAACTTTGAAGTTGATCGATAGAAAAAGGTGTCAAGAAACACAACGCAAATACCGTGGGTCGTCATAATCCGAGAATCCTTCTTGTTCACAATATCGGAACTCCGCGTTCTCAATACGTATTCGACGATATGATGCATGGCTTCCTCCAAATGAACCAATCAGCACGCGACATCCAAACGATTGCTTTTCCAATACACCATCAACGTCATTTGCACCTTCAAACACGATGTTTCTGGTCAGCAATCCACTTCCGCCGCAAGGGAGTAGTTACAGTTTCCTGCGCGGTAAGTTGCACTAATATGCCTGAACTGGAGAGTGTCGTTCAGGTGGAGAGTTTTGCCGTCTTCAGAAACAGACGCTGTGTAGAAAAACAAACAAACAAACATGCAAGCTAGAAGAGATGCTGATACACGACCCCACAAGCGGCAATACTTGACTTCGAAATAACGGGGTTCGACTGTAGTCCCCGAGCGAAGCGAGGGTAATAATCACGGCGCTAATACAGTAAATTCGCTTTGTGTGGAGACTCCAAGCGAGTCGCCATCTCGAAATCTAATGTTCGTCAGTCAGTCTGTCATAGGGCGACCTCTAAGGCAATAACGTAATAATAATCATCGATTAGCGTCAAAGCGAGGTCAAACAAAGGTTTGAACGAAGCAACAGCTGTACGTAACTGCGTTCACGAAAATGAATTTGAAAACTGGAAAACATGACACAACACGGTCTCGCGAAGCTCGTGTGCAAAAGAGAAGGGAACTAGCATGGGCAAGGCGAAATCGTGAAACAATCGAAGAGCGCCAAATACGTCTAGAGAAAACACGACAAACATTTGATAACCGACAGCATCATGAACGGAAGCGTGCCGAACAAACGGCTCCGCAAAGGGAACAGCGCTTGGAAGCAAATCGGGAGCTTCAGACGCCGTCTTGTGTTAAACTCAGATCCTTATTCAGAAAGGACAAGCAACAAAGTTTAGTCAGTGGAAAGCGAACAATCACCGTGACAAATATATTCTACTCGTATCTTGTAACTCGATCACTTCAAGAATGTATTAAAATCTGTATGCTGATCATTTTCCCTCGAAGTATTCTTTTAATACGCTTCTGTCACCAGTTTCGGCTACCGTATTGGCTCAGAGCAATCGGAACTTGGAGTCTTGAATGATTTAGTCAGATGTCTTATTATTTCTTTCAAGACTAAAACTGTAACAAATATTGTAATTTGACATGCGGTGATTGCAGCGAAAATCCTTCATAAGCCCTTAGAAGTATGACTAGGTCTGAAGCCCGTGTATAATTTGAAGTAAACCGTTCAAGTTTTGCTTTGATTCTGGGAGAAATCATGTTGTTTTGAGCGCGTTCACGTACAAAACAATTCCAGCTCATTAAACATGCATGCCTGAGTCTTGTGCATGCAGTCCAGATTAAAAACAAATCATACAGGAAGCCTATTTAATTGTACTGCCTATGAATTCAAAATTGAAAAATCAGTGTTTCTTTTGTCCCGTACTACGACGGCCGACCAACTTCAAAATTTGAGTATTAGATTTTGAGAACGTGCTTGGCAGACTGTACAAATTAATTTGTCGTGCCGACCGACCGTGGGAAATACGTACTTCGTCACGCAATCGATTCAAGTTTTTCAACGCAAAAGTATAACACACACCATTTTTTTTCTCCTTCCTTTGCGTGTAGCATTTGACTTCGAAGAAAAGATTGAGTCAACATTTCGGTAAAACAAAGGCTGCTCTTCTTGGGAGTACCAAAGTAAAAGTCCCATCAATGTCAGAGCGAGGGGTATCTGCGATTATCGTATTTCTAGTATATATTTAAGTACAAGCTTCGACTCCAATTTTAAGCCCCGAGTCCAAACAAGTTTGATAGCAATCTGGGCCAATCGGCACAAAAAAAAAAAAACCTGATTGAGACTTTCCCACTAAAAGAAAGCAAGTGGCGATAGCGATAAGCACTAGTGATTGGGTTTCTTTTGAATTTCTGTATTTAGGAACGTCTCCTTCACACGCCTAATCATCAAATTAGCGCCGATGCAACTGCCTTATGCAGTTTCCAGGTTGGGAGAATAAAGTATAATATTAAAAGTAAGAAAAACAGAATGAACTCTGGAATGTTGCCCTACCTATGCTTAGAATTTCTGTTTGATATGGTCCGTATGTTGTCGTTGCAATGACAACTTCCTCTCCTGGGTTCCAGTCCACTGGCTCCTGCAGATAGATTAACTTGTCCCCAGGCTCACTTGTCCGGGTCAGTCTGGTCCAGTACACCGAACGATTAACGCCGTGGATTTCTACGTTTCCGAAAACCCCTGTTAAATACCAAATGGAAGGAACAACTATAGACGCCTACATTTCTTGGAGAGATCCCTTCTAATAAATCTCAAATGAATCTTATTAAATTCTCAAATAAATCTTATGTTAAAGTTACATACCTAATAACATGCATACAATAATTTCTGCATTCTGATTGGCTGAGCGCACGTCAATTTATCCCAAACAGTGCAAAAATGTGTAATTAACAGTGCAGAAATGTGAAATTAACAGTGCAGAAATTTGAAATTGAAAATTGCCGACAGCTGGCGCGCGCATTTGCGAAGCGAAACAAAACAAAAGGGTGATTTCATTCCTCAGGACGATTCCGATTCTGTTTGCGAGAAAACAAAGTGCTTGAGAAACATTTGTGAATTGTAACGAAATTGAAAAAAACTGCGCGAAGAAAATTATTGCATACATGTTATTAACAAGTAATCACATTACTTCTCGTGCAATTTTGTAATGAATAAGCACTCGTAATTTTTTAAAAGACCACAAATTGCACTCGCGCGGCGCTCGTGCAATTTTGTGGTCTTTGAAAAATTTACTCGTGCTAATTTATTCCAAATTGCACTCGAAATCATGCAATTACAATGCCTTTAAAATAAGACAAACAGTAGTGTTCACTTCTAACTTCTTAAATGTCAAATTATATGCAAACGTGTAACCACTCATTTGAAAGCTCTCAATAATAGCAGTGTTCAGTGTGTTATTTAGGGAGTTATAACTAAAACTACAGTTGTACAGCAAAACATGGAACATGAAAGTGTTAGCTAATGCAGGACGAATGGGCGTCCTTCCCTAAATATCTGATTTGAGCGGAATTGAATAGAAAAAGGCAATGCATCAAAATGTTACCTAACCTGTCAGAGAACCATCGAGGTCTTCGAGAACACATTCGTGTTCCCACTGAAACACAGCCTTGTTGGGTGACCCGGTGAACTGGATATTCGCAAACCTTGTAGTGAAACCTCCCTGTTGATTCTTACAAAACGAGCAGCAACGGACCGCAGTACACGAAGGTGCGTCAAAGTTGACAGACATCGCTCTGGAGACAGTCAGGAAAGATGCCTTAGGGGCCACCAGCCCACCCTGAGTGCATCAACCAGCACTAATAGCACTATGGCCCACTATGAGTGAGTCCTTAACCAAAGGACCTTGATTCTGTCCCCAGGCAGCATCCACAAGAGTGAACTCGAGCCCAGCCTCAATGTTGTCCAAGACGGTGAAGTTAAACACTTGAATAGCTCCCCCTAACTTCAAGTCCTTTTAAGTTGCTGTAAGCCAATAAAGAGTGGAATTGCGCCGGCGCTGGAGTCTTTCCAGAGCATCTCCCTCCAACGGCGGGAACGTAAGTGGGGAAGATCCAGAGGCCGTATCGTCCAAAAGAATGTTCAGTATTGTTTCTGAATTCACCAAGAGGATCTTACGAGGGCACACGGACTCAGTGAACGAAGGACCTCCTCGGTTAACGGACATGTTGTACCAGAAACCATGTGTTATGACGAACTAGAAAGACCAGAATGTAAACATTAGTATACAATACCACCATAGAAGGCGCCCGGTCTCTTTCACAGAACAAATCTAAATTGCACCTTCTTTACAGACTCGTTTCTTTCACTTCAGAGTATGTGAGAAGCGAGGTCTGACATCAACAAAAACTAAACTTCAGTTGGCACTGGTTTCTACAGTTTTTCGCCTCTCACTCGAAAATGTATTTCCGCGGAGTCGTTTTAAGCGTATGGTCTGTAAAAACGGGACAACCCTGGAATACATAGTGGTTTAGTTTCTACAACCAGGTATTCATCAACGAAAGTTAGTCATCATACCCGTATTGTTGGGATTCGTGATCCAGAATGCAGCTGGGGTTGCATCCACCGTCAGCAGAGAACTCGACGTCTGTACGAATACTCCCAGATTGTACTGAATTGTGTTGCCAGTCTCTATTCCATCCTCGATGAAGTAGGCATGTCCCATCACATGATACGCCACGTTTCGCTCGACCATGAGCCCGCGCACACCGTGGATCGTCACAGCGCGGTTGAACGTGTGGTGAATTGCGCAGCCGCGTACGTACGAGCCCGTGACGTCACCGCTCATGTGAAAATGTATTGGGTAACGGCCTGTTAGAGGAAACAGCAACCCACTGACTGTGTTAATAAATAATAATAAGTTTATTAACAGTGTATCTAAATAGTGGCTATTCACCTGTTAAAGCTATCACTAGCAAAATTAACAACAATAACAATAGACTTAAGGATAATAATAATAATAATAATAATAAAGCTAAGGATGGTCTAATCGAACTCTATTTTAACAAGTTATATGTAAATATACATTATACTACATTATGTATTAAAGACTAAACCAATTGTATCTACTTCTAAGATATGCCTTTGTGTCTCTACAGAAAGTGTAAAGTCACTACATACTCTTATGTGAGAAGAGAGACTATTAAAACGTTGCGCGCGGCGTTTTTAAAGGTTCCCTTGTCTATAGAAATAACTAATCGTGTAGCAGAGCTAAAGCGCAGTGGACGTGAAAAGACTACTTGATCAAGACCTAAATTTGCAGACCAACTGTTTTTGTTACTCACTGCTGCAAATTGAGAGCCTTGTAGGCGATTTAGAAGAAAAACCGGAAGAGGACAGAAAACAGTATCACAATATCTTCATATCTATGTTCATGATGACCTGGCTATCAATTGTTTAGTTACAAAAAATTACTTCAAGCTCATTTTCTCGCTTAGCTTGCGTCTTTGAGTAGTATTAGCGTAACTAACCTGAGTTGAAGGCCTCGCCTACATTCCGAACTTCAATGTATGAAATTTGACCTGTGACGAGTCCTTGGTTCATCTCTTTTGCGTGGATCATGATCTGTGAACCAAACTGGTCGCAGCCCTTCTCCCTTCCATACCGACCATAGTAGCATGTCTGCACGGCAAACTGACCAGACTGGAATTCTTTTGGGCACTTCGGGATATCTTCCGTCCACTCGTCGTTCACCGAGCCCTCCACGACAACATTCCGAGTGCGTAACCCGACTTCCGCGCGCATTTGCACGGTTTTCCCGCCTAAGTTTTGCGCTAGAGAGACATGGGTGTATTTGACAGCTGGGGTAACGCCAATTGTTTTCCCATCGCTTGACACGCTTGTTACGTTTAGTTCTTCGTTTTCGCAAGAACGTTGGCTTGTTGACGCCAGAACGATTTGGTCTCCTACCTGCCGCTTTACCTGTTGTTTCAGCTGCAAATCCACGTCTCCTAAAAAAGAAAATGGCGGTATGATAAGTCGCCCTTCTATTATGAAAGATGATAACCATCCCAACCAACCTGGAATGGCAGTTTTAGCTAGATGCGTCCAAGTGACCCGCACGTGCCTTCCATGCAGGTCCAAAGTCCCTTCCCTGACCGCGAGAACCTTGCCTCCGTAAATTGGAAGACGCTTGGACATGGCATGACCATGTAACACAGTCTTGGCCTTGTGTTGGAATGGCTCAGACTCGGTTCCAACCTGCAGCTTTCCGCCGTTTACGACCAAGATCTTTTCCGCGTTCAGCGTGATGTCTTTCTCATCAAAGATCAGCTGTCCCTTAATGACTAAAACTGCCAACACCGGCGTATCAGTGTCCAATAGCATCGTTTGACCTTTCTCGATAACAGCGAAGTCTCCCTTGGCTGAGGGGCTCTTGTAGCCCCAGGAGAATGATGACGACCACACGTCCACGTACTGCTTTGAGTCGCTACACCGCTGTCCTCAACTTCGACTCGAACTCGAGTCCTGATACTGCCCATGCGCGCTCCTGTCCTACAGCGGATCTCCGTAGTTGAATGGAACGTAATATTACACCTGACTCCGCCGATGGACACCTTGTTGCCATGGCGACTTAAACTGAAACCTAGAAAAGACATCTAACTGAGATAAAGGTGCCTATCTGACTGGGATTTATATAGATATTATACATATGATGTGTGGGACACCATATGTTATGTTATGTTATATGTTACGTTGTGTTATGTTATGTTATGTTATGTTATGTTACGTTATGTTATGTTATGTTATGTTATGTTATGGCATGCTAAGCCTATGATGTATATTGTGGTGTGGAGTGATGTGGTGTGGTGGGCTGTGCACCTGTAAGTGGACCTACAGATGATGCCCTACGCATTGTGTTGTGTTGCACAGTTTATATTGTAGTGCACGTGTACCTATTATAAGGATACATTACTCCACCATATATTGTACTTTGTGTTGTGTTGCACAGTTTATATTGTAGTGCACGTGTACCTATTATAAGGATACATTACTCCACCATATATTGTACATTGTGTTGTGTTGCACAGTTTATATTTTAGTGCACGTGTACCTATTATAAGGATACATTACTCCACCATATATTGTACTTTGTGTTGTGCTGTGTTGTGTTATGTCATATGCAGGTACAGAATTGCAAACGCTGACACCAGACTCACCTGAGCCTTTGATTGTAAGGAGCACACCACCTCCAGTTCCACCACGTCGAGGCATGACTGAATCAATATATGACGTCATGGAAACATTGTAAAAGAAAAAGTTTGACTTAGATGTCACCACACCATTACCTCCGCTCAAAATAGCGTCGCAAGACTTGTCTCCCTCATCCAATTTCACGAATTCAGTATAAGCGGGCACTTCACAGCTCAGCTCTTTAAAGGTCCACGACTGTAGATTACAGGTTTTTCCACAGATACTGAGGACTGTAGACCAATCAAAGCCTTCTCCTGTGACTTTAATAATCCTCCCTCCACCAAAGCTACTCTCCCTTGGACTTACACTGTTCATTTTGGATTTGGTAAGTGAAGCGAACGGGCGTGGAGTCTTCGTACGCAGCAAATCCTTTACCATGTATAAGAACAACAACATTATACTTTCCCGCGGCGTGACCGGTCAGTCGACACTGAATTGTAGTTTCGCTGGAGGTTTCCACTGTACAAGAAGTATTAGCAACACGAACGTCCGCTTTTACGGGATCTTTATCAAAAACAGAACCTTTGATAGTCACTGTGATGTCTCCCTGGCCTATTGATGGAGTAACGGCCTTGATCACGAGAGTACTAAAATGCCTGTACGCGTATCGTAGACTTGGGAATTTCTGGGTATCCGTGGTAACGGTTAGCTGTAAGTAACAGACAGTTCTTAGTAAGAAAGAAAACGTTAATAGGGTTAGAACATCTATGGAATCTTGATGGGATCGCTGCAGTACTAGAAAGGATAAAAGCTATCGCTTTTTTCGTTCTGCGCATAACTGAACTAAGGTCAGTCTGCCTGAGCCAAAACTTTTCAGAATAATCCAGATAAAAGTAAGTTGTTCTCATTTATTTGTTTAACCTTTTCACTCCCAAGTGTGATCAATTTTCTCCTTCAATTTCGGCAGCACAAATAAATCATACAGAAACGAAAACTTGGCTTTTGATAATTTGCTCAGATAATAGCAGATAAACTATCAATTCTCACTACATCACTCGTATAATTTCCTCTTAACAGGTTGGGAGAATCTGCATTTTGAACTTGGGAGTAAAAGGCGAGGAAAATAATAAACTTAAGTACACACGCACCTCGAACGATCCTGCAGGGTGTGCTATAGTCATTAAGCCACATCCCACAAGCCTTACGATTTTACAGCGTGTGCTATAGCCTGACAAATGACTTGAGATGTCGTCACACGGATAGTGACACAGTAGCTCTTGCCAATTCGTACTCGAGTATGACGTAGATCAAACCCGCTGCCGTTAACGGTTATTTCAGTTCCTCCCATTACGCTGCCCTCTGTTGGTGCAATGTTTGATATTAAAGCAGCACTTTTGATCTCCTTCGGGGCACTTGCACCAAAAAGAGCATATCCCTTGGAATTTACATGAATGATTGTTGCGTGTTTTCCCGCCACAACTGCACCAGCGCGACACTCGACCATGTATTGCGATGATGACGTCACTGCGCACGAGAAGTTTCCGACTTTTACATTAACGTCAGAAATGGTAGTCGGAAATTTCGAACCATAAATCGGATTAAGTTACTCAAGCCTACGATTGTGTCAGGAACGACAGAATCAACTCTTGGTGTTTGTTCATCCGCGTAAAGAAGTTGCACCCATCTGATAGACATAGACTTTCCGTGTTTCCAATGCGGAGTGATAAAGTAAACGCCTTGGGAACCTTACTTGGTAACGTACGGCACTTGATTTGAGTGTATGAAGAGGAGAGCAAAGTACAGAAGTTGTTTTTCATGGAAATTGAACCAAGAGAAAATGGAAATTCTTCTCCACTCACTGTGATCTCTGCCCCTCCCATCAGAGAACCGCTGGAAGGTAAGATTGTGGATACAGTGGGTATCAAAGTAAATGTCCCGTTTGGCCGGTTAGCAATGTTTTTCACGGCTAAATCTCTGCTGTTTACACGGACCTCAACTTCATAAAGAACGCCTGGTTACAAAAGAGAAACCAATAAACAAAAGCAAAAGCATTATAATTGTTTTGTTAACTATTGTAACAAGGGTTGTAACAACGATTTCTAAAGCATGTCAACAAACATAACTTCACTGGTAGTAACCATTGCTAATCAGGTATGGAATGTGATGTGATGGGCGTAATGAAGCAAACACTGATAAAAATGTAGAAACGCGGTCGTGCGATATCGTAATCACTCGTATGATTAAAGACCAAAGACACTTATTTACACGTTTTTTTCACAGAACGATGCAGCGTCAATATTGTTTCAAAAAGCACGTGGTCCCTACCTGCTTGCAAGCTGCTGTTTACTGCAATTTGGCACGTGATCTTATTGTTGCTGCTGGTGAGAATCACACAGTCACATGGCCCAACTCTCACGTCATTATGGCAGCCTGCAGGTCCAAACCCTTTGCCTTCAATTGTCAGCACAGTCGATTTAACTTCCAAATTTGGGCGTATGGACGTTACTTCCGGTGTATACTCCCAGAATGCAAAGCTTTGTGATGATAAAATACTCATCAGGGGATCTGCCGCAGAGCATCCTGGTATGCTAGTAGTAATGTCAGGCGAGCAACCTGAAGACACAGATTGATGAGGGCCATGGTGTGATTCATTAGAAAAAGCAGAAAATTGTCCAACTTTGACCTTGACTTGTGTGGAAGTCGAATGCAGGCCTTTCACAATCACCCTGCCTTTCATAGTTATAACCCCGTACGGATCTACAGCATCACTGGAGTAGTAATAAATCCCAGGAGCCTGGAAACTAAACGTGAACAAACCACTTCCGCTCCGTAAGCTCTTAAAACCTGTCCCGTCATACTCCGCGGCGGTTGAATCACGTGTCTGTTGGACGCCATACGTCACATCAGTTTGCAAAGCACTTGCCCACGACCACTGATGTAAACGCAAAACTTTGAAGTTGATCGATAGAAAAAGGTGTCAAGCAACACAACGCAAATACCGTTGGTCGTCATAATCCGAGAATCCTTCTTGTCCACAATATCGGAACTCCGCGTTCTCAAAACGTAATCGACGATATGATGCATGGCTTCGACCAAATGAAATGATCAGCACGCGACATCCAAACGATTGCTTTTCCAATACACCATCAACGTCATTTGCACCTTCAAACACGATGTTTCTGGTCAGCAATCCCACTTCCGCCGCAAGGGAGTAGTTACAGTTTCCTGTGCGGTAAGTTGCACTAAAATGTCTGAACTGGAGAGTGTCGTTCAGGTGGAGAGTTTTGCCGTCTTCAGAAATAGACGCTGTGTAGAAAAACAAACAAACAAACAAACAAACAAACATGCAAGCTGGAAGAGATGCTGATACACGGCCCCACAAGCGGCAATACTTTAAATGTATTGTATTTTACTGTATTCTATTATAATTCGAGTTCGAAATAGCCGATAGTAAATGACTGGTAAAATAACGGTAAATACAAGGGGATTGGCTTGACTTCGAAATAACGGGGTTCGACTGTAGTCCCCGAGCAAAGCGAGGGTAATAATCACGGCACTAATGCAGCAAATTCTCCAAGCGAGTCGCCATCTCGAAATCTAATGTTCGTCAGTCAGTCTATAATAGGGCGACCTCTAAGGCAATGACGTAATAATAATTATCGATTAGCGTCAAAGCGAGGTCAAACAAAGGTTTGAACGAACCAACAACTGTACGTAACTGCGTTCACGAAAATGAATTTGAAAACTGGAAAACTTGACACAGCACGGTCTCGCGAAGCTCGTCTGCAAAAGAGAAGGGAACTAGCACGGGCAAGGCGAAATCGTGAAACAATCGAACAGCGCCAAATACGTCTAGAGAAAACACGACAAACATTTGATAACCGACAGCATCATGAACGGAAGCGTGCCGAACAAACGGCTCCGCAAAGGGAACAGCGCTTGGAAGCAAATCGGGAGCTTCAGACGCCGTCTTGTGTTAAACTCAGATCCTTATTCAGAAAGGACAAGCAACAAAGTTTAGTCAGTGGAAAGCGAACAATCACCGTGACAAATATATTCTACCCGTATCTTGTAACTCCATCACTTCAAGAATGTATTAAAATCTGTATGCTGATCATTTTCCCTCGAAGTATTCTTTTAATACGCTTCTGTCGCCAGTTTTGGCTACCGTATTGGCTCAGAGCAATCGGAACTTGGAGTCTTGAATGATTTAGTCAGATGTCTTATTATTTCTTTCAAGACTAAAACTGTAACAAATACTGTAATTTGACATGCGGTGATTGCAGCGAGAATCGTTCATAAGCCCTTAGAAGTATGACTAGGTCTGAAACCCGTGTATAATTTGAAGTAAACCGTTCAAGTTTTGCTTTGATTTTGGGAGAAATCATGTTGTTTTGAGCGCGTTCACGTACAAAACAATTCCAGCTCATTAAACATGCATGCCTGAGTCTTGTGCATGCAAGTCCAGAGTAAAAACAAATCATACAGGAAGCCTATTTAATTGTACTGGCCATGAATTCAAAATTGGAAAATCAGTGTTTCTTTTTTCCCGTACTACGACGGCCGACTAACTTCAAAATTTGAGTATTAGATATTGAGAACGTGCTTGGCAGACTGTATAAATTAATTTGTCGTGCCGACCGACCGTGGGAAATACGTACTTCGTCACGCAATTGATTCTTTTTTTCAACGCAAAAGTATAACACACACCATTCTTTTTCTCTGTCCTTTGCGTGTAGCACTTGACTTTGAAGAAAAGATTGAGTCAACATTTCGGTAAAACAAAGGCTACTCTTGTTGGGAGTACCAAAGTAAAAGTCCCATTAATGTCAGAGCGAGGGGTATCTGCGATTATCGTATTTCTAGTATATATTTAAGTACAAGCTTCGACTCAATTTTAAGCCCCGAGTCCAAACAAGTTTGATAGCAATCTCGGCCAATCGGCACAAAAAAAAACCTGATTGAGACTTTCCCACTAAAAGAAAGCAAGTGGCGATAGCGATAAGCACTAGTGATTGGGTTTCTTTTGAATTTCTGTATTTAGGAACGTCTCCTTCACACGCCTAATCATCAAATTAGCGCCGATGAAACTGCCTTATGCAGTTTCCAGGTTGGGAGAATAAAGTATAATATTGAAAGTGAGAAAAACAGAATGAACTCTGGAATGTTGCCCTACCTATGCTTAGAATTTCTGTTTGATATGGTTCGTATGTTGTCGTTGCAATGACAACTTCCTCTCCTGGGTTCCAGTCCACTGGCTCCTGCAGATTGATTAACTTGTCCCCAGGCTCGCTTGTCCGCGTCAGTCTGGTCCAGTACACCGAACGATTAACGCCGTGGATTTCTACGTTTCCGAAAACCCCTGTTAAATACCAAATGGAAGGAACAACTATAGACGCCTACATTTCTTGGAGAGATCCCTTCTAATAAATCTCAAACGAATCTTATTAAATTCTCAAATAAATCTTATGTTAAAGTTACATAGTTTTACGTAATAACATGCATACAATAATTTCTGCATTCTCATTGGCTGAGCGCACGTCAATTTATCCCAAACAGTGCAAAAATGTGTAATTAACAGTGCAGAAATGTGAAATTAACAGTGCAGAAATTTGAAATTGAAAATTGCCGACAGCTGGCGCGCGCATTTGCGAAGCCAAACAAAACAAAAGGGTGTTTTCATTCCTCAGGACGATTCCGATTCTGTTTGCGAGAAAACAAAGTGCTTGAGAAACACTTGTGAATTGTAACGAAATTGAAAAAAAGTGCGCGAAGTAAATTATTGTATACATGTTATTAACAAGTAATCACATTATTTCTCGTGAAAATTTGTAATGAATAAACACTCGTAAATTTATTCCAAATTGCACAAGAAATCATGCGATTACCTATACTAATAACATGCATACAATAATTTCTGCATTCTGACGTCAATTTATCCCAAACAGTGCAAAAATGTGTAATGAACAGTGCAGAAATGTGAAATTAACAGTGCAGAAATTTGAAATTGAAAATTGCCGATAACTGGCGCGCGTATTCGCGGCAAAGCCAAACAAAACAGAAAGCGTATTCACTCCTCAGGACGATTCCGATTCTGTTTCGAGAAAACAAAGTTCTTGAGAGACACTTGTGGATTGTAACGAAATTGAAGAAAGATTGCTCGACGAAAATTATTGTATTCATGTTATTAACAAGTAATCACATGATTTCTCGTGCAATTTTGAATAAATAAGCACTCGTAAAGTTTTCAAAGACCACAAATTGCACTCGCTCGGCGCTCGTGCAATTTTGTGGTCTTTGAAAAATTTACTCGTGCTAATTTATTCCAAATTGCACTCAAAATCATGCAATTACCTGTACAAATAAACATTCATTTGTGTAGGCGGGATATTAAAATGCATCGAAATTACAGTAACAACGTATGAAAGCAGCATTCTCTAACTAAACGTACCCAATGCCTTTGATCCAAGGTTAGGGCCGTCTTGTATAGGTATGTTGGGTGTGTTTCGATCCCCATTAAGGGAGATCAGGACATTTCCAATCATTGGCTGGCCTTCCCAACCAATGATTAAGTTCCCTTGATCGCCAACGATGATGTATGTTGCACTGAGCACAAAGTCCCTGTGCGGGTCCAGTTCGAGAGTCCCGTAGATTATCAGCTGTCTCATTTTAGGTAAGTCTGTGTCCGCCACCATCCACCACCCTGATAACAAGAGAAAATCTCAGTAGAGTGGACCTATACTGACACACAAGGCACTGCAACTGTGAGGCGAATTATAGAAGGAATTGTGTATGTAACGACGGGGGTCTGGACAATAATTTGTCACGCAACGGAAAAGTTGCTTATACTGTTCTTATACTGTTTACGATGACAATTGTAAACACGTGACCTCACCCTGCAATGCTTTGCTGTTGCAAGCTTTCAAACTTCTTTCCAGTTAACTTTAATCTCCTTTACGAAAATTGTCGACTTGTTACATTGTAGATTGACAATTTATCAGACAACACAACATCATCATACAGGTCACAATGTAGACTAGATTGTGATAACTTACAACGCATTGTAGACAAGTAAGCATCTCACTTATTTGGCAACTTTTGCACGTGACAATAATAGAACACTTCCAATCATATAACATTCCTCCTAACCTTCTTTAATCATGACGTCACTTCCCTTTTGGGGGAGCTGTTTGTTGTATCCACCATAACCAAGTTCGGTGCCGTACCAGGCTTCTGGATCAGACCAGGTGAGATAGAGGCGTGGGCGTTTCTCTGGGGGAGGGGGAGGGACAGGCCTTATGCATTTCCTGACATAACAGCGACGAAGCTGTGGAGAAAGAATAAAAAGATAGATAGTAAATATAAGTGGTACAGCGATTCAAAATCCATCCTGACAGAGAACAAGTGTGACCACTCAGTTGTTCACTTCCAACTCCTGAACTGTCGAATGAAACCTAAGGGTTTGGCCTCTTAAATGAAAGCTCACAATAGCACACTCAATTAGAAATGTTTATTTCAAAATCCTGAACTGTTACGTGAAATAATGTTCTGCCCCTAATGCCAGAGGTATTATCGACGTGCACACCTGGAGTTTGATGTTCTGATTAACAGGGCCTCGTCCTCTCTTTCCAGTCACAATGTACGTGAATTCTTTTGTGAAGTTCTTGAAAAACCAGTCTCCGTGGGACGCATTTACTGCTAAAGGTATACCGCTGGACATGTTGACAATTTTTCTGGTTATGATGAACATATCCGGTTTTTGACTAAAGGGATGAGTAATCCAAATATGGTCTTGCTCACCAAATTCGTAGAAAGTTGCGCTGGGGGAAAAGCACAAAACGAATGGGTATCAATATGTACTCAAATTGTCTTTTACTTGTACGCAAAATATATGAAAACGGTCCCCATTTTCGTTCAAAGGCTCAGCGCGCACAACGACATTCATGTACGACTTAATAATCAAAACTAAACAGACGAAAACTTCAAGCTCAAAACGTCCGCATCATCAGCATAAACCTCATGTTGGCACTATAAACTTTATCTCTGATCAGGGACTAGCATATCAATAAACCTGTAAGACAGGTTTGTCACAGGAACTAACATTCCAACATACCTGTAAGACAGGTTTGTCACAGGAACTAACATCCCAACATACCTGTAAGACAGGTTGGTCAGGTGTGACGCGTCTTGGAAGGTTAAGTTGTACTTTTTCCCCAGAATAACTGTTGCCATCCAGCCTTGCGGATGTGTGATGCGTTTGAACACCCACGGGACGGCACTAGTTCCAGATTCAGTTGACAGAAGCGCGTCTTTGTATTGTAGAGATGCTGGATAAATTTGGTTCCATGCCATGCGCCTAAACTGAACTGAAGCATCACACACACTTGCTTTAACAGAGCCGGAGCTGCCAAAGACTGGTGAATAGCTGCAGTGTTTCGGTGGAAGGTTACGATTCCATGGAACGATGCTTCCTCCAGGAATGCCTTTAAAATAAGACAAAACAGTAGTGTTCACTTCTAACTTCTTAAATGTCAAATGATATGCAAACGTGTAACCACTCATTTGAAAGCTCTTAATAATAGCAGTGTTCAGTGTGTTATTTTGGGAGTTATAACTAAAACTACAGTTGTACAGCAAAACATGGAACATGAAAGTGTTAGCTAATGCAGGACGAATGGGCGTCCTTCCCTAAATATCTGATTTGAGCGGAATTGAATAGAAAAAGGCAATGCATCAAAATGTTACCTAACCTGTCAGAGAACCATCGAGGTCTTCGAGAACACATTCGTGTTCCCACTGGAACACAGCCTTGTTGGGTGATCCGGTGAACTGGATATTCGCAAACTTTGTAGTGAAACCTCCCTGTTGGTTCTTACAAAACGAGCAGCAACGGACCGCAGTACACAAAGGTGCGTCAAAGTTGACAAACGTCGTTCCGGAGACAGTCAGGGAAGAGGCCTTAGGGGCCACCAGCCCACCCTGAGTGCAGCCACCAGCACTAATACTACTATGGCCCACTATGAGTGAGTCCTTCACCAGAGGACCTTGACTCTGTCCCCAGGCAGCATCCACAAGAGTGAACTCGAGCCCAGCCTCAATGTTGTCCAAGACGGTGAAGTTAAACACTTGAATAGCTCCTTCTTCGGTAACTTCAAATCCTTTTGAGTTGCTGTAAGCCAATAAAGATTGGAGGCCGTATCGTCCAAAAGAATGTGCAGTATTGTTTCTGAATTCACCAAGAGGGATCTTACGAGGGCACACGTACTCAGTGAACGAAGGACCTCCTGGGTTAACGGGCATGTTGTACCAGCAAACCAAAATGACTTCCTCCGGCCGCAGTGTTATGACGAACTATAAAGACCAGAATGTAAACATTAGTATACAATACCATCATAGAAGGCGCCAGGTCTCTTTCACAGAACAAACCTAAATTGCAACTTCTTTACAGACTCGTTTCTTTCACTTCAGAGTATGTGAGAAGCGAGGTATGACATCAACAAAAACTAAACTTCAGTTGGCACTGGTTTCTACAGTTTTGCGCCTCTCACTCGAAAATGCATTTCCGCGGAGTCGTTTTAAGCGTATGGTCTGTAAAAACGGAACAACCCTGGTGTACATAGTGGTTTAGTTTCTACAACAAGGTATTCATCAACGAAAGTTAGCCATCATACCCGTATTGTTGGGATTGTTGTCTGATCCAGAATGCAGCTGGGGTTACGTCCACCGTCAGCAGAGAACTCGACGTCTGTACGAATACTCCCAGGTCGTACTGAATTGTGTTGCCAGTCTCTATTCCATCCTCGATAGAGTAGGCATGTCCCATCACATGATACGCCACGTTTCGCTCGACCATGAGCCCGCGCACACCGTGGATCGTCACAGCGCGGTTGAACGTGTGGTGAATTGCCCAGCCGCGTACGTACGAGCCTGTGACGTCACCGCTCATGTGAAAATGTATTGGGTAACGGCCTGTTAGAGGAAACAGCAACCCACTGACTGTGTTAATAAATAACAATAAGTTTATTAACAGTGTATCTAAATAGTGGCTATTCACCTGTTAAAGCTATCACTAGCCGAATTAACAACAATAACAATAGACTTAAGGATAATAATAATAATAATAATAATAATAATAATAATAAAGCTAAGGATGGTCTAATCGAACTATATTTTAACAAGTTATATGTAAATATACATTATACTACATTATGTATTAAAGACTAAACTAATTGTATCTACTTCTAAGATATGCCTTTGTGTCTCTACAGAAAGTGTAGTCACTACATACTCTTATGTGAGAAGAGAGACTATTAAAACGTTGCGCGCGGCGTTTTTAAAGGTTCCCTTGTCTATAGAAATAACTAATCATGTAGCAGAGCTAAATCGCAGTGTATGTGAAAAGACTACTTGATCAAGACCTAAATTTGCAGGCCAACTGTTACTGTAACTCACTGCTGCAAACTGCAAGCGTTGGAGGCGATTTAGAAGAAAAACCGGAATAGGACAGAAAACAGTATCACAATATCTTCATATCTATCTTCATAATGACCTGGTTATCAATTGTTTAGTCACAAACAATTACTTCAAGTTCATATTCTCGCTTAGCTTGCATCTTTGAGTAGTATTAGCGTAACTAACCTAAGTTGAAGGCCTGGCCTGCATTCCGAACTTCAATGTATGAAATTCGACCTGTGACGAGTCCTTGGTTCATCTCTTTTGCGTGGATCATGATCTGTGAACCAAACTAGTCGCTGCCCTTCTCCCTTCCATACCGACCATAGTAGCATGTCTCCACGGCAAACTGACCAGACTGGAATTCTTTTGGGCAGTTCGGGATATCTTCCGTCCACTCGTCGTTCACCGAGCCCTCCACGACAACATTCCGAGTGAGTAGCCCGACTTCCGCGCGCATTTGCACGGTTTTCCCGCCTAAATTTTGCGCTAGAGAGACACGGGTGTATTTGACAGCTGGGGTAACGCCAATTGTTTTCCCATCGCTTGACACGCTTGTTACGTTTAGTTCTTCGTTTTCGCAAGAACGTTGGCTTGTTGACGCCAGAACGATTTGGTCTCCTACCTGCCACCTTACCTGTTGTTTCAGCTACAAATCCATGTCTCCTAAAAAAAGAAAAATGGCGGTATGATAAGTCGCCCTTCTATTATGAAAGATGATAGCCATCCCAACCAACCTGGAATGGCAGTTTTAGCTAGATGCGTCCAAGTGACCCGCACGTGCCTTTCATGCAGGTCCAAAGTCCCTTCCCTGACCGCGAGAACCTTGGCTCCGTAAATTGGAAGACGCTTGGACATGGCATGACCATGTAACACAGTCTTGGCCTTGTGTTGGAATGGCTCAGACTCGGTTCCAACCTGCAGCTTTCCGCCGTTTACGACCAAGATCTTTTCCGCGTTCAGCGTGATGTCTTTCTCATCAAAGATCAGCTGTCCCTTAATTACTAAAACTGCCAACACCGGCGTATCAGTGTCCAGTAGCATCGTTTGACCTTTCTCGATAACAGCGAAGTCTCCCTTGGCTGGGGGGCTCTTGTAGCCCCAGGAGAATGATGACGACCACACGTCCACGTACTCGAAATCTGCACTGCTTTGAGTCGCTACACCGCTGTCCTCAACTTCGACTCGAGCTCGAGTCCTGATACTGCCCATGCGCGCTCCTGTCCTACAGCGGATCTCCGTAGTTGAATGGAACGTAATATTACACCTGACTCCGCCGATGGACACCTTGTTGCTATGACGACTTAAGCTGAAACCTAGAAAAATGTATTTTTTCACGTTTGGAATTCACGCTTGTCGCGGTAGCTCGGACGTGTTGGTATTCACTCTGTTCATAGTTGTGAAGTGTGCATGACTATTCGTGAGAAGGTACGGTATATAAGGCCTGTTTCACAAGCAAGTGTCACTCGACGGCATCTCCCGTTTACCTTCCGTCAAATTTCTTTAGTTTTCTTACGGTGTGCAAGTTAATCATTATTACCCTTGTTAAGAATTACTATTGTGTGCCAGATATCAATTGATATAGTATTAGTCCTCATATATTGTTAAATGGCTACTGTTTCACTGCCCATTATATTGTAAGCCTGGCTATCAATAAACGAGATGCCCATTCCTGATTCTTGTATGTTTGATGGTAATTAGTGTCAAAATGATTTGTTCTCGTTTCACTGCAGAGTGATTAAAGAATAAGACATCTAAATGAGATAAAGGTGCCTATCTGACTGGGATTTATATACATATTATACATATTGTGAGGGACACCGTATTGTGTACATGCTATACGATGTTATGTTATATTATGTTATATTATGTTATGTTATGTTATGTTATGTTGTTATGGCATGCTAAGCCTATGATGTATATTGTGGTGTGGAGTGATGTGGTGTGGTGGGCTGTGCACCTGTAAGTGGACCTACAGATGATGCCCTACGCATTGTGTTGTGTTGCACAGTTTATATTGTAGTGCACGTGTACCTATTATAAGGATACATTACTCCACCAAATATTGTACTTTGTTTTGTGCTGTGGTGTGTTATGTCATATGCAGGTACAGAATTGCAAACGCTGACACCAGACTCACCTGAGCCTTTGATTGTAAGGAGCACACCACTTCCAGTTCCACCACGTCGAGGCATGACTGAATCAATATATGACGTCATGGAAACATTGTAAAAGAAAAAGTTTGACTTAGATGTCACCACACCATTACCTCCGCTCACAATAGCGTCGCAAGACTTGTCTCCCTCATCCAATTTCACGAATTCAGTATAAGCGGGCACTTCACAGCTCAGCTCTTTAAAGGTCCACGACTGTAGATTACAGGTTTTTCCACAGATACTGAGGACTGTAGACCAATCAAAGCCTTCTCCTGTGACTTTAATAATCCTCCCTCCACCAAAGCTACTCTCCGTTGGACTTACACTGTTCATTTTGGATTTGGTAAGTGAAGTGAACGGGCGTGGAGTCTTCGTACGCAGCAAATCCTTTACCATGTATAAGAACAACAACATTATACTTTCCCGCGGCGTGACCGGTCAGTCGACACTGAATTGTAGTTTCGCTGGAGGTTTCCACTGTACAAGAACTATTAGCAACACGAACGTCCACTTTTGCGGGATCTTTATCAAAACCAGAACCTTTGATAGTCACTGTGATGTCTCCCTGGTTTATGGATGGAGTAACGGCCTTGATCACGGGAGTACTAAAATGCCTGTACGTGTATCGTAGACTTGGGAATTTCTGGGTATCCGGGGTAACGGTAAGCTGTAAGTAACAGACAGTTCTTAGTAAGAAAGAAAACGTTAATAGGGTTAGAACATCTATGGAATCTTGATGGGATCGCTGCAGTACTGGAAAGGATAAAAGCTATAGCATTTTTCGTTGTGCGCATAACTGAACTAAGGTCAGTCTGCCTGAGCCAAAACTTTTCAGAATAATCCAGATAAAAGTAAATTGTTCTCATTTATTTGTTTAACATTTTCACTCCCAAGTGTGATTAATTTTCTCCTTCAATTTCGGCAGCACAACTATATCATACAGAAAGGAAAACTTGGCTTTTGATACTTTGCTCAGATAAAAGCTGATAAACTATCAATTCTCACTACATAACTCGTATAATTTCCTCTTAACAGGTTGGGAGAATCTGCATTTTGAACTTGGGAGTAAAAGGCGAGGAAAATAATAAACTTAAGTACATACGCACCTCGAACGATCCTGCAGCGTGTGCTATAGTCATTAAGCCACATCCCACAAGCCTCACGATTTTACAGCGTGTGCTATAGTCTGACAAATGACTTGAGATGTCGTCACACGGATAGTGACACAGTAGCTCTTGCCAATTCGTACTCGAGTATGACGTAGGTCAAACCCGCTGCAGTTAATGGTTATTTCAGTTCCTCCCATTACGCTGCCCTCTGTTGGTGCAATGTTTGATATTAAAGCAACACTTTTGATCTCCTTCGGGGCACTTGCACCAAAAAGAGCATATCCCTTGGAATTTACATGAATGATTGTTGCGTGTTTTCCCGCCACAACTGCACCAGCGCGACACTCAACCATGTATTGCGATGATGACGTCACTGCGCACGAGAAGTTTCCGACTTTTACATTAACGTCAGAAATGGTAGTCGGAAATTTCAACCATAAAATCGGATTAAGTTACTGAAGCCTACGATTGTGTCAGGAACGACAGAATCAACTCTTGGTGTTTGTTCATCCGCGTAAAGGAAGTTGCACCCATCTGAAAGACAGACTTTCCGTGTTTCCAATGCGGAGTGATAAAGTAAACGCCTTGGGAACCTTACTTGGTAACGTACGGCACTTGATTTGAGTGTATGAAGAGGAGAGCAAAGTACAGAAGTTGTTTTTCATGGAAATTGAACCATCTTCAAGAGAAAGTGGAAAGCCTTCTCCAGTCACTGTGGTCTGTCCCTCCCATCAGAGAACCGCTGGAAGGTAAGATTGTGGATACAGTGGGTATCAAAGTAAATGTCCCGTTTGGCCGGTTAGCAATGTTTTTCACGGCTAAACCTCTGTTGTTTACACGGACCTCAACTTCATAAATAACGCCTGGTTTACAAAAGAGAAACCAATAAACAAAAGCAAAAGCATTATAATTGTTTTGTCAACTATTGTAACAAGGGTTGTAACAAGGATTTCTAAAGCATGTCAACAAACATAACTTCACTGGTAGTAACCATTGCTAATCAGGTATGGAATGTGATGTAATGGGCGTAATGAAGCAAACACTGATAAAAATGTAGAAACGCCGTCGTGCGATATCGTATGATTACAGACCAAAGACACTTATTTACACGTTTTTTTCACAGAACGATGCAGCGTCAATATTGTTTCAAAAAGCACGTGGTCCCTACCTGCTTGCAAGCTGCTGTTTACTGCAATTTGGCACGTGATCTTATTGTTGCTGCTGGTGAGAATCACACAGTCACATGGCCCAACTCTCACGTCATTATGGCAGCCTGCAGGTCCAAACCCTTTGCCTTCAATTGTCAGCACAGTCGATTTAACTTCCAAATTTGGGCGTATGGACGTTACTTCCGGTGTATACTCCCAGAATGCAAAGCTTTGTGATGATAAAATACTCATCAGGGGATCTGCCGCAGAGCATCCTGGTATGCTAGTAGTAATGTCAGGCGAGCAACCTGAAGACACAGATTGATGAGGGCCAAGGTCTGATTCATTAGAAAAAGCAGAAAGTTGTCCAACTTTGACCTTGACTTGTGTGGAAGGCGAACGTAGGCCTTTCACAATCACCCTGCCTTTCATAGTTATAACTCCGTACGGATCTACAGCATCACTGGAGTAGTAATGAATCCCAGGAGCCTGGAAACTAAACGTGAACAAACCACTTCCGCTCCGTAAGCTCTTAAAACCTGTCCCGTCATACTCCGCGGCGGTTAAATCACGTGTCTGTTGGACGCCATACGTCACATCAGTTTGCAAAGCACTTGCCCACGACCACTAATGTAAACGCAAAACTTTGAAGTTGATCGATAAAAAAAGGTGTCAAGCAACACAACGCAAATACCGTGGGTCGTCATAATCCGAGAATCCTTCTTGTCCACAATATCGGAACTCCGCGTTCTCAATACGTATTCGACGATATGATGCATGGCTTCGACCAAATGAAACAATCAGCACGCGACATCCAAACGATTGCTTTTCCAATACACCATCAACGTCATTGGCACCTTCAAACACGATGTTTCTGGTCAGCAATCCCACTTCCGCCGCAAGGGAGTAGTTACAGTTTCCTGTGCGGTAAGTTGCACTAATATGTCTGAACTGGAGATTGTCGTTCAGGTGGAGAGTTTTGCCGTCTTCAGAAACAGACGCTGTGTAGAAAAACAAACAAACAAACAAACAAACATGCAAGCTGGAAGAGATGCTGATACACGACCGCACAAGCGGCAATACTTTGAATGTATTGTATTTTACTGTATTCTATTATAATTCGAGTTCGAAATAGCCGATAGTAAATGACTGGTAAAATAACGGTAAATACAAGGGGATTGGCTTGACTTCGAAATAACGGGGTTCAACTGTAGTCCCCGAGCGAAGCGAGGGTAATAATCACGGCGCTAATGCAGCAAATTCTCCAAGCGAGTCGCCATCTCGAAATCTAATGTTCGTCAGTAAGTCTGTCATAGGGTGACCTCTAAGACAATGACGTAATAATAATTATCGATTAGCGTCAAAGCGAGGTCAAACAAAGGTTTGAACGAACCAACAACTGTACGTAACTGCGTTCACGAAAATGAATTTGAAAACTGGAAAACTTGACACAGCACGGTCTCGCGAAGCTCGGCTGCAAAAGAGAAGGGAACTAGCACGGGCAAGGCGAAATCGTGAAACAATCGAACAGCGCCAAATACGTCTAGAGAAAAGACGACAAACATTTGATAACCGACAGCATCATGAACGGAAGCGTGCCGAAGAAACGGCTCCGCAAAGGGAACAGCGCTTGGAAGCAAATCGGGAGCTTCAGACGCCGTCTTGTGTTAAACTCAGATCCTTATTCAGAAAGGACAAGCAACAAAGTTTAGTCAGTGGAAAGCGAACAATCACGGTGACAAATATATTCTTGTAACTCGATCACTTCAAGAATGTATTAAAATCTGTATGCTGATCATTTTCCCTCGAAGTATTCTTTTAATGCGCTTCTGTCGCCAGTTTCGGCTACCGTATTGGCTCAGAACAATCGGAACTTGGAGTCTTGAATGATTTAGTCAGATGTCTTATTATTTCTTTCAAGACTAAAACTGTAACAAATACTGTAATTTGACATGCGGTGATTGCAGCGAAAATCCTTCATAAGCCCTTAGAAGTATGACTAGGTCTGAAGCCCGTGTATAATTTGAAGTAAACCGTTCAAGTTTTGCTTTGATTCTGGGAGAAATCATGTTGTTTTGAGCGCGTTCACGTACAAAACAATTCGAGCTCATTAAACATGCATGCCTGAGTCTTGTGCATGCAGTCCAGAGTAAAACCAAATCACACAGGAAGCCTATTCAATTGTACTGCCTATGAATTCAAAATTGGAAAATCAGTGTTTCTTTTTTCCCGTACTACGACGGCCGACCAACTTCAAAATTTGAGTATTAGATATTGAGAACGTGCTTGGCAGACTGTATAAATTAATTTGTCGTGCGGACCGACCGTGGGAAATACGTACTTCGTCACGCAATCGATTCCTTTTTTCAACGCAAAAGTATAACACACACCATTTTTTTTCTCCTTCCTTTGCGTGTAGCATTTGACTTTGAAGAAAAGATTGAGTCAACATTTCGGTAAAACAAAGGCTGCTCTTCTTGGGAGTACCAAAGTAAAAGTCCCATCAATGTTAGAGCGAGGGGTATCTGCGATTATCGTATTTCTAGTATAGATTTAAGTACAAGCTTCGACTCCAATTTTAAACAAGTTTGATAGCAATCTGGGCCAATCGGCACAAAAAAAAAACCTGATTGAGACTTTCCCACTAAAAGAAAGCAAGTGGCGATAGCGATAAGCACTAGTGATTGGGTTTCTTTTGAATTTCTGTATTTAGGAACGTCTCCTTCACACGCCTAATCATCAAATTAGCGCCGATGAAACTGCCTTATGCAGTTTCCAGGTTGGGAGAATAAAGTATAATGTTAAAAGTAAGAAAAACAGAATGAACTCTGGAATGTTGCCCTACCTATGCTTAGAATTTCTGTTTGATATGGTTCGTATGTTGTCGTTGCAATGGCAACTTCCTCTCCTGGGTTCCAGTCCACTGGCTCCTGCAGATGCATTAACTTGTCCCCAGGCTCGCTTGTCCGGCTCAGTCTAGTCCAGTACACCGAACGATTAACGCCGTGGACTTCTACGTTTCCGAAAACCCCTGTTAAATACCAAATGGAAAGAACAACTATAGACGCCTACATTTATTGGAGAGATCCCTTCTAGTAAATCTCAAATGAATCTTATTAAATTCTCAAATAAATCTTATGTTAAAGTTACATACGTAATAACATGCATACAATAATTTCTGCATTCTGATTGGCTGAGCGCACGTCAATTTATCCCAAACAGTGCAAAAATGTGTAATTAACAGTGCAGAAATGTGAAATTAACAGTGCAGAGATTTGAAATTGAAAATTGCCGACAGCTGGCGCGCGCATTTGCGAAGCGAAACAAAACAAAAGGGTGTTTTCATTCCTCAGTACGATTCCGATTCTGTTTGCGAGAAAACAAAGTGCTTGAGAAACACTTGTGAATTGTAAAGAAATTGAAAAAAAAAACTGCGCGAAGTAAATTATTGTATACATGTTATTAACAAGTAATCACATTTCTCGTGCAATTTTGTAATGAATAAGCACTCGTAAATTTTTCAAAGACCACAAATTGCACTCGCGCGGCGCTCGTGCAATTTTGTGGTCTTTGAAAAACTTAATCGTGCTAATTTATTCCAAATTGCACTCGAAATCATGCGATTACCTATACAAATAAACATTCATTTGTGTAGGCGGGATATTAAAATGCATCGAAATCACAGTAACAACGTATGAAAGCAGCATTCTCTAACTAAACGTACCCAATGCCTTTGATCCAAGGTTGGGGCCGTCTTGTATAGGTATGTTGGGTGTGTTTCGATCCCCATTAAGGGAGATCAGGACATTTCCAATCATTGGCTGGCCTTCCCAACCAATGATTAAGTTCCCTTGATCGCCAACGATGATGTATATTGCACTGAGCACAAAGTCCCTGTGCGGGTCCAGTTCGAGAGTCCCGTAGATTATCAGCTGTCTCATTTTAGGTAAGTCTGTGTCCGCCACCATCCACCACCCTGATAACAAGAGAAAATCTCAGTAGAGTGCACCTATACTGACACACAAGGCACTGCAACTGTGAGATGAATTATAGAAGGAATTGTGTATGTAACGACGGGGGTCTGGACAATAATTTGTCACGCAACGGAAAAGTTGCTTATACTGTTCTTATACTGTTTACGATGACAATTGTAAACACGTGACCTCACCCTGCAATGCTTTCCTGTTGCAAGCTTACAAACTTCTTTCCAGTTAACTTTAATCTCCTTTACGAAAATTGTCGACTTGTTACATTGTAGATTGACAATTTATCAGACAACACAACATCATCATACAGGTCACAATGTAGACTAGATTGTGATAACTTACAACGTATTGTAGACAAGTAAGAATCTCACTTATTTGGCAACTTTTACACGTGACAATAATAGAACACTTCCAATCATATAACATTCCTCCTAACCTTCTTTAATCATGATGTCACTTCCCTTTTGGGGGAGCTGTTTGTTGTATCCACCATAACCAAGTTCGGTGCCGTACCAGGCCTCTGGATCAGACCAGGTAAGATAGAGGCGTGGGCGTTTCTCTGGGGGAGGGGGAGGGACAGGCCTTATGCATTTCCTGAATTAACAGCGACGAAGCTGTGGAGAAAGAATAAAAAGATAGATAGTAAATATAAGTGGTACAGCGATTTAAAATCCATCCTGACAGAGAACAAGTGTGACCACTCAGTTGTTCACTTCCAACTCCTGAACTGTCAAATGAAACCTAAGGGTTTGGCCTCTTAAATGAAAGCTCACAAAAGCACACTCTATTAGAAATGTTTATTTCAAAATCCTGAACTGTTACGTGAAATAATTTTCTGCCCCTAATGAGGTATTATCGATGTACACACCTGGAGTTTGATGTTCTGATTAACAGGGCCTCGTCCTCTCTTTCCAGTCACAATGTGCGTGAATTCTTTTGTGAGGTTCTTCAAAAACCAGTCTCCGTGGGACGCATTTACTGCTAAAGGTATACCGCTGGACATGTTGACAATTTTTCTGGTTATGATGAACATATCCGGTTTTTGACTAAAGGGATGAGTAATCCAAATATGGTCTTGCTCACCAAATTCGTAGAAAGTTGCGCTGGGGGAAAAGCACAAAACGAATGGGTATCAATATGTACTCAAATTGTCTTTTACTTGTACGCAAAATATATGAAAACGGTTCCCTTTTTCGTTCAAAGGCTCAGCGCGCACAACAACATTCATGTACGACTTAATAATCAAAACTAAACAGACGAAAACTTCAAGCTCAAAACGTCCGCATCATCAGCATAAACCTCATGTTGGCACTATAAATTTTATCTCTCATCAGGGACTAGCATATCAATAAACCTGTAAGACAGGTTTGTCACAGGAACTAACATTCCAACATACCTGTAAGACAGGTTTGTCACAGGAACTAACATTCCAACATACCTGGAAGACAGGTTGGTTAGGTGTGACGCGTCTTGGAAGGTTAAGTTGTACTTTTTCCCCAGATTAACTGTTGCCATCCAGCCTTGCGGATGTGTGATGCGTTTGAACACCCACGGGACGGCACTAGTTCCAGATTCAGTTGACAGAAGCGCGTCTTTGTATCGTAGAGATGCCGGATAAATTTGGTTCCATGCCATGCGCCTAAACTGAACTGAAGCATCACACACACTTGCTTTAACAGAGCCGGCGCTCCCAGAGACTGGTGGTGAATAGCTGCAGTGTTTCGATGGAAGGTTACGATTCCATGGAACGATGCTTCCTTCAGGAATGCCTTTAAAATAAGACATAATAGTAGTGTTCACTTCTAACTTCTTATATGTCAAATGATATGTAAACGTGTAACCACTCATTTGAAAGCTCTCAATAATAGCAGTGTTCAGTGTGTTATTTAGGGAGTTATAACTAAAACTACAGTTGTACAGCAAAACATGGAACATGAAAGTGTTAGCTAATGCAGGACGAATGGGCGTCCTTCCCTAAATATCTGATTTGAGCGGAATTGAATAGAAAAAGGCAATGCATCAAAATGTTACCTAACCTGTCAGAGAACCATCGAGGTCTTCGAGAACACATTCGTGTTCCCACTGGACCACAGCCTTGTTGGGTGACCCGGTGAACTGGATATTCGCAAACTTTGTAGTGAAACCTCCCTGTTGATTCTTACAAAACGAGCAGCAACGGACCGCAGTACACGAAGGTGCGTCAAAGTTGACAAACGTCGCTCCGGAGACAGTCAGGAAAGAAGCCTTAGGGGCCACCAGCCCACCCTGAGTGCAGCCACCAGCACTAATAGCACTATGGCCCACTATGAGTGAGTCCTTAACCAGAGGACCTTGATTCTGTCCCCAGGCAGCATCCACAAGAGTGAACTCGAGCCCAGCCTCAATGTTGTCCAAGACGGTGAAGTTAAACACTTGAATAGCTCCTCCTTCGGTAACTTCAAATCCTTTTAAGTTGCTGTAAGCCAATAAAGAGTGGAATTGCGCCGGCGCTGGAGTCTTTCCAGAGCATCTCCCTCCAACGGCGGGAACGTAAGTGGGGAAGATCCAGAGGCCGTATCGTCCAAAAGAATGTGCAGTATTGTTTCTGAATTCACCAAGAGGGATCTTACGAGGACACACGGACTCAGTGAACGAAGGACCTCCTGGGTTAACGGACATGTTGTACCAGAAACCAAAATGACGTCCTCCGGCCGCAGTGTTATGACGAACTAGAAAGACCAGAATGTAAACATTAGTATACAATACCACCATAGAATGCGCCCGGTCTCTTTCACAGAACAAATCTAAATTGCACCTTCTTTACAGACTCGTTTCTTTCACTTCAGAGTATGTGAGAAGCGAGGTATGACATCAACAAAAACTAAAGTTTAGTTGGCACTGGTTTCTACAGTTTTGCGCCTCTCACTCGAAAATGCATTTCCGCGGAGTCGTTTTCAGCGTATGGTCTGTAAAAACGGAACAAACCTGGGGTACATAGTGGTTTAGTTTCTACAACAAGGTATTCATCAACGAAAGTTAGCCATCATACCCGTATTGTTGGGATTGTTGTTTGATCCAGAATGCAGCTGGGGTTGCGTCCACCGTCAGCAGAGAAGTCGACGCCTGTACGAATACTCCCAGATTGTACTGAATTGTGTTGCCAGTCTCTATTCCATCCTCGATGAAGTAGGCATGTCCCATCACATGATACGCCACGTTTCGCTCGACCATGAGCCCGCGCACACCGTGGATCGTCACAGCGCGGTTGAACGTGTGGTGAATTGCGCAGCCGCGTACGTACGAGCCCGTGAAGTCACCGCTCATGTGAAAATGTATTGGGTAACGGCCTGTTACAGGAAACAGTAACCCATTGACTGTGTTAATAAATAATAATAAGTTTATTAACAGTGTATCTTAATAGTGGCTATTCAACTGTTAAAGCTATCACTAGCAAAATTAACAACAATAACAATAGACTTAAGGATAATAATAATAATAATAATAATAATAATAATTATTATTATTATTATTATTATTATTATTATTATAATTATAATAATAATAAAGCTAAGGATGGTCTAATCGAACTCTATTTTAACAAGTTATATGTAAATATACATTATACTACATTATGTATTAAAGACTAAACTAATTGTATCTACTTCTAAGATATGCCTTTGTGTCTCTAGAGAAAGTGTAAAGTCACTACATACTCTTATGTGAGAAGAGAGACTATTAAAACGTTGCGCACGGCGTTTTTAAAGGTTCCCTTGTCTATAGAAATAACTAATCGTGTAGCAGAGCTAAAGCGCAGTGTACGTGAAAAGACTACTTGATCAAGACCTAAATTTGCAGGCCAACTGTTATTGTAACTCATTGCTGCAAATTGCAAGCGTTGTAGGCGATTTAGAAGAAAAACCGGAAGAGGACAGAAAACAGTATCACAATATCTTCATATCTATCTTCATAATGACCTGGCTATCAATTGTTTAGTTACAAACAATTACTTCAAGCTCATTTTCTCGCTTAGCTTGCATCTTTGAGTAGTATTAGCGTAACTAACCTGAGTTGAAGGCCTGGCCTGCATTCCGAACTTCAATGTATGAAATTTGACCTGTGACGAGTCCTTGGTTCATCTCTTTTGCGTGGATCATGATCTGTGAACCAAACTGGTCGCTGCCCTTCTCCCTTCCATAACGACCATAGTAGCATGTCTGCACGGCAAACTGACCAGGCTGGAATTCTTTTGGGCACTTAGGGATATCTTCCGTCCACTCGTCGTTCACCGAGCCCTACACGACAACATTCCGAGTGAGTAATCCGACTTCCGCGTGCGTTTGCACGGTTTTCCCGCCTAAATTTTGCGCTAGAGAGACATGGGTGTATTTGAAAGCGGGGGTAACGCCAATTGTTTTCCCATCACTTGACACGCTTGTTACGTTTAGTTCTTCGTTTTCGCAAGAACGTTGGCTTGTTGACGCCAGAACGATTTGGTCTCCTACCTGCCACCTTATCTGTTGTTTCAGCTGCAAATCCATGTCTCCTAAAAAAGAAAAATGGCGGTATGATAAGTCGCCCTTCTATTATGAAAGATGATAACCATCCCAACTAACCTGGAATGGCAGTTTTAGCTAGATGCGTCCAAGTGACCTGCACGTGCCTTCCATGCAGGTCCAAAGTCCCTTCCCTGACCGCGAGAACCTTGGCTCCGTAAATTGGAAGACGCTTGGACATGGCATGACCATGTAACACAGTCTTGACCTTGTGTTGGAATGGCTCAGACTCGGTTCCAACCTGCAGCTTTCCGCCGTTTACGACCAAGATCTTTTCCGCGTTCAGCGTGATGTCTTTCTCATCAAAGATCAGCTGTCCCATAATGACTAAAACTGCCAACACCGGCGTATCAGTGTCCAATAGCATCGTTTGACCTTTCTCGATAACAGCAAAGTCTCCCTTGGCTGGGGGGCTCTTGTAGCCCCAGGAGAATGATGACGACCACACGTCCACGTACTCGAAATCTGCATTGCTTTGAGTCGCTACACCGCTGTCCTCAACTTCGACTCGAACTCGAGTCCTGATACTGCCCATGCGCGCTCCTGTCCTACAGCGGATCTCCGTAGTTGAATGGAACGTAATATTACACCTGACTCCGCCGATGGACACCTTGTTGCTATGACGACTTAAACTGAAACCTAGAAAAGACATCTGAGATAAAGGTGCCTATCTGACTGGGATCTATATAGATAATATATATATGTGTGGGACACCATATGTTATGCTATGTTATGTTATGTTATATGTTATGTTGTGTTATGTTATGTTATGTTATGTTATGTTATGATACGTTATGTTATGTTATGTTATGTTATGTTATGTTATGTTATGTTATGTTATGGCATGCTAAGCCTATGATGTATATTGTGGTGTGGAGTGATGTGGTGTGGTGGGCTGTGCACCTGTAAGTGGACCTACAGATGATGCCCTACGCATTGTGTTGTGTTGCACAGTTTATATTGTAGTGCACGTGTACCTATTATAAGGATACATTACTCCACCATATATTGTACTTTGTGTTGTGTTGCACAGTTTATATTGTAGTGCACGTGTACCTATTATAAGGATACATTACTCCACCATATATTGTACTTTGTGTTGTGCTGTGGTGTGTTATGTCATATGCAGGTACAGAATTGCAAACGCTGACACCAGACTCACCTGAGCCTTTGATGGTAAGGAGCACACCACCTCCAGTTCCACCACGTCGAGGCATGACTGAATCAATATATGACGTCATGGAAACATTGTAAAAGAAAAAGTTTGACTTAGATGCCACCACACCATTACCTCCGCTCACAATAGCGTCGCAAGACTTGTCTCTCTCATCCAATTTCACGAATTCAGTATAAGCGGGCACTTCACAGCTCAGCTCTTTAAAGGTCCACGACTGTAGATTACAGGTTTTTCCACAGATACTGAGGACTGTAGACGAATCAAAACCTTCTCCTGTGACTTTAATAATCCTCCCTCCACCAAAGCTACTCTCCCTTGGACTTACACTGTTCATTTTTGATTTGGTAAGTGAAGTGAACTGGCGTGGAGTCTTCGTACGCAGCAAATCCTTTACCATGTATAAGAACAACAACATTATACTTTCCCGCGGCGTGACCGGTCAGTCGACACTGAATTGTAGTTTCGCTGGAGGTTTCCACTGTACAAGAAGTATTAGCAACACGAACGTCCACTTTTGCGGGATCTTTATCAAAACCAGAACCTTTGATAGTCACTGTGATGTCTCCCTGGTCTATGGATGGAGTAACGGCCTTAATCACGGGAGTACTAAAATGCCTGTATGCGTATCGTAGACTTGGGAATTTCTGGGTATCCGTGGTAACGGTTAGCTGTAAGTAACAGACAGTTCTTAGTAAGAAAGAAAACGTTAATAGGGTTAGAACATCTATGGAATCTTGATGGGATCGCTGCAGTACTAGAAAGGATAAAAGCTATCGCTTTTTTCGTTGTGCGCATAACTGAACTAAGGTAAGTCTGCCTGAGCCAAAACTTTTCAGAATAATCCAGATAAAAGTAAATTGTTCTCATTTATTTGGTTAACCCTTTCACTCCCAAGTGTGATCAATTTTCTCCTTCAATTTCGGCAGCACAAGTACATCATACAGAAAGGAAAACTTGGCTTTGATAATTTGCTCAGATAATAGCTGATAAACTATCAATTCTCACTACATCACTCGTATAATTTCCTCTTAACAGGTTGGGAGAATCTGCATTTTGAACTTGGGAGTAAAAGGGTTAAGTAACCAGAGTAGTGTAAAAGGCGAGGAAAATAATAAACTTAAGTACATACGCACCTCGACCGATCCTGCAGCGTGTGCTATAGTCATTAAGCCACATCCCACAAGCCTTACGATTTTACAGCGTGTGCTATAGCCTGACAAATGACTTGAGATGTCGTCACACGGATAGTGACACAGTAGCTCTTGCCAATTCGTACTCGAGTATGACGTAGATCAAACCCGCTGCAGTTAATGGTTATTTCAGTTCCTCCCATTACGCTGCCCTCTGTTGGTGCAATGTTTGATATTAAAGCAACACTTTTGATCTCCTTCGGGACACTTGCACCAAAAAGAGCATATCCCTTGGAATTTACATGAATGATTGTTGCGTGTTTTCCCGCCACAACTGCACCAGCGCGACACTCGACCATGTATTGCGATGATGACGTCACTGCGCACGAGAAGTTTCCGACTTTTACATTAACGTCAGAAATGGTAGTCGGAAATTTCGAACCATAAAATCGGATTAAGTTACTGAAGCCTACGATTGTGTCAGGAACAACAGAATCAACTCTTGGTGTTTGTTCATCCGCGTAAAGAAGTTGCACCCATCTAATAGACATAGACATTCCGTGTTTCCAATGCGGAGTGATAAAGTAAACGCCTTGGAAACCTTACTTGGTAACGTACGGCACTTGATTTGAGTGTAAGAAGAGGAGAGCAAAGTACAGAAGTTGTTTTTCATGGAAATTGAACCATCTTCAAGAGAAAGTGGAAATCCTTCTCCAGTCACTGAGATCTCTGCCCCTCCCATCAGAGAACCGCTGGAAGGTAAGATTGTGGATACAGTGGGTATCAAAGTAAATGTCCCGTTTGGCCGGTTAGCAATGTTTTTCACGGCTAAACCTCTGTTGTTTACACGGACCTCAACTTCATAAAGAACGCCTGGTTACAAAAGAGAAACCAATAAACAAAAGCAAAAGCATTATAATTGTTTTGTTAACTATTGTAACAAGGGTTGTAACAAGGATTTCTAAAGCATGTCAACAAACATAACTTCACTGGTAGTAACCATTGCTAGTCAGGTATGGAATGTGATGTGATGGGCGTAATGAAGCAAAAACACTGATAAAAATGTAGAAACGCGGTCGTGCGATATCGTATGATTACAGATCAAAGACACTTATTTACACGTTTTTTTCACAGAACGATGCAGCGTCAATATTGTTTCAAAAACCACGTGGTCCCTACCTGCTTGCAAGCTGCTGTTTACTGCAATTTGGCACGTGATCTTATTGTTGCTGCTGGTGAGAATCACGCAGTCACATGGCCCAACTCTGACGTCATTATGGCAGCCTGCAGGTCCAAACCCTTTGCCTTCAATTGTCAGCACAGTCGATTTAACTTCCAAATTTGGGCGTATGGACGTTACTTCCGGTGTATACTCCCAGAATGCAAAGCTTTGTGATGATAAAATACTCATCAGGGGATCTGCCGCAGAGCATCCTGGTATGCTAGTAGTAATGTCAGGCGAGCAACCTGAAGACACAGATTGATGAGGGCCAAGGTCTGATTCATTAGAAAAAGCAGAAAATTGTCCAACTTTGACCTTGACTTGTGTGGAAGGCGAACGTAGGCCTTTCACAATCACCCTGCCTTTCATAGTTATAACTCCGTACGGATCTACAGCATCACTTGAGTAGTAATAAATCCCAGGAGCCTGGAAACTAAACGTGAACAAACCACTTCCGCTCCGTAAGCTCTTAAAACCTGTCCCGTCATACTCCGCACTTGCCCACGACATCTAATGTAAACGCAAAACTTTGAAGTTGATCGATAAAAAAAGGTGTCAAGCAACACAACGCAAATACCGTGGGTAGTCATAATCCGAACGATTAACGCCGTGGATTTCTACGTTTCCGAAAACCCCTGTTAAATACCAAATGGAAAGAACAACTATAGACGCCTACATTTATTGGAGAGATCCCTTCTAATAAATCTCAAACGAATCTTATTAAATTCTCAAATAAATCTTATGTTAAAGTTACATAGTTTTACGTAATAACATGCATACAATAATTTCTGCATTCTGATTGGCTGAGCGCACATCAATTTATCCCAAACAGTGCAAAAATGTGTAATTAACAGTGCAGAAATGTGAAATTAACAGTGCAGAAATTTGAAATTGAAAATTGCCGACAGCTGGCGCGCGCATTTGCGAAGCCAAACAAAACAAAAGGGTGTTTTCATTCCTCAGGACGATTCCGATTCTGTTTGCGAGAAAACAAAGTGCTTGAGAAACACTTGTGAATTGTAACGAAATTGAAAAAAACTGCGCGAAGTAAATTATTGTATACATGTTATTAACAAGTAATCACATTATTTCTCGTGAAAATTTGTAATGAATAAACGCTCGTAAATTTATTCCAAATTGCACAAGAAATCATGCGATTACCTATACTAATAACATGCATACAATAATTTCTGCATTCTGACGTCAATTTATCCCAAACAGTGCAAAAAAGTGTAATGAACAGTGCAGAAATGTGAAATTAACAGTGCAGAAATTTGAAATTGAAAATTGCCGATAACTGGCGCGCGTATTCGCGGCAAAGCCAAACAAAACAGAAAGCGTATTCACTCCTCAGGACGATTCCGATTCTGTTTCGAGAAAACAAAGTTCTTGAGAGACACTTGTGGATTGTAACGAAATTGAAGAAAGATTGCTCGACGAAAATTATTGTATTCATGTTATTAACAAGTAATCACATGATTTCTCGTGCAATTTTGAATAAATAAGCACTCGTAAAGTTTTCAAAGACCACAAATTGCACTCGCTCGGCGCTCGTGCAATTTTGTGGTCTTTGAAAATTTAATCGTGCTCATTTATTCCAAATTGCATTCGAAATCATGCGATTACCTATACAAATAAACATTCATTTGTGTAGGCGGGATATTAAAATGCATCGAAATCACAGTAACAACGTATGAAAGCAGCATTCTCTAACTAAACGTACCCAATGCCTTTGATCCAAGGTTGGGGCCGTCTTGTATAGGTATGTTGGGTGTGTTTCGATCCCCATTAATGGAGATCAGGACATTTTCAATCATTGGCTGGCCTTGCCAACCAATGATTAAGTTCCCTTGATCGCCAACGATGATGTATGTTGCACTGAGCACAAAGTCCCTGTGCGGGTCCAGTTCGAGAGTCCCGTAGATTATCAGCTGCCTCATTTTAGGTAGGTCTGTGTCCGCCACCATCCACCACCCTGATAACAAGAGAAAATCTCAGTAGAGTGCACCTATACTGACGCACAAGGCACTGCAACTGTGAGGCGAATTATAGAAGGAATTGTGTATGTAACGACGGGGGTCTGGACAATAATTTGTCACGCAACGGAAAAGTTGCTTATACTGTTCTTATACTGTTTACGATGACAATTGTAAACACGTGACCTCACCCTGCAATGCTTTGCTGTTGCAAGCTTACAAACTTCTTTCCAGTTAACTTCAATCTCCTTTACGAAAATTGTCGACTTGTTGCATTGTAGATTGACAATTTATCACACAACACAACATCATCATACAGGTCACAATGTAGACTAGATTGTGATAACTTACAACGTATTGTAGAGAAGTAAGAATCTCATTTATTGGGCAACTTTTACACGTGACAATAATAGAACACTTCCAATCATATAACATTGCTCCTAACCTTCTTTAATCATGACGTCACTTCCGTTTTGGGGGAGCTGTTGTATCCACCATAATCAAGTTCGGTGCCGTACCAGGCCTCTGGATCAGACCAGGTAAGATAGAGGCGTGGGCGTTTCTCTGGGGGAGGGGGAGGGACAGGCCTTATGCATTTCCTGAATTAACAGCGACGAAGCTGTGGAGAAAGAATAAAAAGATAGATAGTAAATATAAGTGGTACAGCGATTCAAAATCCATCCTGACAGAGAACAAGTGTGACCACTCAGTTGTTCACTTCCAACTCCTGAACTGTCAAATGAAACCTAAGGGTTTGACTTCTTAAATGAAAGCTCACAATAGCACACTCAATTAGAAATGTTTATTTCAAAATCCTGAACTGTTACGTGAAATAATTTTCTGCCCCTAATGCCAGAGGTTTTATCGACGTACACACTTGGAGTTTGATGTTCTGATTAACAGGGCCTCGTCCTCTCTTTCCAGTCACAATGTTGGTGAATTCTTTTGTGAGGTTCTTGAAAAACCAGTCTCCGTTGGACGCATTTACTGCTAAAGGTATACCGCTGGACATGTTGACAACTTTTCTGGTTATGATGAACATATCCGGTTTTTGACTAAAGGGATGAGTAATCCAAATATGGTCTTGCTCACCAAATTCGTAGAAAGTTGCGCTGGGGGAAAAGCACAAAACGAATGGGTATCAATATGTACTCAAATTGTCTTTTACTTGTACGCAAAATATATGAAAACGGTTCCCTTTTTCGTTCAAAGGCTCAGCGCGCACAACAACATTCATGTACGACTTAATAATCAAAACTAAACAGACGAAAACTTCAAGCTCAAAACGTCCGCATCATCAGCATAAACCTCATGTTGGCACTATAAATTTTATCTCTCATCAGGGACTAGCATATCAATAAACCTGTAAGACAGGTTTGTCACAGGAACTAACATTCCAACATACCTGTAAGACAGGTTTGTCACAGGAACTAACATTCCAACATACCTGTAAGACAGGTTGGTTAGGTGTGACGCGTCTTGGAAGGTTAAGTTGTACTTTTTCCCCAGAATAACTGTTGCCATCCAGCCTTGCGGATGTGTGATGCGTTTGAACACCCACGGGACGGCACTAGTTCCAGATTCAGTTGACAGAAGCGCGTCTTTGTATCGTAGAGATGCCGGATAAATTTGGTTCCATGCCATGCGCCTAAACTGAACTGAAGCATCACACACACTTGCTTTAACAGAGCCGGCGCTGCCAAAGACTGGTGGTGAATAGCTGCAGTGTTTCGATGGAAGGTTACGATTCCATGGAACGATGCTTCCTTCAGGAATGCCTTTAAAATAAGACAAAATAGTATTGTTCACTTCTAACTTCTTATATGTCAAATAATATGTAAACGTGTAACCACTCATTTGAAAGCTCTCAATAATAGCAGTGTTCAGTGTGTTATTTAGGGAGTTATAACTAAAACTACAGTTGTACAGCAAAACATGGAACATGAAAGTGTTAGCTAATGCAGGACGAATGGGCGTCCTTCCCTAAATATCTGATTTGAGCGGAATTGAATAGAAAAAGGCAATGCATCAAAATGTTACCTAACCTGTCAGAGAACCATCGAGGTCTTCGAGAACACATTCGTGTTCCCACTGGAACACAGCCTTGTTGGGTGACCCGGTGAACTGGATATTCGCAAACTTTGTAGTGAAACCTCCCTGTTGATTCTTACAAAACGAGCAGCAACGGACCGCAGTACACGAAGGTGCGTCAAAGTTGACAAACGTCGCTCCGGAGACAGTCAGGAAAGAGGCCTTAGGGGCCACCAGCCCACCCTGAATGCAGTCACCAGCACTAATAGCACTATGGCCCACTATGAGTGAGTCCTTAACCAGAGGACCTTGATTCTGTCCCCAGGCAGCATCCACAAGAGTGAACTCGAGCCCAGCCTCAATGTTGTCCAAGACGGTGAAGTTAAACACTTGAATAGCTCCTCCTTCGGTAACTTCAAATCCTTTTAAGTTGCTGTAAGCCAATAAAGAGTGGAATTGCGCCGGCGCTGGAGTCTTTCCTGAGCATCTCCCTCCAACGGCGGGAACGTAAGTGGGGAAGATCCAGAGGCCGTATCGTCCAAAAGAATGTGCAGTATTGTTTCTGAATTCACCAAGAGGGATCTTACGAGGACACACGGACTCAGTGAACGAAGGACCTCCTGGGTTAACGGGCATGTTGTACCAGAAACCAAAATGACGTCCTCCGGCCGCAGTGTTATGACGAACTACAAAGACCAGAATGTAAACATTAGTATACAATACCACCATAGAAGGCGCCCGGTCTCTTTCACAGAACAAATCTAAATTGCACCTTCTTTACAGATTCGTTTCTTTCACTTCAGAGTATGTGAGAAGCGAGGTATGACACCAACAAAAACTAAAGTTTAGTTGGCACTGGTTTCTACAGTTTTGCGCCTCTCAATCGAAAATGCATTTCCGCGGAGTCGTTTTCAGCGTATGGTCTGTAAAAACGGAACAAACCTGGGGTACATAGTGGTTTAGTTTCTACAACAAGGTATTCATCAACGAAAGTTAGCCATCATACCCGTATTGTTGGGATTGTTTTTTGATCCAGAATGCAGCTGGGGTTGCGTCCACCGTCAGCAGAGAAGTCGACGCCTGTACGAATACTCCCAGATTGTACTGAATTGTGTTGCCAGTCTCTATTCCATCCTCGATGAAGTAGGCATGTCCCATCACATGATACGCCACGTTTCGCTCGACCATGAGCCCGCGCACACCGTGGATCGTCACAGCGCGGTTGAACGTGTGGTGAATTGCGCAGCCGCGTACGTACGAGCCCGTGACGTCACCGCTCATGTGAAAATGTATTGGGTAACGGCCTGTTAGAGGAAACAGTAACCCACTGTGTTAATAAATAATAATAAGTTTATTAACAGTGTATCTTAATAGTGGCTATTCAACTGTTAAAGCTATCACTAGCAAAATTAACAACAATAACAATAGACTTAAGGATAATAATAATAATAATAATAATAATAATAATTATTATTATTATTATTATTATAATAAAGCTAAGGATGGTCTAATCGAACTCTATTTTAACAAGTTATATGTAAATATACATTATACTACATTATGTATTAAAGACTAAACTAATTGTATCTACTTCTAAGATATGCCTTTGTGTCTCTAGAGAAAGTGTAAAGTCACTACATACTCTTATGTGAGAAGAGAGACTATTAAAACGCGGCGTTTTTAAAGGTTCCCTTGTCTATAGAAATACCTAATCGTGTAGCAGAGCTAAAGCGCAGTGTACGTGAAAAGACTACTTGATCAAGACCTAAATTTGCAGGCCAACTGTTATTGTAACTCATTGCTGCAAATTGCAAGCGTTGTAGGCGATTTAGAAGAAAAACCGGAAGAGGACAGAAAACAGTATCACAATATCTTCATAATGACCTGGCTATCAATTGTTTAGTTACAAACAATTACTTCAAGCTCATTTTCTCGCTTAGCTTGCATCTTTGAGTAGTATTAGCGTAACTAACCTGAGTTGAAGGCCTGGCCTGCATTCCGAACTTCCGAACCTGTATGAAATTTGACCTGTGACGAGTCCTTGGTTCATCTCCTTTGCGTGGATCATGATCTGTGAACTAAACTGGTCGCTGCCCTTCTCCCTTCCATAACGACCATAGTAGCATGTCTGCACGGCAAACTGACCAGGCTGGAATTCTTTTGGGCACTTAGGGATATCTTCCGTCCACTCGTCGTTCACCGAGCCCTACACGACAACATTCCGAGTGAGTAATCCGACTTCCGCGCGCGTTTGCACGGTTTTCCCGCCTAAATTTTGCGCTAGAGAGACATGGGTGTATTTGAAAGCTGGGGTAACGCCAATTGTTTTCCCATCACTTGACACGCTTGTTACGTTTAGTTCTTCGTTTTCGCAAGAACGTTGGCTTGTTGACGCCAGAACGATTTGGTCTCCTACCTGCCACCTTATCTGTTGTTTCAGCTGCAAATCCATGTCTCCTAAAAAAGAAAAATGGCGGTATGATAAGTCGCCCTTCTATTATGAAAGATGATAACCATCCCAACTAACCTGGAATGGCAGTTTTAGCTAGATGCGTCCAAGTGACCTGCACGTGCCTTCCATGCAGGTCCAAAGTCCCTTCCCTGACCGCGAGAACCTTGGCTCCGTAAATTGGAAGACGCTTGGACATGGCATGACCATGTAACACAGTCTTGACCTTGTGTTGGAATGGCTCAGACTCGGTTCCAACCTGCAGCTTTCCGCCGTTTACGACCAAGATCTTTTCCGCGTTCAGCGTGATGTCTTTCTCATCAAAGATCAGCTGTCCCATAATGACTAAAACTGCCAACACCGGCGTATCAGTGTCCAATAGCATCGTTTGACCTTTCTCGATAACAGCAAAGTCTCCCTTGGCTGGGGGGCTCTTGTAGCCCCAGGAGAATGATGACGACCACACGTCCACGTACTCGAAATCTGCATTGCTTTGAGTCGCTACACCGCTGTCCTCAACTTCGACTCGAACTCGAGTCCTGATACTGCCCATGCGCGCTCCTGTCCTACAGCGGATCTCCGTAGTTGAATGGAACGTAATATTACACCTGACTCCGCCGATGGACACCTTGTTGCTATGACGACTTAAACTGAAACCTAGAAAAGACATCTGAGATAAAGGTGCCTATCTGACTGGGATCTATATAGATAATATATATATGATGTGTGGGACACCATATGTTATGCTATGTTATGTTATGTTATATGTTATGTTGTGTTATGTTATGTTATGTTATGTTATGTTATGTTATGTTATGTTACGTTATGTTATGTTATGTTATGTTATGTTATGTTATGTTATGTTATGTTATGTTATGTTATGTTATGTTATGTTATGTTATGTTATGGCATGCTAAGCCTATGATGTATATTGTGGTGTGGAGTGATGTGGTGTGGTGGGCTGTGCACCTGTAAGTGGACCTACAGATGATGCCCTACGCATTGTGTTGTGTTGCACAGTTTATATTGTAGTGCACGTGTACCTATTATAAGGATACATTACTCCACCATATATTGTACTTTGTGTTGTGTTGCACAGTTTATATTGTAGTGCACGTGTACCTATTATAAGGATACATTACTCCACCATATATTGTACTTTGTGTTGTGTTGCACAGTTTATATTGTAGTGCACGTGTACCTATTATAAGGATACATTACTCCACCATATATTGTACTTTGTGTTGTGTTGCACAGTTTATATTTTAGTGCACGTGTACCTATTATAAGGATACATTACTCCACCATATATTGTACTTTGTGTTGTGTTGCACAGTTTATATTGTAGTGCACGTGTACCTATTATAAGGATACATTACTCCACCCTATATTGTACTTTGTGTTGTGTTGCACAGTTTATATTGTAGTGCACGTGTACCTATTATAAGGATACATTACTCCACCAAATATTGTACTTTGTTTTGTGTTGCACAGTTTATATTTTAGTGCACGTGTACCTATTATAAGGATACATTACTCCACCATATATTGTACTTTGTGTTGTGTTGCACAGTTTATATTTTAGTGCACGTGTACCTATTATACGGATACATTACTCCACCATATATTGTACTTTGTGTTGTGTTGCACAGTTTATATTGTAGTGCACGTGTACCTATTATAAGGATACATTACTCTACCATATATTGTACTTTGTGTTGTGTTGCACAGTTTATATTGTAGTGCACGTGTACCTATTATACGGATACATTACTCCACCATATATTGTACTTTGTTTTGTGTTGCACAGTTTATATTGTAGTGCACGTGTACCTATTATAAGGATACATTACTCCACCATATATTGTACTTTGTGTTGTGTTGCACAGTTTATATTTTAGTGCAAGTGTACCTATTATACGGATACATTACTCCACCAAATATTGTACTTTGTGTTGTGCTGTGCTGTGTTATGTCATATGCAGGTACAGAATTGCAAACGCTGACACCAGACTTACCTGAGCCTTTGATTGTAAGGTGCACACCACCTCCAGTTCCACCACGTCGAGGCATGACTGAATCAATATATGACGTCATGGAAACATTGTAAAAGAAAAAGTTTGACTTAGATGTCACCACACCATTACCTCCGCTCACAATAGCGTCGCAAGACTTGTCTCCCTCATCCAATTTCACGAATTCAGTATAAGCGGGCACTTCACAGCTCAGCTCTTTAAAGGTCCACGACTGTAGATTACAGGTTTTTTCACAGATACTGAGGACTGTAGACGAATCGAAACCTTCTCCTGTGACTTTAATAATCCTCCCTCCACCAAAGCTACTCTCCCTTGGACTTACACTGTTCATTTTGATTTGGTAAGTGAAGTGAACTGGCGTGGAGTCTTCGTACGCAGCAAATCCTTTACCATGTATAAGAACAACAACATTATACTTTCCCGCGGCGTGACCGGTCAGTCGACACTGAATTGTAGTTTCGCTGGAGGTTTCCACTGTACAAGAAGTATTAGCAACACGAACGTCCACTTTTGCGGGATCTTTATCAAAACCAGAACCTTTGATAGTCACTGTGATGTCTCCCTGGCCTATTGATGGAGTAACGGCCTTGATCACGGGAGTACTAAAATGCCTGTACGCGTATCGTAGACTTGGGAATTTCTGGGTATCCGTGGTAATGGTTAGCTGTAAGTAACAGACAGTTCTTAGTAAGAAAGAAAACGTTAATAGGGTTAGAACATCTATGGAATCTTGATGGGATCGCTGCAGTACTAGAAAGGATAAAAGCTATCGCTTTTTTCGTTCTGCGCATAACTGAACTAAGGTCAGTCTGCCTGAGCCAAAACTTTTCAGAATAATCCAGATAAAAGTAAGTTGTTCTCATTTATTTGTTTAACCTTTTCACTCCCAAGTGTTATCAATTTTCTCCTTCAATTTCGGCAGCACAAATACATCATACAGAAAGGAAAACTTGGCTTTCGATACTTTGCTCAGATAATAGCTGATAAACTATCAATTCTCACTACATCACTCGTATAATTTCCTCTTAACAGGTTGGGAGAATCTGCATTTTGAACTTGGGAGTAAAAGGCGAGGAAAATAATAAACTTAAGTACATACGCACCTCGAACGATCCTGCAGCGTGTGCTATAGTCATTAAGCCACATCCCACAAGCCTTACGATTTTACAGCGTGTGCTATAGTCTGTAGTCTGAGATGTCGTCACACGGATAGTGACACAGTAGCTCTTGCCAATTCGTACTCGACTATGACGTAGATGAAACCCGCTGCCGTTAATGGTTATTTCAGTTCCTCCATTACGCTGCCCTCTGTTGGTGCAATGTTTGATATTAAAGCAACACTTTTGATCTCCTTCGGGGCACTTGTACCAAAAAGAGCATATCCCTTGGAATTTACATGAATGATTGTTGCGTGTTTTCCCGCCACAACTGCACCAGCGCGACACTCAACCATGTATTGCGATGATGACGTCACTGCGCACGAGAAGTTTCCGACTTTTACATTAACGTCAGAAATGGTAGTCGGAAATTTCAAACCATAAAATCGGATTAAGTGACTGAAGCCTACGATTGTGTCAGGAACGACAGAATCAACTCTTGGTGTTTGTTCATCCGCGTAAAGGAAGTTGCACCCATCTGATAGAAGACATAGACTTTCCGTGTTTCCAACGCGGAGTGATAAAGTAAACGCCTTGGGAACCTTACTTGGTAACGTACGGCACTTGATTTGAGTGTATGAATAGGAGAGAAAAGTACAGAAGTTGTTTTCCATGGAATTGAACCATCTTCAAGAGAAAGTGGAAATCCTTCTCCAGTCACTGCGATCTCTGCCCCTCCCATCAGAGAACCGCTGGAAGGTAAGATTGTGGATACAGTGGGTATCAAAGTAAATGTCCCGTTTGGCCGGTTAGCAATGTTTTTCACGGCTAAACCTCTGTTGTTTACACGGACCTCAACTTCATAAGGAACACCTGGTCACAAAAGAGAAACCAATAAACAAAAGCAAAAGCATTATAATTGTTTTGTTAACTATTGTAACAAGGGTTGTAACAACGATTTCTAAAGCATGTCAACAAACATAACTTCACTGGTAGTAACCATTGCTAATCAGGTATGGAATGTGATGTGATGGGCGTAATGAAGCAAATACTGATAAAAATGTAGAAACGCGGTCGTGCGATATCGTATGATTACAGACCAAAGACACTTATTTACACGTTTTTTTCACAAAACGATGCAGCGTCAATATTGTTTCAAAAATCACGTGGTCCCTACCTGCTTGCAAGCTGCTGTTTACTGCAATTTGGCACGTGATCTTATTGTTGCTGCTGGTGAGAATCACACAGTCACATGGCCCAACTCTGACGTCATTATGGCAGCCTGCAGGTCCAAACCCTTTGCCTTCAATTGTCAGCACAGTCGATTTAACTTCCAAATTTGGGCGTATGGACGTTACTTCCGGTGTATACTCCCAGAATGCAAAGCTTTGTGATGATAAAATACTCATCAGGGGATCTGCCGCAGAGCATCCTGGTATGCTAGTAGTAATGCCAGGCGAGCAACCTGAAGACACAGATTGATGAGGGCCATGGTGTGATTCATTAGAAAAAGCAGAAAATTGTCCAACTTTGACCTTGACTTGTGTGGAAGGCGAACGTAGGCCTTTCACAATCACCCTGCCTTTCATAGTTATAACCCCGTACGGATCTACAGCATCACTGGAGTAGTAATAAATCCCAGGAGCCTGGAAACTAAACGTGAACAAACCACTTCCGCTCCGTAAGCTCTTAAAACCTGTCCCGTCATACTCCGCGGCGGTTGAATCACGTGTCTGTTGGACGCCATACGTCACATCAGTTTGCAAAGCACTTGCCCACGACCACTGATGCAAACGCAAAACTTTGAAGTTGATCGATAGAAAAAGGTGTCAAGCAACACAACGCAAATACCGTTGGTCGTCATAATCCGACTTGCCGCCTTCAGAAACAGACGCTGTGTAGAAAAACAAACAAACAAACAAACATGCAAGCTGGAAGAGATGCTGATACACGACCCCACAAGCGGCAATACTTTAAATGTATTGTATTTTACTGTATTCTATTATAATTCGAGTTCGAAATAGCCGATAGTAAATGACTGGTAAAATAACGGTAAATACAAGGGGATTGGCTTGACTTCGAAATAACGGGGTTCGACTATAGTCCCCGAGCGAAACGAGGGTAATAATCACGGCGCTAATGCAGCAAATTCTCCAAGCGAGTCGCCATCTCGAAATCTAATGTTCGTCAGTCAGTCTGTCATAGGGCGACCTCTAAGGCAATGACGTAATAATAATTATCGATTAGCGTCAAAGCGAAGTCAAACAAAGGTTTGAACGAAGCAACAACTGTACGTAACTGCGTTCACGAAAATGAATTTGAAAACTGGAAAACTTGACACAGCACGGTCTCGCGAAGCTCGTCTGCAAAAGAGACGGGAACTAGCACGGGCAAGGCGAAATCGTGAAACAATCGAACAGCGCCAAATACGTCTAGAGAAAAGACGACAAACATTTGATAACCGACAGCATCATGAACGGAAGCGTTCCGAAGAAACGGCTCCGCAAAGGGAACAGCGCTTGGAAGCAAATCGGGAGCTTCAGACGCCGTCTTGTGTTAAACTCAGATCCTTATTCAGAAAGGACGAGCAACAAAGTTTAGTCAGCGGAAAGCGAACAATCACCGTGACAAATATATTCTACCCGTATCTTGTAACTCGATCACTTCAAGAATGTATTAAAATCTGTATGCTGATCATTTTCCCTCGAAGTATTCTTTTAATACGCTTCTGTCGCCAGTTTCGGCTACCGTATTGGCTCAGAGCAATCGGAACTTGGAGTCTTGAATGATTTAGTCAGATGTCTTATTATTTCTTTCAAGACTAAAACTGTAACAAATACTGTAATTTGACATGCGGTGATTGCAGCGAGAATCGTTCATAAGCCCTTAGAAGTATGACTAGGTCTGAAACCCGTGTATAATTTGAAGTAAACCGTTCAAGTTTTGCTTTGATTCTGGGAGAAATCATGTTGTTTTGAGCGCGTTCACGTACAAAACAATTCGAGCTCATTAAACATGCATACCTGAGTCTTGTGCATGCAAGTCCAGAGTAAAAACAAATTGCACAGGAAGCCTATTCAATTGTACTGCCTATGAATTCAAAATCGGAAAATCAGTGTTTCTTTTTTCCCATACTACGACGGCCGACCAACTTCAAAATTTGAGTATTAGATATTGAGAACGTGCTTGGCAGACTGTATAAATTAATTTGTCGTGCCCACCGACCGTGGGAAATACGTACTTCGTCACGCAATTGATTCTTTTTTTTTTAATGCAAAAGTATAATACACACCATTATTTTTCTCCTTCCTTTGCGTGTAGCATTTGACTTCGAAGAAAAGATTGAGTCAACATTTCGGTAAAACAAAGGCTGCTCTTCTTGGGAGTACCAAAGTAAAAGTCCCATCAATGTCAGAGCGAGGTGTATCTGCGATTATCGTATTTCTAGTATATATTTAAGTACAAGCTTCGACTCCAATTTTAAGCCCCGAGTCCAAACAACTTTGATAGCCATCTGGGCACAAAAAAAAACCTGACTGAGACTTTCCCACTAAAAGAAAGCAAGTGGCGATAGCGATAAGCACTAGAGATTGAGTTTCTTTTGAATTTCTGTATTTAGGAACGTCTCCTTCACACGCCTAATCATCAAATTAGCGCCGATGAAACTGCCTTATGCAGTTTCCAGGTTGGGAGAATAAAGTATAATATTAAAAGTAAGAAAAACAGAATGAACTCTGGAATGTTGCCCTACCTATGCTTAGAATTTCTGTTTGATATGGTTCGTATGTTGTCGTTGCAATGACAACTTCCTCTACTGGGTTGCAGTCCACTGGCTCCTGCAGATGGATTAACTTGCCCCCAGGCTCGCTTGTCCGGGTCAGTCTGGTCCAGTACACCGAACGATTAACGCCGTGGATTTCTACGTTTCCGAAAACCCCTGTTAAATACCAAATGGAAAGAACAACTATATATTCCTACATTTCTTGGAGAGATCCCTTCTAATAAATCTCAAATGAATCTTATCAAATTCTCAAATGAATCTTATGCATGTTAAATTACATACGAAATAAACATTCATTTGTGTAGGCGGGATATTAAAACGCATCGAAACCACGGTAACAACGTATGAAAGCAGTATTCTGTAACTAAACGTACCCAATGACTTTGATCCAAGGTTGGGGCCGTCTTGTATAGTGATGCTGGGTGTGTTTCGATCCAAATTAAGGGAGATCATGACATTTCCAATCTTTGGCTGGCCTTCCCAACCAATGATTAAGTTCCCTTGATCGCCAACGATGATGTATGTTGCACTGAGCACAAAGTCCCTGTGCGGGTCCAGTTGGAGAGTCCCGTAGATTATCAGCTGTCTCATATTAGGTAAGTCTGTGTGCGCCACCATCCACCACCCTGATAACAAGAGAAAATCTCAGTAGAGTGGACCTATACTGACACACAAGGCACTGCAACTGTGAGACGAATTATAGAAGGAATTGTGTATGTAACGACGGGGGTCTGGACAATAATTTGTCACGCAACGGAAAAGTTGCTTATACTGTTCTTATACTGTTTACGATGACAATTGTAAACACGTGACCTCACCCTGCAATGCTTTGCTGTTGCAAGCTTACAAACTTCTTTCCAGTTAACTTCAATCTCCTTTACGAAAATTGTCGACTTGTTACATTGTAGATTGACAATTTATCAGACAACACAACATCATCATACAGGTCACAATGTAGACTAGATTGTGATAACTTACAACGTATTGTAGACAAGTAAGAATCTCAGGTATGTGGCAACTTTTACACGTGACAATAATAGAACACTTCCAATCATATAACATTGCTCCTAACCTTCTTTAATCATGACGTCACTTCCGTTTTGGGGGAGCTGTTTGTTGTATCCACCATAACCAAGTTCGGTGCCGTACCAGGCCTCTGGATCAGACCAGGAAAGATAGAGGCGTGGGCGTTTCTCTGGGGGAGGGGGAGGGACAGGCGTTATGCCGGCATTTCCTGAAATAACAGCGACAAAGCTGTGGAGAAAGAATAAAAAGACAGACAGTAAATATAAGTGGTACAGCGATTCAAAATCCATCCTGACAGAGAACAAGTGTGACCACTCAGTTGTTCACTTCCAACTCCTCAACTGTCAAATGAAACCTAAGGGTTTGGCCTTTTAAATGAAAGCTCACAATAGCACACTCTAATAGAAATGTTTATTTCAAAATCCTGAACTGTTACGTGAAATAATGTTCTGCCCCTAATGCCAGAGGTATTATCGACGTACACACTTGGAGTTTGATGTTCTGATTAACAGGGCCTCGTCCTCTCTTTCCAGTCACAATGTACGTGAATTCTTTTGTGACGTTCTTGAAATCCAGTCTCCGTGGGACGCATTTACTGCTAAAGGTATACCGCTGGACATGTTGACAATTTTTCTGGTTGTGATGAACATACCCGGTTTTTGACTAAAGGGATGAGTAATCCAAATATGGTCTTGCTCACCAAATTCGTAGAAAGTTCCGCTGGGGGAAAAGCACAAAACGAATGGGTATCAATATGTACTCAAATTGTCTTTTACATACAAAATATACGAAAACGGTTCCCTTTTTGGTTAAAAGGCTCAGCGTGCACAACAACATTCATGTACGACTTAATAATCAAAACTAAACAGACGAAAACTTCAAGCTCAAAACGTCCGTATCATCAGCATAAACCTCATGTTGGCACTATAAATTTTATCTCTCATCAGGGACTAGCATATCAATAAACCTGTAAGACAGGTTTGTCACAGGAACTAACATTCCAACATACCTGTAAGACAGGTTGGTCAATTGTGACGCGTCTTGGAAGGTTAAGTTGTACTTTTTCCCCAGAATAACTGTTGCCATCCAGCCTTGGGGATGTGTGATGCGTTTGAACACCCACGGGACGGCACTAGTTCCAGATTCAGTTGACAGAAGCGCGTCTTTGTATCGTAGAGATGCCGGATAAATTTGGTTCCATGCCATGCGCCTAAACTGAACTGAAGCATCACACACACTTGCTTTAACAGAGCCGGCGCTGCCAAAGACTGGTGAATAGCTGCAGTGTTTCGATGGAAGGTTACGATTCCATGGAACGATGCTTCCTTCAGGAATGCCTTTAAAATAAGACAAAACAGTAGTGTTCACTTCTAACTTCTTATATGTCAAATGATATGTAAACGTGTAACCACTCATTTGAAAGCTCTCAATAATAGCAGTGTTCAGTGTGTTATTTAGGGAGTTATAACTAAAACTACAGTTGTACAGCAAAACATGGAACATGAAAGTGTTAGCTAATGCAGGACGAATGGGCGTCCTTCCCTAAATATCTGATTTGAGCGGAATTGAATAGAAAAAGGCAATGCATCAAAATGTTACCTAACCTGTCAGAGAACCATCGAGGTCTTCAAGAACACATTCGTGTTCCCACTGGAACACAGCCTTGTTGGGTGATCCGGTAAACTGGATATTCGCAAACTTTGTAGTGAAACCTCCCTGTTGATTCTTACAAAACGAGCAGCAACGGACCGCAGTACACAAAGGTGCGTCAAAGTTGACAAACGTCGCTCCGGAGACAGTCAGGAAAGAGGCCTTAGGGGCCACCAGCCCACCCTGAGTGCAGCCACCAGCACTAATAGTACTATGGCCCACTATGAGTGAGTCCTTAACCAGAGGACCTTGATTCTGTCCCCAGGCAGCATCCACAAGAGTGAACTCGAGCCCAGCCCCAATTTTGTCCAAGACGGTGAAGTTAAACACTTGAATAGCTCCTTCTTCGGTAACTTCAAATCCTTTCAAGTTGCTGTAAGCCAATAAAGAGTGGAATTGCACCGGCGCTGGAGTCTTTCCAGAGGATCTCCCTCCAACGGCGGGAACGTAAGTGGGGAAGATCCAGAGGCCGTATCGTCCAAAAGAATGTGCAGTATTGTTTCTGAATTCACCAAGAGGGATCTTACGAGGGCACACGGACTCAGTGAACAAAGGACCTCCTGGGTTAACGGGCATGTTGTACAAGAAACCAAAATGACTTCCTCCGGCAGCAGTGTTATGATGAACTAGAAAGACCAGAATGTAAACATTAGTATACAATACCACCATAGAAGGCGCCCGGTCTCTTTCACAGAACAAATCTAAATTGCACCTTCTTTACAGACTCGTTTCTTTCACTTCAGAGTATGTGAGAAGCGAGGTATGACATCAACAAAAACTAAAGTTTAGTTGGCACTGGTTTCTACAGTTTTGCGCCTCTCACTCGAAAATGCATTTCCGCGGAGTCGTTTTCAGCGTATGGTCTGTAAAAACGGAACAAACCTGGGGTACATAGTGGTTTAGTTTCTACAACAAGGTATTCATCAACGAAAGTTAGCCATCATACCCGTATTGTTGGGATTGTTGTTTGATCCAGAATGCAGCTGGGGTTGCGTCCACCGTCAGCAGAGAACTCGACGCCTGTACGAATACTCCCAGATTGTACTGAATTGTGTTGCCAGTCTCTATTCCATCCTCGATGAAGTAGGCATGTCCCATCACATGATACGCCACGTTTCGCTCGACCATGAGCCTGCGCACACCGTGGATCGTCACAGCGCGGTTGAACGTGTGGTGAATTGCCCAGCCGCGTACGTACGAGCCCGTGACGTCACCGCTCATGTGAAAATGTATTGGGTAACGGCCTGTTAGAGGAAACAGTAACCCACTGACTGTGTTAATAAATAACTAGAAATACGATAATCGCATATACCCCCTCACTCTGCCATTGATGGAACTTTTACTTTGGTAACTCCCAATAAGAGTAGCCTTTGTTTTACCGAAATGTTGACTCAATCTTATCTTCGAACTCAAGTGCTACACGCAAAGGAAGGAGAAAAAGAATGGTGTGTGTTATACTTTTGCGTTGAAAAAAGAATCGATTGCGTGACGAAGTACGTATTTCCCACGGTCGGCACGTCAAATTAATTCATACAGTCTGCCAAGCACGTTCTCGAAATTTAATACTCAAAGTTTGAAGTTGGTCGGCCGTCGTAGTACGGGAACTGAAAGGAACACTGATTTTCCAATTTTGAATTCATAGGCAGTACAATTAAATAGGCTTACTGTGCGATTTGTTTTTACTACCGCATGCACCAGACTCAGGCATGCATATTTAATAGGCTCGAATTGTTTTGTATGTGAACCCACTCAAAACAGCAAAATTTCTCCCAGAATCAAAGCAAAACTTGAACAGTTTACTTCAAATTATACACGGGCTTCAGACCCAGTAATACTTCTAAGGGCTTGTAAACGATTCTCGCTGCAATCACCGCGTGTCAGATTACAGAAAAATAAGACATCGGACTAAATCATTCAAGACTCCAAGTTCCGATTGCTCTGAGCAAATACGGTAGCCGAAACTGGCAACAGAAGCGTAGTAAAACAATACTTCAAGGGAAAATGATCAGCATACAGATTTTAATACATTCTTGAAGTGATCGAGTTACAAAATATATATTTGTCACGGTGATTGTTCGATTTCCACTGACTAACCTTTGTTGCTTGTCCTTTCTAAATAAGTATCTGAGTTTAACACAAAACGGCGTCTGAAGCTCCCGATTTGCTTTCAAGCGCTGTTCCCTTTGCGGAGTTGTCTGTGTTACCCGCTTCTGTTCATGTCGCTTTTGGTCGGCATTCATGCGCTGTTGTCTTAACTTGCGGAGTCTTCTCTTCGGCCCGCTTTTTCTCCTGAAGTTTCCGATTTGCGTTCAAGTGCTGTTCTCTTTGCGGAGTTGTCTGCGTTACCCGTTTCCGTTCATGTCGCTTTCGATCGGCATTCATGCGTTGTTGTTCGCTCGTTTCACGATTTCGCCTTGCTCGTGCCTGTTCCCTTCTCATTTGAAGACGAGCTTCGCGAGACTGTTGTGTTTCAAGTTTTTCAGTTTTTAAGTTTTCCATTTTCGTGAACGCAGCTTCGATATATTGTTGCTTCGTTCAAATCTAAATGCTTCGTTCAAATCTAATTTCTCTTATTTCGGAGTAAAACACCATTGCTGAGTAAAACTACAGGCCAGGGCACACGTGATCGATCCGGCCTTTCTTATTGGTTAGCAGGGTAACCGCGCCTAAAGTCGTACGACAGACTGACTGACTGACAGACAACGTTAAATTTCGAGATGGCGACAGGCTTGGAGTCCCCAAGTAGGCGGTATAATATTACTGCATTAGTGTCGTGAGTATTTCCCTCACTTCGTTCGGGGATAATAAGTTTATTAACAGTGTATCTTAATAGTGGCTATTCAACTGTTAAAGCTATCACTAGCAAAATTAACAACAATAACAATAGACTTAAGGATAATAATAATAATAATAATAATAATAATAATAATAATAATAATTATTATTATTATTATTATTATTATTATTATTATTATTATTATAAAGCTAAGGATGGTCTAATCGAACTATATTTTAACAAGTTATATGTAAATATACATTATACTACATTATGTATTAAAGACTAAACTAATTGTATCTACTTCTAAGATATGCCTTTGTGTCTCTAGAGAAAGTGTAAAGTCACTACATACTCTTATGTGAGAAGAGAGACTATTAAAACGTTGCGCGCGGCGTTTTTAAAGGTTCCCTTGTCTATAGAAATAACTAATCGTGTAGCAGAGCTAAAGCGCATGTACGTGAAAAGACTACTTGATCAAGACCTAAATTTGCAGGCCAACTGTTATTGTAACTCATTGCTGCAAATTGCAAGCGTTGTAGGCGATTTAGAAGAAAAACCGGAAGAGGACAGAAAACAGTATCACAATATCTTCATATCTATCTTCATAATGACCTGGCTATCAATTGTTTAGTTACAAACAATTACTTCAAGCTCATTTTCTCGCTTAGCTTGCATCTTTGAGTAGTATTAGCGTAACTAACCTGAGTTGAAGGCCTGGCCTACATTCCGAACTTCAATGTATGAAATTCGACCTGTGACGAGTCCTTGGTTCATCTCTTTTGCGTGGATCATGATCTGTGAACCAAACTGGTCGCAGCCCTTCTCCCTTCCATATCGACCATAGTAGCATGTCTGCACGGCAAACTGACCAGACTGGAATTCTTTTGGACACTTCGGGATATCTTCCGTCCACTCGTCGTTCACCGAGCCCTACACGACAACATTCCGAGTGAGTAGCCCGACTTCCGCGCGCACTTGCACGATTTTCCCGCCTAAGTTTTGCGCTAGAGAGACATGGGTGTATTTGACAGCTGGGGTAACGCCAATTGTTTTCCCATCGCTTGACACGCTTGTTACGTTTAGTTCTTCGTTTTCGCAAGAACGTTGGCTTGTTGACGCCAGAACGATTTGGTCTCCTACCTGCCACCTTATCTGATGTTTCAGCTGCAAATCCATGCCTCCTAAAAAAGAAAAATTGCGGTATGATAAGTCGCCCTTCTATTATGAAAGATGATAACCATCCCAACCAACCTGGAATGGCAGTTTTAGCTAGATGCGTCCAAGTGACCCGCACGTGCCTTCCATTCAGGTCCAAAGTCCCTTCCCTGACCGCGAGAACCTTGGCTCCGTAAATTGGAAGACGCTTGGACATGGCATGGCCATGTAACACAGTCTTGGCCTTGTGTTGGAATGGCTCAGACTCGGTTCCAACCTGCAGCTTTCCGCCGTTTACGACCAAGATCTTTTCCGCGTTCAGCGTGATGTCTTTCTCATCAAAGATCAGCTGTCCCTTAATGACTAAAACTGCCAACACCGGCGTATCAGTGTCCAATAGCATCGTTTGACCTTTCTCGATAACAGCGAAGTCTCCCTTGGCTGGGGGGCTCTTGTAGCCCCAAGAGAATGATGACGACCACACGTCCACGTACTCGAAATCTGCATTGCTTTGAGTCGCTACACCGCTGTCCTCAACTTCGACTCGAACTCGAGTCCTGATACTGCCCATGCGCGCTCCTGTCCTACAGCGGATCTCCGTAGTTGAATGGAGCGTAATATTACACCTGACTCCGCCGATGGACACCTTGTTGCCATGGCGACTTAAACTGAAACCTAGAAAAGACATCTGAGATAAAGGTGCCTATCTGACTGGGATTTATATAGATAATATATATATGATGTGTGGGACACCATATGTTATGTTATGCTATGTTATATGTTATGTTGTGTTATGTTATGTTATGTTATGTTACGTTATGTTATGTTATGTTATGTTATGTTATGGCATGCTAAGCCTATGATGTATATTGTGGTGTGGAGTGATGTGGTGTGGTGGACTGTGCACCTGTAAGTGGACCTACAGATGATGCCCTACGCATTGTGTTGTGTTACACAGTTTATATTGTAGTGCACGTGTACCTATTATACGGATACATTACTCCACCATATATTGTACTTTGTGTTGTGTTGCACAGTTTATATTTTAGTGCACGTGTACCTATTATAAGGATACATTACTCCACCATATATTGTACTTTGTGTTGTGTTGCACAGTTTATATTGTAGTGCACGTGTACCTATTATAAGGATACATTACTCCACCATATATTGTACATTGTGTTGTGCTGCACAGTTTATATTTTAGTGCACGTGTACCTATTATACGGATACATTACTCCACCATATATTGTACTTTGTGTTGTGTTGCACAGTTTATATTGTAGTGCACGTGTACCTATTATAAGGATACATTACTCCACCATATATTGTACTTTGTGTTGTGTTGCACAGTTTATATTGTAGTGCACGTGTACCTATTATAAGGATACATTACTCCACCATATATTGTACTTTGTGTTGTGTTGCACAGTTTATATTTTAGTGCACGTGTACCTATTATAAGGATACATTACTCCACCATATATTGTACTTTGTGTTGTGTTGCACAGTTTATATTGTAGTGCACGTGTACCTATTATAAGGATACATTACTCCACCATATATTGTACATTGTGTTGTGCTGCACAGTTTATATTTTAGTGCACGTGTACCTATTATAAGGATACATTACTCCACCATATATTGTACTTTGTGTTGTGTTGCACAGTTTATATTGTAGTGCACGTGTACCTATTATAAGGATACATTACTCCACCATATATTGTACTTTGTGTTGTGTTGCACAGTTTATATTGTAGTGCACGTGTACCTATTATAAGGATACATTACTCCACCATATATTGTACTTTGTGTTGTGTTGCACAGTTTATATTGTAGTGCACGTGTACCTATTATACAGATACATTACTCTACCATATATTGTACATTGTGTTGTGTTGCACAGTTTATATTTTAGTGCACGTGTACCTATTATAAGGATACATTACTCCACCATATATTGTACTTTGTGTTGTGTTGCACAGTTTATATTGTAGTGCACGTGTACCTATTATAAGGATACATTACTCCACCATATATTGTACTTTGTGTTGTGTTGCACAGTTTATATTGTAGTGCACGTGTACCTATTATAAGGATACATTACTCCACCATATATTGTACTTTGTGTTGTGTTGCACAGTTTATATTTTAGTGCACGTGTACCTATTATAAGGATACATTACTCCACCATATATTGTACTTTGTGTTGTGTTGCACAGTTTATATTGTAGTGCACGTGTACCTATTATACGGATACATTACTCCACCATATATTGTACTTTGTGTTGTGTTGCACAGTTTATATTTTAGTGCACGTGTACCTATTATAAGGATACATTACTCCACCATATATTGTACTTTGTGTTGTGTTGCACAGTTTATATTGTAGTGCACGTGTACCTATTATAAGGATACACTACTCCACCATATATTGTACTTTGTTTTGTGCTGTGGTGTGTTATGTCATATGCAGGTACAGAATTGCAAACGCTGACACCAGACTCACCTGAGCCTTTGATTGTAAGGAGCACACCACCTCCAGTTCCACCACGTCGAGGCATGACTGAATCAATATATGACGTCATGGAAACATTGTAAAAGAAAAAGTTTGACTTAGATGCCACCACACCATTACCTCCGCTCACAATAGCGTCGCAAGACTTGTCTCCCTCATCCAATTTCACGAATTCAGTATAAGCGGGCACTTCACAGCTCAGCTCTTTAAAGGTCCACGACTGTAGATTACAGGTTTTTCCACAGATACTGAGGACTGTAGACGAATCAAGACCTTCTCCTGTGACTTTAATAATCCTCCCTCCACCAAAGCTACTCTCCCTTGGACTTACACTGTTCATTTTGGATTTGGTAAGTGAAGTGAACTGGCGTGGAGTCTTCGTACGCAGCAAATCCTTTACCATGTATAAGAACAACAACATTATACTTTCCCGCGGCGTGACCGGTCAGTCGACACTGAATTGTAGTTTCGCTGGAGGTTTCCACTGTACAAGAAGTATTAACAACACGAACGTCCGCTTTTGCGGGATCTTTATCAAAACCAGAACCTTTGATAGTCATTGTGATGTCTCCCTGGCCTATGGATGGAGTAACGGCCTTGATCACGGGAGTACTAAAATGCCTGTACGCGTATCGTAGACTTGGGAATTTCTGGGTATCCGTGGTAACGGTTAGCTGTAAGTAACAGACAGTTCTTAGTAAGAAAGAAAACGTTAATAGGGTTAGAACATCTATGGAATCTTGATGGGATCGCTGCAGTACTGGAAAGGATGAAAGCTATAGCTTTTTTCGTTGTGCGCATAACTGAACTAAGGTCAGTCTGCCTGAGCCAAAACTTTTCAGAATAATCCAGATAAAAGTAAATTGTTCTCATTTATTTGTTTAACCCTTTCACTCCCAAGTGTGATCAATTTTCTCCTTCAATTTCGGCAGTACAAATATATCATACAGAAAAGAAAACTTGGCTTTTGATACTTTGCTCAGATAGTAGCTGATAAACTATCAATTCTCACTACATCACTCGTATAATTTCCTCTTAACAGGTTGGGAGAATCTGCATTTTGAACTTGGGAGTAAAAGGCGAGGAAAATAATAAACTTAAGTACATACGCACCTCGAACGATCCTGCAGCGTGTGCTATAGTCATTAAGCCACATCCCACAAGCCTTACGATTTTACAGCGTGTGCTATAGTCTGACAAATGACTTGAGATGTCGTCACACTGATAGTGACACAGTAGCTCTTGCCAATTTGTACTCGAGTATGACGTAGATCAAACCCGCTGCCGTTAATGGTTATTTCAGCTCCTCCCATTACGCTGCCCTCTGTTGGTGCAATGTTTGATATTAAAGCAACACTTTTGATCTCCTTCGGGGCACTTGCACCAAAAAGAGCATATCCCTTGGAATTTACATGAATGATTGTTGCGTGTTTTCCCGCCACAACTGCACCAGCGCGACACTCGACCATGTATTGCGATGATGACGTCACTGCGCACGAGAAGTTTCCGACTTTTACATTAACGTCAGAAATGGTAGTCGGAAATTTCAAACTATAAAATCGGATTAAGTTACTGAAGCCTACGATTGTGTCAGGAACGACAGAATCAACTCTTGGTGTTTGTTCATCCGCGTAAAGGAAGTTGCACCCATCTGATAGAAGACATAGACTTTCCGTGTTTCCAACGCGGAGTGATAAAGTAAACGCCTTGGGAACCTTACTTGGTAACGTACGGCACTTGATTTGAGTGTATGAAGAGGAGAGAAAAGTACAGAAGTTGTTTTCCATGGAATTGAACCATCTTCAAGAGAAAGTGGAAATCCTTCTCCAGTCACTGCGATCTCTGCCCCTCCCATCAGAGAACCGCTGGAAGGTAAGATTGTGGATACAGTGGGTATCAAAGTAAATGTCCCGTTTGGCCGGTTAGCAATGTTTTTCACGGCTAAACCTCTGTTGTTTACACGGACCTCAACTTCATAAGGAACACCTGGTTACAAAAGAGAAACCAATAAACAAAAGCAAAAGCATTATAATTGTTTTGTTAACTATTGTAACAAGGGTTGTAAAAACAATTTCTAAAGCATGTCAACAAACATAACTTCACTGGTAGTAACCATTCCTAATCAGGTATGGAATGTGATGTGATGGGCGTAATGAAGCAAACACTGATAAAAATGTAGAAACGCGGTCGTGCGATGTCGTAATCACTCGTATGATTACAGACCAAAGACACTTATTTACACGTTTTTTTCACAGAACGATGCAGCGTCAATATTGTTTCAAAAAGCACGTGGTCCCTACCTGCTTGCAAGCTGCTGTTTACTGCAATTTGGCACGTGATCTTATTGTTGCTGATGGTGAGAATCACACAGTCACATGGCCAAACTCTGACGTCATTATGGCAGCCTGCAGGTCCAAACCCTTTGCCTTCAATTGTCAGCGCAGTCGATTTAACTTCCAAATTTGGGCGTATGGACGTTACTTCCGGTGTATACTCCCAGAATGCAAAGCTTTGTGATGATAAAATACTCATCAGGGGATCTGCCGCAGAGCATCCTGGTATGCTAGTAGTAATGCCAGGCGAGCAACCTGAAGACACAGATTGATGAGGGCCATGGTCTGATTCATTAGAAAAAGCAGAAAATTGTCCAACTTTGACCTTGACTTGTGTGGAAGGCGAACGTAGGCCTTTCACAATCACCCTGCCTTTCATAGTTATAACTCCGTACGGATCTACAGCATCACTGGAGTAGTAATAAATCCCAAGAGGAAACTAAACGTGAACAAACCACTTCCGCTCCGAAAGCTCTTAAAACCTGTCCCGTCATACTCCGCGGCGGTTGAATCACGTGTCTGTTGGACGCCATACGTCACATCAGTTTGCAAAGCACTTGCCCACGACCACTGATATAAACGCAAAACTTTGAAGTTGATCGATAGAAAAAGGTGTTTCTGGTCAGCAATCCCACTTCCGCCGCAAGGGAGTAGTTACAGTTTCCTGTGCGGTAAGTTGCACTAATATGTCTGAACTGGAGAGTGTCGTTCAGGTGGAGAGTTTTGCCGCCTTCAGAAACAGACGCTGTGTAGAAAAACAAACAAACAAACAAACAAACAAACATGCAAGCTGGAAGAGATGCTGATACACGACCCCACAAGCGGCAATACTTTAAATGTATTGTATTTTACTGTATTCTATTATAATTCGAGTTCCAAATAGCCGATAGTAAATGACTGGTAAAATAACGGTAAATACAAGGGGATTGGCTTGACTTCGAAATAACAGGGTTCGACTGTAGTCCCCGAGCGAAGCGAGGGTAATAATCACGGCACTGATGCAGCAAATTCTCCAAGCGAGTCGCCATCTCGAAATCTAATGCTCGTCAGTCAGTCTGTCATAGGGCGACCTCTAAGGCAATGACGTAATAATAATTATCGATTAGCGTCAAAGCGAGGTCAAACAATAGTTTCAACGAACCAACAACTGTACGTAACTGCGTTCACGAAAATGAATTTGAAAACTGGAAAACTTGACACAGCACGGTCTCGCGAAGCTCGTCTGCAAAAGAGAAGGGAACTAGCATGGGCAAGGCGAAATCGTGAATCAATCGAACAGCGCCAAATACGTCTAGAGAAAAGACGACAAACATTTGATAACCGACAGCATCATGAACGGAAGCGTGCCGAACAAACGGCTCCGCAAAGGGAACAGCGCTTGGAAGCAAATCGGGAGCTTCAGACGCCGTCTTGTGTTAAACTCAGATCCTTATTCAGAAAGGACAAGCAACAAAGTTTAGTCAGTGGAAAGCGAACAATCACCGTGACAAATATATTCTACCCGTATCTTGTACCTCGATCACTTCAAGAATGTATTAAAATCTGTATGCTGATCATTTTCCCTCGAAGTATTCTTTTAATACGCTTCTGTCGCCAGTTTTGGCTACCGTATTGGCTCAGAGCAATCGGAACTTGGAGTCTTGAATGATTTAGTCAGATGTCTTATTATTTCTTTCAAGACTAAAACTGTAACAAATACTGTAATTTGACATGCGGTGATTGCAGCGAGAATCGTTCATAAGCCCTTAGAAGTATGACTAGGTCTGAAACCCGTGTATAATTTGAAGTAAACCGTTCAAGTTTTGCTTTGATTTTGGGAGAAATCATGTTGTTTTGAGAGCGTTCACGTACAAAACAATTCGAGCTCATTAAACATGCATGCCTGAGTCTTGTGCATGCAAGTCCAGAGTAAAAACAAATCACACAGGAAGCCTATTTAATTGTACTGCCTATGAATTCAAAATTGGAAAATCAGTGTTTCTTTTTTCCCGTACTACGACGGCCGACTAACTTCAAAATTTGAGTATTAGATATTGAGAACGTGCTTGGCAGACTGTATAAATTAATTTGTCGTGCCGACCGACCGTGGGAAATACGTACTTCGTCACGCAATTGATTCTTTTTTTCAACGCAAAAGTATAACACACACCATTCTTTTTCTCTGTCCTTTGCGTGTACCAAAGTAAAAGTCCCATTAATGTCAGAGCGAGGGGTATCTGCGATTATCGTATTTCTAGTATATATTCAAGTACAAGCTTCGACTCAATTTTAAGCCCCGAGTCCAAACAAGTTTGATAGCAAGCTCGGCCAATCGGCACAAAAAAAACCTGATTGAGACTTTCCCACTAAAAGAAAGCAAGTGGCGATAGCGATAAGCACTAGTGATTGGGTTTCTTTTGAATTTCTGTATTTAGGAACGTCTCCTTCACACGCCTAATCATCAAATTAGCGCCGATGAAACTGCCTTATGCAGTTTCCAGGTTGGGAGAATAAAGTATAATATTAAAAGTTAGAAAAACAGAATGAACTCTGGAATGTTGCCCTACCTATGCTTAGAATTTCTGTTTGATATGGTTCGTATGTTGTCGTTGCAATGACAACTTCCTCTCCTGGGTTCCAGTCCACTGGCTCCTGCAGATTGATTAACTTGTCCCCAGGCTCGCTTGTCCGGGTCAGTCTGGTCCAGTACACCGAACGATTAACGCCGTGGATTTCTACGTTTCCGAAAACCCCTGTTAAATACCAAATGGAAAGAAGAACTATAGACGCCTACATTTATTGGAGAGATCCCTTCTAATAAATCTCAAACGAATCTTATTAAATTCTCAAATAAATCTTATGTTAAAGTTACATAGTTTTACGTAATAACATGCATACAATAATTTCTGCATTCTGATTGGCTGAGCGCACATCAATTTATCCCAAACAGTGCAAAAATGTGTAATTAACAGTGCAGAAATGTGAAATTAACAGTGCAGAAATTTGAAATTGAAAATTGCCGACAGCTGGCGCGCGCATTTGCGAAGCCAAACAAAACAAAAGGGTGTTTTCATTCCTCAGGACGATTCCGATTCTGTTTGCGAGAAAACAAAGTGCTTGAGAAACACTTGTGAATTGTAACGAAATTGAAAAAAACTGCGCGAAGTAAATTATTGTATACATGTTATTAACAAGTAATCACATTATTTCTCGTGAAATTTTGTAATGAATAAACACTCGTAAATTTATTCCAAATTGCACAAGAAATCATGCGATTACCTATACTGATAACATGCATACAATAATTTCTGCATTCTGACGTCAATTTATCCCAAACAGTGCAAAAATGTGTAATGAACAGTGCAGAAATGTGAAATTAACAGTGCAGAAATTTGAAATTGAAAATTGCCGATAACTGGCGCGCGTATTCGCGGCAAAGCCAAACAAAACAGAAAGCGTATTCACTCCTCAGGACGATTCCGATTCTGTTTCGAGAAAACAAAGTTCTTGAGAGACACTTGTGGATTGTAACGAAATTGAAGAAAGATTTCTCGACGAAAATTATTGTATTCATGTTATTAACAAGTAATCACATGATTTCTCGTGCAATTTTGAATAAATAAGCACTCGTAAAGTTTTCAAAGACCACAAATTGCACTCGCTCGGCGCTCGTGCAATTTTGTGGTCTTTGAAAATTTAATCGTGCTCATTTATTCCAAATTGCACTCGAAATCATGCGATTACCTATACAAATAAACATTCATTTGTGTAGGCGGGATATTAAAATGCATCAAAATCACAGTAACAACGTATGAAAGCAGCATTCTCTAACTAAACGTACCCAATGCCTTTGATCCAAGGTTGGGGCCGTCTTTTATAGGTATGTTGGGTGTGTTTCGATCCCCATTAAGGGAGATCAGGACATTTCCAATCTCTGGCCTTCCCAACCAATGATTAAGTTCCCTTGATCGCCAACGATGATGTATGTTGCACTGAGCACAAAGTCCCTGTGCGGGTCCAGTTCGAGAGTCCCGTAGATTATCAGCTGTCTCATTTTAGGTAAGTCTGTGTCCGCCACCATCCACCACCCTGATAACAAGAGAAAATCTCAGTAGAGTGGACCTGTACTGACACACAAGGCACTGCAACTGTGAGGCGAATTATAGAAGGAATTGTGTATGTAACGACGGGGGTCTGGACAATAATTTGTCACGCAACGGAAAAGTTGCTTATACTGTTCTTATACTGTTTACGATGACAATTGTAAACACGTGACCTCACCCTGCAATGCTTTCCTGTTGCAAGCTTACAAACTTCTTTCCAGTTAACTTCAATCTCCTTTACGAAAATTGTCGACTTGTTACATTGTAGATTGACAATTTATCAGACAACACAACATCATCATACAGGTCACAATGTAGACTAGATTGTGATAACTTACAACGTATTGTAGACAAGTAAGAATCTCACTTATTTGGCAACTTTTACATGTGATAATAATAGAACACTTCCAATCATATAACATTCCTCCTAACCTTCTTTAATCATGACGTCACTTCCGTTTTGGGGGAGCTGTTTGTTGTATCCACCATAACCAAGTTCGGTGCCGTACCAGGCCTCTGGATCAGACCAGGTAAGATAGAGGCGTGGGCGTTTCTCTGGGGGAGGGGGAGGGACAGGCCTTATGCATTTCCTGAATTAACAGCGACGAAGCTGTGGAGAAAGAATAATCAAAGCAGCAAGGCAGCTGTAAGCTCGCGAATTTGTAAAAGGACTTCATTTTGCGGAAGTAGCTATTTAATAGAACTGGCTCACGCGGGCTTAAAAAAATGTTATAAAATAATTGAGAGAAAAGATTTATCGACGCGGTTTTCACGGGTCACGCGATCGCAGCACCCTTCAAAATAACAGATTGTACCTTTTTGACTCTAGAACTAAAAAGAGCATGCCTGAAATAGTCCAGATGCCAATTTTGGATTGTCTAGGCTTCATTTTGGCGAAGCAGGGGCAATTTGTTTTTTGGAGATTTGATAAGAGTTTGTATGCGGCCGCCATGTTAGTCGAACTCGGAACACAAAATGAAGTTGATCTGTGACTCAGCTTGATGTTTAGTTACTTCACATCTTTCGCAGTGCTAATTTTAAAATGTTGCGTGAAGGACCGATTTTAGTCGGCCGCGCGCGTGTACACGGCTTTGTTGTCACGGTATTCAAACGTCCATAGCTCCCGATAGATATTTTGTATCGACTCAGAATTTTGCTTTAAGTCTTAAGGCATGATAGTCCTGAACATATCAGTGTATTAGACTTATAGGATACGTTACTTTTGAGATGGCTTTTTATGACGTGACATGCAAACCACTACAAGAATTGAAACACTTCATAATTTGCATACTGTACTTGTAAACATTCACCGGAAATGGATATTTTTGGCCGAGATTAAATATCTTTTCGGCCTAGTATCTTCTAAGCCGTATTTACTGTCACTACAGAAATTTTGGCGGATACTAAACCAACGGCTTCAGATTTGTTTGCGATATATTAACGCCATCGGTGCCACTGATTGTTTGACCTTCATGGCACCGCGCCAAAATGTCACAATAACAACGCAAAACACAGTAGAGTGAAACACAACCAATCTCAATGGCCAAACAAACTTCGAACGCATGACAAACCTTCAAAATGAGAACAAGTTCCGAACAAAAAGATGGTCGCAACAACTACGACAACATCTTGCTTTTAAACTGCGTTGTTCGACACACCCTGTTGCGCGATCTTCATCATGCCCAAATTTGGAAAACCGCAACTGCTTTATTTGGAAATCCATTGTTGACAACAGAGGGAATAGGGAAACAGGGAAGTAGGGAAGTAGGGAGGTAGGGAAGTAGGGAAGGAAAGTGATTACTATACCTCGCAAATCCCACAAAGTGGAATTCGCGAGCTAAAAATATAGATAGTAAATATAAGTGGTACAGCGATTCAAAATCCATCCTGACAGAGAACAAGTGTGACCACTCAGTTGTTCACTTCCAACTCCTGAACTGTCAAATGAAACCTAAGGGTTTGGCCTCTTAAATGAAAGCTCACAATAGCACACTCTATTATAAATGTTTATTTCAAAATCCTGAACTGTTACGTGAAATAATCTTCTGCCCCTAATGCCAGAGGTATTATCGACGTACACACCTGGAGTTTGATGTTCTGATTAACAGGGCCTCGTCCTCTCTTTACAGTTACAATGTACGTGAATTCTTTTGTGAAGTTCTTGAAAAACCAGTCTCCGTGGGACGCATTTACTGCTAAAGGTATACCGCTGGACATGTTGACAATTTTTCTGGTTGTGATGAACATACCCGGTTTTTGACTAAAGGGATGAGTAATCCAAATATGGTCTTGCTCACCAAATTCGTAGAAAGTTCCGCTGGGGGAAAAGCACAAAACGAATGGGTATCAATATGTACTCAAATTGTCTTTTACTTGTACGCAAAATATATAAAAACGGTTCCCTTTTTGGTTCAAAGGCTCAGCGCGCACAACAACATTCATGTACGACTTAATAATCAAAACTAAACAGACGAAAACTTCAAGCTCAAAACGTCCGCATCATCAGCATAAACCTCATGTTGGCACTATAAATTTTGTCTCTCATCAGGGACTAGCATATCAATAAACCTGTAAGACAGGTTTGTCACAGGAACTAACATTCCAACATACCTGTGAGACAGGTTGGTCAGGTGTGACGCGTCTTGGAAGGTTAAGTTGTACTTTTTCCCCAGAATAACTGTTGCCATCCAGGCTTACGGATGTGTGATGCGTTTGAACATCCACGGGACGGCACTAGTTCCAGATTCAGTTGACAGAAGCGTGTCTTTGTATTGTAGAGATGCTGGATGAATTTGGTTCCATGCCATGCGACTAAACTGAACTGAAGCATCACACACACTTGCTTTAACAGAGCCGGCGCTCCCAGAGACTGGTGAATAGCTGCAGTGTTTCGGTGGAAGGTTACGATTCCATGGAACGATGCTTCCTCCAGGAATGCCTTTAAAATAAGACAAAACAGTAGTGTTCACTTCTAACTTCTTAAATGTCAAATGATATGCAAACGTGTAACCGCTCATTTGAAAGCTCTCAATAATAGCAGTGTTCAGTGGGTTATTTAGGGAGTTATAACCAAAACTACAGTTGTACAGCAAAACATGGAACATGAAAGTGTTAGCTAATGCAGGACGAATGGGCGTCCTTCCCTAAATATCTGATTTGAGCGGAATTGAATAGAAAAAGGCAATGCATCAAAATGCTACCTAACCTGTCAGAGAACCATCGAGGTCTTCGAGAACACATTCGTGTTCCCACTGGAACACAGCCTTGTTGGGTGATCCGGTGAACTGGATATTCGCAAACTTTGTAGTGAAACCTCCCTGTTGATTCTTACAAAACGAGCAGCAAAGGACCGCAGTACACGAAGGTGTGTCAAAGTTGACAAACGTCGCTCCGGAGACAGTCAGGAAAGAGGCCTTAGGGGCCACCAGCCCACCCTGAGTGCAGCCTCCAGCACTAATAGCACTATGGCCCACTATGAGTGAGTCCTTAACCAGAGGACCTTGATTCTGTCCCCAGGCAGCATCCACAAGAGTGAACTCGAGCCCAGCCTCAATGTTGTCCAAGACGGTGAAGTTAAACACTTGAATAGTTCCTCCTAACTTCAAGTCCTTTTAAGTTGCTGTAAGCCAATAAAGAGTGGAATTGCGCCGGCGCTGGAGTCTTGCCAGAGCATCTCCCTCCAACGGCGGGAACGTAAGTGGGGAAGATCCAGAGGCCGTATCGTCCAAAAGAATGTGCAGTATTGTTTCTGAATTCACCAAGAGGGATCTTACGAGGGCACACGGACTCAGTGAACGAAGGACCTCCTGGTTTAACGGGCATGTTGTACCAGAAACCAAAATGACTTCCTCCGGCCGCAGTGTTATGACGAACTAGAAAGACCAGAATGTAAACATTAGTATACAATACCACCATAGAAGGCGCCCGGTCTCTTTCACAGAACAAATCTAAATTGCACCTTCTTTACAGACTCGTTTCTTTCACTTCAGAGTATGTGAGAAGCGAGGTCTGACATCAACAAAAACTAAACTTCAGTTGGCACTGGTTTCTACAGTTTTGCGCCTCTCACTCGAAAATGCATTTCCGCGGAGTCGTTTTAAGCGTATGGTCTGTAAAAACGGGACAACCCTGGGGTACATAGTGGTTTAGTTTCTACAACAAGGTATTCATCAACGAATGTTAATCATCATACCCGTATTGTTGGGATTCGTGATCCAGAATGCAGCTGGGGTTGCGTCCACCGTCAGCAGAAAACTCGACGTCTGTACGAATACTCCCAGGTTGTACTGAATTGTGTTGCCAGTCTCTATTCCATCCTCGATGAAGTAGGCATGTCCCATCACATGATACGCAACGTTTCGCTCGACCATGAGCCCGCGCACACCGTGGATCGTCACAGCGCGGTTGAACGTGTGGTGAATTGCGCAGCCGCGTACGTACGAGCCCGTGACGTCACCGCTCATGTGAAAATGTATTGGGTAACGGCCTGTTAGAGGAAACAGCAACACTGTGTTAATAAATAATAATAAGTTTATTAACAGTGTATCTAAATAGTGGCTATTCACCTGTTATAGCTACCACTAGCAGAATTAACAACAATAACAATAGACTTAAGGATAATAGTAATAATAATAATAATAATAATAATAATAATAATAATAATAATAATAATAATAATAATAATAATAATAATAAAGCTAAGGATGGTCTAATCGAATTATATTTTAACAAGTTATATGTAAATATACATTATACTACATTATGTATTAAAGACTAAACTAATTGTATCTACTTCTAAGATATGCCTTTGTGTCTCTACAGAAAGTGTAAAGTCACTACATACTCTTATGTGAGAAGAGAGACTATTAAAACGTTGCGCGCGGTGTTTTTAAAGGTTCCCTTGTCTATAGAAATAACTAACCGTGTAGCAGAGCTAAAGCGCAGTGGACGTGAAAAGACTACTTGATAAAGACCTAAATTTGCAGGCCAACTGTTATTGTAACTTATTGCTGCAAATTGCAAGCGTTGTAGGCGATTTAGAAGAAAAACTGGAAGAGGACAGAAAACAGTATCACAATATCTTCATATCTATCTTCATAATGACCTGGTTATCAATTGTTTAGTCACAAACAATTACTTCAAGTTCATTTTCTCGCTTAGCTTGCATCTTTGAGTAGTATTAGCGTAACTAACCTAAGTTGAAGGCCTGGCCTGCATTCCGAACTTCAATGTATGAAATTCGACCTGTGACGAGTCCTTGGTTCATCTCTTTTGCGTGGATCATGATCTGTGAACCAAACTGGTCGCTGCCCTTCTCCCTTCCATATCGACCATAGTAGCATGTCTGCACGGCAAACTGACCAGATTGGAATTCTTTTGGGCACTTCGGGATATCTTCCGTCCACTCGTCGTTCACCGAGCCCTCCACGACAACATTCCGAGTGAGTAACCCGACTTCCGCGCGCGTTTGCACGGTTTTCCCGCCTAAGTTTTGCGCTAGAGAGACATGGGTGTATTTGACAGCTGGGGTAACGCCAATTGTTTTCCCATCGCTTGACACGTTTGTTACATTTAGTTCTTCGTTTTCGCAAGAACGTTGGCTTGTTGACGCCAGAACGATTTGGTCTCCTACCTGCCACCTTATCTGTTGTTTCAGCTGCAAATCCATGTCTCCTAAAAAAAGAAAAATGGCGGTATGATAAGTCGCCCTTCTATTATAAAAGATGATAACCATCCCAACCAACCTGGAATGGCAGTTTTAGCTAGATGCGTCCAAGTGACCCGCACGTGCCTTCCATGGAGGTCCAAAGTCCCTTCCCTGACCGCGAGAACCTTGGCTCCGTTAATTGGAAGACGCTTGGACATGGCATGACCATGTAACACAATCTTGGCCTTGTGTTGGAATGGCTCAGACTCGGTTCCAACCTGCAGCTTTCCGCCGTTTACGACCAAGATCTTTTCCGCGTTCAGCGTGATGTCTTTCTCATCAAAGATTAGCTGTCCCTTAATGACTAAAACTGCCAACACGGGCGTATCAGTGTCCAATAGCATCGATTGACCTTTCTCGATAACAGCGAAGTCTCCCTTGGCTGGGGGGCTCTTGTAGCCCCAGGAGAATGATGACGACCACACGTCCACGTACTCGAAATCTGCATTGCTTTGAGTCGCTACACCGCTGTCCTCAACTTCGACTCGAACTCGAGTCCTGATACTGCCCATGCGCGCTCCTGTCCTACAGCGGATCTCCGTAGTTGAATGGAACGTAATATTACACCTGACTCCGCCGATGGACACCTTGTTGCCATGGCGACTTAAACTGAAACCTAGAAAAGACATCTAACTGAGATAAAGGTGCCTATCTGACTGGGATTTATATAGATATTATACATATGATGTGTGGGACACCATATCGTGTACATGCTATACGATGTTATGTTATGTTATGTTATGTTATGTTGTGTTATGTTATGGCATGCTAAGCCTATGATGTATATTGTGGTGTGGAGTGATGTGGTGCGGTGGGCTGTGCACCTGTAAGTGGACCTACAGATGATGTCCCACGCATTGTGTTGTGTTGCACAGTTTATATTGTAGTGCACGTGTACCTATTATACGGAACATTACTCCACCATATATTGTACTTTGTGTTGTGCTGTGGTATGTTATGTCATATGCAGGTACAGAATTGCAAACGCTGACACCAGACTCACCTGAGCCTTTGATTGTAAGGAGCACACCACCTCCAGTTCCACCACGTCGAGGCATGACTGAATCAATATATGACGTCATGGAAACATTGTAAAAGAAAAAGTTTGACTTAGATGCCACCACACCATTACCTCCGCTCACAATAGCGTCGCAAGACTTGTCTCCCTCATCCAATTTCACGAATTCAGTATAAGCGGGCACTTCACAGCTCAGCTCTTTAAAGGTCCACGACTGTAGATTACAGGTTTTTTCACAGATACTGAGGACTGTAGACGAATCAAAACCTTCTCCTGTGACTTTAATAATCCTCCCTCCACCAAAGCTACTCTCCCTTGGACTTACACTGTTCATTTTGATTTGGTAAGTGAAGTGAACTGGGGTGGAGTCTTCGTACGCAGCAAATCCTTTACCATGTATAAGAACAACAACATTATACTTTCCCGCGGCGTGACCGGTCAGTCGACACTGAATTGTAGTTTCGCTGGAGGTTTCCACTATACAAGAAGTATTAGCAACACGAACGTCCACTTTTGCGGGATCTTTATCAAAACCAGAACCTTTGATAGTCACTGTGATGTCTCCCTGGCCTATGGATGGAGTAACGGCCTTGGTCACGGGAGTACTAAAATGCCTGTACGCGTATCGTAGACTTGGGAATTTCTGGGTATCCGTGGTAACGGTAAGCTGTAAGTAACAGACAGTTCTTAGTAAGAAAGAAAACGTTAATAGGGTTAGAACATCTATGGAATCTTGATGGGATCGCTGCAGTACTGGAAAGGATAAAAGCTATCGCTTTTTTCGTTGTGCGCATAACTGAACTAAGGTCAGTCTGCCTGAGCCAAAACTTTTCAGAATAATCCAGATAAAAGTAAATTGTTCTCATTTATTTGTTTAACCTTTTCACTCCCAAGTGTGATCAATTTTCTCCTTCAATTTCGGCAACACAAGTATATCATACAGTAAGGAAAACTTGGCTTTTGATAATTTGCTCAAATAATAGCTGATAAACTATCAATTCTCACTACATCACTCGTATAATTTCCTCTTACCAGGTTGGGAGAATCTGCATTTTGAACTTGGGAGTAAAAGGTGAGGAAAATAATAAACTTAAGTACATACGCACCTCGAACGATCCTGCAGCGTGTGCTATAGTCATTAAGCCACATCCCACAAGCCTTACGATTTTACAACGTGTGCTATCGTCTGACAAATGACTTGAGATGTCGTCACACGGATAGTGACACAGTAGCTCTTGCCAATTCGTACTCGAGTATGACGTAGATCAAACCCGCTGCCGTTAATGGTTATTTCAGTTCCTCCCATTACGCTGCCCTCTGTTGGTGCAATGTTTGATATTAAAGCAACACTTTTGATCTCCTTCGGGGCACTTGCACCAAAAAGAGCATATCCCTTGAAATTTACATGAATGATTGTTGCGTGTTTTCCCGCCACAACTGCACCAGCGCGACACTCGACCATGTATTGCGATGATGACGTCACTGCGCACGAGAAGTTTCCGACTTTTACATTAACGTCAGAAATGGTAGTCGGAAATTTCAAACCATAAAATCGGATTAAGTTACTGAAGCCTACGATTGTGTCAGGAACGACAGAATCAACTCTTGGTGTTTGTTCATCCGCGTAAAGGAAGTTGCACCCATCTGATAGAAGACATAGACTTTCCGTGTTTCCAACGCGGAGTGATAAAGTAAACGCCTTGGGAACCTTACTTGGTAATGTACGGCACAAGATTTGAGTGTATGAAGAGGAGAGCAAAGTACAGAAGTTGTTTTTCATGGAAATTGAACCGTCTTCAAGAGAAAGTGGAAATCCTTCTCCAGTCACTGTGATCTCTGTCCCTCCCATCAGAGAACCGCTGGATAGTAAGATTGTGGATACAGTGGGTATCAAAGTAAATGTCCCGTTTGGCCGGTTAACAATGTTTTTCACGGCTAAACCTCTGATGTTTACACGGACCTCAACTTCATAAAGAACACCTGGTTACAAAAGAGAAACTAATAAACAAAAGCAAAAGCATTATAATTGTTTTGTTAACTATTGTAACAAGGGTTGTAACAACGATTTCTAAAGCATGTCAACAAACATAACTTCACTGATAGTAACCATTGCTAATCAGGTATGGAATGTGATGTGATGGGCGTAATGAAGGAAACACTGATAAAAATGTAGAAACGCGGTCGTGCGATATCGTAATCACTCGTATGATTAAAGACCAAAGACATTTATTTACACGTTTTTTTCACAGAACGATGCAGCGTCAATATTGTTTCAAAAAGCACGTGGTCCCTACCTGCTTGCAAGCTGCTGTTTACTGCAATTTGGCACGTGATCTTATTGTTGCTGCTGGTGAGAATCACACAGTCACATGGCCCAACTCTGACGTCATTATGGCAGCCTGCAGGTCCAAACACTTTGCCTTCAATTGTCAGCACATTCGATTTAACTTCCAAATTTGGGCGTATGGACGTTACTTCCGGTGTATACTCCCAGAATGCAAAGCTTTGTGATGATAAAATACTCATCAGGGGATCTGCCGCAGAGCATCCTGGTATGCTAGTAGTAATGCCAGGCGAGTAACCTGAAGACACAGATTGATGAGGGCCATGGTCTGATTCATTAGAAAAAGCAGAAAATTGTCCAATTTTGACCTTGACTTGTGTGGAAGGTGAACATAGGCCTTTCACAATCACCCTGCCTTTCATAGTTATAACCCCGCACGGATCTACAGCATCACTGGAGTAGTAATAAATCCCAGGAGCCTGGAAACTAAACGTCAACAAACCACTTCCGCTCCGTAAGCTCTTAAAACCTGTCCCGTCATACTCCGCGGCAGTTGAATCACGTGTCTGTTGGACGCCATACGTCACATCAGTTTGCAAAGCACTTGCCAAACACAATGTTTCTGGTCAGCAATCCCACTTCCGCCGCAAGGGAGTAGTTACAGTTTCCTGTGCGGTAAGTTGCACCAAAATGTCTGAACTGGAGAGTGTCGTTCAGGTGGAGAGTTTTGCCGTCTTCAGAAACAGACGCTGTGTAGAAAAACAAACAAACAAACAAACAAACATGCAAGCTGGAAGAGATGTTTATACACGACCCCACAAGCGGCAATACTTGACTTCGAAATAACGGGGTTCGACTGTAGTCCCCGAGCGAAGTGAGGGTAATAATCACGGCGCTAATGCAGCAAATTCGCTTTGTGTGGAGACTCCAAGCGAGTCGCCATCTCGAAATCTAATGTTCGTCAGTCAGTCTGTCATAGGGCGACCTCTAAGGCAATGACGTAATAATAATTATCGATTAGCGTCAAAGCGAGGTCAAACAAAGGTTTGAACGAAGCAACATCTGTACGTAACTGCGTTCACGAAAATGAATTTGAAAACTGGAAAACTTGACACAGCACGGTCTCGCGAAGCTCGTCTGCAAAAGAGAAGGGAACTAGCATGGGCAAGGCGAAATCGTGAAACAATCGAACAACGCCAAATACGTCTAGAGAAAAGACGACAAACATTTGATAACCGACAGTATCATGAACGGAAGCGTGCCGAAGAAACGCCTCCGCAAAGGGAACAGCGCTTGGAAGCAAATCGGGAGCTTCAGACGCCGTTTTGTGTTAAACTCAGATCCTTATTCAGAAAGGACAAGCAACAAAGTTTAATCAGTGGAAAGCGAACAATCACCGTGACAAATATATTCTACCCGTATCTTGTAACTCGATCACTTCAAGAATGTATTAAAATCTGTATGCTGATCATTTTCCCTCGAAGTATTCTTTTAATACGCTTCTGTCGCCAGTTTCGGCTACCGTATTGGCTCAGAGCAATCGGAACTTGGAGTCTTGAATGATTTAGTCAGATGTTTTATTATTTCTTTCAAGACTAAAACTGTAACAAATACTGTAATTTGACATGCGGTGATTGCAGCGAGAATCGTTCATAAGCCCATAGAAGTATGACTAGGTCTGAAGCCCGATGTATAATTTGAAGTAAACCGTTCAAGTTTTGCTTTGATTCTGGGAGAAATCATGTTGTTTTGAGCGCGTTCACGTACAAAACAATTCGAGCTCGTTAAACATGCATGCCTGAGTCTTGTGCATGAAGTCCAGAATGAACTCTGGAATGTTGCCCTACCTATGCTTAGAATTTCTGTTTGATATGGTTCGTATGTTGTCGTTGCAATGACAACTTCCTCTCCTGGGTTCCAGTCCACTGGCTCCTGCAGATGGATTAACTTGTCCCCAGGCTCGCTTGTCCGAGTCAGTCTGGTCCAGTAAACCGAACGATTAACGCCGTGGATTTCTACGTTTCCGAAAACCCCTGTTAAATACCAAATGGAAAGAACAACTATAGACTCCTACATTTCTTGGAGAGATCCCTTCTAGTAAATCTCAAATGAATCTTTTTAAATTCTCAAACAAGACAGGCCCGTGGCCAGTGCGCTTGTGACGTCATTAGTACAATGAATAGAGACACGCGGGGTCCCGGGAGAGGAACTTTTGTCGTGCGTTTATATGCAAAAGATATTATAGCCGAGTCAGTTTTTGCAAATGACGGATCCAAGAGCTCCCTTTATTTTTCTTGCCCTCTTTTCTTCTAATTTTGGTCAAACAGATATTCACGAAAAAGTGTATTATAATAATTGAGAGAAAACAATTATCGAAGGCCCCGTAGGAATATTCTTCGTTTGCAACAACCCAGTTTTCATTGCTTTCCGATGCACGTGACAGTACTTGTGTGACGCTTTCTATACAACCTGGCAACCTTGTTGAGTGAATTTTCAAGCTGACATGTTTTGTGGAGGAACTGTGTTGTCATTTTGTAATGGGATTGACTGGGGAATACCCGACATCTTAAGTAGCTGTAAGACAGCGTAATAGCCTTATCTCATCTTCCCAGCGTGTGCATCATGTTCAAGTAGCTGTAGCACATTAAGGCCCCGTCCACACTACGCCGGATAAATTTGAAAACGCAACTTTCACTCTGAAAACGCAAGAAATGTTTTCCGTCCACACTGGAAAACGGATAAAATGTTTCCGGGCCCAAATGTATTGTTATTGCTCTACAAACGTCCCTGACAATCTTTGAAACCACTTGACGTGGCCACGTGAGTCAGGGTTTTCGAAAAGTTCCGTTTTCAAAATGTTTTTCGTCCACACCAAAACGCAAAGCCGGCGCTTTCAAATTTATCCACTTTGAAGAGCGTTTTCCTAACCGTAAGAATAAAGTTGCGTTTTCAAATTTATCCGGCGTAGTGTGGACGGGGCCTAAAACATGACACTTCCCATGATGAAATTACTTCGTATGAAAAAGCCATCTCAGACGTTACGCATCCTACATGTACAAGTCTGATCACTAATATGTTCAAGACTGCTATGCATTAAGCTTTAACGCAAAATTCTGGGTCGATACGAAATTAATCTCTATCGGAAGCTGCAGACGTTTGAATACCGTGACAACAAAGGCGTGCATCACGGGCTTGTGGAGCGAACATTACGGCTCGGATAGTCGGATATCAACCTTGAAGACTTCGAGGTATTCAGTGACAAATATTCTCGATGTAATCGCCTGCCGGTCTTTCCTGCTTTTGTTAAAGCGGCGTGAGTGAAAGCTAAGTAGCTGATGATTCGGGATTCCCCGTTCTATGATATTATGCTCGTGACATTTCATTGACAGATCTTGTATCTTAATCTCGCGTGATATTTGCCTCAATCCTATTAGTAATTCAATATCCTCAGACAATAAACAAAGAACCTTTACTGCACGCAAAACGAAGTTAAACGCCGACTGTTCGTATACGCCGCGCGTTACACAAAGCCGCAGAGTTTCCGACAAAGGGAGACGCTCTGCCCGCAGGGAAAAGTTCAAGTTCTATCAAGTTTCGACTCGTCTTCTACTACTTATTCGATGTTCTTTCACACAAATATTGTTCAGAACACAGATACATTGGTTGAAGCGGTATCTATAATCGAGCATTTGCAAAACACAACCCTTCGTACTTTACGGGGGTCCCGCTGGTAACACATCAAGCATTTGGGTACGGCTATTTTCAAGTCTTCCGACGCTTAAAAACAATGCAAGCCAAAATCGCTCCTAAAGTATGGCTTCCGTGCATCCAGAAAGCCAACCGATGATCGTTTTGTTTGGATCAACAACTGAAGGACCGGAATTTTTTTCTATATCCCTTGACAGAGAAAACCCATTGTACTTGGTTCTGTGATTTTGATCTCTGAATACGTCTGATCTTGCAATGCCTGTGTTTTAACACATTTTAAAATACAAACGTATCTTAGCACCTCGGTTACTTTTGGCAATCTTCTTTTTGAGCTTCTAGCTTTCTCGCAGCGATGGTTTATTGATCCTAATTTTCTCTTTCCATTTCCATCTGTGGCTTTTTATTGTTTCCATGTTGTTTACATGCACGTTCACGGAACGCATTAGCATTGTGAAGTACGTAAGCTCGGGTATAATCATGAACTTTTGACGACTTTGGGACATTCTTTGAAATGTATTCTTGTATTAGTCGCCTGCTTTTTCTACTCTTGTTCAAAATGCGTGAAAGGTAATTCAATGGTACGTGGCTTGGCTCACGACTTCGTCTTGGAGGACTTCGGTTTTCTTTCACATAAACATTTATGGGAATACAATAAAACTGAGCGAAGCAAGATCTACCAACGGTCACTTTTTCCTCAGCCATTTCCTAATTTTCAAATAATAACGCCATCTGTTCCACTGATTGTTTGACCTTCATGGCACCGAGCCAAAATCTCGCAACAACAACATAAATGCACGCAGAGTGAAATTTTGATTCCAAACAAAAGTCAGATTTTCTGACGCTTTACTTGTATCAGCAAGAATAATACAAAGTAAAAGAATACAAAGTACCTTCAAGTTCACCCTCATACTAAACAGTTCCATATAATCCGCTATCAAGCGCTTGTCAAGAATCGCCGTCTTTACACAGGTTCTCGTCTTTGTATCTCGAGCGCCTTCGTTCAGCTTGTTCCTTCAAGTTCTCAAGGTTCTGGATATTAGATTCTTCGTACATTTCTGTACAGTTGTGCATAGTTATGCAGTTCATTGATAAATTCATTGCATTTGCTTTCATGGCTTTCAATGTGGCTTTTGAGGCTGAACGGACCGACCCAAGCCAAAACCGCTCAATGAAATTTAGTATGGGTCTACCGCAGCCGGCGTATGCGTTTGTAAGTAAGATGAGCGGTCCATAAAATAATCCACAGAGCCAACTAAGGCAAGCAACTTGCTGTCTTCAAAATGGCGAAACTGCTTGCTCGACAAGTCACGTGATCACAACGTCATCACAAATCACATGATAATATCAACCAATCATCGCATGCAGATCTCTAACCCAGAAAAAAAAAAAAAAAAAAATCGCTGCATTTTATAGCTTGTGACGTCACAAGCAATAAATCTTATGTTAAAGTTACATACGTAATAACATGCATACACATCGCCAGAAATTTCAGACATCCGGTTGCGCCATCTCGGAAGAGGCATCAGGTTTCACGCTGACAGCCGCTCAAGAAATAACAAAGAAATGTATGGGATCTGATAATAAATTGCGCTTTTCGCTTAACTGAAGCACGTTCGTAAAAATGTCTGGGCAGCATTCGGAAGAGGGAAGCTTCCTAAACACAACAGTACAAAAAATATTTATCTCCGGTAAAATTCGATGTGTACTTTTTTGAATTTAAAATTTCGGCCGACGTAAGAAGGGATTGATAGCAGAATACGCTCAAAACCGGCTACTGTCACTTTTTAAGCTGCATTTAATACAAGAACCTTGGGTAAAACGCAAAATGTCTACCCCGTACCTGATTGTCGAAGGATTGAACATCTCCTGTGAAGCCTCAGTCAGTCCCCTGGAGCAAATTCGATGTGTACTTTTTGTGTTTGAATTTGCAGTTCACAGCCAGCCATGGCGAATACCTCCCGTGAAATACGCTGACTTCGGATGTTGATATTTTGGGCTGGGAAGCTCCAAATCGCATGAAAATTGCACCAAACGAAAGCTAATTTCAACTAGGTCATTCAGCGGCACGTCTCCTAAACGTAGCAGTCTCTTTTTGAACCGGAGAAACCCATCCCTCCCCCACCCCACTGAGGCAAAGTACGTAACAATGTTGAATGTGTGAATGGCGCATGCTCATACCGCACGCCGCTGGGAAAGACCGGAAGCAATCGTGGACGCAAAATGTCCGGAATTTCTGGCGATGATAATTTCTGCATTCTGATTGGCTGAGCGCACGTCACTTTATTTCAAATTGCACTCGAAATCATGCAATTACCTATACAAATAAACATTCATTTGTGTAGGCGGGATATTAAAATGCATCGAAATCACGGTAACAACGTATGAAAGCAGCATTCTCTAACTAAACGTACCCAATGCCTTTGATCCAAGGTTGAGGCCGTCTTGTATAGGGATGTTGGGTGTGTTTCGATCCCCATTAAGGGAGATAAAAACACTTCCAATCTTTGGCTGGCCTTCCCAGCCAATGATTAAGTTCCCTTGATCGCCAACGATGATGTATGTTGCACTGAGCACAAAGTCCCTGTGCGGGTCCAGTTCGAGAGCCCCGTAGATTATCAGCTGTCTCATTTTAGGTAAGTCTGTGTCCGCCACCATCCACCACCCTGATAACAAGAGAAAATCTCAGTAGAGTGGACCTATACTGACACACAAGGCACTGCAACTGTGAGACGAATTATAGAAGGAATTGTGTACGTAACGACGGGGGTCTGGACAATAATTTGTCACGCAACGGAAAAGTTGCTTATACTGTTCTTATACTGTTTACGATGACAATTGTAAACACGTGACCTCACCCTGCAATGCTTTGCTGTTGCAAGCTTACAAACTTCTTTCCAGTTAACTTCAATCTCCTTTACGAAAATTGTCGACTTGTTACATTGTAGATTGACAATTTATCAGACAACACAACATCATCATACAGGTCACAATGTAGACTAGATTGTGATAACTTACAACGTATTGTACACAAGTAAGCATCTCACTTATTTGGCAACTTTTGCACGTGACAATAATAGAACACTTCTAATCATATAACATTGCTCCTAACCTTCTTTAATCATGACGTCACTTCCGTTTTTGGGGAGCTGTTTATTGTATCCACCATAACCAGGTTCGGTGCCGTACCAGGCCTCTGGATCAGACCAGGTAAGATAGAGGCGTGGTTGTTTCTCTGGGGGAGGGGGAGGGACAGGCCTAGGGCATTTCCTGAATTAACAGCGACGAAGCTGTGGAGAAAGAATAAAAAGATAGATAGTAAATATAAGTGGTACAGCGATTCAAAATCCATCCTGACAGAGAACAAGTGTGACCACTCAGTTGTTCACTTCCAACACCTGAACTGTCAAATGAAACCTAAGGGTTTGGCCTCTTAAATGAAAGCTCACAATAGCACGCTCTATTAGAAATGTTTATTTCAAAATCCTGAACTCTTACGTGAAATAATTTTCTGCCCCTAATGAGGTATTATCGACGTACACACCTGGAGTTTGATGTTCTGATTAACAGGACCTGGTCCTCTCTTTCCAGTCACAATGTACGTGAATTCTTTTGTCAGGTTCTTGAAAAACCAGTCTCCATTGGACGCATTTACTGCTAAAGGTATACCGCTGGACATGTTGACAACTTTTCTGGTTATGATGAACATATCCGGTTTTTGACTAAAGGGATGAGTAATCCAAATATGGTCTTGCTCACCAAATTCGTAGAAAGTTGCGCTGGGGGAAAAGCACAAAACGAATGGTTATCAATATGTACTCAAATTGTCTTTTACTTGTACGCAAAATATATGAAAGCGGTTCCCTTTTTCGTTCAAAGGCTCAGCGCGCACAACAACATTCATGTACGACTTAATAATCAAATCTAAACAGACGAAAACTTCAAGCTCAAAACGTCCGCATCATCAGCATAAACCTCATGTTGGCACTATAAATTTTATCTCATCAGGGACTAGCATATCAATAAACCTGTCAGACAGGTTTGTCACAGGAACTAACATTCCAACATACCTGTAAGACAGGTTTGTCACAGGAACTAACATCCCAACATACCTGTAAGACAGGTTGGTCAGGTGTGACGTGTCTTGGAAGGTTAAGTTGTACTTTTTCCCCAGAATAACTGTTGCTATCCAGCCTTGCGGATGTGTGATGCGTTTGAACACCCACGGGACGGCACTAGTTCCAGATTCAGTTGACAGAAGCGCGTCTTTGCATCGTAGAGATGCCGGATAAATTTGGTTCCATGCCATGCGCCTAAACTGAACTGAAGCATCACACACACTTGCTTTAACAGAGCCGGCGCTGCCAAAGACTGGTGAATAGCTGCAGTGTTTCGATGGAAGGTTTCGATTCCATGGAACGATGCTTCCTTCAGGAATGCTTTTAAAATAAGACAAAACAGTAGTGTTCACTTCTAACTTCTTATATGTCAAATGATATGTAAACGTGTAACCGCTCATTTGAAAGCTCTCAATAATAGCAGTGTTCAGTGTGTTATTTAGGGAGTTATAACTAAAGCTACAGTTGTACAGCAAAACGTGGAACATGAAAGTGTTAGCTAATGCAGGACGAATGGGCGTCCTTCCCTAAATATCTGATTTGAGCGGAATTGAATAGAAAAAGGCAATGCATCAAAATGCTACCTAACCTGTCAGAGAACCATCGAGGTCTTCGAGAACACATTCGTGTTCCCACTGGACCACAGCCTTGTTGGGTGACCCGGTGAACTGGATATTCGCAAACTTTGTAGTGAAACCCCCCTGTTGATTCTTACAAAACGAGCAGCAACGGACCGCAGTACACGAAGGTGCGTCAAAGTTGACAAACGTCGCTCTGGAGACAGTCAGGAAAGAGGCCTTAGGGGCCACCAGCCTTCGCCTTGCTGAGTGCAGCCACCAGCACTAATAGCACTATGGCCCACTATGAGTGAGTCCTTAACCAGAGGACCTTGATTCTGTCCCCAGGCAGCATCCACAAGAGTGAACTCAAGCCCAGTCTCAATGTTGTCCAAGACGGTGAAGTTAAACACTTGAATAGCTCCTCCTTCGGTAACTTCAAATCCTTTTAAGTTGCTGTAAGCCAATAAAGAGTGGAATTGCGCCGGCGTTGGAGTCTTTCCAGAGCATCTCCCTCCAACGGCGGGAACGTAAGTGGGGAAGATCCAGAGGCCGTATCGTCCAAAAGAATGTGCAGTATTGTTTCTGAATTCACCAAGAGGGATCTTACGAGGGCACACGGACTCAGTGAACGAAGGACCTCCTGGGTTAACGGGCATGTTGTACAAGAAACTAAAATGACTTCCTCCGCCCGCAGTGTTATGACGAACTAGAAAGACCAGAATGTAAACATTAGTATACAATACCACCATAGAAGGCGCCCGGTCTCTTTCACAGAACAAATCTAAATTGCACCTTCTTTACAGATTCGTTTCTTTCACTTCAGAGTATGTGAGAAACACGGTCTGACATCAACAAAAACTAAACTTCAGTTGGCACTGGTTTCTACAGTTTTGCGCCTCTCACTCGAAAATGCATTTCCGCGCAGTCGTTTTCAGCGTATGGTCTGTAAAAACGGGACAACCCTGGGGTACATAGTGGTTTAGTTTCTACAACAAGGTATTCATCAACGAAAGTTAGTCATCATACCCGTACTGTTGGGATTCGTGATCCAGAATGCAGCTGGGGTTGCGTCCACCGTCAGCAGAGAACTCGACGCCTGTACGAATACTCCCAGGTTGTACTGAATTGTGTTGCCAGTCTCTATTCCATCCTCGATGAAGTAGGCATGTCCCATCACATGATACGCCACGTTTCGCTCGACTATGAGCCCGCGCACACATGGATCGTCACAGCGCGGTTGAACGTGTGGTGAATTGCGCAGCCGCGTACGTACGAACTCGTGACGTCATCTCTCATGTGAAAATGTATTGGGTAACGGCCTGTTAGAGGAAACAGCAACCCACTCACTGTGTTAATAATTAATAATAAGTTTATTAACAGTGTATCTAAATAGTGGCTATTCACCTGTTAAAGCTATCACTAGCAGAATTAACAACAATAACAATAGACTTAAGGATAATAATAATAATAAGAATAATAAGAATAAGAATAAGAATAATAAAAATAATAATAATAATAATAATAATAATAATAATAATAATAATAATAATAATAATAATAATAAAGCTAAGGATGGTCTAATCGAACTATATTTTAACAAGTTATACATGGCCAGAAATAGCGGACACGCATGCGCATTAGGGGCTGCAGTTTATTTGGCTTTCAGTGTAAACTAAACAAGAGACTTTACTATGAAGATGGACACAAAAATCATCGTACCTTAGAACTAGAGACTAAAAAGCAAGCTGTTCAACCGGATTCTCTTATAATACAAGGATACCGAAAATATTAACACAAAATCAGTAGCTGTCCATATGTACCTCTTGCGTTTTTCCAATGTAAAGATGCAAGACACGTCTAAGAGACAACAGTATGGCAGACAAGCTGAAAACGGCATACTGGATGAGAGTAGCTGACCGTTTTGCCTCGAAGTTGTTGAAATATCGAAGCTGTTCAATCGGTTCTTACTTCGAGAAAGGTCATTTTTCTGAACAAACTTATTGGTAACCCTCGGCACTTTGTATCTCTTGCGTTTTTGGATTATAAAGATGTGTTTTGTTGAATTTAGCCGCACAATCACTCGATACGCACGCCTAGTGAAGCAAGGTTCGATGCTACTCGCGAACGGTTCTAGCTCCCGATCGGCCCCGGCGATCGACCAAGTTGTTCAAAACAAACTGTGTAGCCTTGTGAGTAAACCATCCTGCAAAGTGAGTTCAGGATTTGTTTTGGGAATTTAATGGAGCTTTGAAAGAGACGTCGCGAATCGTAGCGCATAAATACGGTTGTTCAAAAACGGACAAGGAAACTCTGTCCAGCAAAGCAAGAACTGTTTTAATACCGCTAAATTGTAAGACTTGTTCATCCTTTCTTTTAACTTCAGCATAGCATTTGCAATTAAACTACAGCACCAAGTTTTACAAAACTGACCGTGTGTGTCACCAGTCGCTTTGAAACATTTCAGCTTTTCCATTCGCGGCATGCTGTTCCCAATAATCACTACGATCTCGGAACAGTTTTTCAGCAATCGCAGTGATCGTAGCAATCCAGCGGTCTCTGAACACTTTTCTGAGCGATCGCAGTGATTGAGTGATCGCAGTGATTGATCGCAATCCGGCATACTTCAGCTAATTGAACGTTTGGTAAACAAACTGCTGCCCACGATTTTGGGCGGGAAAAGCTGCCGCGGACGCACATTGTGGCGGGAAATACCCGGCCCGCTAACAATGTTGCAGGCTCAGAATGTCCGCTGTTTCTGGCCATGCTGTAAATATACATTATACTACATTATGTATTAAATACTAAAGTAATTGTATCTACTTCTAAAATATACCTTTGTGTCTCTACAGAAAGTGTAAAGTCACTACATACTCTTATGTGAGAAGAGAGACTATTAAAACGTTGCGCGCGGCGTTTTTAAAGGTTCCCTTGTCTATAGAAATAACTAATCATGTAGCAGAGCTAAAGCGCAGTGTACGTGAAAAGACTACTTGATCAAGACCTAAATTTGCAGGCCAACTGTTATTGTAACTCACTGCTGCAAATTGCAAGCTTTGTAGGCGATTTAGAAGAAAAACCGGAAGAGGACAGAAAACAGTATCACAATATCTTCATATCTATCTTCATAATGACCTGGCTATCAATTGTCTAGTCACAAACAATTACTTCAAGCTCATTTTCTCGCTTAGCTTGCATCTTCGAGTAGTATTAGCGTAACTAACCTGAGTTGAAGGCCTCGCCTGCATTCCGAACTTCAATGTATGAAATTCGACCTGTGACGAGTCCTTGGTTCATCTCTTTTGCGTGGATCATGATCTGTGAACCAAACTGGTCGCTGCCCTTCTCCCTTCCATACCGACCATAGTAGCATGTCTGCACGGCAAACTGACCAGATTGGAATTCTTTTGGGCACTTCCGGATATCTTCCGTCCACTCGTCGTTCACCGAGCCCTCCACGACAACATTCCGAGTGAGTAACCCGACTTCCGCGCGCGTTTGCACGGTTTTCCCGCCTAAGTTTTGCGCTAGAGAGACATGGGTGTATTTGACAGCTGGGGTAACGCCAATTGTTTTCCTATCGCTTGACACGCTTGTTACGTTTAGTTCTTCGTTTTCGCAAGAACGTTGGCTTGTTGACGCCAGAACGATTTGGTCTCCTACCTGCCGCCTTACCTGTTATTTCAGCTGCAAATCCATGTCTCCTAAAAAAAGAAAAATGGCGGTATGATAAGTCGCCCTTCTATTATGAAAGATGATAACCATCCCAACCAACCTGGAATGGCAGTTTTAGCTAGATGCGTCCACGTGACCCGCACGTGCCTTCCATGCAGGTCCAAAGTCCCTTCCCTGACCGCGAGAACCTTGGCTCCGTTAATTGGAAGACGCTTGGGCATGGAATGACCATGTAACACAGTCTTGGCCTTGTGTTGGAATGGCTCAGACTCGGTTCCAACCTGCAGCTTTCCGCCGTTTACGACCAAGATCTTTTCCGCGTTCAGCGTGATGTCTTTCTCATCAAAGATCAGCTGTCCCTTAATGACTAAGACTGCCAACACCGGCGTATCAGTGTCCAATAGCATCGTTTGACCTTTCTCGATAACAGCGAAGTCTCCCTTGGCTGGGGGGCTCTTGTAGCCCCAGGAGAATGATGACGACCACACGTCCACGTACTCGAAATCTGCATTGCTTTGAGTCGCTACACCGCTGTCCTCAACTTCGACTCGAACTCGAGTCCTGATACTGCCCATGCGCGCTCCTGTCCTACAGCGGATCTCCGTAGTTGAATGGAACGTAATATTACACCTGACTCCGCCGATGGACACCTTGTTGCTATGACGACTTAAACTGAAACCTAGAAAAGACATCTGAGATAAAGGTGCCTATCTGACTGGGATTTATATAGATAATATATATATGGTGTGTGTGACACCATTTGTTATGTTATGTTATGTTATATGTTATGTTGTGTTACGTTATGTTATGTTATGTTACGTTACGTTACGTTATGTTATGTTATGTTATGTTATGTTATGGCATGCTAAACCTATGATGTATATTGTGGTGTGGAGTGATGTGGTGTGGTGGGCTGTGCACTGTAAGTGGACCTACAGATGATGTCCTACGCATTGTGTTGTGTTGCACAGTTTATATTTTAGTGCACGTGTACCTATTATACGGATACATTACTCTACCATATATTGTACTTTGTGTTGTGTTACACAGTTTATATTGTAGTGCACGTGTACCTATTATAAGGATACATTACTCCACCATATATTGTACTTTGTGTTGTGTTGCACAGTTTATATTGTAGTGCACGTGTACCTATTATAAGGATACATTACTCCACCATATATTGCACTTTGTGTTGTGTTGCACAGTTTATATTGTAGTGCACGTGTACCTATTATAAGGATACATTACTCCACCATATATTGTACTTTGTGTTGTGTTGCACAGTTTATATTGTAGTGCACGTGTACCTATTATAAGGATACATTACTCCACCATATATTGTACTTTGTGTTGTGTTGCACAGTTTATATTGTAGTGCACTTGTACCTATTATAAGGATACATTACTCCACCATATATTGTACTTTGTGTTGTGTTCCACAGTTTACATTGTAGTGCACGTGTACCTATTATAAGGATACATTACTCCACCATATATTGTACTTTGTTTTGTGTTGCACAGTTTATATTGTAGTGCACGTGTACCTATTATAAGGATACATTACTCCACCATATATTGTACTTTGTTTTGTGTTGCACAGTTTATATTGTAGTGCACGTGTACCTATTATAAGGATACATTACTCCACCATATATTGTACTTTGTTTTGTGTTGCACAGTTTATATTGTAGTGCACGTGTACCTATTATACGGATGCATTACTCCACCATATATTGTACTTTGTGTTGTGTTGCACAGTTTATATTGTAGTGCACGTGTACCTATTATAAGGATACATTACTCCACCATATATTGTACATTGTGTTGTGTTGCACAGTTTATATTGTAGTGCACGTGTACCTATTATAAGGATACATTACTCCACCATATATTGTACTTTGTGTTGTGTTGCACAGTTTATATTGTAGTGCACGTGTACCTATTATAAGGATACATTACTCCACCATATATTGTACTTTGTGTTGTGTTGCACAGTTTATATTTTAGTGCACGTGTACCTATTATACGGATACATTACTCCACCATATATTGTACTTTGTGTTGTGTTGCACAGTTTATATTGTAGTGCACGTGTACCTATTATAAGGATACAATACTCCACCATATATTGTACTTTGTGTTGTGTTGCACAGTTTATATTGTAGTGCACGTGTACCTATTATAAGGATACATTACTCCACCATATATTGTACTTTGTGTTGTGTTGCACAGTTTATATTGTAGTGCACGTGTACCTATTATAAGGATACATTACTCCACCATATATTGTACTTTGTGTTGTGTTGCACAGTTTATATTGTAGTGCACGTGTACCTATTATAAGGATACATTACTCCACCATATATTGTACTTTGTGTTGTGTTGCACAGTTTATATTGTAGTGCACGTGTACCTATTATAAGGATACATTACTCCACCATATATTGTACTTGGTGTTGTGTTGCACAGTTTATATTGTAGTGCACGTGTACCTATTATACGGATACATTACTCCACCATATATTGTACTTTGTGTTGTGTTGCACAGTTTATATTGTAGTGCACGTGTACCTATTATAAGGATACATTACTCCACCATATATTGTACTTTGTGTTGTGTTGCACAGTTTATATTGTAGTGCACGTGTACCTATTATACGGATACATTACTCCACCATATATTGTACTTTGTTTTGTGCTGTGGTGTGTTATGTCATATGCAGGTACAGAATTGCAAACGCTGACACCAGACTCACCTGAGCCTTTGATTGTAAGGAGCACACCACCTCCAGTTCCACCACGTCGAGGCATGACTGAATTAATATATGACGTCATGGAAACATTGTAAAAGAAAAAGTTTGACTTAGATGTCACCACACCATTACCTCCGCTCAAAATAGCGTCGCAAGACTTGTCTCCCTCATCCAATTTCACGAATTCAGTATAAGCGGGCACTTCACAGCTCAGTTCTTTAAAGGTCCACGACTGTAGATTACAGGTTTTTCCACAGATACTGAGGACTGTAGACGAATCAAAACCTTCTCCTGTGACTTTAATAATCCTCCCTCCACCAAAGCTACTCTCCCTTGGACTTACACTGTTCATTTTTGATTTGGTAAGTGAAGTGAACGGGCGTGGAGTCTTCGTACGCAGCAAATCCTTTACCATGTATAAGAACAACAACATTATACTTTCCCGCGGCGTGACCGGTCAGTCGACACTGAATTGTAGTTTCGCTGGAGGTTTCCACTGTACAAGAAGTATTAGCAACACGAACGTCCGCTTTTGCGGGATCTTTATCAAAACCAGAACCTTTAATAGTCACTGTGATGTCTCCCTGGCCTATGGATGGAGTAACGGCCTTGATCACGGGAGTACTAAAATGCCTGTACGCGTATCGTAGACTTGGGAATTTCTGGGTATCCGTAGTAACGGTAAGCTGTAAGTAACAGACAGTTCTTAGTAAGAAAGAAAACGTTAATAGGGTTAGAACATCTATGGAATCTTGATGGGATCGCTGCAGTACTGGAAAGGATGAAAGCTATAGCTTTTTTCGTTGTGCGCATAACTGAACTAAGGTAAGTCTGCCTGAGCCAAAACTTTTCAGAATAATCCAGATAAAAGTAAATTGTTCTCATTTATTTGTTTAACCCTTTCACTCCCAAGTGTGATCAATTTTCTCCTTCAATTTCGGCAGTACAAATATATCATACAGAAAGGAAAACTTGGCTTTTGATACTTTGCTCAGATAATAGCTGATAAACTATCAATTCTCACTACATCACTCGTATAATTTCCTCTAAACAGGTTGGGAGAATCTGCATTTTGAACTTGGGAGTAAAAGGCGAGGAAAATAATAAACGTAAGTACATACGCACCTCGAACGATCCTGCAGCGTGTGCTATAGTCATTAAGCCACATCCCACAAGCCTTACGATTTTACAGCGTGTGCTATAGTCTGACAAATGACTTGAGATGTCGTCACACGGATAGTGACACAGTAGCTCTTGCCAATTTGTACTCGAGTATGATGTAGATCAATCCCGCTGCCGTTAATGGTTATTTCAGCTCCTCCCATTACGCTGCCCTCTGTTGGTGCAATGTTTGATATTAAAGCAACACTTTTCATCTCCTTCGGGGCACTTGCACCAAAAAGAGCATATCCCTTGGAATTTACACGAATGATTGTTGCGTGTTTTCCCGCCACAACTGCACCAGCGCGACACTCGACCATGTATTGCGATGATGACGTCACTGCGCACGAGAAGTTTCCGACTTTTACATTAACGTCAGAAATGGTAGTCGGAAATTTCAAACCATAAAATCGGATTAAGTTACTGAAGCCTACGATTGTGTCAGGAACGACAGAATCAACTCTTGGTGTTTGTTCATCCGCGTAAAGGAAGTTGCACCCATCTGATAGAAGACATAAACTTTCCGTGTTTCCAACGCGGAGTGATAAAGTAAATGCCTTGGGAACCTTACTTGGTAACGTACGGCACTTGATTTGAGTGTATGAAGAGGAGAGAAAAGTACAGAAGTTGTTTTCCATGGAATTGAACCATCTTCAAGAGAAAGTGGAAATCCTTCTCCAGTCACTGCGATCTCTGCCCCTCCCATCAGAGAACCGCTGGAAGGTAAGATTGTGGATACAGTGGGTATCAAAGTAAATGTCCCGTTTGGCCGGTTAGCAATGTTTTTCACGGCTAAACCTCTGTTGTTTACACGGACCTCAACTTCATAAGGAACACCTGGTTACAAAAGAGAAACCAATAAACAAAAGCAAAAGCATTATAATTGTTTTGTTAACTATTGTAACAAGGGTTGTAACAACGATTTCTAAAGAATGTCAACAAACATAACTTCACTGGTAGTAACCATTGCTAATCAGGTATGGAATGTGATGTGATGGGCGTAATGAAGCAAACACTGATAAAAATGTAGAAACGCGGTCGTGCGATATCGTATGATTACAGACCAAAGACACTTATTTACACGTTTTTTTCACAGAACGATGCAGCGTCAATATTGTTTCAAAAACCACGTGGTCCCTACCTGCTTGCAAGCTGCTGTTTACTGCAATTTGGCACGTGATCTTATTGTTGCTGCTGGTGAGAATCACACAGTCACATGGCCCAACTCTGACGTCATTAGGGCAGCCTGCAGGTCCAAACCCTTTGCCTTCAATTGTCAGCACAGTCGATTTAACTTCCAAATTTGGGCGTATGGACGTTACTTCCGGTGTATACTCCCAGAATGCAAAGCTTTGTGATGATAAAATACTCATCAGGGGATCTGCCGCAGAGCATCATGGTATGCTAGTAGTAATGCCAGGCGAGCAACCTGAAGACACAGATTGATGAGGGCCATGGTGTGATTCTTTAGAAAAGGCAGAAAATTGTCCAACTTTGACCTTGACTTGTGTGGAAGGCGAACGTAGGCCTTTCACAATCACCCTGCCTTTCATAGTTATAACCCCGTACGGATCTACAGCATCACTGGAGTAGTAATAAATCCCAGGAGCCTGGAAACTAAACGTGAACAAACCACTTCCGCTCCGTAAGCTCTTAAAACCTGTCCCGTCATACTCCGCGGCGGTTGAATCACGTGTCTGTTGGACGCCATACGTCACATCAGTTTGCAAAGCACTTGCCCACGACCACTGATGTAAACGCAAAACTTTGAAGTTGATCGATAGAAAAAGGTGTCAAGCAACACAACGCAAATACCGTTGGTCGTCATAATCCGAGAATCCTTCTTGTCCACAATATCGGAACTCCGCGTTCTCAAAACGTAATCGACGATATGATGCATGGCTTCGACCAAATGAAATGATCAGCACGCGACATCCAAACGATTGCTTTTCCAATACACCATCAACGTCATTTGCACCTTCAAACACGATGTTTCTGGTCAGCAATCCACTTCCGCCGCAAGGGAGTAGTTACACTTTCCTGTGCGGTAAGTTGCACTAATATGTCTGAACCGCTGAGTGTCGTTCAGGTGGAGAGTTTTGCCGTCTTCAGAAACAGACGCTGTGTAGAAAAACAAACAAACAAACATGCAAGCTGGAAGAGATGCTGATACACGACCCCACAAGCGGCAATACTTTAAATGTATTGTATTTTACTGTATTCTATTATAATTCGAATTCAAAATAGCCGATAGTAAATGACTGGTAAAATAACGGTAAATACAAGGGGATTGGCTTGACTTCGAAATAACGGGGTTCGACTGCAGTCCCCGAGCGAAGTGAGGGTAATAATCACGGCGCTAATGCAGCAAATTCTCCAAGCGAGTCGCCATCTCGAAATCTAATGTTCGTCAGTCAGTCTGTCATAGCGCGACCTCTAAGGCAATGACGTAATAATAATTATCGATTAGCGTCAAAGCGAGGTCAAACAAAGGTTTGAACGAAGCAACAACTGTACGTAACTGCGTTCACGAAAATGAATTTGAAAACTGGAAAACTTGACACAGCACGGTCTCGCGAAGCTCGTCTGCAAAAGAGAAGGAAACTAGCATAGGCGAGGCGAAATCGTGAAACAATCGAACAGCGCCAAATACGTCTAGAGAAAAGACGACAAACATTTGATAACAGACAGCATCATGAACGGAAGCGTGCCGAAAAAACGGCTCCGAAAAGGGAACAGCGCTTGGAAGCAAATCGCGAGCTTCAGACGCCGTCTTGTGTTAAACTCAGATCCTTATTAAACTCAGAAAGGACAAGCAACAAAGTTTAGCCAGTGGAAAGCGAACAATCACGGTGACAAATATATTCTACCCGTATCTTGTAACTCCATCACTTCAAGAATGTATTAAAATCTGTATGCTGATCATTTTCCCTCGAAGTATTCTTTTAATACGCTTCTGTCGCCAGTTTCGGCTACCGTATTGGCTCACAGCAATCGGAACTTGGAGTCTTGAATGATTTAGTCAGATGTCTTATTATTTCTTTCAAGACTAAAACTGTAACAAATACTGTAATTTGACATGCGGTGATTGCAGCGAGAATCGTTCACAAGCCCTTAGAAGTATGACTAGGTCTGAAGCCCGTCTATAATTTGAAGTAAACCGTTCAAGTTTTGCTTTGATTCTGGGAGAAATCATGTTGTTTTGAGCGCGTTCACGTACAAAACAATTCGAGCTCATTAAACATGCATGCCTGAGTCTTGTGCATGCAAGTCCAGAGTAAAAACAAATTGCACAGGAAGCCTATTTAATTGTACTGCCTATGAATTCAAAATTGGAAAATCAGTGTTTCTTTTTTCCCATACTACGATGGCCGACCAACTTCAAAATTTGAGTATTAGATATTGAGAACGTGCTTGGCAGACTGTATAAATTAATTTGTCGTGCCGACCGACCGTGGAAAATCCGTACTTCGTCACGCAATCGATTCTTTTTTTCAAAGCAAAAGTATAACACACACCATTATTTTTCTCCTTCCTTTGCGTGTAGCATTTGACTTCGAAGAAAAGATTGAGTCAACATTTCGGTAAAACAAAGGCTACTCTTGTTGGGAGTACCAAAGTAAAAGTCCCATGTCAGAGCAAGGGGTATCTGCGATTATCGTATTTCTAGTATATATTTAAGTACAAGCTTCGACTCCAATTTTAAGCCCCGAATCCTAACAAGTTTGATAGCAATCTCGGCCAATCGGCACAAAAAAGAAAACCTGATTGAGACTTTCCCACTAAAGAAAGCAAGTGGCGATAGTGATAAGCACTAGTGATTGGGTTTCTAATGAATTTCTGTATTTAGGAACCTCTCCTTCACACGCCTAATCATCAAATTAGCGCCGATGAAACTGCCTTATGCAGTTTCCAGGTTGGGAGAATAAAGTATAATATTAAAAGTAAGAAAAACAAAATGAACTCTGGAATGTTGCCCTACCTATGCTTAGAATTTCTGTTTGATATGGTTCGAATGTTGTCGTTGCAATGACAACTTCCTCTCCTGGGTTCCAGTCCACTGGCTCCTGAAGATGGATTAACTTGTCCCCAGGCTCGCTTGTCCGGCTCAGTCTGGTCCAGTACACCGAACGATTAACGCCGTGGATTTCTACGTTTCCGAAAACCCCTGTTAAATACCAAATGGAAAGAACAACTATAAACGCCTACATTTATTGGACAGATCCCTTCTAATAAATCTCAAATGAATCTTATTAAATTCTCAAATAAATCTTATGTTAAAGTTACATACGTAATAACATGCATACAATAATTTCTGCATTCTGATTGGCTGAGCGAACGTCAATTTATCCCAAACAGTGCAAAAATGGGTAATTAACAGTGCAGAAATGTGAAATTAACAGTGCAGAAATTTGAAATTGAAAATTGCCGACAGCTGGCGCGCGCATTTGCGAAGCGAAACAAAACAAAAGGATGTTTTCATTCCTCAGGACGATTCCGATTCTGTTTGCGAGATAACAAAGTTGTTGAGAGACACTTGTGAATTGTAACGAAATTGAAAAAAACTGCGCGAAGTAAATTATTGTATACATGTTATTAACAAGTATTAACATTATTTCTCGTGTAATTTTGTAATAAATAAGCACTCGTAAATTTTTCAAAGACCACAAATTGCACTCACGCGGCGCTCGTGCAATTTTGTGGTCTTTCAAAAATTTACTCGTGCTAATTTATTCCAAATTGCACTCGAAATCATGCAATTACGGGATATTAAAATGCATCAAAATCACAGTAACAACGTATGAAAGCAGCATTCTCTAACTAAACGTACCCAATGCCTTTGATCCAAGGTTGGGGCCGTCTTGTATAGGTATGTTGGGTGTGTTTCGATCCCCATTAAGGGAGATCAGGACATTTCCAATCATTGGCTGGCCTTCCCAACCAATGATTAAGTTCCCTTGATCGCCAACGATGATGTATGTTGCACTGAGCACAAAGTCCCTGTGCGGGTCCAGTTCGAGAGTCCCGTAGATTATCAGCTGTCTCATTTTAGGTAAGTCTGTGTCCGCCACCATCCACCACCCTGATAACAAGAAAAAATCTCAGTAGAGTGGACCTATACTGACACACAAGGCACTGAACTGTGAGACGAATTATAGAAGGAATTGTGAAGGTAACGACGGGAGTCTGGACAATAATTTGTCACGCAACGGAAAAGTTGCTTATACTGTTCTTATACTGTTTACGATGACAATTGTAAACACGTGACCTCACCCTGCAATGCTTTGCTGTTGCAAGCTTACAAACTTCTTTCCAGTTAACTTCAATCTCCTTTACGAAAATTGTCGACTTGTTGCATTGTAGATTGACAATTTATCAGACAACACAACATCATCATACAGGTCACAATGTAGACTAGATTGTGATAACTTACAACGTATTGTAGAGAAGTAAGAATCTCAGGTATTTGGCAACTTTTACACGTGACAATAATAGAACACTTCCAATCATATAACATTGCTCCTAACCTTCTTTAATCATGACGTCACTTCCGTTTTGGGGGAGCTGTTTGTTGTATCCACCATAACCAGGTTCGGTGCCGTACCAGGCCTCTGGATCAGACCAGGTAAGATAGAGGCGTGGGCGTTTCTCTGGGGGAAGGGGAGGGACAGGCTTTATGCATTTCCTGAATTAACAGCGACGAAGCTGTGGAGAAAGAATAAAAAGATAGATAGTAAATATAAGTGGTACAGCGATTCAAAATCCATCCTGACAGAGAACAAGTGTGACCACTCAGTTGTTCACTTCCAACTCCTGAACTGTCAAATGAAACCTAAGGGTTTGGCCTCTTAAATGAAAGCTCACAATAGCACACTCTATTAGAAATGTTTATTTCAAAATCCTGAACTGTTACGTGAATTAATTTTCTGCCCCTAATGAGGTATTATCGACGTACACACCTGGAGTTTGATGTTCTGATTAACAGGGCCTGGTCCTCTCTTTCCAGTCACAATGTACGTGAATTCTTTTGTGAGGTTCTTGAAAAACCAGTCTCCGTTGGACTGCTAAAGGTATACCGCTGGACATGTTGACAATTTTTCTGGTTATGATGACCATATCCGGTTTTTGACTAAAGGGATGAGTAATCCAAATATGGTCTTGCTCACCAAATTCGTAGAAAGTTGCGCTGGGGGAAAAGCACAAAACGAATGGGTATCAATATGTACTCAAATTGTCTTTTACTTGTACGCAAAATATATGAAAACGGTTCCCTTTTTCGTTCAAAGGCTCAGCGCGCACAACAACATTCATGTACGACTTAATAATCAAATCTAAACAGACGAAAACTTCAAGCTCAAAACGTCCGCATCATCAGCATAAACTTCATGTTGGCACTATAAATTTGATCTCTCATCAGGGACTAGCATATCAATAAACCTGTAAGACAGGTTTGTCACAGGAACTAACATTCCAACATACCTGTAAGACAGGTTTGTCACAGGAACTAACATTCCAACATACCTGTAAGACAGGTTGGTTAGGTGTGACGCGTCTTGGAAGGTTAAGTTGTACTTTTTCCCCAGAATAACTGTTGCCATCCAGCCTTGCGGATGTGTGATGCGTTTGAACACCCACGGGACGGCACTAGTTCCAGATTCAGTTGACAGAAGCGCGTCTTTGTATCGTAGAGATGCCGGATAAATTTGGTTCCATGCCATGCGCCTAAACTGAACTGAAGCATCACACACACTTGCTTTAACAGAGCCGGCGCTGCTAAAGACTGTTGAATAGCTGCAGTGTTTCGATGGAAGGTTACGATTCCATGGAACGATGCTTCCTTCAGGAATGCCTTTAAAATAAGACAAAACAGTAGTGTTCACTTCTAACCTCTTATATGTCAAATGATATGTAAACGTGTAACCACTCATTTGAAAGCTCTCAATAATAGCAGTGTTCAGTGTGTTATTTAGGGAGTTATAACTAAAACTACAGTTGTACAGCAAAACATGGAACATGAAAGTGTTAGCTAATGCAGGACGAATGGGCGTCCTTCCCTAAATATCTGATTTGAGCGGAATTGAATAGAAAAAGGCAATGCATCAAAATGTTACCTAAGCTGTCAGAGAACCATCGAGGTCTTCGAGAACACATTCGTGTTCCCACTGGAACACAGCCTTGTTGGGTGACCCGGTGAACTGGATATTCGCAAACTTTGTAGTGAAACCTCCCTGTTGATTCTTACAAAACGAGCAGCAACGGACCGCAGTACACGAACGTGCGTCAAAGTTGACAAACGTCGCTCCGGAGATAGTCAGGAAAGAAGCCTTAGGGGCCACCAGCCCACCCTGAGTGCAGCCACCAGCACTAATAGCACTATGGCCCACTATGAGTGAGTCCTTAACCAGAGGACCTTGATTCTGTCCCCAGGCAGCATCCACAAGAGTGAACTCGAGCCCAGCCTCAATGTTGTCCAAGACGGTGAAGTTAAACACTTGAATAGCTCCTCCTTCGGTAACTTCAAATCCTTTTAAGTTGCTGTAAGCCAATAAAGAGTGGAATTGCGCCGGCGCTGGAGTCTCTCCAGAGCATCTCCCTCCAACGGCGGGAACGTAAGTGGGGAAGATCCAGAGGCCGCATCGTCCAAAAGAATATGCAGTATTGTTTCTGAATTCACCAAGAGGGATCTTACGAGGGCACACGGACTCAGTGAACGAAGGACCTCCTGGGTTAACGGGCATGTTGTACCAGAAACCAAAATAACTTCCTCCGGCCGCAGTGTTATGACGAACTAGAAAGACCAGAATGTAAACATTAGTATACAATACCACCATAGAAGGCGCCCGGTCTCTTTCACAGAACAAATCTAAATTGCACCTTCTTTACAGATTCGTTTCTTTCACTTCAGAGTATGTGAGAAACACGGTCTGACATCAACAAAAACTAAACTTCAGTTGGCACTGGTTTCTACAGTTTTGCGCCTCTCACTCGAAAATCCATTTCCGCGGAGTCGTTTTAAGCGTATGGTCTGGAAAAACGGGACAACCCTGGGGTACATAGTGGTTTAGTTTCTACAACAAGGTATTCATCAACGAAAGTTAGTCATCATACCCGTACTGTTGGGATTCGTGATCCAGAATGCAGCTGGGGTTGCGTCCACCGTCAGCAGAGAACTCGACGCCTGTACGAATACTCCCAGGTTGTACTGAATTGTGTTGCCAGTCTCTATTCCATCCTCGATGAAGTAGGCATGTCCCATCACATGATACGCCACGTTTCGCTCGACTATGAGCCCGCGCACACATGGATCGTCACAGCGCGGTTGAACGTGTGGTGAATTGCGCAGCCGCGTACGTACGAACTCGTGACGTGATCGCTCATGTGAAAATGTATTGGGTAACGGCCTGTTAGAGGAAACAGCAACCCACTGACTGTGTTAATAATTAATAAGTTTATTAACAGTGTATCTAAATAGTGGCTATTCACCTGTTAAAGCTATCACTAGCAGAATTAACAACAATAACAATAGACTTAAGGATAATAATAATAATAAGAATAATAATAATAATAATAATAATAATAATAATAATAATAATAATAATAATAATAATAATAAAGCTAAGGATGGTCTAATCGAACTATATTTTAACAAGTTATACATGGCCAGAAATAGCGGACACGCATGCGCATTAGGGGCTGCAATTTATTTGGCTTTCAGTGTAAACTAAACAAGAGACTTTACTATGAAGATGGACACAAAAATCATCGTACCTTAGAACTAGAGACTAAAAAGCAAGCTGTTCAACCGGATTCTCTTATAATACAAGGATACCGAAAATATTAACACAAAATCAGTAGCTGTCCATATGTACTTCTTGCGTTTTTCCAATGTAAAGATGCAAGACACGTCTAAGAGACAACAGTATGGCAGACAAGCTGAAAACGGCATACTGGATGAGAGTAGCTGACCGTTTTGCCTCGAAGTTGTTGAAATATCGAAGCTGTTCAATCGGTTCTTACTTCGACAAAGGTCATTTTTCTGAACAAACTTATTGGTAACCCTCGGCACTTTGTATCTCTTGCGTTTTTGGATTATAAAGATGTGTTTTGTTGAATTTAGCCGCACAATCACTCGATACGCACGCCTAGTGAAGCAAGGTTCGATGCTACTCGCGAACGGTTCTAGCTCCCGATCGGCCCCGGCGATCGACCAAGTTGTTCAAAACAAACTGTGTAGCCTTGTGAGTAAACCATCCTGCAAAGTGAGTTCAGGATTTGTTTTGGGAATTTAATGGAGCTTTGAAAGAGACGTCGCGAATCGTAGCGCATAAATACGGTTGTTCAAAAACGGACAAGGAAACTCTGTCCAGCAAAGCAAGAACTGTTTTAATACCGCTAAATTGTAAGACTTGTTCATCCTTTCTTTTAACTTCAGCATAGAATTTGCAATTAAACTACAGCACCAAGTTTTACAAAACTGACCGTGTGTGTCACCAGTCGCTTTGAAACATTTCAGCTTTTCCATTCGCGGCATGCTGTTCCCAATAATCACTACGATCTTGGAACAGTTTTTCAGCAATCGCAGTGATCGTAGCAATCCAGCGGTCTCTGAACACTTTTCTGAGCGATCGCAGTGATTGATCGCAATCCGGCATACTTCAGCTAATTGAACGTTTGGTAAACAAACTGCTGCCCGCGATTTTGGGCGGGAAAAGCTGCCGCGGACGCACATTGTGGCGGGAAATACCCGGCCCGCTAACAATGTTGCAGGCTCAGAATGTCCGCTGTTTCTGGCCATGCTGTAAATATACATTATACTACATTATGTATTAAATACTAAAGTAATTGTATCTACTTCTAAAATATACCTTTGTGTCTCTACAGAAAGTGTAAAGTCACTACATACTCTTATGTGAGAAGAGAGACTATTAAAACGTTGCGCGCGGCGTTTTTAAAGGTTCCCTTGTCTATAGAAATAACTAATCGTGTAGCAGAGCTAAAGCGCAGTGTACGTGAAAAGACTACTTGATCAAGACCTAAATTTGCAGGGCAATTGTTATTGTAACTCACTGCTGCAAATTGCAAGCGTTGTAGGCGATTTAGAAGAAAAACCGGAAGAGGACAGAAAACAGTATCACAATATCTTCATATCTATCTTCATAATGACCTGGCTATCAATTGTCTAGTCACAAACAATTACTTTAAGCTCATTTTCTCGCTTAGCTTGCATCTTCGAGTAGTATTAGCGTAACTAACCTGAGTTGAAGGCCTCGCCTGCATTCCGAACTTCAATGTATGAAATTCGACCTGTGACGAGTCCTTGGTTCATCTCTTTTGCGTGGATCATGATCTGTGAACCAAACTGGTCGCTGCCCTTCTCCCTTCCATACCGACCATAGTAGCATGTCTGCACGGCAAACTGACCAGGCTGGAATTCTTTTGGGCACTTCGGGATATCTTCCGTCCACTCGTCGTTCACCGAGCCCTCCACGACAACATTCCGAGTGAGTAACCCGACTTCCGCGCGCGTTTGCACGGTTTTACCGCCTAAGTTTTGCGCTAGAGAGACATGGGTGTATTTGACAGCTGGGGTAACGCCAATTGTTTTCCCATCGCTTGACACGCTCGTTACGTTTAGTTCTTCGTTTTCGCAAGAACGTTGGCTTGTTGACGATAGATACTGCCCATGCGCGCTCCTGTCCTACAGCGGATCTCCGTAGTTGAATGGAACGTAATATTACACCTGACTCCGCCGATGGACACCTTGTTGCTATGACGACTTAAACTGAAACCTAGAAAAGACATCTGAGATAAAGGTGCCTATCTGACTGGGATTTATATAGATAATATATATATGATGTGTGGGACACCATTTGTTATGTTATATTATGTTATATGTTATGCTGTGTTATGTTATGTTATGTTATGTTACGTTACGTTATGTTATGTTATGTTATGGCATGCTAAGCCTATGATGTATATTGTGGTGTGGAGTGATGTGGTGTGGTGGGCTGTGCACTGTAAGTGGACCTACAGATGATGTCCTACGCATTGTGTTGTGTTGCACAGTTTATATTGTAGTGCACGTGTACCTATTATAAGGATACATTACTCCACCATATATTGTACTTTGTGTTGTGTTACACAGTTTATATTTTAGTGCACGTGTACCTATTATAAGGATACATTACTCCACCATATATTGTACTTTGTGTTGTGTTACACAGTTTATATTTTAGTGCACGTGTACCTATTATAAGGATACATTACTCCACCATATATTGTACTTTGTGTTGTGTTGCACAGTTTATATTGTAGTGCACGTGTACCTATTATAAGGATACATTACTCCACCATATATTGTACTTTGTGTTGTGTTGCACAGTTTATATTTTAGTGCACGTGTACCTATTATAAGGATACATTACTCCACCATATATTGTACTTTGTGTTGTGTTGCACAGTTTATATTGTAGTGCACGTGTACCTATTATAAGGATACATTACTCCACCATATATTGTACTTTGTGTTGTGTTGCACAGTTTATATTGTAGTGCACGTGTACCTATTATAAGGATACATTACTCCACCATATATTGTACTTTGTGTTGTGTTGCACAGTTTATATTGTAGTGCACGTGTACCTATTATAAGGATACATTACTCCACCAAATATTGTACTTTGTTTTGTGCTGTGGTGTGTTATGTCATATGCAGGTACAGAATTGCAAACGCTGACACCAGACTCACCTGAGCCTTTGATTGTAAGGAGTACACCACTTCCACTTCCACCACGTCGAGGCATGACTGAATCAATATATGACGTCATGGAAACATTGTAAAAGAAAAAGTTTGACTTAGATGTCACCACACCATTACCTCCGCTCACAGTAGCGTCGCAAGATTTGTCTCCCTCATCCAATTTCACGAATTCAGTATAAGCGGGCACTTCACAGCTCAGCTCTTTAAAGGTCCACGACTGTAGATTACAGGTTTTTCTACAGATACTGAGGACTGTAGACGAATCGAAACCTTCTCCTGTGACTTTAATAATCCTCCCTCCACCAAAGCCACTCTCTCTTGGACTTACACTGTTCATTTTGATTTGGTAAGTGAAGTGAACGGGTGTGGAGTCTTCGTACGCAGCAAATCCTTTACCATGTATAAGAACAACAACATTATACTTTCCCGCGGCGTGACCGGTCAGTCGACACTGAATTGTAGTTTCGCTGGAGGTTTCCACTGTACAAGAAGTATTAGCAACACGAACGTCCACTTTTACGGGATCTTTATCAAAACCAGAACCTTTGATAGTCACTGTGATGTCTCCCTGACCTATGGATGGAGTAACGGCCTTGATCACGGGAGTACTAAAATGCCTGTACGCGTATCGTAGACTTGGGAATTTCTGGGTATCCGTGGTAACGGTAAGCTGTAAGTAACAGACAGTTCTTAGTAAGAAATAAAAGGTTAATAGGGTTAGAACATCTATGGAATCTAGATGGGGTCGCTGCAGTGGAAAAGATAAAAGCTATCGCTTTTTTCGTTGTGCGCATAACTGAACTAAGGTAAGTCTGCCTGAGCCAAAACTTTTCAGAATAATCCAGATAAAAGTAAATTGTTCTCATTTATTTGTTTAACCTTTTCACTCCCAAGTGTGATCAATTTTCTCCTTCAATTTCGGTAGCACAAATATATTATACAGTAAGGAAACTTAGCTTTTGAAACTTTGCTCAGATAATAGTTGATAAACTATCAATTCTCACTACATCACTCGTATAATTTCCTCTTAACAGGTTGGGAGAATCTGCATTTTGAACTTGGGAGTAAAAGGGTTAAGTAACCAGAGTAGTGTAAAAGGCGAGGAAAATAATAAAGTTAAGTACATACGCACCTCGAACGATCCTGCAGCGTGAGCTATAGTCTGACAAATGACTTGAGATGTCGTCACACGGATAGTGACACAGTAGCTCTTGCCAATTCGTACTCGAGTATGACGTAGATCAAACCCGCTGCCGTTAATGGTTATTTCAGTTCCTCCCATTACGCTGCCCTCTGTTGGTGCAATGTTTGATATTAAAGCAACACTTTTGATCTCCTTTGGGGCACTTGCACCAAAAAGAGCATATCCCTTGGAATTTACATGAATAATTGTTGCGTGTTTTCCCGCCACAACTGCACCAGCGCGACACTCGACAATGTATTGCGATGATGACGTCACTGCGCACGAGAAGTTTCCGACTTTTACATTAACGTCTGAAATGGTAGTCGGAAATTTCGAACCATAAAATCGGATTAAGTTACTGAAGCCTACGATTGTGTCAGGAACGACAGAATCAACTCTTGCTGTTTGTTCATCCGCGAAAAGGAAGTTGCACCCATCTGATAGAAGACATAGGCTTTCCGTGTTTCCAACGCGGAGTGATAAAGTAAACGCCTTGGGAACCTTACTTGGTAACGTACGGCACTTGATTTGAGTGTATGAAGAGGAGAGCAAAGTACAGAAGTTGTTTTCCATGGATATTGAACCGTCTTCAAGAGAAAGTGGAAATTCTTCTCCAGTCACTGTGATCTCTGTCCCTCCCATCAGAGAACCGCTGGAAGGTGAGATTGTGGATACAGTGGGTATCAAAGTAAATGTCCCGTTTGGCCGGTTAGCAATGTTTTTCACGGCTAAACCTCTGTTGTTTACACGGACCTTAACTTCATAAAGAACGCCTGGTTACAAAAGAGAAACCAATAAACAAAAGCAAAAGCATTATAATTGTTTTGTTAACTATTGTAACAAGGGTTGTAACAACGATTTCTAAAGCATGTCAACAAACATAACTTCACTGGTAGTAACCATTGCTAATCAGGTATGGAATGTGATGTGATGGGCGTAATGAAGCAAACACTGATAAAAGTGTAGAAGCGCGGTCGTGCGATGTCGTAATCACTCGTATGATTACAGACCAAAGACACTTATTTACACGTTTTTTTCACAGAACGATGCAGCGTCAATATTGTTTCAAAAAGCACGTGGTCCCTACCTGCTTGCAAGCTGCTGTTTACTGCAATTTGGCACGTGATCTTATTGTTGCTGATGGTGAGAATCACACAGTCACATGGCCAAACTCTGACGTCATTATGGCAGCCTGCAGGTCCAAACCCTTTGCCTTCAATTGTCAGCGCAGTCGATTTAACTTCCAAATTTGGGCGTATGGACGTTACTTCCGGTGTATACTCCCAGAATGCAAAGCTTTGTGATGATAAAATACTCATCAGGGGATCTGCCGCAGAGCATCCTGGTATGCTAGTAGTAATGCCAGGCGAGCAACCTGAAGACACAGATTGATGAGGGCCATGGTCTGATTCATTAGAAAAAGCAGAAAATTGTCCAACTTTGACCTTGACTTGTGTGGAAGGCGAACGTAGGCCTTTCACAATCACCCTGCCTTTCATAGTTATAACTCCGTACGGATCTACAGCATCACTGGAGTAGTAATAAATCCCAAGAGGAAACTAAACGTGAACAAACCACTTCCGCTCCGAAAGCTCTTAAAACCTGTCCCGTCATACTCCGCGGCGGTTGAATCACGTGTCTGTTGGACGCCATACGTCACATCAGTTTGCAAAGCACTTGCCCACGACCACTGATATAAACGCAAAACTTTGAAGTTGATCGATAGAAAAAGGTGTTTCTGGTCAGCAATCCCACTTCCGCCGCAAGGGAGTAGTTACAGTTTCCTGTGCGGTAAATTGCACTAATATGTCTGAACTGGAGAGTGTCGTTCAGGTGGAGAGTTTTGCCGCCTTCAGAAACAGACGCTGTGTAGAAAAACAAACAAACAAACAAACATGCAAGCTGGAAGAGATGCTGATACACGACCCCACAAGCGGCAATACTTTAAATGTATTGTATTTTACTGTATTCTATTATAATTCGAGTTCGAAATAGCCGATGGTAAATGACTGGTAAAATAACGGTAAATACAAGGGGATTGGCTTGACTTCGAAATAACGGGGTTCGACTGTAGTCCCCGAGCGAAGCGAGGGTAATAATCACGGCACTAATGCAGCAAATTCTCCAAGCGAGTCGCCATCTCGAAATCTAATGTTCGTCAGTCAGTCTCTCATAGGGCGACCTCTAAGGCAATGACGTAATAATAATTATCGATTAGCGTCAAAGCGAGGTCAAACAAAGGTTTGAACGAAGCAACAACTGTACGTAACTGCGTTCACGAAAATGAATTTGAAAACTGGAAAACTTGACACAGCACGGTCTCGCGAAGCTCGTCTGCAAAAGAGAAGGGAACTAGCATGGGCAAGGCGAAATCGTGAAACAATCGAACAGCGCCAAATACGTCTAGAGAAAAGACGACAAACATTTGATAACCGACAGCATCATGAACGGAAGCGTGCCGAACAAACGGCTCCGCAAAGGGAACAGCGCTTGGAAGCAAATCGGGAGCTTCAGACGCCGTCTTGTGTTAAACTCAGATCCTTATTCAGAAAGGACAAGCAACAAAGTTTAGTCAGTGGAAAGCGAACAATCACCGTGACAAATATATTCTACCCGTATCTTGTAACTCCATCACTTCAAGAATGTATTAAAATCTGTATGCTGATCATTTTCCCTCGAAGTATTCTTTTAATACGCTTCTGTCGCCAGTTTTGGCTACCGTATTGGCTCAGAGCAATCGGAACTTGGAGTCTTGAATGATTTAGTCAGATGTCTTATTATTTCTTTCAAGACTAAAACTGTAACAAATACTGTAATTTGACATGCGGTGATTGCAGCGAGAATCGTTCACAAGCCCTTAAAAGTATGACTAGGTCTGAAGCCCGTGTATAATTTGAAGTAAACCGTTCAAGTTTTGCTTAGCTGTACACAGGCTAGGAGAAATCATGTTTTTTTGAGCGCGTTCACGTACAAAACAATTCGAGCTCATTAAGCATGCATGCCTGAGTCTTGTGCATGCAAATCCAGAGTAAAAACAAATTGCACAGGAAGGCTATTTAATTGTACTGCCTTTGAATTCAAAATTGGAAAATCAGTGTTTCTTTTTTCCCGTACTACGACGGCCGACCAACTTCAAAATTTGAGTATTAGATTTTGAGAACGTGCTTGGCAGACTGTATAAATTAATTTGTCGTGCCGACCGACCGTGGGAAATACGTAATTCGTCACGCAATCGATTCTATTTTTCAACGCAAAAGTATAACGCACACCATTCTTTTTCTCCTTCCTTTGCGTGTAGCATTTCACTTCGATAAAAAGATTGAGTCAACATTTCGGTAAAACAAAGGCTACTCTTGTTGGGAGTACCAAAGTAAAAGTCCCATCAATGTCAGAGCGAGAGGTATCTGCGATTATCGTATTTCTAGTATATATTTAAGTACAAGCTTCGACTCCAATTTTAAGCCCCGAGTACAAACAAGTTTGATAGCAATCTCGGCCAATCGCCACAAAAAAAAAACCTGATTGAGACTTTCCCACTAAAGAAAGCAAGTGGCGATAGCGATAAGCACTAGGGGTTGGGTTTCTTTTGAGTTTCTGTATTTAGGAACGTCTCCTTCACACGCCTAATCATCAAATTAGCGCCGATGCAACTGCCTTATGCAGTTTCCAGGTTGGGAGAATAAAGTATAATATTAAAAGTAAGAAAAACAGAATGAACTCTGGAATGTTTCCCTACCTATGCTTAGAATTTCTGTTTGATATGGTTCGTATGTTCTCGTTGTAATGACAACTTCCTCTCCTGGGTTCCAGTCCACTGGCTCCTGCAGATGGATTAACTTGTCCCCAGGCTCGCTTGTCCGGGTCAGTCTGGTCCAGTACACCGAACGATTAACGCCGTGGATTTCTACGCTTCCGAAAACCCCTGTTAAATACCAAATGGAAAGAACAACTATAGACGCCTACATTTCTTGGAGAGATCCCTTCTAATAAATCTCAAATGAATCTTATTAAATTCTCAAATAAATCGTATGTTAAAGTTACATACGTAATAACATGCATACAATAATTTCTGCATTCTGATTGGCTGAGCGCACGTCAATTTATCCCAAACAGTGAAAAAATGTGTAATTAACAGTGCAGAAATGTGAAATTAACAGTGCACAAATTTGAAATTGAAAATTGCCGACTGCTGGCGCGCGCATTTGCGAAGCCAAACAAAACAAAAGGGTGTTTTCATTCCTCAGGACGATTCCTATTCTATTTGCGAGAAAACAAAGTTCTTGAGAGACACTTGCGAATTGTAACGAAATTGAAAAAAACTGCGCGGAGTAAATTATTGTATACAAGTTATTAACAAGTAATCACATTATTTCTCGTGCAATTTTGTAATAAATAAGTACTCGTAAATTTATTCCAAATTGCACAAGAAATCATGCGATTACCTATACTAATAACATGCATACAATAATTTCTGCATTCTGATTGGCTGAGCGCACGTCAATTTATCCCAAACAGTGCAAAAATGTGTAATTAACAGTGCAGAAATTTGAAATTGAAAATTGCCGATAACTGGCGCGCGTATTCGCGGCAAAGCCAAACAAAACAGAAAGCGTATTCATTCCTCAGGACGATTCCGATTCTGTTTCGAGAAAACAAAGTTCTTGAGAGACACTTGTGAATTGTAACGAAATTGAAGAAAGATTGCTCGACGAAAATTATTGTATGCATGTTATTAACAAGTAATCACATGATTTCTCGTACAATTTTGAATAAATAAGCACTCGTAAAGTTTTCAAAGACCACAAATTGCACTCGCGCGGCGCTCGTGCAATTTTGTGGTCTTTGAAAATTTAATCGTGCTCATTTATTCCAAATTGCACTCGAAATCATGCGATTACCTATACAAATAAACATTCATTTGTGTAGGCGGGATATTAAAATGCATCGAAATCACAGTAACAACGTATGAAAGCAGCATTCTCTAACTAAACGTACCCAATGCCTTTGATCCAAGGTTGGGGCCGTCTTGTATAGGTATGTTGGGTGTGTTTCGATCCCCATTAAGGGAGATCAGCACATTTCCAATCTTTGGCTGGCCTTCCCAACCAATGATTAAGTTCCCTTGATCGCCAACGATGATGTACGTTGCACTGAGCACAAAGTCCCTGTGCGGGTCCAGTTCGAGAGTCCCGTAGATTATCAGCTGTCTCAAGTCTGTGTCCGCCACCATCCACGACCCTGATAACAAGAGAAAATCTCAGTAGAGTGGACCTATACTGACACACAAGGCACTGCAACTGTGAGGCGAATTATAGAAGGAATTGTGTAGGTAACGACGGGGGTCTTGACAATAATTTGTCTCGCAACGGAAAAGTTGCTTGTACTGTTCTTATACTGTTTACGATGACAATTGTAAACACGTGACCTCACCCTGCAATGCTTTGCTGTTGCAAGCTTACAAACTTCTTTCCAGTTAACTTCAATCTCCTTTACGAAAACTGTCGACTTGTTACATTGTAGATTGACAATTTATCAGACAATACAACATCATCATACAGGTCACAATGTAGACTAGATTGTGATAACTTACAACGTATTGTAGACAAGTAAGAATTTCACTTATTTGGCAACTTTTACACGTGACAATAATAGAACACTTCCAATCATATAACATTGCTCCTAACCTTCTTTAATCATGACGTCACTTCCGTTTTGGGGGAGCTGTTTGTTGTATCCACCATAACCAAGTTCGCTGCCGTACCAGGCCTCTGGATCAGACCAGGTAAGATAGAGGCGTGGGCGTTTCTCTGGGGGAGGGGGAGGGACAGGCCTTATGCATTTCCTGAATTAACAGCGACGAAGCTGTGGAGAAAGAATAAAAATATAGATAGTAAATATAAGTGGTACAGCGATTCAAAATCCATCCTGACAGAGAACAAGTGTGACCACTCAGTTGTTCACTTCCAACTCCTGAACTGTCAAATGAAACCTAAGGGTTTGGCCTCTTAAATGAAAGCTCACAATAGCACACTCTATTAGAAATGTTTATTTCAAAATCCTGAACTGTTACGTGAAATAATGTTCTGCCCCTAATGCCAGAGGTATTATCGACGTACACACCTGGAGTTTGATGATCTGATTAACAGGGCCTCGTCCTCTCTTTACAGTTACAATGTACGTGAATTCTTTTGTGAAGTTCTTGAAAAACCAGTCTCCGTGGGACGCATTTACTGCTAAAGGTATACCGCTGGACATGTTGACAATTTTTCTGGTTGTGATGAACATACCCGGTTTTTGACTAAAGGGAAGAGTAATCCAAATATGGTCTTGCTCACCAAATTCGTAGAAAGTTCCGCTGGGGAAAAGCACAAAACTAATGGGTATCAATATGTACTCAAATTGTCTTTCACTTGTACGCAGAATATATGAAAACGGTTCCCTTTTTGGTTCAAAGGCTCAGTGCGCACAACAACATTCATGTACGACTTAATAATCAAAACTAAACAGACGAAAACTTCAAGCTCAAAACGTCCGCATCATCAGCATAAACCTCATGTTGGCACTATAAATTTTATCTCTCATCAGGGACTAGCATATCAATAAACCTGTAAAACAGGTTTGTCACAGGAACTAACATTCCAACATACCTGTAAGACAGGTTGGTTAGGTGTGACGCGTCTTGGAAGGTTAAGTTGTACTTTTTCCCCAGAATAACTGTTGCCATCCAGCCTTGCGGATGTGTGATGCGTTTGAACACCCACGGGACGGCACTAGTTCCAGATTCAGTTGACAGAAGCGCGTCTTTGTATTGTAGAGATGCTGGATAAATTTGGTTCCATGCCATGCGCCTAAACTGAACTGAAGCATCACACACACTTGCTTTAACAGCGCCGGCGCCAGAGACTGGTGAATAGCTGCAGTGTTTCGGTGGAAGGTTACGATTCCATGGAACAATGCTTCCTCCAAGAATGCCTTTAAAATAAGACAAACAGTAGTGTTCACTTCTAACTTCTTAAATGTCAAATGATATGCAAACGTGTAACCGCTCATTTGAAAGCTCTCAATAATAGCAGTGTTCAGTGTGTTATTTAGGGAGTTATAACTAAAACTACAGTTGTACAGCAAAACATGGAACATGAAAGTGTTAACTAATGCAGGACGAATGGGCGTCCTTCCCCAAACTTTGTAGTGAAACCTCCCTGTTGATTCTTACAAAACGATCAGCAACGGACCGCAGTACACGAAGGTGCGTCAAAGTTGAAAAACGTCGCTCCGAGACAGTCAGGAAAGAGGCCTTAGGGGCCATCAGCCCACCCTGAGTGCAGCCACCAGCACTAATAGCACTATGGCCCACTATGAGTGAGTCCTTAACCAGAGGACCTTGATTCTGTCCCCAGGCAGCATCCACAAGAGTGAACTCGAGCCCAGCCTCAATGTTGTCCAAGACGGTGAAGTTAAACACTTGAATAGCTCCTCCTTCGGTAACTTCAAATCCTTTTAAGTTGCTGTAAGCCAATAAAGAGTGGAATTGCGCCGGCGCTGGAGTCTCTCCAGAGCATCTCCCTCCAACGACGGGAAGGTAAGTGGGGAAGATCCAGAGGCCGTATCGTCCAAAAGAATGTGCAGTATTGTTTCTGAATTCACCAAGAGGGATCTTACGAGGGCACACGGACTCGGTGAACGAAGGACCTCCTGGGTTATCGGGCATGTTGTACCAGAAACCAAAATGACGTCCTCCGGCCGCAGTGTTATGACGAACTAGAAAGACCAGAATGTAAACATTAGTATACAATACCACCATAGAAGGCGCCCGGTCTCTTTCACAGAACAAACCTAAATTGCACCTTCTTTACAGACTCGTTTCTTTCACTTCACAGTATGTGAGAAGCGAGGTCTGACATCAACAAAAAACTAAACTTCAGTTGGCACTGGTTTCTACAGTTTTGCGCCTCTCACTCGAAAATGCATTTCCGCGGAGTCGTTTTAAGCGTATGGTCTGTAAAAACGGGACAACCCTGGGGTACATAGTGGTTTAGTTTCTACAACAAGGTATTCATCAACGAAAGTTAGTCATCATACCCTTATTGTTGGGATTTGTGATCCAGAATGCAGCTGGGGTTGCGTCCACTGTCAGCAGCAGAGAACTCGACGTCTGTACGAATACTCCCAGGTTGTACTGAATTGTGTTGCCAGTCTCTATTCCATCCTCGATAAAGTAGGCATGTCCCATCACATGATACGCCACGTTTCGCTCGACCATGAGCCCGCGCACACCGTGGATCGTCACAGCGCGGTTGAACGTGTGGTGAATTGCGCAGCCGCGTACGTACGAACCCGTGACGTCATCGCTCATGTGAAAATGTATTGGGTAACGGCCTGTTAGAGGAAACAGCAACCCACTGACGGTGTTAATACATAATAATAAGTTTATTAACAGTGTATCTAAATAGTGGCTATTCACCTGTTAAAGCTATCACTAGCAAAATTAACAACAATAACAATAGACTTAAGGATAATAATAATAATAATAATAATAATAATAATAATAATAATAATAATAATAATAATAATAACTAGAAATACGATAATCGCAGATACCCCCTCACTCTGTCATTGATGGGACTTTTACTTTGGTAACTCCCAACAAGAGTAGCATTTGTTTTACCAAAATGTTGACTCAATCTTTTCTTCGAACTCAAGTGCTACACGCAAAGGAAGGAGAAAAAGAATGGTGTGTGCTATACTTTTGCGTTGAAAAAAGAATCGATTGCGTGACGAAGTACGTATTTCCCACGGTCGGCACGTCAAATTAATTCTTCAAAGACGGAGCAGTACTATAAAGGTTTAAGCCTGGTCCTCACTAGTGCATAAACATAAACATAAACACAAGAGAGAGACAGTGGCGACATAAGGATAAGCCGCCAGGAACGGACGTGTTTGATCCTTATGCCGCTACACACACTCTCTCTCTCTCTCTTGTATTTATGCAGCCCATGCTTATGCGTTAGTGAGGATCAGGCTTTGAGGAGGAATGGAAAACGCAAAAGTGTAGACAAAAACGAAACAGAAGAAATCCTGTCCTACACTGAAAAAGGCGACTAAATAAAAGGCAATGCAGATGCTCTACTAGCATTCAAAATATGTGGACATTGGCAAATGGTTTGAACCCAGGAGTGTGAACAGTAGGTTGGTTGTGATCGTCCGGGTTAGAGTAGTCTCCAGAAAGACTGTTGTTGGTGACTGACGTTTCGACTACCTGAGCGGAAGTCATCTTCAGAGTCTGAAGATGACTTCCGCTCAGGTAGTCGAAACGTCAGTCACCAACAACAGTCTTTCTGGAGACTACTCTAACCCGGACGATCACAACCAACCTATATGTGGACATTCTTATACAGTCAGTACCTGCTTAATATGTCTTCACAATGTTTCCACATCATACAGAACAATGTACTGATCAAACGTCATCAGCAACTTTTCCCACGTTCTCATAACAGGCAGCGTGGAGAATCTCTCCCGTGCTAGAACCTGTCTCATCTTTGTGTACTTGGACAGACTGTGAGTGAACACACTGGGCTTGAGGCAGACTCCACACTCTCAGAGCACCTGTTGTCAACTGCAAACAAAAGCAGGAGGCATTAACAAACAACGACAGTGCAATATTTGATCCTGTTTCCCAAAGGTTCTGTCGCTCTCCATTAAAGGTCTGACTAGCTAAAGAATGATAGACTTTGGTCAGATATGTTTCTCGACCATGATTGACTAAGGCCCCGTCCACACTACGCCGGATAAATTTGAAAACGCAACTTTATTCTTACGGTTAGGCCTACCGTCCACACTAATCCGGATAAATTGTCCACGAAAACGGAACTTTTCGAAAACGCTCTTCAAAGTGGATAAATTTGAAAACGCCGGCTTTGCGTTTTGGTGTGGACGAAAAACCTTTTGAAAGCGGAACTTTTCGAAAACTCTGACTCACGTGGTCACGTCAAGTGGTTTCAAAGATTGTCAGGGACGTTTGTAGAGCAATAACAATACATTTGGGTCCGGAAACATTTTATCCGTTTTCCAGTGTGGACGGAAAACATTTCTTGCGTTTTCAGAGTGAAAGTTGCGTTTTCAAATTTATCCGGCGTAGTGTGGACGGGACCTAAGGTCAGACACAATTCTTGACTATGGTCAAATATGTTTTCTGACACGACCAAGGTCGACCTTAGTCAAACATGTTTTCTGACCATGGTCAGATATGATACCCGACCTTGGTGAGATATGTCTCCTCACTATGTTCGACCACGGTCAGACATGTTTCCTGACGACGGTCAACTAGGGTCAGACGATATGTCTCCTGCCTATGGTCAACCATTTTCAAACAATAAGGTGAGTAATTTACTTGACGATTTCTACTTTCACGGTTAATCTAGCGAAGTAAACGAATCTTTCCGGCATCTGTTAAAACAAAAACTCGCTAGACCTGCTGATGTACACGATTTTGAACAGGTTATTGATCAATATGCAGAAATAAGAGACCTCATCAATGTCTATTGACCTACTCATTGTGAATATAAGTCACACAGTGCAATCTGGAGTCTACACGTCCAATGGAGTCGTCGTTCTCTCGGCATTTTGTGCGCAAAGCCAGAGTCCCTCGTACAAACATAGGCTCCACAGGGGGCATAGTCTTTCATGGGTTCAAAAGGATCCAAGGGCTCTATAGGCTTTACAGGTTTGTTTTTCCAACGTTCTAAGTATGACTTAAAGTAATCCAAAGGGGGGACCCTTACTATAAAAATCTCTAGGGCAGACCCTTACTAAAAATATCCAAAGGGGGAGACCCTGTACTAAAAAATCCAAAGAGGGGACCCTTACAAAAAGAAATCCAATGGGGGGACCCTTACCTAAAAGATCCAAAGGGACCCTTACTAAAAATATCCAAAGGGACCCTTACTAAAAAATTCCAAAGGGGGGACCCAAAGGGGAGATACCTATTACTTGGAGTGCTAGCCTGCGTAGCTGGAGGTCTCATTCGATGCGGTTGAACAGTGTTCACGGGCGCCATTTTGTGCTGATGGCGGATGGGAGACTGAGGTCGAGTGACAAAATTACGGGGCGGGGGGAGGGGGGCGGGGGCGTGGGGCGTGGTCTTTTCCCACGCCCCCGCCCCCCTCCCCCCGCCCCGTAATTTTGTCACTCGACCTCAGTCTCCCATCCGCCATCAGCACAAAATGGCGCCCGTGAACACTGTTCAACCGCATCGAATGAGACCGCCAGCTACGCAGGCTATTGGAGTGCCAAAGGAAAGGCATGATCATCATTGGGAATAGTCTTTGTACACAGTTAAGAGGGGGAGTTGCTGATCTGACCACACTACAGAAAAGCAGTGACCCCCCCCCCCAAAAAAAAAGGCTCTATTTCTTCTGGGTGCCCCAATCCATGAACTTTCCAAGGCACAAATCCAAGTGGTCCTGATACACTGGAAAATTAGGGGGCTCAGGGTGTGAAAGTTACTCACATAATACAGTAGAACCTCCACCCTGTGGTTGTGGATTAGGATCACTCTACTAAGTCTGCAATAGCAGACAATGACAGTGGCTGATTGAAGGCCAAAGGGAAGTACAGCACTATGTAAACAAAATATTGATTGTGCCATTTCATACCCGGCAGCTGATGTCAATCTTCTGTATGATTTTGCCATCAAGGATTCCTGTCCCCGTGCCACAATGCCAGCAATGATGTCATCCACTTTCATGTATTGTACTGAGAATTCCTCCTTTGGAATGCCACTGTTCCACTGCCACCTACCGGACTGGACAGGTATAGGATCAAGTGTCATTTTCCAGGCTGCTTCTTTTTTGGAATAACACAAAAGCAGCTCATGTTCCAGTTGGGCCAGGGCATAGGAGGTTTATTGAGTTTGTCACTAAGCAGAACTACAAAGTGATAAAAACAGAAATGGAAAAAAGTATGTAAGCATGTGACAGTCCTAAGTGAAAACTGTTCCCTAGAAAAATAACCCCTACAAAAATATATCAAATCACAGAATGAAACAGGAAGAATAGGAAAGATAGGAAAGCTACAACAATAAAAGGCTATAGCGGCTGATATGATGATAGTTTGTTGCTTTAAAAATTGTGTAGTTTACATTTTAAAAGATGGAAGAGTTGTACAGCTTTTACAGTTGGGGGGAGAGTGTTCCATAACTTAACGGCTCTTGGAAAGTAAGAAGACATAAAATAATTTTGCCTATAATGAGAGGTTAAACTAACATTCTTAAAGTCAGGTTCCAGGTTACACAGTAACAGGTAGCTGGGATAAAATATTTATAACAATAAATGTGCATAAGGCCAGATTTAAACTTGTACAGCAGAATCATACTGCTGAGTTCCCTGCAGTATTGCATTACAATATTTAGGGAAGCAGATTTAGGGACTTGAGCCTATCTAAATAATAATGATACTCCGTGTGGTGGATAGTTTAGTATAAATTTGTAGCTCGTCTTTGGACGTTTTAGATCAATGCCTGATGTTTGGCTGTGTATAGTGACCATAGGCAGGAGAAGAATTCCAGGTGAGGTTGAACTAAAAAGCAGTTTTCTTGTATCTATGTTTCTGGTAATGTCTCTTGGACATTTTCTGTTCCTTGAAGCTCACAAGCTTCGCTCTCGGGCAACTGTTCGCTTCTCGGAACAGATAATATCCTCAGACAATTATCCGTGCACATTTGTTAAGCATTGAAGCACAAGGTTCAATTTAGTTTATTCTCTCTTGCTATTGTATCTATGTTTCTGGTAATGTCTCTTGGACATTTTCTGTTCCTTGATGGAACAGATAATATCCTCGGACAATTATCCATGCACATTTCCTCACCAAAAGTAGTTTATTGTTTATGATTTGTCAAGAAATTATATTGAAGCACAAGGTTCAATTTAGTTTATTCTCTCTCGCTATTTAGCTTCATATTACAATTAGGTTTAGGTTCAGTTTCTAGCTCAGTTGATTTGCATATTTTCCAGTTCAGTAGTACCTTAATCAATTCTATTACTCACTCTGTATAAGCACTAATTCAATTCAAGTTGTATCAAACTCAGTGTTATTTAGTTGTGTTTGACTTAAACCTTTGCTCTATTATCTAGTGTTTCATCAAAATTGATTTGCTCAGCTTTGCTGTGTTAGCATCCTATATATTTCTTAGTTGAATAGTTTCATCATTTTGCATTTATTCTGTTCAGTTTAGTCAGTTCAATGGATTAATAATTATTAATTAGTCATTTCCTGTCAGTTAGCAATTTCTATTGCTACATAGTTTTCAATGTTTATCTTTGTTGTCAACAAGCTAAACAGCAGTCCTTAGTATTAGCACTATAGTTAGGTACATCCTTGAATTGTATGCTTCATATAGTTATCCACTAAATATGGGTTCGTTTTACTATGTGAAGAAAATATCAGAACCTAAGCGGGTGTTCAATGGGGGTCCATTTAACATAGGTTTTACTGTAAATGAATAATGGAGACAATGCTTTTTTGTAGCCAAAATTCAGAATACTTTGAACTTTTATAATTTGTACAGCCACTCTTCAAAAGTAAGTGAAATAATTCCTCAACACATCCCAGTTTTCACTCCAAAGAGCTCATAACAATAAAACGTGCTGTATTGTTCTTGTATAAATCAGACGTGTAACGTTACATCTGTCATGTGTATATTACTAACTGTTGCAATATATACTGTGTCTACCCGTACGAAAATTCAGACTGACAGAAACCAAAATCAATCCATAATTTTGACCCCGAAACGAGCGTGAATGACCCAGACAGAAACCTGAAACTAAGAACCTGACAGTAGCGAAAAAGAACCATACCAAAACCTGAAAAAAATTTGGTTCTACAGCCTGACACGACCCTAACAGGAACGTAACATAACAGTAGCGAAAAAGAACCATACAAAAACCTGAAAAAATTTTGGTTCTTCATGTGTCATGTGTATATTACTAACTGTTGCAATATATATTGTGTCTATGGCTACTTCTACTGTACATTAAATTTACTGCTATTGTTACAACAACAACACTGTGTCTTCTATGTACACGAAAAATGAGGAGAAAAATTCTCACGTTCCGAGACACACAACCGGGGATCGGTAAAATCATACACTAACCTTGGCATAATCCCTTAACCAGACTTGTGCCACAAGAAGACAAATTTTTAACATGAAAAATCCTTGTTCACTTCCTTCAACTCCAAAACAACTGCTGAGTAGCCAGGCCACCAAAAAATCCAGTCCTTCGCGCCACGAGACCGACAAGAACTGCATTGATCAATTACAGCTGAACCAACTCCCTCTTTGTAAACAGAAAGCAAAAAAACAAGAGGGCGTTGCGCCTACCTAGAACATTTTAATTTTTTCGTCAAAATCGGCCTTTTTTTTTTTTTTTTTTTGAGAAAAAAAAGCATGGGCTATCTTTGCATTTTTTTGAAAAAGTGCTCATTTTACGCCTGATCTCAAAAAATCGCTTGAAACATCTTTCAATAAATGTTCCTGGGAGCATAAGGAAGGTTTCGGTATGCAATTTATGGAGGCGGCTCGCGAGGAATAAGAGCAAATCATTGCCTAAAACTAGTGACCCTTCTCAAACAAAGGAGCATAAAATTATGCATAGTTTTCATGCTGTATCTCGTCAACCGCTGAGGAGAAATAAGACAAATGTATTGAACAAATTATACTAGAAATATGATATTTGCAGAAGCCCCACGCCCTAATCAATTATGAATGACACTGCTGGCGTGCTGGGTAGCTCTCATGTATGCTTACACCAAGCAGATGACACTATATTAGCATTTACATGATATTGGGATGTTGTTGCATACATGAGAGGAGAGCTCCCTACTCATTGCTTTTTGAAGAGTGCAGTAATTATATTATATAGATGTAGGGTGGTCTCGAAAAAAGAAAGTTCTCATCATGATAATATTCTTTCACACAAAATCTTGCCATGTCTATTTCACAGTAATTTATTTTGTCCCATAATAATTAAAAAATTATACAAGTTTTTGCACTACATTTATAGGTAAAATGTATACATACTTCTCAAGTGGGTTACATTATACTGTGCTTCTCAGAAATTCTCAACTGTTGTATGTGTTGCCAAGTACATGTACAAAAGCACAAAATCCCATGCCAGGAAAATATAACCCTAACCCTATACTCCCCAACATATTGGAAAAATAATAAGAAGTTCTGTAAGTGAAAATGGAAAATATACAATACACAATAATTCTACAGAATTTAGACAAAAGAGAGTCAGGTAAGCACATTCTCTATTAATGTAAGATGCTGTGTCTCATTTCTTATGTAATATGGGATTGGGTAAACTAATAAACTCTTCGCATCATAGAAAGGTACTTTTTCCAATTGGGCTCAGTGAACTTCATGTTTCTCCCATTAATATTTTGGGACCTGTGGAAAATAAAACAAAGCACTGAAGTCTATAATATTAAGAATGTTATCAAGTGTGTTCTGTGGTTGGTATTGGGGGGGGGGGGGGGGGGGGGTTTGCTGGTAATACAGCTGGAAGAGTATCTAGCAATTTTTTATTATTGCAGAGCTGTATAGGATTAGTTTGCTCAAATGAAAACTTATTAAACTTTCAATATTCTTGTAACACCACTCAAACATTTTTCTAACTGTCAGTTGTAAATGCAAACTGATTCTTTTCTCTTAATGATATACACTTAGTATCCTTGCTTGGAAACTGATTATTGACCTTGAGTCTCTGAAGGCATCCAGGACTCAATTTCTACATACTGTATTTAACAGTCTGTCAGTGCTATCTATTAATTCCAACTTGTTTAGAGGGCAGTTTTTTTCTGCTCACACCAGCTGCTAGTGCAGTAAATCCTTTCTGAACATTATGTGTACCAGCTAAACAGCTAATTCAAAACAGCAAAAGGAACTGCAGCAATAAATTACATTATTTTTCTAATGCCAAATTTAGTGAAGCTGATCTTGCACTCTGAAAATAAATGCCTATGAAATAATACATGTACATACATGTACTGGTATCACTAAATAATTAAAAATGATATATTGTATTGTACAAAAACACTCCACTGTACAGTATGCCAGTAGCAAACATAAATGACTTAAATATGAAAACCATGATAATGAAAACCATGAAAATCAGTTCACTATCTCTATGGGGTAAAATAAATCAGAACATACACAATAATTTTAGCTGTATTCAGTAACAAAAAAAAGCATTTGAAATGAAATTCATAGTCTTCAAAGACAAATAATGTAAAACAAAGTATGTGTAGCTAAATTTTAATTGCTCGCGGGGGCCTGGGGCCCACGAGAGCTTAAAAATGGGCATTTTTATTTTTTTCCTTTTTGTGGATCGAGAATCAGCACACGGTGATTGGTTCATATTATCACGTGCTGGGCGATGACGTAATTGACTTCGCTAAACAACTCGAGATGTGGCCAGTGAATTGCTCGTTACTTGTGTGTAAAAGTTAACTGCATCCCATCCAAACTCAACACCATTTGGCTCTGTGGAATGCGCACGGATAAACTGGATTTTCGGGAACGATTTTGGCTCGCATTCACCGCGGAAGCTTTGAGAATAGCCGTAAACAAGTATTTGATGGTACCGCTGTCGCCGATAAATATTTAGTCCCGACGAAACTTTCTGTGGCGACACGAAATACTCTTGGGAAGATAACAGGGCGAAAGCAGAAACCAAAGCTACGGTGAGCTTTAGCCGTAAAACAATGACGCTTTATGCTTTACTCTGTACATGACATCTGTTGCCTCATAAAATTCTTCTGCGTATCGTACATTGCCTGTTGAAGTGTTTCTTTCATTTGATCATGTAGCCTTTGTTTCGCAATGGTCAGTGAATACCAGAAATGAAAAATACACCGAAATAATTCTGAAGATTGAGTTTGCAGTCACAAATGGACTGAACACACTGTGAACAAAAGCGCAATAATATTGTCAACATCTCTCGTGTGACATTCCTCGCTTTCAATTTTATATTTGTTACAGAGCACGAATACTCGAAAGCCTGATAGAAAGAAACATATTGAGTTAATAGAAGAAAACACATAAGTAGTGAAGTGAAAAAGTTAACTGCATCCCATTCAAATTCAACGCCATTTGGCTCTGTGGAATATGCACGGATAAACTGGATTTTAGGAAAAGATTTTGGCTCGCGTTCACCGCACAAGCTTTGAGAATAGCCGTAAACAAATGTTTGATGGTACTTCTGGGGTATTGCAAATATCTCTGTCGCCGATAAGTATTTAGTCCCGACGAAACTTTCTGTGGCGACACGAAATACTTTTGGGAAGATAACAGGGCGAAAGCAGAAACCAAAGCTACGGTGAGCTTTAGCCGTAAAACAATGACGCTTTATGCTTTACTCTGTACATGACATCTGTTGCCTCATAAAATTCTTCTGCGTATCGTACATTGCCTGTTGAAGTGTTTCTTTCATTCGATCATGTAGTCTTTGTTTTGCAATGTTCATTAAATACCAGAAATGAAAAATACACCAAAATAATTCTGAGGATTGAGTTTGCAGTCACAAATGGACTGAACACACTGTGAACAAAAGCGCAATAATATTGTCAACATCTCTCGTGTGACATTCCTCACTTTCAATTTTATATTTGTTACAGAGCACGAATACTCGAAAGCCTGATAGAAGAAACGTATTGAGTTAACAAAAGAAAACACATAAGTAGTGAAGCGAAGGCTGGATTAATCGTGGCCTCTGATTAGAAATATGAGTCAAGGTCAAACTGTCATAATCGATTGTGCATAAAAATATATGTCACGCATTCTCAAGATGCAGGGTCGCTCAACCTTTAAGAAGCAAGTGTATGAGTGTTGTAATAATAATTTTTAGTTTAATCAAGGTGTCAAAAGAGCAAGGTGTGAAAAGCCAAGTTCTCTATACTGGTGATATTTTTATGGTGAGAAATTGGAAGTCTCTCTTGGGAGTTCTGCTCTTGTCCCCTACTTTCCATTTTATATTCTGGTCTCGACTCAACTCACGCCGTGAGCTCACTGGCAAGGCCAGTCTAGTTGATAGAAAATCATGAAATAATCAAATAAAAATTGATAGAAAACCATGAAATTACACACTAAAGAAAGTGTAATCCAATTAGAAAAGACAATAATTGTGTTATGGTGTCACTGTACCATATAAATTTTTTTGTGTTCTACTTATTGGAGGATGTTTGCCAATTCGTGAAGTGTACATATACTGTACAATTTACATGTGTGTAAAACAAAGATTGACAGCAAACACAATCAATTCAACAACAAAAAGCAACATGAAGTCATGAATTCAGTCTTTTTCTTCGGGTTCAATAAACTGGATAGGTTTTCAACAGCCAATTCAAACAAAGAAATAAATATTAACAAATCCAATATTACATTAAGCAAGTGAATCAGGTGTGAAAATTGAAAATGGTTTGCAGTTCCTCACATGAAAAACAAGCATAATGAAAGAACAAAGGAAAAAACACTACTGCATTTCCGAAACGGCTGATAAACATTATTGCCCATGTACAAAGGAAGAAAAGGAAGTGTTTTATTTCTTACCTGCCCCTTGTTTCCTGATGATAAGAATCGGCAGATGACTCACATTGGCAGGGAGACTGCTGAGAAATCCCTGCACGTCCTGTGGAAAGTTGAGGACATGTCCTTTGTACCCACGCTGGCCGCCATGCTTCCGGAAAATGGGGAAAGCCGTGGCAATAAGCATTTCCTCCACTTCGCTGAGGCCCTGTAGATCTGTCGGCACTGTACCAGGGTCCATGTCGTTGCCACCTGAGAATAAGCAGCACGATGTCTTTTTGTCTCGCCTATACTTTGCTTGGCAATTATTGGCCATGTTTCCTTACACACGTTACAGTGAAAGTATCGAAAGTTTTCTTTGTAGCGGTAGAAGGCTGCAAGTTCCTCCTGCGTCCACTGCTGTGCGTGTAGAACCGGGTTGTCTGGGTTAGCTCATCCACGACTATGTAGATATTGCTGTCTCTGCAAGCGACGCTCTTCGACAAGAGGCGAACGTTGCTCAAGGCGTCGAATGTAGGCCTCACTTTGAGCATGAAGCCTACGGGCTCTTTCTCCGGACGTTTCATTGCGGCGTCGGGAAGCAGCTCGTTTTCGATCGGCTTTCATGCGCTGTTCTCTTTCCTGAGCTGTTTCGGACCAAGTATACTTTAGCTGCCAAGAAATGACCGTCGACCGACCGTCGGTTGACCGTCAATCGACCGTCATTCGGTAGTCGACCGACTGTCTACTGACTTTCGACCGACTGCCGGTAGAAGGTCGGCCGACGGTCGATAGAAAGTCAGCCGAAAGTCGGTCGGAAGTCAATCGACGGTCGGTCGACTATCGCTGACGGTCGACCGACAGTCGGTCGAACGTCGGTCGACAGTTGACTACCGATTTTCTACGACGACGGTCGGTCGACCGTCGGCCGACCATCGCATCGGTGGGATGGTTGACCGTCGGTCGACAGTCGCCCGATCGTCGGCCGACGATACTGAAACGATGGTGATTTGATTATCTTAGCGTTTGTGGGCGTTGGAGCGCTATGCAAGACGAATAAAGATTCTGTGGGCTCGGAGACAACTATTGGAATTGCGAATAAATGCTTTACTCTCAACATTTTATTGAGTGTGACAATTGTTTTACACAGGGTATTGTTCTGCAATGTCTTGTAAAATTCTTCCAAAACAATTTTCAGCATGGGGCTCTCCGTACCATCGCCTCCACGTAAACTCTTGAAGGTATTCCTGCAAAAAATTAGGGTTTGTATTCCCTTTCATCCTCTTAAATTTCTCTTTTGCGGAATTCAAATTACTCTCGGCACTCTGTGTGTGTGTACCGGTGATGGGATCGACAAAATTTTCCGAATGGTTCACTGTGAAGTGTTGCAAACCAAGATCTCTTCTAGCTTTATTGCATGCCGCCCAACAGTCCGTGTGTAAGATGGATCCGGGAGAAACCTTTCGTCCTATTATGGGTAGTAGGGTTATGGCATCCCTCCTTGGTACGAGCTGAAAGTACGGCCGCGAAGGTGTGTACTGGGTATCAAACAGGCCAAGAGACCACTTCTCTTCTTCCGGCCTTCTCCCACGTTGGTACTATGAAAAAAGGGTAATTTACATTACCGTACCAAAATAGCGACCTCCCGAAAGTTGTGAACTTAAACGCATACTGGGAGTAATTTTAGATAGGACGCGTGTATGCTTCCGTCGTTTGTTTTCACTCGACTTGTAACTAACGCTTGCGCTTGTGCTCCGTCGCTCATGAAAACGAGGCTTAATTCATGTAGTAATCTCTATGCTGTGTATGGGAATACGTATTGCGTTAGTGCCAAAAAAGACGCTTTCAAATCTCTTTTAGGAATCGTTGTTGGAGTATTTGTTTTTTTTTTTTTACTAGCTCACCTTTGATTTGTGGTTAAACTTGGATTCGTCTACCTGGACAACCACTCCTGGTCCACCAAATTGCGGGATCGGATGTAGTATCAACGCCTCCCAACAGATTTCTCTACAAGAACGGGCTAATTTTACCAAGGTCTTCTTGCTGGCTACGCCTTCAATTTTCATCACCGCTAACGAATCCTTGTTGGTCCATTTCCAAAGGAAGTTCATGCATCTCTGCAGAGTTAAATGACTGCCAGAGAACCAGCTTCCTCTGCGCACGCTGAAGTGTTTCTAGCAGCGGACACAGGACCTGTTTGGCCAGAAAGTCGGAAAGCATATAAAGTGCAACTCCGATATAACTTACACCGGTATAAGAACCCCGATATAGCGAATCCGGGTATCACGAAATCTCCGTTACAAGGAAAAATCTAGAACCCCAAACTTTTATTATTCTCCTCCAAGATAACGACTAAACGTCAGTCACGCGACTGAAGTTGATTGCGAATGACTCCAAGTTTTCTGTCAACAGCTCAATTTTTGCTGCCAGAGGACACTGTGCTGACATCTACGTAACACTGTGTAGTATTAAGGCAAAATGATTAACCAAACGCCGATAAAACGAAAGATTTTGGTCGTTTTCCCAAAAATTATTCATTAAACGGGGTTCAATTAGTAATACTTTATTAACGAACCTCCGTTTTAACGAACATACAGTTGTTCTAGTCTCTTGCACTTTGTTCTATCGGGGTTCCATATGACTCTACCCAGATAAAAAAATCACGAGGGCTCGCTTCTGCATATTGTTACGGAAGAGATTTTGATTAAATATTAGTTGATTAATAGTTACGATCTAATACTATTAATATTCATAATTTTAAGGACGTGGTTTAATATTTTACTTTTCAAATTGATTCTTTTAGTGTGTGAACGGTCCACGGTCGGAACAATGCTTTAGCATTATGGGCATATCTATAAATCCGGTCGGCCAGATCTTACCTGGCCTGACTAATTGAGTTTTGACCTGATCGACCAATGCAAGCCTGGACCGAATTTAATTAAGTGTACTGGCCTTTGTTGTAGTGTACAATTCTTTTGTTATTAATCGTCCGCTTATGCAACTAAGTATTGTTCAAAGGTCTCATTGTTCAAACAAAGTCCGCTGTCTTTAATCCCCTTAATTAAGTTGTTTACGACAAAGTTGTACTCTCACTTCGAGGGCGGAGTTTAGTTTAAAGCTCCAAAACCCTTACGTAATGTTATCTGGTCAATTTTGTTGACTACGCAACTTTAGTTGTCAAGGACTTTTTATATCTCTTACAACTTAAGACTTTAGGATTTTTATATCAAGTGGTACTGCGCTCGTCAGACTTTAAGTAGGGCACTCTGTTAGTTTAGCAAGTGAACTCTGCCTATTCGTAAACTATGAAAGTTTGAGTTAGCTGACGGAGCGCGTCTCTTTACATTTACTTTTCAGTCGCTATGTAGTGACGTACTACTTGTCTCCTCATTGGTTTTTAATGTTGATGGACAGCTAATTAGAGTTAGAGTTAGCGTCCGTACTTAAGGGCGCGCACACCTAGTTTTGCCAGATAGAACCAAACCCAGACCTGTAACATTAAGTGTTACTAAAGAGAGGGAGAGAGAGAGAACTTTGAGATGTAGCAAGTAAAGTTGGTTATCGCTTGGATTAAACTGGATTTTAAAAGAGGCCTCCGTTCTTGATTCTGGGTACCTCTTAAGCAAGCCACAGCGAGCTTTTTCCCCCTTTACAATATTATGCTCCCGAGAGGCTGTAATGCGCCGTTCTCTTTCCTGGGTTGTCTCCTGAGCTCGTTTCTGCTTGTAACGCTCTCGGTCACGCCGTTGCTTCCCTTCTTTAACAGCGACAGTATTGTCCTGTCTCGACTGCTGTTGTTTTCGTTGGGCGTCTGTTCATTGCCGTCTGCGCTCGAGACGAATACTCCGCTGTTGGCTTGTCTCACGAGTTCGTCTTAGTCTTTCTTGTTCTCTTCGTTTTTGAAGACGAACTTGTTTCTCCTCGTGAGAGTGTTCCGTTTGATTCTTTGCTTGATTCATATTCACTACGTAGTTCGGCAAGATCGGAGTGCCAAAACTCATTCAATCTCCTGTCGTGTCCGTTGCTTCGCAACAGACGACCAGAACACCACGTGATTAAAAGTCGGTCCGTGAAATACAGACATTTCAACATGAGATTCGGAGTTGAGGTCAGGAGAGGAAAGATCCTGGAAACAAGGTTGGAGATTCTGTTCCGATGTTTTTACCCAGGAAATCCCGCGGAGCAGGGACGTGATTCTGTTCCGATGTTTTACCCAGCAAGCCCCGCTGCGCGGGGAGGTCGGTCGGTGAAATACAGACATTTCAAAACGAAACGGTGTTCAGATTAGTACCCACGCAGGGCGTGGGAATTAATAGTTCCACAAGGTTTCCTGAAACTTTCGAGAGTAATTCGAAAAAAGCATGGGCTATAGTCTGATTTGTTTTTGTTTGTTTTTGTTTTTGTCTTTCTAGAAAACGCGCATTTTTAGGTTAATCTCCGTAGTAAGCATAGCGACAGTCTCAAGTGCAAGTTTTGATACTTCATACAGGCGGGCGCGAGAAATAAGAGCAAATAATCGGCTAACCCATGACACTTTTCCAACAAAGGGCCTAAAACTATACGTGGTTTTCGTGCTATATCTCGAGACAACTGAAGAAAATGAAAACAAATGTATATTGCAAAAGGTATCTTTATAGTCAATACCAATCTCTTTATAGTCAATATCAATACCAATAGCCCGCGTTATAAAGAGCGTAGGACAGCGAGAAGACCAATCGATTCAGTTTATCCACTTTCACTGGTCTTGGGCCTGCAAACTGTTGTTTAACTAGTGCCAAGACCTTCCTCGACATTCCTCGAGAACATCTGCTGCGAGATGACTTTACTTCTACCATGCTCAGGTCACGCGATGTGGTAGTGTGTTCAACATCTGGTAATGTCTCGTTGTCAGCAGCTTCTGGTGAAAGTGACGAAGTTTTTCGGCGAGTGGACACATCTTGGATGAGTAATCCTTTTGTGGGCTTTGCCTTCTGGAATAGCAACATTTAAGGCCAGGTTCAGTCGTCGTGCCAGAGCCGTGCCGAAGCTAGTTCCATTGAAGCACGAGGATGGCACGACTTTGAGTCAGACGTTGAACTGAATTCATCATTGCTCAATGCTTCTTTCAGTAAGCGGGGATTTCTGGTTCAGTTTAAAATTTATGCTTTCATATATTAGAGTAATGTATGCATTTGGTGCGGCACGGTCTGAATCAAAGCCGTGCCAGAGTCGTGTATCATCTATAGTGTATATACATTGTCGATTTTTGTTCACGTTGTTGTTGTTGTTATTGTTGTTGTTATCTACAGTTATTAGCATATTTATTTCCTTTCACCAGCGTTGTTAGTTTTTTTTATACAAGCTATTCTGTAAGACACCCTCTGCAACAGACCAAGTGAAACCCGACCTGGTGAGATTCCCCCCCCCCCCACCCCTCCCCCGGTGAACTTTTTAATTTTACCTGCCCAGTTTTTGTCCTCCCTAGTGTCCTGGTGTACTTTTTACCTCCCAGGTGGAATCTCAATAAAACATATATTGTATTAACAACGTGGCGAAGTTTTTGCCGAAAACCTGTGAACATCCAGATCTCACCAGGTCTGTTACAGGAGGGGTGTTGTAAGTAGCGTTTTCTAGGACTTTATGGAAATTAACTGTCACACAGTTAAACTTACTTGTCCTTCAGAGTTCATCTCTTCATCTTTGGACTCATTTTTAAACAGCCTGTTCATCAGCCGTTCTACCAACAAACACTCGGTCAGCGCCAAGAAGATGAAGAAGAATGACGTCAAAAGGTACCAGTCCACTCTCTTGGCAAAACTGACCTGAGAATAGAGTGCAGGAGCCAGCAACATTATTAGGTATGTACACCCTTTATTCTTACCACAGATATAAATAGATGAAAGAGAAGAAGAAGACATTTCCGAAAATTTATTACACTGATAAACTCGCATTAACGGATTTCTTTTATCTTACAGGCTAAAGTAGTTAATTTCTAACTAAACTGTCTGACGGATATGTGAGACTCGGTGGTTTGAGAGGCGAGTTCTACTATTTTTGACTTGGACCACGTGGTGCCATCTCATTCGACTATACCCGTTCTATCCAACACGTCCACTTATATTTCAGATAATTGCACGAGGTGCAAATGCAAAATGATACATTGATGGGGCAACAAATATTCATTCAACTCTCTATATCCGCTCTATCCAACATGTCCATCTGTGTTGTATTGTTACCGCTATCAAACTGAACAGGCAAAATAACTAATCATTGAAAGATATGTCGGATGGAGTGGATATAAAGAGAATATCAAAGCGAACAGTGCAAGAGAGAGATTTATGGGGCCAACAGACATAAGTTCTACTTTCTTATATCCGCTCTATCCGACAAGTCCATCCGTATTTATTTCTGTTGTCTTGTTGCCGCTATTAAACTGGACCAGCAAAATAACTAAACACAGAAGGATATGTCGGATGGAGTGGATATAGAAAGAATATATTAAGAGTGAACGGAAAAATAACTAAACACAGAGAGATATGTCGGATGGAGTGGATATAGAAAGAGTGTATTAAGAGTGAACGGAAAAATAACTAAACACAGAGAGATATGTCGGATGGAGCGGATATAGAGAGAATATTTAAAAGTGGACGGACAAAATAGCTAAACACAGAGAGATATGTTGGATGGAGCGGATATAGAAAGAATATTTTAAAAGTGGACGGACAAAATAACTAAACACAGAGAGATATGTCGAATGGAGCGGATATAGAAAGAATATTTTAAAAGTGGACGGACAAAATAGCTAAACACAGAGAGATATGTTGGATGGAGCGGATACAGAAAGAATATTTTAAAAGTGGACGGACAAAATAACTAAACACAGAGAGATATGTCGAATGGAGCGGATATAGAAAGAATATCTTAAAAGTGGACGGACAAAATAGCTAAACACAGAGAGATATGTTGGATGGAGCGGATATAGAGAGAATATTTTAAAAGTGGACGGACAAAATAGCTAAACACAGAGAGATATGTTGGATGGAGCGGATATAGAAAGAATATATTAAAAGTGGATGGACAAAATAGCTGAACAGAGAGAGATATGTTGGATGGAGCGGATACAGAAAGAATATTTTAAAAGTGGATGGACAAAATAGTTGAACACAGAGAGATATGTCGGATGGAGCGGATATAGAAAGAATATTTTAAAAGTGGACGGACAAAATAGCTGAACACAGAGAGATATGTCGAATGGAGCGGATATAGAAAGAATATTTTAAAAGTGGACGGACAAAATAGCTGAACACAGAGAGATATGTCGGATGGAGCGGATATAGAGAGAATAAATTATAATTATAATTCATTCTATATATATATATATATATATATATATATATATATATATATATATATATATATATATATATATATATATATATATATATATATATATATATATATATATATATATATATGAAGACTCTGAATTCCTTAAAAACTGTGAACTCCTAAAGGAATCCATGATCAAAAGAGGTTACAAGTCGGATGAAGTAGCAAAGCAAATTGAACGAGTAGCAAACTTACCACGCGCAACACTCCTACACACCAAGGATTGATAGACATCAGACATATTACCGTTCGCCGTCCTGTCATACTTTTTTTTCCCTGCAAGGATCACTGGTATTTCATTCTACAAGCATATATCCTGCCTTCAATTATTATTAGTACGACCTCCTATGTTAATCCAACAAGGATACTGTCAGGATCTTGCCAGGATCCTGTTGTATCTATCCTATGAGGATCCTGATGGGATCTTAACAGGATCCTGCCAGGATCTTTACAGGATCCTGCTTTGTTTAACCTGCAAGGATCTTCGGAGGATCCTTGAAGGATCCTGGCATATCTTGCCCTGCCAGTATCCTTACAATACCTTGCAGGTTCTTGGTAGCCAAGAAAAAATTGGGCAGGATCCTTCAAGGATCCTGCAGGATACTGCAAGGATTTTCACCAGGGTGATGATCTATCTACCAAGGAGTTAACCCTTTCACTTCCAAGTTCAAAATGCAGATTATCCCAACCTTTTAAGAGGAAAATGTATGAGTGATGTAGTGAGAATTGATAGTTCAACCTACTTTCAAATTATTGTGTTGGTGACAGATCAAAGTCAACTATCAAGGGTAAATAGTAGCTCCGACAGCAACACCTGATCAAGTGGAACATGACTTATAATATTATATACAAGGTATGTATTCCTTTACCAATGTGTGGGTTTGCCTTTGTGCCTATGATCACCTGGAGGAACAAGAAGAGATAACTATGCTGTAAGATTTTCACTTTATAGTCAGGAATGGGACTGGTGCTGCACACATTATACATAATAAGATAGCAAATGGACAAAATTCGACTTGGCAATATTAGAAGAGAGTCTGATTTTGGCCTCAGATTATTCCAAATCTTACTTTAGGCTCTCCATCTCTCCCATGAACTCCTCACTTTTACCACCACATTCTACCTGAAAAATTGAATACACTGTTTAGATATTATCATACAATATGCTGTAGAAACAGCCATGCCCTATTTTACCCATGCTAGAACATTCTAAGTTAAGATATCATTGATTTGGATCTATTTTATGTCTGTTCCTGTGCATGTAAAGCTCTTTCCCAGGCTCCCTTGCCTGACATCAAAATGAGGCAATAATAATGGCAGCGAGATGTGTTGAAAAGATTACTTCCATTGTGAGAAAGGTCAGAGCAAAATATAATAGGCAGACTGAAGTTGTACTTTTAATTTACTGGGGAATTTTCCAGAATTTCTGGGGTGCTGGTATGTGATTATTATACAGAGAATAATACATGGGTGCACAAAGATATAAAGTTTATCTTCAAGTGTTTCTAATATCTCACGACTGGGCAAAGTGAATGAGTGAGATATTGAGATAAACATGATAGAAGATATATATCTCGAAGCATCCATTATTACTCTGTTTATTTTATAAACTCTGGTGTGATACAGAGATTTCCAATGCTAAGAAATGCAAAATTATGCAAGATCACTGTTTGGCTGATATCAACAGACATGAAAATAATATATTTTTACGTGTGTTCAGATACAACATTTCTCAGTGGTGGAAACTTCCACACCAGAGTTTATGTAATAAAATAATATTATTACATGCTAGTATTCATATATATTATTGACCAAATGTGGTGTGTGTGTGTAATATGATTGTACACAATATTACTTTATATATTATATATTATAATATAATATATTATAATATTATATTTTATTATATAGACACAAGTGTTTTACTGGAAAATATACCCTGCGTAAAATCCATATGAAACTACATCCGGGACCCGAGTGGCGTATCTTCCATATCCTCACTAGTGAGGATATCGTTGGAATCATTTCTCGCTTTTGCACGGTTGTTTGTGCAATTTCTGGTAAAACACTCGTGTCTAATATAATAAAATTAAAAAGAAAATTACACAGCGGCTTGAAGATATGGATTTTATTTTCTCGTGGTAAAAACAATATTTTACCACTCAAAAATAAAATTCGTATCTTCGCACTGCCGTGTAATATCCTCTATATATTTAATAATATTACTAACAATATTACTTACATCAGTGCAGTGTCAAACTCATGGCAAACCATATGTTAGGCAGATATCAACTATTTCTTTACTCTGCGAAATATAAAAAGCCACTCAGTTTACAAATCCATCTAATAATAAGACAGAAATAACATTAATGTCCCTATAGACATGTATTGATCAGCTGTGTGAATGTAAAGATTGCATATTGACTATTTAATTCATCAAACTACTTACACATTATTATTAATATTGGACTGTGGCAAAATGAACCTACATTGTTAATCAGGGAAAGGTTTTGAGCTGCATTCAACTTACGTTTTGTTTGGCCACCCAATAAGCATATGGCTTGCATTGACTTTGTCTATAGCTCAAACTTTTTACGATGTTAGTCTGTAAGTTTTCAACTAATTAAAGTAGCATATTTAGATCAATAGTTTTGTGTGATGTGAGTGAATAAGTTCACACCCCCCCCCCCCCCTCCCATCCTTATGTGTGCTGCTGAAAAGGGTATTGTTTTCAGTATTTTAGTCTGAAGCATTTTTTTGGTCTAACATAGCAGGGATCTATATTCGTAGTCGTATGGTCGTCCGAGACGACAAAAAAGCCGTGCGGACGAGTATAAAATAACTCAAAAAGTCGTCCGTTTGACGAGTTAACTCAAATACAATTATTCTGCTGCAACAGCTATTGTTCACATGAGGTAGTGTACCTGTGTTCTGAAAATTCCTCGTCCATTTGTAACTTCCAGGAAAACGGCTAAAAATTTGCCAACTAGCTTCCTTTCGCTATAAAATCATAATTTTTGGGCGCCATCTTGAATGATGCGGTATTTTCCATTGAAATGATTGCGGGCTCAATTTTCATGTCGTCAACCGCTGGTATATTTCTCTGACGTTGCACTTGTGACCTTCGGCTTAATACATATCAACAAGATGTGGAGATACGTTGAAGGTGTGTTGCCGCCTCCATCTAAGAAGAAAAAAGCCGACGAAGCTTCCGAGAAACAACTGAAGTACCAGGAAGAACGAAAGCGTTCCTTCCTGCCTTCGTGGCAGACAAACAGGCAGTGGCTGGAGTTTGTAAATACAGCATCGGCCGCCGCGTCCACACCGGAAACCTCTGCAACTAGGGCGCTATGGTTTGCGAAATTTGCCAGTCGGCGTCGAAATTAAGGAAAGCTGTTGCCCAGAAGAATGTGTTTGTGGACGGTTGCCGTTCGTTTCGTTTTGAATCCATCAAAATTCATGAAACTTCGGGAAACCACATAAAGGCAACTGCGATTCTGGCAGCCAAATCAGAGCCAGAGAAAACTCCCGCCTATAAAATGATCTGTTCATTAAATAAGGACACTCTGGAAAAGCTATCCAAGTTGTTTCGTACTTGTCATGCATTGGCAGTACATAACAGGCCCTACTCAGACTACACATGGCAGTCCGAGCTGGATGAGGCCAAGGATGTGAACCTAGGCAAAACTTACAGGACGGATGAATATGCTAAAGTGTTTGCACACTTTATTGCCAACGTCGAACGCAATAAAGTAAGTGATCAAATCAAGAATGCCCAGTTTGTAACAGTTCTTAGTGATGGATCCACGGATTGAAGCATAACGGAACAAGAGATGTTCTTTGTGAGAACATGCAGTGGCGGTGGAGTCTCGGTCTCGTTTGCTGGGATTAAGGAAGTCGAAAAAGGGAATTTAGACAGTGACATGGAAGAAAGACAAGTTGAAAGAATAATTAACAAATTTTTGTAAATGCAAGTTGACTCTTTTGCTTGTGCATTGTTGTTATATATATGCACTTTTTTGATTCTGGAAATTAAACAACAAACGTTCCATTTAATTATACTGCCATTTGTTTTTGTCATACTTCTGCACTTTTGAATGGGCAAGTAAAATTTTGCCAGGGCAAGCATCTTATCCGGCATACTTGCCTGCCTGATGACCATGAGAAAAAACGAATATGGGTCCCTGCATAGGGTTGTAAAATTGTACATTTTGGTCATAGGGTAAGAGTTTACAGACCCAGGCAGCACGATCCCACCCAATATATGAGAAATCCCCCCCCCCCCCCCCCTGTTAGACTGTTTGGCCATACGGTGATTTTGTTCTTTTCAACATAAACTCTAGTTCATATTGTGCACAGTCATGCATGCACATGAAGCTGATGTACCTGGTTTAGGGAGCACAGTCTTCCAAAGTCCATGCACCATCAACAAGTTGAGTCTGTCACCTGATTTTCCTGTCCCTCGAGTCTGGAACTGCTCGCCGTACTTCGCTTTCCAGTCACATGTTTCCTCGGCTAAGTCTGAACACTAATCTACTTAACGGAAGTGCTTTTCGGCAAAACCTCTGCGCATGCACTGGTGTTTTTAGTTCCGGTAGATTTTCCTGGACGAGGAAAAAGCTGCAAGGGGAATCGCAGCCGCAAACAAGCTGCAGTAAAGAACACGGATATGAATTTGCAGGAGCAGTAAAATGTTGACAGCAATATTATAAAATACTATAGGTTGGGGGGGGGGGGGGGGAGGGAGGAGCTTTCGAGTCTAAATTTTCCTGCCGTGACCCCTGCAAGCAGAAAGGCGATGTCACTCAATATTCTCAGAGTATGAGTGTTTTGAATGTTAAACAGAAGGCCTCATTCACCATCACCAGCCACATGCATTCACTGCTTTATTATCCACCATCATTGGTATATAATAAAATAATGCAAACTGGCAACATTTGCAGGAATTTAGATACAATATACCAATATTGTTGTCAATTTCACAAAATTTAGATCAATAATTGAACTATGTCTCAAAAATCTTCAAAGGTAAAATGTTCTAAAAATGTAAAGCAAAGCAACAAGAATTATTCATCTAAATGGTCATCAGCATAGAACTGTTTTCCGATGACAGTACAAGTAATCAAGTGATTGCATACATTGGCTTTGCATTTGCTATGCTTTCTGAAAAACTGGTCAAAAACAAGTTCACTAAGCAGCAAAAGCAAAAGCATTGATTTCAGTAATCTCCACTCAAGAAAGTAATATTGTTTTCACATTGCTGATTGGTTTCTTTTTCAACATAAAACAATACAGCTGAATACCTTGGCTAATTCTGATTGGTTGAAAAACATGGTTAAGCATCTGTGATCGGTTAGGTACTTGCTCTGTTGTTTTGGTTTTTTGACAGTCATCAAAAAATTAATAAACTGCTCCATAACAATTTGCAATAAACAAATAAACCTGCATTTGCTTTTTCTGTATGACATCCATAAATATATATCACTGATAGTTCTTATATGCCTAGACAGTGTTGGGATTTAACTAAACACTTGAGTTGGCGATCAGAAGTAGTTCGTATCTTCTGGCTGTTTGACAGTGTAAATGCATTCTCTCTTTCCTTCCTTGCACAAAGCTCCCTAAATAGGGGATGATGGACATTGCATTAAGGCACAAACATGAAATATAAAAAGATGCATTTTTGGCAAACAAAACTGAAACTAAACTTTCTCACACTAACAGTAAACTTCTAAAGTTGTCCTTATTGTGTTACTGTATGTCAAACAACTTTTTGTACATATACAAATTTTTGTACGAGTATTATTTTTACAACTCATTACTTTTTCTTTTCTTTTCTTTTCTTTTTTTTTTTTTTCATCTGTCTGTTTGTTGCTTCTCTATTATAAATAACTAACTGAACTGTACAGTTTATGCAAAAGTGAATATTACAAACTAACAAAGTCTAATTTACCTGGAAACATGATCACAGTGCACAGTATGACAATCCCAGCTAGTAAAATGCAGAGGGGTAAGTACATGCACTTGTCCACACACTTCCAAGCTTGGGCCTATAATGTCCAACTTGAAATAGATGCCTTTTGTACTTGCTCTTCACCATGAAGCACTGCATGGTGAGCCAGCCTCATTCCACCTCACAAACCCAGTGCAAATTCTGGGATTTGCTTTTCTTCTAGCCTTGGCCAAAAACAACAACAACAGTAAGCAAAAACAAAATACATAATTACCAGTAATAGAAGCCTGAAGAACTCGCTTGAACTTTTAAAAGTGAGATCTGGGATGTGGACTGATCACATAAAGTGGATACTTTGCTGTCCTGAATATCAGCAATTTAATTTTTTTTTTCTACCAGATGTGATCTTGTAATTTATTTTGTTTCAACTATAAATTTCACTCACCTGATACAAAACTCCGGGAAAGTAGGACATCATTGCAGCCTTGTCAAATAAATTGTGCTCAGTAAACAACTGTTTTAAACACTCTGAAGTCTGTGGAATAACAGAGTAAACTGTGAATTTTGTGGGATATGTCATGGTATACAACAAGCTTTGTACAACTTCAAAACTTGGCACATGAAGTATTTTCATAACAGCTTTATGAGCATGCATCAATAAACTATCAGAGATGCTATTACAGGCCTCAACAAACAGAACTGCAAACTCTCCTGCTTTAAGCAGAAGTCTCCCACACAAACACCTCATCTCCCACTCACCAAGAACTCACATTAATCTATAGTTAATCACACTGATCTAACTCACATTAGGAATTTTGAATAAATTGTTGTCAATTTCATAAAGTTTTTAAAAGTCAATATAGGAATAATTCTTATATTGACTTTTAAAAACTTTATGAAATTGACAACAATTTATCCTAATGTGAGTTATTGTAATTATTACATCTCAAAGTTCTCTAAGTGTATATTTTTTCTAAAAATGTAAAATGAAGCAACAAGAAATACTCATCTCGATGATCATCAACAGAGAGCCTTTTTGGATGACAGAAAGTAATCATGTGATTGCTTACATTGGCTTTGCATTTGCTATGCTTTCCAACAATTTAGTCAAGAACAAGTTCACTAAACAGCAGCAATCTTGGCCAATCAAGAACAAAAACAAAACATGATCAATTGCAAAAGCACCAATATTGTTTACACATTGCTGAGTAGTTTTTTTCTTCAACATATTAAACAACACAGATTACACTGGCTAATTACTTGATAAACATTTTGATTGACTGATACATGGACACCTCTGTCTTTCCATTCTGGAACAAAGCTCCAAAAGAGGGTCATTGCATCAAGGTACAAACATGAAATACAAAACATGCATTTTTAAAAACCACAAAACTGAACTTAAATTTATCTTTAAAAAATAGTAACTAGAGCATTGACCGATCACACAAAGTGAATAACTTGGCAGGTCTGTCCTACATATCCGGGAGGGAGGGGGACCCGGGACTGACCGGCCCTAAAACATGCTGAAGATGTGAATTTTGGGTGTAGAGTAGTGTGAAAATTGGTCTTACCTTCCTTGCATCAGTTTCTTTCTTTTCTTCAGCCATCATCTGAAGGGAAGGCCAACACAGCTTTCAACACAGTCTCTGTTTAAAAAGAAATTCTCTCTTTTGGGAACTTGTCCCTTATTTATTCTTTGCTCCGATCTATTATTTATTAATTATTTAATATATTCATTATATGCATAATTTATTTATTCAGTGAATTCATTTATTCATTATATGAATAATTAATTCTTTTAATAAATTCATTTATTCATTATATGAATATTAAAAATGAAACACCCACGACTGGCGACAATTTTAAACTACTGACAGAGGGTGCATCTCTGTCGTTAAGATTGTCTGTAGCCGGCCCAGCCTCAAGTCACCTACCCATTCTTCTCATTTCAAGGATTGAAATGCGTACCACTGCTTTGGTCAATTCTCCCCATTCTAGTCCTAACTCTCTCACTTAACTCCTACAACTCACCAGAGGGAAAACAATGCGCCCACGGTCTCCTTAGAGTCCTGTTTCAAACCTCTTCCTGCCTACCCCTTTGCTAACATTCACCTGCACCCTTCCTCCTTCAGTGGAGTTAAATGATGGTCATCATCAGGTTGGTGGAAAGCACACAATGATCATACAGGGGACAAGGGACTTGAGGAGACATAGAAGAACATGTAGTTAGGAAGACAACAATGGATGATAATATTGGAAGAGAGCCTGAAACAGTATGATGAAGGAATGTCCACAACAGTCTGCAGGAAGTCAGCCCAGAAGAGTCTGTCTGCAACAGTCTGGAGGAAGTCACCCTGAAACAGTCTGGAGCAGCAGGAGAACATCTGACTATAGTTGGGAGAACAGGAAACATGGGGTAAGAAAACAGTATAAAATAATATTGTAATCAGTGGATGAAAATATTGAGCATGGGTACTGACAAAAATAGAATATAATAATTGTCAATGATAAAACACAACAACATTGATAGTGAAAAGGAAAATGCTAATTCGATTACCTCAACTTGGGAGAGATAAAATACCTTTTATACAAATCATGCTATAGTATATTTACCAAATAGTTCATCTGAATCAGAAAACAGTTTCACCAGAAAAAATAAAAAATGCCCTGTATCACAAAACTAGACTGGCATTGCCAGTGCGCTTGCGGCGTGAATGGGGTCGAGACCAGAATATACTAAAATGGAAATTAGGGACAAGAGTGGAACTGCCAAGAGACTTCCAGTTTTTCACCAGAAAAATATCACAGTATAGAGAGCTTAGTATTTGACACCTTGCTCAAATAAAACCTGATTAAACTATCATTACAACATTCATACACTTGCTTCTTTAAGGTTAAGGGACTCTGCATTTTGAGCTTAGGAACCAAAGGGTCAGAGCAGGAAAAGCTGAGTAATGCGTGACTTGTCTGTTTATGCACAATCGAATTTGACAGTTTGACTTCAAACACTTATTTCTAGCCAAAGGCCAAGATTAATCCAGCCTTCGTGCTTCAATCTCATCTGTTTTGTTTTAACTGAATGTGTTTCATTTCTATAAGGCTTTCGAGTATTTGTGCTCTGTAACAAATATAAAACTGAAAGCAAGGAATGTAACATGATATTTGTTTACAATATTATTGCGCGGTTTTGTTCACAGCGTATTTAGCCCATTTGTGACTGCAAAACTAAATGCCCAGCACTAATTTCTAGTATACAATCACCATTGCAAAACAAAGGCTACATGATCGAATTGAAGAAACATTTCAACAGGCAAATGGCAATGTATGATATGCAGAAGAATTTTGTGAGGCAACAGATGTCATGTACAGTGTAAAGCAGAGATCACCATTGTTTATGGCTGAAGCTCATCGTAGCTTTGGTTTTTGTCTTCGGCCTGGTATCTTCCCAGAAATATTTCATGTCACCATAGAAAGTATCGTCTGGACTAAATAATTAATGGCGACAGAGTTATTTGCAATCACGTAGCGGTATCCATCAAATAATCAAATCTATCTGTATCAAATTTCCGTGGTGAATTTAGAAATGCAAGCAAAAATCATCCCTAAAATCCAGTTTATCGGTTTTGCAACATGTTCCACAGAGCCAAACAGTGTTCAGTTTGGATGGGATGCAGTCAACTTTCACACACAGATGAGCAATTCAACAGCCCACATCTCAAGTTGTTCACGAAGTCAATTTATGTCACCGCATGTCATGTGACAATGTGAACCAATCACAGTGTGCTGATTCTCGACCCACAGAAAAACGAAAAAAAAAGAAATTGCAATTTTAAGCTCGCCGCACCCACGAGCACTTATCAAAAACAAATGCACAGTTTGAATTTCAAAGAGTTGAAACTTCCACTTTCATGGCAGTGAATTGCAAGGACACACAATTCCTGCCCAGTGTTGGGCTGGAACCAAGAGACACGGATACCAACAGAACAACAAAAAGTGTAAAGCAATATAAAGCATGACTAACAAAAAATAAATACCTATACCAATACGTAAACAGACAGATGAGAATAAGATAGAAAACCGGTAGGCGAAACAGAGCAAAAGATACCAGGAACGGAAGGAAGGAACAGAAATGAAAATACAGCAGAAGAAAAAAAAATGCTATGTGACTGGGAGAGCAACAAAACAAGAAAACTGGGGGAAAAATAACTATCGAAGATTAAGGATATGAAGGGAGACAAGGGAGAAACAAAGGCCAAACAAATTAACACGAGGTGTGACATGAAGGTGGGTGACAAATACGTTTTGCATAAATGACACGGGAGGGAACTTGAGCGCGCACATGGCCTGAGAAGGCGAGATGGTTACGGGGAGAAACGACAAACAACAACGACAGAACCTAAACCTAAATTACCTGTAAAAAGGAGCTTCGTTTAGGTGTGGAGCCGGACGCTTTGAAGGCTGTACTGTTCTTCAGTTGCGAGCAAAGTGGATGCCCTAACTGAAGGGAGTCCGGAGAGCAGAGGCGTTTGGGACTCTTTCCTGTTGACATGGAAGCCATTCCGAACTTGGGGATCCGTGAAAATCCTGTGAGGCGACAACAGAAATTCAGCCATCTTGTTTTTCGGCAAACTGTCGAATAAGCAAATGATCACGAGGCGAGGTGGCTCAGCGAAAAGGTCAACCTCGTTCCCAGGGCCATCCGCGGCAAATTGGTCGGGAGCTTCTGCCGCGGATGGCCCTGGGAACGAGGTTGTCTCCCCTTCCCAGCAACCCCCTCGCTCATGCTTCGCGCTCGTCCCCAGCTTTCTTGCGTCAGCTTTTGGCTGGGGATAACCCAACCCTGCCGGTGCTCGTCCAGGAGTAAAAATGTGGCCAAGCAAAAGCTGCTGGGGTCGGGGTAGGGGCAAATTCCATTATTGCCATTACTTTCCGACTTGCTCTGACATTTCAAGTAAGATTTCATGTCGTATGTAGGCCTCGTTGCTCAGTTTATGTTATAGAAAATATATTAAACTAACTTATAATCGAGTGTACAGTCTAAATCTACAGCTTTGTGCAAAGACCGCTGATTCAAAAATAAGATGACCGCGGTGTCACGTGCGGATAATAAAAAAAAGCTGGTCGCAAGTTCCGAGATGCCCGGCACCGGCTCCTTTCTTTTGCAGAGCGTATAGATGGCGGTTTTTGATTGGCTTTCCAAAACCAAAACCAAATTGTCAATCACACAGCTTAAAGCCCTAGTTTTCGCGAGCAACACAAGCGCAATCTCAATCACAAGGCATCATTTCACAATAAAAACAGGCTTGACGCAAATATTGTGATCCTCGTGCTTGTGCTTGCGTCGCTACCGGTGAACAGGCTTAACTCTGAACAAGAGACCAATCACCTTGTGACATTTGCTTACGTGCGTGTGCTGACCACAATCGGTTTTTGCTTTCGTTACTGATGGCCGAGTGTGCTACCTGCTAATCTCATTTGCATTAATCAAAAAAGCCTAGCAAACGCAAAACTAAAGCAACCACGAATACTTCAGAGTCAACGGCTCTGTCATCTTACAATTTCCGAACAGCGTCTGGGTCACTTGTGGCTGGAAAACCTCACGGAGAGAAAAAAAGGCTAGTTATACAAAAGAGAGAGGTTATTATGGACAAAGTAAGGTATTGCGATTTGGACGTCCTACAGTAATCCAGACACTTCCTTCATGAAATGTGCATATGCATCGTCCTTTGTGGCGGTCTCGGCAGCTTTTTGGGTCGGTCTCGACACTGAATGTGGTATTTTGTCTACACTTTCTATGCCCACGGCGTTTTACATTTTGGTGCTTCTCTCTTCACTCAGCACTGTTGGCACAAGTTTAGTCAGTTCTGCTCGCGTGTTTCGTATCTGAGGTTTGGCACTGATGATGGACGTGCGTTCTTTCGTCCCCCCTGGAAACAAAGAAAGAAATTATTAACAAATGGGTCATGTGTATTAACCAGGGTTCGTACTATTTTGGGCTTTTAAAATTCCATGACTTTCCACGACCTTGTCCATGACCAATTAAAGTAATTCATGACCCAAAGTTGACCAGTTGTTTACGAAAATTAACAAAAACTGTCCGTTTCCCGAGTCATTTTTCCTTTTTTTAAATTACAAGAAATTTATTCCGTACAATGAACGTCATTTTCCATGACTTTTCATGAACCACACTTAAATTCCATGACTTTCTAGGCCTGGAAAATGAAATCCGAAAATTCCATGACTTTGCAGGTTTTCTATGGCCCGTACGAACACTGTTAACGTTCGCACGTCGTAAAAATGCAAAACTGAATTAACCTTTTCACTCCACGAGTGTTGTCTTCCAGTCACACACCAAAGACATACCATATTGTACATAGAGTCTGGCTTTTGTTAACTTGCTCAATAAAATCTAATTTACAATATCAGTTTTCAACTGTATTTTGAGCTCAGGAGCAAAAGAGTTAACCAAAGGAGGACACTTGGTAGTTAGATCTATCCGAGCTGGAAATGAGCCACATGTGAACAGTCCTAAATCTGATTTGATTTTTCGACAGTATAAAAATTTGCCAAAATAATAACACTAACAAGTATACAATTTTAGTACCATCTCAGATTAACCCGGTCTTCCAATTTTGCACTGCTGATTGGTTCCAACTTAAAAGCAAAACCAGATGCAAATTACTTATACTACTTAAGTTAATTCAAAAATAAAGAACCTCCGCCTTCCAGTCAAGCAGCGGTTTTACTTACTACGCGAATACAAATCTCGACTCACCTCTCCCACCGTCAACGTTGGCCATGGGAGGTTTGCTAATAACAGACAGTGGTGCCGACAAGATCGCACCCAAATTGGGAGGCATCACCCCAGGGAGTGGGGTCCGGGCGAGCGCATCGGCGCATCGGCAAGGGAGGCATTCCGCGTGGAGGTGGAGGAGGCATGTAGCCTCTGTTTAGGTGCACACTAAAAATACCAAGGGGGTACCCTTACTAAAAATACCAAGGGGATACCCTTACTAAAGAAACAAAGGGTGCACCCTTACCAAAAATACCAACGGGGTACCCTTGCTAAAAATACCAAAAGGGTACCCTTACTAAAAATACCAAGGGAGTACACTTATTAAAAATACCATGAGGATACCCTTACTAAGAATACCAAGGGGTTACCCTTAGTAAAGAAACCAAGGGGGAACCCTTACCAAAAATACCAACGCGGTACCTTTACTAAAAATACCAAGGGGGTACCCTTAATAAAAAAGCCAAGGGGGTACCTTTACTAAAAATGCCAAGGGGGTACCCTTACTAAAAATACCAAGGGGATACCATTACTAAAAATGCCAAGGGGGTACCCTTACTAAAGAAACCAAGGGGGTTCCCTTACCAAAAATACCAAGGAGGTACCCTTATTAAAAATACCAAGGGGGTACCATTACAAAAAATACCAAGGGAGTACATTAACAAAAGAAACAAAAGGAGTACCCTTACCAAAAATACCAACGGGGTACTCTTACTAAAAATAACAAGGGGGTACCCTTACTAAAAATACCAAGAGGGTACCCTTACTAAAAAAACCAAGGGGGAACCGTAACTAAAAATACCAAAGGGGTACCCTTACTAAAATTATCAAGGGGGTACCCTTATTAAAAATACCAACGGGGTATCTTTATTAAAAATACCAAGGGGGTACCATTACTAAAAAGACCATGGGGGTACCCTTACTAAAAATACCAAGGGGGTACCCTTACTAAAGAAACCAAGGGAGTACCCTTACCAAATATACCAAGGGGGTACCCTTACTAAAAATACCAAAGGGAGTACCCTTACCAAAAAATACCAAAGGGGTACCCTTGCTAAAAATACCAAGGCGGTACACTTATAAAAAATACCATGGGGGTACCCTTTCTAAGAATAGCAATGGGGTACCCTTACAAAAAAATACCAAAGGGGGTAACCTTAATAAAAATACCAAGAGGGTACCCTTGCTAAAAAATACCAAGGGGGTACCTTACTAAAAATACCAAGGGGGTACCCTTACAAACAATCCCAAGGGGGTACCCTTAATAAAGAAACCAAGGGGGAACACTTACTAAAAATAGCAAGGGGTACCCTTACAAAAAATACCAAAGGGGTACCATTACTAAAAATACCAAGGGGGTACCCTTACTAAAAATACCAAGGGGGGGACCCTTACGAAATAAATCCAAAATGGGAACCTTTACAAAATATATCCAAAGGCGGGACCCTTACAAAATAAATCCAAAGGGGGGACCCTTACTAAATAAATCCAAACGGTGGACCCTGATCAAATAAGTCCAAAGGGGAACCCTTTACCAAATAAATCCAAAGGGGGACCCTTAAAAACTCAATCCAAAGAAGGGACCCTTACAAAATATATCCAAAGGCGAGACCCTTACAAAATAAATCCAAAGGGGGGACCCTTACCAAATAAATCCAAACGGGGGACCCTTACCAAATAAATCCAAACGGTGGACCCTTATCAAATAAGTCCAAAGGGGAACCATTTACCAAAAAAATCCAAAGGGGGACCCTTAAAAAATCAATCCAAAGAGGGGACCCTTAAAAAATATATCCAAAGGCGGGACCCTTACGAAATAAATCCAAAGGGGAGAACCTTACGTAATAAATCCAAAGGGGCGACCCTTACAAAATAAATCCCAAGGGGTACCCTTACGAAAGAAAATCCAAAAGGGGGACCCTTACGAAATAAATCCAAAGGGGGTACCCTTACGAAATAAATCCAAAAGGGGGACCCTCACGAAATAAATCCAAAGGGGGACCCCTACGAAATAAATCCAAAGGAGGGACCCTTACCAAATAAATAAAAAGCGGGGACCTTTACCAAATAAATCCAAAGGGGAGACCCTTACCAAATAAATCCAAAGGGGAGACCCTTACTAAATAAATCCAAAGGGGAGACCCTTACTAAATATATCCAAAGGAGAGAGCCTTACGCAATAAATCCAAATGGAGGAAAGTTACAAAATAAATCCAAAGGAGAGACCCTTATGAAATAAATCCAAATGGACGAAACTTATGAAATTAATCCAAAGGGGGGACCCTTACGAAATATATCCAAAGGGGGGACCCTTACGAAACAAATCCAAAGGGGGGACCCCTACGAAGTAAATCCAAAGGAGGGACCCTTACCAAATAAATCCAAAGCGGGGACCCTTACCAAATAAATCCAAAGGGGAGACCCTTACCAAATAAATCCAAAGGGGAGACTCTTACAAAATAAATTCAAAGGGGAGACCCTTACTAAATATATCCAAAGGAGAGAGCCTTACGCAATAAATCCAAATGGAGGAAAGTTACAAAATAAATCCAAAGGAGACACCCTTATGAAATAAATCCAAATGGACGAAACTTATGAAATTAATCCAAAGGGGGGACCCTTACAAAATATATCCAAAGGGGGTACCCTTACGAAATAAATCCCAAGGGGGGATCCTTACGAAATAAATCCAAAGCGGGGACCCTTACGAAATAAATCCAAAGGGGTGACCCTTACGAAATAAATCCGAAGGGGAGACCCTTACGAAAAAAATCCTAAGGGGGGACCCTTACGAAATAAATCCAAAGGGGGGACCCTTACGAAATAAATCTAAAGGGGGGACCCTTACGAAATAAATCCAAAGGGGGACCCTTACGAAATAAATCCAAAGGGGGGACCCTTACGAAATAAATCCAAAGGGGGGACCCTTACGAAATAAATCCAAAGGGGGACCCTTACGAAATAAATCCAAAGGGGGGACCTATACGAAATAAATCCAAAGGGGGGACCCTTACGAAATAAATCCAAAGGGGGGACCCTTACGAAATAAATCCAAAGGGGGGACCCTTACGAAATAAATCCAAAGGGGGGACCCTTACGAAATAAATCCAAAGGGGGGACCCTTACGAAATAAATCCAAACGGGGGAGCCTTACGAAATAAATCCAAAGGGGGGACCCTTACGAAATAAATCCAAAGGGGGGACCCTTACGAAATAAATCCAAAGGGGGACCCTTACGAAATAAATCCAAAGGGGGGACCTATACGAAATAAATCCAAAGGCGGGACCCTTACGAAATAAATCCAAAGGGGGGACCCTTACGAAATAAATCCAAAGGGGGGACCCTTACGAAATAAATCCAAAGGGGGGAACCTTACGAAATAAATCCAAAGGGGGGACCCTTATGAAATAAATCCAAAAGGGGGACCCTTATGAAAAAAATCCAAAAGAGGGACCCTTACGAAATAAATCCAAAGGGGGGACCCTTACGAAATAAATCCAAAGGGGGGACCCTTACGAAAAAAAAAATAGGGGGGTACCCTTACGAAATAAATCCCAAGGGGGGATCCTTACGAAATAAATCCAAAGGGGGGACCCTTACGAAATAAATCCAAAGGGGGGACCCTTACGAAATAAGTCCAAAGGGGGGACCCTTACGAAAAAATTCCAAACGGGGGACCCTTACAAAATAAATCCAAAGGGGGGACCCTTACGAAATAAATCCAAAGGGGGGACCGTTACGAAATAAATCCAAAGGGGGGACCCTTACGAAATAAATCCAAAGGGGGGACCCTTACGAAATAAATCCAAAGGGGGGACCCTTACGAAATAAATCCAAAGGGGGGACCCTTACGAAATAAATCCAAAGGGGGGAACCTTACGAAATAAATCCAAAGGGGGGACCCTTACGAAATAATTCCAAAGGGGGGACCCTTACGAAATAAATCCAAAGGGGGGACCCTTACGAAATAAATCCAAAGGGGGGACCCTTACGAAATAAATCCAAAGGGGGGACCCTTACGAAATAAATCCAAAGGGGGGACCCTTAGGAAATAAATCCAAAGGGGGGACCCTTACGAAATAAATCCAAAGGGGGGACCCTTACGAAATAAATCCAAACGGGGGACCCTTACGAAATAAATCCAAAGGGGGGACCCTTACGAAATAAATCCAAAGGGGGGACCCTTACGAAATAAATCCAAAGGGGGGACCCTTACGAAATAAATCTAAAGGGGGACCCTTACGAAATAAATCCAAAAGGGGGACCCTTACGAAATAAATCCAAAGGGGGGACCCTTACGAAATAAATCCAAAGGGGGACCCTTACGAAATAAATCCAAAGGGGGGACCCTTACGAAATAAATAAAAAAGGGGGACCCTTACGAAACAAATCCAAAGGGGGGACCCTTACGAAATAAATCCAAAGGGGGGACCCTTACGAAATAAATCCAAATGGGGGACCCTTACGAAATAAATCCAAACGGGGGAGCCTTACGAAATAAATCCAAAGGGGGGACCCTTACGAAATAAATCCAAAGGGGGGGACCCTTACGAAATAAATCCAAAGGGGGACCCTTAAGAAATAAATCCAAAGGGGGACCCTTACGAAATAAATCCAAAGGGGGGACTTATACGAAATAAATCCAAAGGGGGGACCCTTACGAAATAAATCCAAAGGGAGGACCCTTACGAAATAAATCCAAAGGGAGGACCCTTACGAAATAAATCCAAAGGGGGGACCCTTACAAAATAAATCCAAACGGGGGAGCCTTACGAAATAAATCCAAAGGGGGGACCCTTACGAAATAAATCCAAAGGGGGGACCCTTACGAAATAAATCCAAAGGGGGGACCCTTACGAAATAAATCCAAAGGGGGGACCCTTACGAAATAAATCCAAAGGGGGGACCTTTATGAAAAAAATCCAAAGGAGGGACCCTTACGAAATAAATCCAAAGGGGGGACCCTTACGAAATAAATCCAAAGGGGGGACCCTTACGACAAAAAAAAAATAGGGGGGGTACCCTTACGAAATAAATCCCAAGGGGGGATTCTTACGAAATAAATCGAAAGGGGGGACCCTTACGAAATAAATCCAAAGGGGGGACCCTTACGAAATAAATCCAAAGGGGGGACCCTTACGAAAAAGTTCCAAACGGGGGACCCTTACAAAATAAATCCAAAGGGGGGACCCTTACGAAATAAATCCAAAGGGGGGACCCTTACGAAATAAATCCAAAGGGCGGAACCTTACGAAATAAATCCAAAGGGGGGACCCTTACGAAATAAATCCAAAGGGGGGACCCTTACGAAATAAATCCAAAGGGGGGACCCTTACGAAATAAATCCAAAGGTGGGACCCTTACCAAATAAATCCAAAAGGGGGGACCCTTCCGAAATAAATCCAAAGGGGAGACCGTTACGAAATAAGTCCAAAGGGCAGACACTTACGAAATAAATCCAAAGAGGGGACCCTTAAGAAATACATCCAAAGGGGGACCATTACCAAATAAATCCAAAGAGGGGACCCTTACGAAATAAATCCAAAGGGGGGACCCTTACGAAATAAATCCAAAGGGGGGACCCTTACGAAATAAATCCAAAGGGGGGACCCTTACGAAATAAATCCAAAGGGGGGACCCTTACGAAATAAATCCAAAGGGGGGACCCTTACGAAATAAATCCAAAGGGGGGACCCTTACGAAATAAATCCAAAGGGGGGACCTTTACGAAATAAATCCAAAGGGGGGACCCTTACGAAAATATCCAAAGGGGGGACCCTTACGAAATAAACCAAAAGGGGGGACCCTTACGAAATAAATCCAAAGGGGGGACCCTTACGAAATAAATCCAAAGGGGGGACCCTTACGAAATAGATCCAAAGGGGGGGACCCTTACGAGATAAATCCATAGGGGGACCCTTACGAAATAAATCCAAAGGGGGGACCCTTACGAAATAAATCCAAAGGGGGGACCCTTACGAAATAAATCCAAAGGGGGGACCCTTACGAAATAAATCCAAAGGGGGGACCCTTACGAAATAAATCCAAAGGGGGGACCCTTACGAAATAAATCCAAAGGGGGGACCCTTACGAAATAAATCCAAAGGGGGGACCCTTAGAAAATAAATCCAAAGGGGGGACCCTTATGAAATAAATCCAAAGGGGGGACCCTTACGAAATAAATCCAAAGGGGGGGACCCTTACGAAATAAATCCAAAGGGGGGGACCCTTACGAAATAAATCCAAAGAGGGGACCCTTACGAAATAAATCCAAAGGGGGGACCCTTACGAAATAAATCCAAAGGGGGGACCCTTACGAAATAAATCCAAAGGGCAGACATTTACGAAATAAATCCAAAGGGGGGACCCTTACGAAATAAATCCAAAGAGGGACCCTTACGAAAAAAATCCAAAGGAGGGACCCTTACGAAATAAATCCAAAGGGGGGACCCTTACGAAATAAATCCAAAGGGGGGACCCTTACGAAATAAATCCAAAGGGGGGACCCTTACGAAATAAATCCAAAGGGGGGACCCTTACGAAATAATTCCAAAGGGGGTACCCTTACGAAATAAATCCAAAGGGGGGACCCTTACGAAATAAATCCAAAGGGGGGACCGTTACGAAATAAATCCAAAGGGGGGACCGTTACGAAATAAATCCAAAGGGGGGACCCTTACGAAATAAATCCAAAGGGGGGACCCTTACGAAATAAATCCAAAGGGGGGAACATTACGAAATAAATCCAAAGGGGGGACCCTTACGAAATAAATTCAAAGGGGGGACCCTTACGAAATAAATCCAAAGGGGGGACCCTTACGAAAAAAATCCGAAGGAGGGCCCCTTACGAAATAAATCCAAAGGGGGGACCTATACGAAAAAAATCCAAAGGGGGGACCCTTACGAAATAAATCCAAAGGGGGGACCCTTACGAAATAAATCCAAAGGGGGGACCCTTACGAAATAAATCCAAAGGGGGGACCCTTACGAAATAAATCCAAAGGTGGGACCCTTACCAAATAAATCCAAAAGGGGGGACCCTTACGAAATAAATCCAAAGGGGAGACCGTTACGAAATAAGTCCAAAGGGCAGACACTTACGAAATAAATCCAAAGAGGGGACCCTTAAGAAATACATCCAAAGGGGGACCATTACCAAATAAATCCAAAGAGGGGACCCTTACGAAATAAATCCAAAGGGGGGACCCTTACGAAATAAACCCAAAGGGGGGACCCTTACGAAATAAATCCAAAGGGGGGACCCTTACGAAATAAATCCAAAGGGGGGACTCTTACGAAATAAATCCAAAGGGGGGACCCTTACGAAATAAATCCAAAGGGGGGACCCTTACGAAATACACCCGAAGGGGGGACCCTTACGAAATAAATCCAAAGAGGGGACCCTTACGAAATAAATCCATAGGGGGGACCTTTACGAAATAAATCCAAAGGGGGGACCCTTACGAAATAAATCCAAAGGGGGGACCCTTACGAAATAAATCCAACGGGGGGACCCTTACGAAATAAATCCAAAGGGGGGACCCTTACGACAAAAAAAAAATAGGGGGGGTACCCTTACGAAATAAATCCCAAGGGGGGATCCTTACGAAATAAATCGAAAGGGGGGACCCTTACGAAATAAATCCAAAGGGGGGACCCTTACGAAATAAATCCAAAGGGGGGACCCTTACGAAATAAATCCAAAGGGGGGACCCTTACGAAATAAATCCAAAGGGGGGACCCTTACGAAATAAATCCAAAGGGGGGACCCTTACGAAATAAATCCAAAGGGGGGACCCTTACGAAATAAATCCAAAGGGGGGACCCTTACGAAATAAATCCAAAGGGGGGACCCTTAGAAAATAAATCCAAAGGGGGGACCCTTATGAAATAAATCCAAAGGGGGGACCCTTACGAAATAAATCCAAAGGGGGGGACCCTTACGAAATAAATCCAAAGGGGGGGACCCTTACGAAATAAATCCAAAGAGGGGACCCTTACGAAATAAATCCAAAGGGGGGACCCTTACGAAATAAATCCAAAGGGGGGACCCTTACGAAATAAATCCAAAGGGCAGACATTTACGAAATAAATCCAAAGGGGGGACCCTTACGAAATAAATCCAAAGAGGGACCCTTACGAAAAAAATCCAAAGGAGGGACCCTTACGAAATAAATCCAAAGGGGGGACCCTTACGAAATAAATCCAAAGGGGGGACCCTTACGAAATAAATCCAAAGGGGGGACCCTTACGAAATAAATCCAAAGGGGGGACCCTTACGAAATAATACCAAAGGGGGTACCCTTACGAAATAAATCCAAAGGGGGGACCCTTACGAAATAAATCCAAAGGGGGGACCGTTACGAAATAAATCCAAAGGGGGGACCGTTACGAAATAAATCCAAAGGGGGGACCCTTACGAAATAAATCCAAAGGGGGGACCCTTACGAAATAAATCCAAAGGGGGGAACATTACGAAATAAATCCAAAGGGGGGACCCTTACGAAATAAATTCAAAGGGGGGACCCTTACGAAATAAATCCAAAGGGGGGACCCTTACGAAAAAAATCCGAAGGAGGGCCCCTTACGAAATAAATCCAAAGGGGGGACCTATACGAAAAAAATCCAAAGGGGGGACCCTTACGAAATAAATCCAAAGGGGGGACCCTTACGAAATAAATCCAAAGGGGGGACCCTTACGAAATAAATCCAAAGGGGGGACCCTTACGAAATAAATCCAAAGGTGGGACCCTTACCAAATAAATCCAAAAGGGGGGACCCTTACGAAATAAATCCAAAGGGGAGACCGTTACGAAATAAGTCCAAAGGGCAGACACTTACGAAATAAATCCAAAGAGGGGACCCTTAAGAAATACATCCAAAGGGGGACCATTACCAAATAAATCCAAAGAGGGGACCCTTACGAAATAAATCCAAAGGGGGGACCCTTACGAAATAAACCCAAAGGGGGGACCCTTACGAAATAAATCCAAAGGGGGGACCCTTACGAAATAAATCCAAAGGGGGGACTCTTACGAAATAAATCCAAAGGGGGGACCCTTACGAAATAAATCCAAAGGGGGGACCCTTACGAAATACACCCGAAGGGGGGACCCTTACGAAATAAATCCAAAGAGGGGACCCTTACGAAATAAATCCATAGGGGGGACCTTTACGAAATAAATCCAAAGGGGGGACCCTTACGAAATAAATCCAAAGGGGGGACCCTTACGAAATAAATCCAACGGGGGGACCCTTACGAAATAAATCCAAAGGGGGGACCCTTACGAAATAAATCCAAAGGGGGGACCCTTACGAAATAATTCCAAAGGGGGTACCCTTTCGAAATAAATCCAAAGGGGGGACCCTTACGAAATAAATCCAAAGGGGGGACCCTTACGAAATAATTCCAAAGGGGGTACCCTTTCGAAATAAATCCAAAGGGGGGACCCTTACGAAATAAATCCAAAGGGGGGACCCTTACGAAATAATTCCAAAGGGGGTACCCTTTCGAAATAAATCCAAAGGGGGGACCCTTACGAAATAAATCCAAAGGGGGGACCCTTACGAAATAAATCCAAAGGGGGGACCCTTACGAAATAAATCCAAAGGGGGGGACCCTTACGAAATAAATCCAAAGGGGGGGACCCTTACGAAATAAATCCAAAGGAGGGACCCTTACGAAATAAATCCAAAGGGGGGACCCTTACGAAATAAATCCAAAGGGGGGGACCCTTACGAAATAAATCCAAAGGGGGGGACCCTTACGAAATAAATCCAAAGGAGGGACCCTTACGAAATAAATCCAAAGGGGGGACCCTTACGAAATAAATCCAAAGGGGGGGACCCTTACGAAATAAATCCAAAGGAGGGACCCTTACGAAATAAATCCAAAGGGGGGACCCTTACGAAAATAATCCAAAGGAGGGACCCTTACGAAATAAATCCATAGGGGGGACCCTTACGAAATAAATCCAAAGGGGGGACCCTTACGAAATAAATCCAAAGGGGGGACCCTTACGAAATAAATCCAAAGGGGGGACCCTTACGAAATAATTCCAAAGGGGGTACCCTTACGAAATAAATCCAAAGGGGGGACCCTTACGAAATAAATCGAAAGGGGGGACCGTTACGAAATAAATCCAAAGGGGGGACCCTTACGAAATAAATCCAAAGGGGGGACCCCTACGAAATAAATCCAAAGGGGGGAACCTTACGAAATAAATCCAAAGGGGGGACCCTTACGAAATAAATCCAAAGGGGGGATCCTTACGAAATAAATCCAAAGGGGGGAACCTTACGAAATAAATCCAAAGGGGGGACCCTTACGAAATAAATCCAAAGGGGGAACCCTTACGAAATAAATCCAAAGGGGGGACCCTTACGAAATAAATCCAAAGGGGGGACCCTTACGAAATAAATCCAAAGGGGGGCCCCTTACGAAATAAATCCAAAGGGGGGACCCTTACGAAATAAATCCAAAGGGGGGACCCTTACGAAATAAATCCAAAGGGGGTACCCTTACGAAATAAATCCAAAGGGGGGACCCTTACGAAAAACATCCAAAGGGGGGACCCTTACGAAATAAATCCAAAGGGGGCACCCTTACGAAAAAAAATCCAAAGGGGAGACCCTTACGAAAAAAATCCAAAGGAGGGACCCTTACGAAATAAATACAAAGGGGGGACCCTTACGAAATAAATCCAAAGGGGGGGACCCTTACGAAATAAATCCAAAGGGGGGGACCCTTACGAAATAAATCCAAAGGAGGGACCCTTACGAAATAATTCCAAAGGGGGGACCCTTACGAAATAAATCCAAAGGGGGGGACCCTTACGAAATAAATCCACAGGGGGGGACCCTTACGAAATAAATCCAAAGGGGGGACCCTTACGAAATAAATCCAAAGGGGGGACCCTTACGAAATAAATCCAAAGGGGGGACCCTTACGAAGTAAATCCAAAGGGGGGACCCTTACGAAGTAAATCCAAAGGGGGACCCTTACGAAGTAAATCCAAAGGGGGGACCGTTACGAAATAAATCCAAAGGGGGGACCGTTACGAAATAAATCCAAAGGGGGGACCCTTACGAAATAAATCCAAAGGGGGGACCCTTACGAAATAAATCCAAAGGGGGGACCCTTACGAAATAAATCCAAAGGGGGGACCCTTACGAAATAAATCCAAAGGGGGGACCCTTACGAAATAAATCCAAAGGGGGGACCCTTACGAAATAAATCCAAAGGGGGTACCCTTACGAAATAAATCCAAAGGAGGGACCCTTACGAAATAAATCCAAAGGGGGGACCCTTACGAAATAAATCCAAAGGGGGGACCCTTACGAAATAAATCCAAAGGGGGGACCCTTACGAAATAAATCCAAACGGGGGACCCTTACGAAATAAATCCAAGAGGGGGACCCTTACGAAATAAATCCAAAGGGGGGACCCTTACGAAATAAATCCAAAGGGGGGACCCTTACGAAATAAATCCAAAGGGGGGACCCTTACGAAATAAATCCAAAGGGGGGGACCCTTACGAAATAAATCCAAAGGAGGGACCCTTACGAAATAAATCCAAAAGGGGGAACCTTACGAAATAAATCCAAAGGGGGGGACCCTTACGAAATAAATCCAAAGGGGGGGACCCTTACGAAATAAATCCAAAGGGGGGACCCTTACGAAATAAATCCAAAGGGGGACCCTTACGAAATAAATCCAAAGGGGGGACCCTTACGAAGTAAATCCAAAGGGGGGACCCTTACGAAGTAAATCCAAAGGGGGACCCTTGCGAAGTAAATCCAAAAGGGGGACCCTTACGAAGTAAATCCAAAGGGGGGACCCTTACGAAATAAATCCAAAGGGGGGACCCTTACGAAATAAATCCAAAGGGGGGACCCTTACGAAATAAATCCAAAGGGGGGACCCTTACGAAATAAATCCAAAGGGGGGACCCTTACGAAAAAAATCCGAAGGGGGGACTTTTACGAAATAAATCCAAAGGGGGGACCCTTACGAAATAAATCCAAAGGGGGGACCCTTACGAAATAAATCCAAAGGGGGGACCCTTACGAAATAAATCCAAAGGGGGGACCCTTACGAAATAAATCCAAAGGGGGGACCCTTACGAAATAAATCCAAAGGGGGGACCCTTACGAAATAAATCCAAAGGGGGGACCCTTACGAAATAAATCCAAAGGGGGGACCCTTACGAAATAAATCCAAAGGGGGGACCCTTACGAAATAAATCCAAAGGGGGGACCCTTACGAAATAAATCCAAAGGGGGGACCCTTACGAAATAAATCCAAAGGGGGGACCCTTACGAAATAAATCCAAAGGGGGGACCCTTACGAAATAAATCCAAAGGGGGGACCCTTACGAAAAAAATCCGAAGGGGGGACCCTTACGAAATAAATCCAAAGGGGGGACCCTTACGAAATAAATCCAAAGGGGGGACCCTTACGAAATAAATCCAAAGGGGGGACCCTTACGAAATAAATCCAAAGGAGGGACCCTTACGAAATAAATCCAAAGGGGGGACCCTTACGAAATAAATCCAAAGGGGGGACCCTTACGAAATAAATCCAAAGGGGGGACCCTTACGAAATAAATCCAAAGGGGGGACCCTTACGAAATAAATCCAAAGGGGGGACCCTTACGAAATAAATCCAAAGGGGGGACCCTTACGAAATAAATCCAAAGGGGGGACCCTTACGAAATAAATACAAAGGGGGGACCCTTACGAAATAAATCCAAACGGGGGACCCTTACAAAATAAATCCAAAGGGGGGACCCTTACGAAATAAATCCAAAGGGGGGACCCTTACGAAATAAATCCAAAGGGGGGACCCTTACGAAATAAATCCAAAGGGGGGACCCTTACGAAATAAATCCAAAGGGGGGGACCCTTACGAAATAAATCCAAAGGGGGGACCCTTACGAAATAAATCCAAAGGGGGGACCCTTACGAAATAAATCCAAAGGGGGGACCCTTACGAAGTAAATCCAAAGGGGGGACCCTTACGAAGTAAATCCAAAGGGGGACCCTTACGAAGTAAATCCAAAAGGGGGACCCTTACGAAGTACATCCAAAGGGGGGACCCTTACGAAATAAATCCAAAGGGGGGACCCTTACGAAATAAATCCAAAGGGGGGACCCTTATGAAATAAATCCAAAGGGGGGACCCTTACGAAATAAATCCAAAGGGGGGACCCTTACGAAATAAATCCAAAGGGGGGACCCTTACGAAAAAAAATCCAAAGGGGAGACCCTTACGAAAAAAATCCAAAGGAGGGACCCTTACGAAATAAATCCAAAGGGGGGACCCTTACGAAATAAATCCAAAGGGGGGACCCCTACGAAATAAATCCAAAGGGGGGACCCTTACGAAATAAATCCAAAGGGGGGACCCTTACGAAATAAATCCAAAGGGGGGACCCTTACGAAATAAATCCAAAGGGCGGACCCTTACGAAATAAATCCAAAGGGGGGACCCTTACGAAATAAATCCAAAGGGGGGACCCTTACGAAATAAATCCAAAGGGGGGACCCTTACGAAATAAATCCAAAGGGGGTACCCTTACGAAATAAATCCAAAGGGGGGACCCTTACGAAAAAAATCCAAAGGGGGGACCCTTACGAAATAAATCCAAAGGGGGGACCCTTACGAAAAAAAATCCAAAGGGGAGACCCTTACGAAAAAAATCCAAAGGAGGGACCCTTACGAAATAAATCCAAAGGGGGGACCCTTACGAAATAAATCCAAAGGGGGGACCCTTACGAAATAAATCCAAAGTGGGGACCCTTACGAAATAAATCCAAAGGGGGGACCCTTACGAAATAAATCCAAAGGGGGGACCCTTACGAAATAAATCCAAAGGGCGGACCCTTACGAAGTAAATCCAAAGGGGGGACCCTTACGAAATAAATCCAAAGGGGGGACCCTTACGAAATAAATCCAAAGGGGGGACCCTTACGAAATAAATCCAAAAAGGGTACCCTTACGAAATAAATCCAAAGGGGGGACCCTTACGAAAAAAATCCAAAGGGGGGACCCTTACAAAATAAATCTAAAGGGGGGACCCTTACGAAAAAAAATCCAAAGGGGAGACCCTTACGAAAAAAATCCAAAGGAGGGACCCTTACGAAATAAATCCAAAGGGGGGACCCTTACGAAGTAAATCCAAAGGGGGGACCCTTACGAAATAAATCCAAAGGGGGACCCTTACGAAATAAATCCAAACGGGGGACCCTTACGAAATAAATCCAAAGGGGGGACCCTTACGAAATAAATCCAAAGGGGGGACCCTTACGAAATAAATCCAAAGGGGGGACCCTTACGAAATAAATCCAAAGGGGGGGATCCTTACGAAATAAATCCAAAGGGGGGGACCCTTACGAAATAAATCCAAAGGAGGGACCCTTACGAAATAAATCCAAAGGGGTGACCCTTACGAAATAAATCCAAAGGGAGGGACCCTTACGAAATAAATCCAAAGGGGGGGACCCTTACGAAATAAATCCAAAGGGGGGACCCTTACGAAATAAATTCAAAGGGGGGACCCTTACGAAATAAATCCAAAGGGGGGACCCTTACGAAGTAAATCCAAAGGGGGGACCCTTACGAAGTAAATCCAAAGGGGGACCCTTACGAAGTAAATCCAAAAGGGGGACCCTTACGAAGTAAATCCAAAGGGGGGACCCTTACGAAATAAATCCAAAGGGGGGACCCTTACGAAATAAATCCAAAGGGGGGACCCTTACGAAATAAATCCAAAGGGGGGACCCTTACGAAATAAATCCAAAGGGGGGACCCTTACGAAATAAATCCAAAGGGGGTACCCTTACGAAATAAATCCAAAGGGGGGACCCTTACGAAAAAAATCCAAAGGGGGGACCCTTACGAAATAAATCCAAAGGGGGGACCCTTACGAAAAAAAATCCAAAGGGGAGACCCTTACGAAAAAAATCCAAAGGAGGGACCCTTACGAAATAAATCCAAAGGGGGGACCCTTACGAAATAAATCCAAAGGGGGGACCCTTACGAAATAAATCCAAAGGGGGGACCCTTACGAAATAAATCCAAACGGGGGACCCTTACGAAATAAATCCAAAGGGGGGACCCTTACGAAATAAATCCAAAGGGGGGACCCTTACGAAATAAATCCAAAGGGGGGACCCTTACGAAATAAATCCAAAGGGGGGGACCCTTACGAAATAAATCCAAAGGGGGGGACCCTTACGAAATAAATCCAAAGGAGGGACCCTTACGAAATAAATCCAAAGGGGGGACCCTTACGAAATAAATCCAAAGGGGGGGACCCTTACGAAATAAATCCAAAGGGGGGGACCCTTACGAAATAAATCCAAAGGGGGGACCCTTACGAAATAAATCGAAAGGGGGGACCCTTACGAAATAAATCCAAAGGGGGGACCCTTACGAAGTAAATCCAAAGGGGGGACCCTTACGAAGTAAATCCAAAGGGGGACCCTTCCGAAGTAAATCCAAAGGGGGGACCCTTACGAAGTAAATCCAAAGGGGGGACCCTTACGAAATAAATCCAAAGGGGGGACCCTTACGAAATAAATCCAAAAGGGGGGACCCTAACGAAATAAATCCAAAGGGGGGACCCTTACGAAATAAATCCAAAGGGGGGACCCTTACGAAAAAAATCCGAAGGGGGGACCCTTACGAAATAAATCCGAAGGGGGGACCCTTACGAAGTAAATCCAAAGGGGGGACCCTTACGAAATAAATCCAAAGGGGGGACCCTTACGAAATAAATCCGAAGGGGGGACCCTTACGAAATAAATCCAAAGGGGGGACCCTTACGAAATAAATCCAAAGGGGGGACCCTTACGAAATAAATCCAAAGGGGGGACCCTTACGAAATAAATCCAAAGGGGGGACCCTTACGAAATAAATACAAAGGGGGGACCCTTACGAAATAAATCCAAACGGGGGACCCTTACAAAATAAATCCAAAGGGGGGACCCTTACGAAATAAATCCAAAGGGGGGACCCTTACGAAATAAATCCAAAGGGGGGACCCTTACGAAATAAATCCAAAGGGGGGGACCCTTACGAAATAAATCCAAAGGGGGGGACCCTTACGAAATAAATCCAAAGGGGGGACCCTTACGAAATAAATCCAAAGGGGGGACCCTTACGAAATAAATCCAAAGGGGGGACCCTTACGAAGTAAATCCAAAGGGGGACCCTTACGAAGTAAATTCAAAAGGGGGACCCTTACGAAGTACATCCAAAGGGGGGACCCTTACGAAATAAATCCAAAGGGGGGACCCTTACGAAATAAATCCAAAGGGGGGACCCTTACGAAATAAATCCAAAGGGGGGACCCTTATGAAATAAATCCAAAGGGGGGACCCTTACGAAATAAATCCAAAGGGGGGACCCTTACGAAATAAATCCAAAGGGGGGACCCTTACGAAAAAATTCCGAAGGGGGGACCCTTACGAAATAAATCCAAAGGGGGGACCCTTACGAAATAAATCCAAAGGGGGGACCCTTACGAAATAAATCCAAAGGGGGGACCCTTACGAAATAAATCCAAAGGGGGGACCCTTACGAAATAAATCCAAAGGGGGGACCCTTACGAAATAAATCCAAAGAGGGGACCCTTACGAAATAAATCCAAAGGGGGGACCCTTACGAAATAAATCCAAAGGGGGGACCCTTACGAAATAAATCCAAAGGGGGGACCCTTACGAAGTAAATCCAAAGGGGGGACCCTTACGAAATAAATCCAAAGGGGGTACCCTTACGAAATAAATCCAAAGGGGGGACCCTTACGAAAAAAATCCAAAGGGGGGACCCTTACGAAATAAATCCAAAGGGGGGACCCTTACGAAGTAAATCCAAAGGGGGACCCTTACGAAGTAAATTCAAAAGGGGGACCCTTACGAAGTACATCCAAAGGGGGGACCCTTACGAAATAAATCCAAAGGGGGGACCCTTACGAAATAAATCCAAAGGGGGGACCCTTACGAAATAAATCCAAAGGGGGGACCCTTATGAAATAAATCCAAAGGGGGGACCCTTACGAAATAAATCCAAAGGGGGGACCCTTACGAAATAAATCCAAAGGGGGGACCCTTACGAAAAAATTCCGAAGGGGGGACCCTTACGAAATAAATCCAAAGGGGGGACCCTTACGAAATAAATCCAAAGGGGGGACCCTTACGAAATAAATCCAAAGGGGGGACCCTTACGAAATAAATCCAAAGGGGGGACCCTTACGAAATAAATCCAAAGGGGGGACCCTTACGAAATAAATCCAAAGGGGGGACCCTTACGAAATAAATCCAAAGGGGGGACCCTTACGAAATAAATCCAAAGGGGGGACCCTTACGAAATAAATCCAAAGGGGGGACCCTTACGAAGTAAATCCAAAGGGGGGACCCTTACGAAATAAATCCAAAGGGGGTACCCTTACGAAATAAATCCAAAGGGGGGACCCTTACGAAAAAAATCCAAAGGGGGGACCCTTACGAAATAAATCCAAAGGGGGGACCCTTACGAAAAAAAATCCAAAGGGGAGACTCTTACGAAAAAAATCCAAAGGAGGGACCCTTACGAAATAAATCCAAAGGGGGGACCCTTACGAAATAAATCCAAAGGGGGGACCCTTACGAAATAAATCCAAAGGGGGGACCCTTACGAAATAAATCCAAAGGGGGGACCCTTACGAAATAAATCCAAAGGGGGGACCCTTACGAAATAAATCCAAAGGGGGGACCCTTACGAAATAAATCCAAAGGGGGTACCCTTACGAAATAAATCCAAAGGGGGGACCCTTACGAAAAAAATCCAAAGGGGGGACCCTTACGAAATAAATCCAAAGGGGGGACCCTTACGAAAAAAAATCCAAAGGGGAGACCCTTACGAAAAAAATCCAAAGGAGGGACCCTTACGAAATAAATCCAAAGGGGGGACCCTTACGAAATAAATCCAAAGGGGGGACCCTTACGAAATAAATCCAAAGTGGGGACCCTTACGAAATAAATCCAAAGGGGGGACCCTTACGAAATAAATCCAAAGGGGGGACCCTTACGAAATAAATCCAAAGGGCGGACCCTTACGAAGTAAATCCAAAGGGGGGACCCTTACGAAATAAATCCAAAGGGGGGACCCTTACGAAATAAATCCAAAGGGGGGACCCTTACGAAATAAATCCAAAAAGGGTACCCTTACGAAATAAATCCAAAGGGGGGACCCTTACGAAAAAAATCCAAAGGGGGGACCCTTACAAAATAAATCTAAAGGGGGGACCCTTACGAAAAAAAATCCAAAGGGGAGACCCTTACGAAAAAAATCCAAAGGAGGGACCCTTACGAAATAAATCCAAAGGGGGGACCCTTACGAAGTAAATCCAAAGGGGGGACCCTTACGAAATAAATCCAAAGGGGGACCCTTACGAAATAAATCCAAACGGGGGACCCTTACGAAATAAATCCAAAGGGGGGACCCTTACGAAATAAATCCAAAGGGGGGACCCTTACGAAATAAATCCAAAGGGGGGACCCTTACGAAATAAATCCAAAGGGGGGGATCCTTACGAAATAAATCCAAAGGGGGGGACCCTTACGAAATAAATCCAAAGGAGGGACCCTTACGAAATAAATCCAAAGGGGTGACCCTTACGAAATAAATCCAAAGGGAGGGACCCTTACGAAATAAATCCAAAGGGGGGGACCCTTACGAAATAAATCCAAAGGGGGGACCCTTACGAAATAAATTCAAAGGGGGGACCCTTACGAAATAAATCCAAAGGGGGGACCCTTACGAAGTAAATCCAAAGGGGGGACCCTTACGAAGTAAATCCAAAGGGGGACCCTTACGAAGTAAATCCAAAAGGGGGACCCTTACGAAGTAAATCCAAAGGGGGGACCCTTACGAAATAAATCCAAAGGGGGGACCCTTACGAAATAAATCCAAAGGGGGGACCCTTACGAAATAAATCCAAAGGGGGGACCCTTACGAAATAAATCCAAAGGGGGGACCCTTACGAAATAAATCCAAAGGGGGTACCCTTACGAAATAAATCCAAAGGGGGGACCCTTACGAAAAAAATCCAAAGGGGGGACCCTTACGAAATAAATCCAAAGGGGGGACCCTTACGAAAAAAAATCCAAAGGGGAGACCCTTACGAAAAAAATCCAAAGGAGGGACCCTTACGAAATAAATCCAAAGGGGGGACCCTTACGAAATAAATCCAAAGGGGGGACCCTTACGAAATAAATCCAAAGGGGGGACCCTTACGAAATAAATCCAAACGGGGGACCCTTACGAAATAAATCCAAAGGGGGGACCCTTACGAAATAAATCCAAAGGGGGGACCCTTACGAAATAAATCCAAAGGGGGGACCCTTACGAAATAAATCCAAAGGGGGGGACCCTTACGAAATAAATCCAAAGGGGGGGACCCTTACGAAATAAATCCAAAGGAGGGACCCTTACGAAATAAATCCAAAGGGGGGACCCTTACGAAATAAATCCAAAGGGGGGGACCCTTACGAAATAAATCCAAAGGGGGGGACCCTTACGAAATAAATCCAAAGGGGGGACCCTTACGAAATAAATCGAAAGGGGGGACCCTTACGAAATAAATCCAAAGGGGGGACCCTTACGAAGTAAATCCAAAGGGGGGACCCTTACGAAGTAAATCCAAAGGGGGACCCTTCCGAAGTAAATCCAAAGGGGGGACCCTTACGAAGTAAATCCAAAGGGGGGACCCTTACGAAATAAATCCAAAGGGGGGACCCTTACGAAATAAATCCAAAAGGGGGGACCCTAACGAAATAAATCCAAAGGGGGGACCCTTACGAAATAAATCCAAAGGGGGGACCCTTACGAAAAAAATCCGAAGGGGGGACCCTTACGAAATAAATCCGAAGGGGGGACCCTTACGAAGTAAATCCAAAGGGGGGACCCTTACGAAATAAATCCAAAGGGGGGACCCTTACGAAATAAATCCGAAGGGGGGACCCTTACGAAATAAATCCAAAGGGGGGACCCTTACGAAATAAATCCAAAGGGGGGACCCTTACGAAATAAATCCAAAGGGGGGACCCTTACGAAATAAATCCAAAGGGGGGACCCTTACGAAATAAATACAAAGGGGGGACCCTTACGAAATAAATCCAAACGGGGGACCCTTACAAAATAAATCCAAAGGGGGGACCCTTACGAAATAAATCCAAAGGGGGGACCCTTACGAAATAAATCCAAAGGGGGGACCCTTACGAAATAAATCCAAAGGGGGGGACCCTTACGAAATAAATCCAAAGGGGGGGACCCTTACGAAATAAATCCAAAGGGGGGACCCTTACGAAATAAATCCAAAGGGGGGACCCTTACGAAATAAATCCAAAGGGGGGACCCTTACGAAGTAAATCCAAAGGGGGACCCTTACGAAGTAAATTCAAAAGGGGGACCCTTACGAAGTACATCCAAAGGGGGGACCCTTACGAAATAAATCCAAAGGGGGGACCCTTACGAAATAAATCCAAAGGGGGGACCCTTACGAAATAAATCCAAAGGGGGGACCCTTATGAAATAAATCCAAAGGGGGGACCCTTACGAAATAAATCCAAAGGGGGGACCCTTACGAAATAAATCCAAAGGGGGGACCCTTACGAAAAAATTCCGAAGGGGGGACCCTTACGAAATAAATCCAAAGGGGGGACCCTTACGAAATAAATCCAAAGGGGGGACCCTTACGAAATAAATCCAAAGGGGGGACCCTTACGAAATAAATCCAAAGGGGGGACCCTTACGAAATAAATCCAAAGGGGGGACCCTTACGAAATAAATCCAAAGAGGGGACCCTTACGAAATAAATCCAAAGGGGGGACCCTTACGAAATAAATCCAAAGGGGGGACCCTTACGAAATAAATCCAAAGGGGGGACCCTTACGAAGTAAATCCAAAGGGGGGACCCTTACGAAATAAATCCAAAGGGGGTACCCTTACGAAATAAATCCAAAGGGGGGACCCTTACGAAAAAAATCCAAAGGGGGGACCCTTACGAAATAAATCCAAAGGGGGGACCCTTACGAAGTAAATCCAAAGGGGGACCCTTACGAAGTAAATTCAAAAGGGGGACCCTTACGAAGTACATCCAAAGGGGGGACCCTTACGAAATAAATCCAAAGGGGGGACCCTTACGAAATAAATCCAAAGGGGGGACCCTTACGAAATAAATCCAAAGGGGGGACCCTTACGAAATAAATCCAAAGGGGGGACCCTTATGAAATAAATCCAAAGGGGGGACCCTTACGAAATAAATCCAAAGGGGGGACCCTTACGAAATAAATCCAAAGGGGGGACCCTTACGAAAAAATTCCGAAGGGGGGACCCTTACGAAATAAATCCAAAGGGGGGACCCTTACGAAATAAATCCAAAGGGGGGACCCTTACGAAATAAATCCAAAGGGGGGACCCTTACGAAATAAATCCAAAGGGGGGACCCTTACGAAATAAATCCAAAGGGGGGACCCTTACGAAATAAATCCAAAGGGGGGACCCTTACGAAATAAATCCAAAGGGGGGACCCTTACGAAATAAATCCAAAGGGGGGACCCTTACGAAGTAAATCCAAAGGGGGGACCCTTACGAAATAAATCCAAAGGGGGTACCCTTACGAAATAAATCCAAAGGGGGGACCCTTACGAAAAAAATCCAAAGGGGGGACCCTTACGAAATAAATCCAAAGGGGGGACCCTTACGAAAAAAAATCCAAAGGGGAGACTCTTACGAAAAAAATCCAAAGGAGGGACCCTTACGAAATAAATCCAAAGGGGGGACCCTTACGAAATAAATCCAAAGGGGGGACCCTTACGAAATAAATCCAAAGGGGGGACCCTTACGAAATAAATCCAAAGGGGGGACCCTTACGAAATAAGTCCAAAGGGGGGACCCTTACGAAATAAATCCAAATGGCGGACCCTTACGAAATAAATCCAAAGGGGGGACCCTTACGAAATAAATCCAAAGGGGGGACCCTTACGAAATAAATCCAAAGGGGAGACCCTTACGAAATAAATCCAAAGGGGGTACCCTTACGAAATAAATCCAAAGGGGGGACCCTTACGAAAAAAATCCAAAGGGGGGACCCTTACGAAATAAATCCAAAGGGGGGACCCTTACGAAAAAAAATCCAAAGGGGAGACCCTTACGAAAAAAATCCAAAGGAGGGACCCTTACGAAATAAATCCAAAGGGGGGACCCTTACGAAATAAATCCAAAGGGGGAACCCTTACGAAATAAATCCAAAGTGGGGACCCTTACGAAATAAATCCAAAGGGGGGACCCTTACGAAATAAATCCAAAGGGGGGACCCTTACGAAATAAATCCAAAGGGCGGACCCTTACGAAGTAAATCCAAAGGGGGGACCCTTACGAAATAAATCCAAAGGGGGGACCCTTACGAAATAAATCCAAAGGGGGGACCCTTACGAAATAAATCCAAAAGGGGTACCCTTACGAAATAAATCCAAAGGGGGGACCCTTACGAAAAAAATCCAAAGGGGGGACCCTTACAAAATAAATCTAAAGGGGGGACCCTTACGAAAAAAAATCCAAAGGGGAGACCCTTACGAAAAAAATCCAACGGAGGGACCCTTACGAAATAAATCCAAAGGGGGGACCCTTACGAAATAAATCCAAAGGGGGGACCCTTACGAAATAAATCCAAAGGGGGGACCCTTACGAAATAAATCCAAACGGGGGACCTTAACGAAATAAATCCAAAGGGGGGACCCTTACGAAATAAATCCAAAGGGGGGACCCTTACGAAATAAATCCAAAGGGGGGGACCCTTACGAAATAAATCCAAAGGGGGGGACCCTTACGAAATAAATCCAAAGGAGGGACCCTTACGAAATAAATCCAAAAGGGTGACCCTTACGAAATAAATCCAAAGGGAGGGACCCTTACGAAATAAATCCAAAGGGGGGGACCCTTACGAAATAAATCCAAAGGGGGGACCCTTACGAAATAAATACAAAGGGGGGACCCTTACGAAATAAATCCAAAGGGGGGACCCTTACGAAGTAAATCCAAAGGGGGGACCCTTACGAAGTAAATCCAAAGGGGGACTTTTACGAAGTAAATCCAAAGGGGGGACCCTTACGAAACAAATCCAAAGGGGGGACCCTTACGAAATAAATCCAAAGGGGGGACCCTTACGAAATAAATCCAAAGGGGGGACCCTTACGAAATAAATCCAAAGGGGGGACCCTTACGAAATAAATCCAAAGGGGGGACCCTTACGAAATAAATCCAAATGGCGGACCCTTACGAAATAAATCCAAAGGGGGGACCCTTACGAAATAAATCCAAAGGGGGGACCCTTACGAAATAAATCCAAAGGGGAGACCCTTACGAAATAAATCCAAAGGGGGTACCCTTACGAAATAAATCCAAAGGGGGGACCCTTACGAAAAAAATCCAAAGGGGGGACCCTTACGAATTAAATCCAAAGGGGGGACCCTTACGAAAAAAAATCCAAAGGGGAGACCCTTACGAAAAAAATCCAAAGGAGGGACCCTTACGAAATAAATCCAAAGGGGGGACCCTTACGAAATAAATCCAAAGGGGGAACCCTTACGAAATAAATCCAAAGTGGGGACCCTTACGAAATAAATCCAAAGGGGGGACCCTTACGAAATAAATCCAAAGGGGGGACCCTTACGAAATAAATCCAAAGGGCGGACCCTTACGAAGTAAATCCAAAGGGGGGACCCTTACGAAATAAATCCAAAGGGGGGACCCTTACGAAATAAATCCAAAGGGGGGACCCTTACGAAATAAATCCAAAAGGGGTACCCTTACGAAATAAATCCAAAGGGGGGACCCTTACGAAAAAAATCCAAAGGGGGGACCCTTACAAAATAAATCTAAAGGGGGGACCCTTACGAAAAAAAATCCAAAGGGGAGACCCTTACGAAAAAAATCCAACGGAGGGACCCTTACGAAATAAATCCAAAGGGGGGACCCTTACGAAATAAATCCAAAGGGGGGACCCTTACGAAATAAATCCAAAGGGGGGACCCTTACGAAATAAATCCAAACGGGGGACCCTTACGAAATAAATCCAAAGGGGGGACCCTTACGAAATAAATCCAAAGGGGGGGACCCTTACGAAATAAATCCAAAGGGGGGGACCCTTACGAAATAAATCCAAAGGAGGGACCCTTACGAAATAAATCCAAAGGGGTGACCCTTACGAAATAAATCCAAAGGGAGGGACCCTTACGAAATAAATCCAAAGGGGGGGACCCTTACGAAATAAATCCAAAGGGGGGACCCTTACGAAATAAATACAAAGGGGGGACCCTTACGAAATAAATCCAAAGGGGGGACCCTTACGAAGTAAATCCAAAGGGGGGACCCTTACGAAGTAAATCCAAAGGGGGACTTTTACGAAGTAAATCCAAAGGGGGGACCCTTACGAAACAAATCCAAAGGGGGGACCCTTACGAAATAAATCCAAAGGGGGGACCCTTACGAAATAAATCCAAAGGGGAGACCCTTACGAAATAAATCCAAAGGGGGGACCCTTACGAAATAAATCCAAAGGGGGGACCCTTACGAAAAAAATCCGAAGGGGGGACCCTTACGAAATAAATCCAAAGGGGGGACCCTAACGAAATAAATCCAAAGCGGGGACCCTTACGAAATAAATCCAAAGGGGGGACCCTTACGAAAAAAATCCAAAGGAGGGACCCTTACGAAAAAAATCCAAAGGAGGGACCATTATGAAATAAATCCAAAGGGGGGACCCTTACGAAATAAATCCAAAGGGGGGACCCTTACGAAATAAATCCAAAGGGGGGACCCTTACGAAATAAATCCAAAGGGGGGACCCTTACGAAATAAATCCGAAGGGGGGACCCTTACGAAATAAATCCAAAGGGGGGACCCTTACGAAAAAAATCCAAAGGGAGGACCCTTACGAAATAAATCCAAAGAGGGGACCCTTACGAAATAAATCCAAAGGGGGGACCCTTACGAAATAAATCCAAAGGGGGGACTATTACGAAAGAAATCCAAAGGGGGGACCCTTATGAAATAAATCCGAAGGGGAGACCCCTACGAAATAAATCCAAAGGGGGGATCCTTACCAAATAAATCCAAAGGGGGGACCCTTACCAAATAAATGCAAAGGGGGGACCCTTACGAAATAAATCCAAAGGGGGGAATCTTACGAAATAAATGCAAAGGGGGGACCCTTACGAAATAAATCCAAAGGGGGGACCCTTACGAAATAAATCCAAAGGGGGGACCCTTACGAAATAAATCCGAAGGGCGGACCCTTACGAAATAAATCCTAAAGGGGGACCCTTACGAAAAAAATCCAAAGGGGGGACCCTTACGAAATAAATCCAAAGGGGGGACCCTTACGAAATAAATCCAAAGGGGGGACCCTTACGAAATAAATCCAAAGGGGAGACATTTACGAAATAAATCCAAAGGGTGGACCCTAACGAAATAAATCCAAAGGGTGGACCCTTACGAAAAAAATCCAAAGGAGGGACCCTTACGAAATAAATCCAAAGGGGGGACCCTTACGAAATAAATCCAAAGGGGGGACCCTTACGAAATAAATCCAAAGGGGGGACCCTTACGAAATAAATCCGAAGGGGGGACCCTTACGAAATAAATCCAAAGGGGGGACCCTTACGAAATAAATCCAAAGGGCAGACATTTACGAAATAAATCCAAAGGGGGGACCCTTACGAAATAAATCCAAAGGGTGGACCCTAACGAAATAAATCCAAAGGGGGGACCCTTACGAAATAAATCCAAAAGGGGGACCCTTACAAAATAAATCCGAAGGGGGGACCCTTACGAAAAAAATCCAAAGGGGGAACCCTTAGAAAATAAATCCAAAGGGGGGACCCTTACGAAATAAATCCAAAGGGGGGACCCTTACGAAATAAATCCAAAGGGGGGACCCTTACGAAAAAAATCCAAAGGAGGGACCCTTACGAAATAAATCCAAAGGGGGGACCCTTACGAAATAAATACAAAGGGGGGACCCTTACGAAAAAAAAAATAGGGGGTACCCTTACAAAATAAATCCCAAGGGGGGATCCTTACGAAATAAATCCAAAGGGGGGACCCTTACGAAATAAATACAAAGGGGAGACCCTTACGAAATAAATCCAAAGGGGGGACCCTTACGAAATAAATCCAAAGGTGGGACGCTTACCAAATAAATCCAAAGGGGGGACCCTTACGAAATGAATCCAAAGGGGTGACCCTTACGAAATAAATCCAAAGGGGGGACCCTTACGAAATGAATTTAAAGGGGGGACACTTACGAAATAAATCCAAAGGGGGGACCCTTACGAAATAAATCCAAAGGTGGGACCCTTACGAAATAAATCCAAAGGGGGGACCCTTACGAAATAAATCCAAAGGGGGGACCCTTACGAAATAAATGCAAAGGGGGGACCCTTACGAAATAAATCCAAAGGGGGGACCCTTACGAAATAAATCCAAAGGGGGGACCCTTACGAAATAAATCCGAAGGGCGGACCCTTACGAAATAAATCCTAAGGGGGGACCCTTACGAAAAAAATCCAAAGGGGGGACCCTTACGAAATAAATCCAAAGGGGGGACCCTTACGAATTAAATCCAAAGGGCAGACATTTACGAAATAAATCCAAAGGGGGGACCCTTACGAAATAAATCCAAAGGGTGGACCCTTACGAAAAAAATCCAAAGAAGGGACCCTTACGAAAAAAATCCAAAGGAGGGACCCTTATGAAATAAATCCAAAGGGGGGACCCTTACGAAATAAATCCAAAGGGGGGACCCTTACGAAATAAATCCAAAGGGGGGACCCTTACGAAATAAATCCGAAGGGGGGACCCTTACGAAATAAATCCAAAGGGGGGACCCTTACGAAAAAAATCCAAAGGGAGGACCCTTACGAAATAAATCCAAAGAGGGGACCCTTACGAAATAAATCCAATGGGGGGACCCTTACGAAATAAATCCAAAGGGGGGACTATTACGAAAGAAATCCAAAGGGAGGACCCTTATGAAATAAATCCGAAGGGGAGACCCCTACGAAATAAATCCAAAGGGGGGATCCATACCAAATAAATCCAAAGGGGGGACCCTTACGAAATAAATGCAAAGGGGGGATCCTTACGAAATAAATCCAAAGGGGGGACCCTTACGAAATAAATGCAAAGGGGGGACCCTTACGAAATAAATCCAAAGGGGGGACCCTTACGAAATAAATCCAAAGGGGGGACCCTTACGAAATAAATCCGAAGGGCGGACCCTTACGAAATAAATCCTAAGGGGGGACCCTTACGAAAAAAATCCAAAGGGGGGACCCTTACGAAATAAATCCAAAGGGGGGACCCTTACGAAATAAATCCAAAGGGGGGACCCTTACGAAATAAATCCAAAGGGGAGACATTTACGAAATAAATCCAAAGGGGGGACCCTAACGAAATAAATCCAAAGGGTGGACCCTTACGAAAAAAATCCAAAGGAGGGACCCTTACGAAATAAATCCAAAGGGGGGACCCTTACGAAATAAATCCAAAGGGGGGACCCTTACGAAATAAATCCAAAGGGGGGACCCTTACGAAATAAATCCGAAGGGGGGACCCTTACGAAATAAATCCAAAGGGGGGACCCTTACGAAATAAATCCAAAGGGCAGACATTTACGAAATAAATCCAAAGGGGGGACCCTTACGAAATAAATCCAAAGGGTGGACCCTTACGAAAAAAATCCAAAGGGGGGACCCTTACGAAATAAATCCAAAAGGGGGACCCTTACAAAATAAATCCGAAGGGGGGACCCTTACGAAAAAAATCCAAAGGGGGAACCCTTAGAAAATAAATCCAAAGGGGGGACCCTTACGAAATAAATCCAAAGGGGGGACCCTTACGAAATAAATCCAAAGGGGGCACCCTTACGAAAAAAATCCAAAGGAGGGACCCTTACGAAATAAATCCAAAGGGGGGACCCTTACGAAATAAATCCAAAGGGGGGACCCTTACGAAAAAAAAAATAGGGGGTACCCTTACAAAATAAATCCCAAGGGGGGATCCTTACGAAATAAATCCAAAGGGGGGACCCTTACGAAATAAATACAAAGGGGAGACCCTTACGAAATAAATCCAAAGGGGGGACCCTTACGAAATAAATCCAAAGGTGGGACGCTTACCAAATAAATCCAAAGGGGGGACCCTTACGAAATGAATCCAAAGGGGTGACCCTTACGAAATAAATCCAAAGGGGGGACCCTTACGAAATAAATTTAAAGGGGGGACACTTACGAAATAAATCCAAAGGGGGGACCCTTACGAAATAAATCCAAAGGGGGGACCCTTACCAAATAAATCCGAAGGGGGGACCCTTACGAAATAAATCCAAAAGGGGGACCCTTACGAAAAACATCCAAAGGGGGGACCCTTACGAAATAAATCCAAAGGGGGGACCCTTACGAAAAAAATCGAAAGGAGGGACCCTTACGAAATAAATCAAAAGGGGGGACCCTTACGAAATAAATCCAAAGGGGGACCCTTAAGAAATAAATCCAAAGGGGAGACCCTTACGAAATAAATCCAAAGGGGGGACCCTTACGAAAAAATTCCAAAGGGGGGACCCTTACGAAATAAATCCAAAGGGGGGACCCTTACGAAAAAAATCCAAAGGAAGGACCCTTACGAAACAAATCCAAAGGGGGGACCCTTACGAAATAAATCCAAAAGGGGGACCCGTACGAAAAAAAAAAATAGGGGGTACCCTTACGAAATAAATCCCAAGTGGGGATCCTTACAAAATAAATCCAAAGGGGGGACCCTCACCAAATAAATAGAAAGGGGGGACCCTTCCGAAATAAATCCAAAGGGGAGACCGTTACGAAATAAGTCCAAAGGGCAGACACTAACGAAATAAATCCAAAGAGGGGACCCTTAACAAATACATCCAAAGGGGGACCATTACCAAATAAATACAAAGGAAGTACCCTTTTGAAATAAATCCAAAGGGGGGACCCTTACGAAATAAAACCAAAGGGGGGACCCTTACGAAATATATCCAAAGGGGGGACCCTTACGAAATAAATCCAAAGGGGGGACCCTTACGAAATAAATCCAAAGGGGGGACCCTTACGAAATAAATCCAAAGGGGGGACCCTTACGAAATAAATCCAAAGGGGGGACCCTTACGAAATCAATCCAAAAGGGGGACCCTTACGAAATAAATCCAAAGGGGGGACCCTTACGAAAATATCCAAAGGGGGGACCCTTACGAAATAAATCAAAAGGGGGACCCTTACGAAAATATCCAAAGGGGGGACCCTTATGAAATAAACCCAAAGGGGGGACCATTACGAAATAAATCCAAAGGGGGGACCCTTACGAAAATATCCAAAGGGGGGACCCTTATGAAATAAACCCAAAGGGGGGACCATTACGAAATAAATCCAAAGGGGGGACCCTTACGAAATAAATCCAAAGGGGGGACCCTTACCAAATAAATCCGAAGGGGGGACCCTTACGAAATAAATCCAAAGGGGGGACCCTTACGAAAAACATCCAAAGGGGGGACCCTTACGAAATAAATCCAAAGGGGGGACCCTTACGAAAAAAATCGAAAGGAGGGACCCCTACGAAATAAATCAAAAGGGGGGACCCTTACGAAATAAATCCAAAGGGGGACCCTTACGAAATAAATCCAAAGGGGAGACCCTTACGAAATAAATCCAAAGGGGGGACCCTTACGAAAAAAATCCAAAGGGGGGACCCTTACGAAATAAATCAAAAGGGGGGACCCTTACGAAAAAAATCCAAAGGAAGGACCCTTACGAAACAAATCCAAAGGGGGGACCCTTACGAAATAAATCCAAAAGGGGGACCCTTACGAAAAAAAAAATAGGGGGTACCCTTACGAAATAAATCCCAAGTGGGGATCCTTACGAAATAAATCCAAAGGGGGGACCCTTACGAAATTAATCCAAAGGGGGGACCCTTACGAAATAAATCCAAAGGGGGGACCCTTACGAAAAAAATCCAAAGAGGGGACCCTTACGAAATAAATCCAAAGGGTGGACTCTTACGAAATAAATCCAAAGGTGGGACCCTTACCAAATATATCCAAAGGGGGGACCCTTAGGAAATGAATCCAAAGGGGGGACCCTCACCAAATAAATATAAAGGGGGGACCCTTCCGAAATAAATCCAAAGGGGAGACCGTTACGAAATAAGTCCAAAGGGCAGACACTTACCAAATAAATCCAAAGAGGGGACCCTTAACAAATACATCCAAAGGGGGACCATTACCAAATAAATACAAAGGAAGGACCCTTTTGAAATAAATCCAAAGGGGGGACCTTTACGAAATAAATCCAAAGGGGGGACCCTTACGAAATATATCCAAAGGGGGGACCCTTACCAAATAAATCGAAAGGGGGGACCCTTACGAAATAAATCCAAAGGGGGAACCCTTACGAAATAAATCCAAAGGGGGGACCCTTACGAAATAAATCCAAAGGGGGGACCCTTACGAAATAAATCCAAAGGGGGGACCCTTACGAAATAAATCCAAAGGGGGGACCCTTACGAAAATATCCAAAGGGGGGACCCTTACGAAATAAATCAAAAGGTGGGACCCTTACGAAATAAATCCAAACGGGGGAACCTTACGAAATAAATCAAAAGGAGGGACCCTTACGAAATAATTCCAAAGGGGGACCCTTACGAAATAAATCCAAAGGGGGACCCTTACGAAATAAATCCAAAGGGAAGACCTTTACGAAATAAATCCAAAGGGGGTACCCTTACGAAATAAATCCAAAGGGGGGACCCTTACGAAATAAATCCAAAGGGGGGACCCTTACGAAATAAATGCAAAGGTGGGACCTTTACCAAATAAATCCAAAGGGGGGACCCTTACGAAATATATCCAAAGGGGAGACCGTTACGAGATAAGTCCAAAGGGCAGACACTTACGAAATAAATCCAAAGAGGGGACCCTTAACAAATACATCCAAAGGGGGACCACTACTAAATAAATCCAAAGAGGGGACCCTTACGAAAAAAAAATAGGGGGTACCCTTACGAAATAAATCCCAAGGGGGGATCCTTACGAAATAAATCCAAAGAAGGGACCCTTACGAAATAAATCCAAAGGTGGGACGCTTACCAAATAAATCCAAAGGGGGGACCCTTACGAAATGAATCCAAAGGGGTGACCCTTACGAAATAAATCCAAAGGGGGAACCCTTACGAAATAAATCCAAAGGGGGGACCCTTACGAAATAAATCCAAAGGGGGGACCCTTACGAAATAAATCCGAAGGGGGGACCCTTACGAAATAAATCCAAAGGGGGGACCCTTACGAAATATATCCAAAGGGGGGACCCTTTCGAAATCAATTCAAAGGGGGGACCCTTACGAAATAAATCCAAAGGGGGGACCCTTACGAAATAAATCCAAAGGGGGAACCCTTACGAAATAAATCCAAAGGGGGGACCCTTACGAAATAAATCCAAAGGGGGGACCCTTACGAAATAAATCCGAAGGGGGGACCCTTACGAAATAAATCCAAAGGGGGGACCCTTACGAAATATATCCAAAGGGGGGACCCTTTCGAAATAAATTCAAAGGGGGGACCCTTACGAAATAAATCCAAAGGGGGGACCCTTACGAAATAAATCCAAAGGGGGGACCCTTACGAAATAAATCCAAAGGGGGGACCCTTACGAAATAAATCCAAAGGGGGGACCCTTACGAAAATATCCAAAGGGGGGACCCTTACGAAATAAATCAAAAGGGGGGAACTTTAGAAATGAATCCAAAGGGGGTCCCTTACGAAATAAATCCAAAGTAGGGACCCTTACGAAATAATTCCAAAGGGGGGACCCTTACGAAATAAATCCAAAGGGGGGACCCTTACGAAATATATCCGAAGGGGGAACCCTTACGAAATAAATCCAAAGGGGGGGCCCTTACGAAAAAAATCCAAAGGGGGGACCCTTACGAAATAAATCCAAAGGGGGACCCTTACGAAAAAAATCCAAAGGCGGGACCCTTACGAAATAAATCCAAAGGGGGGACGCTTACGAAATAAATCCAAAGGGGGGACCCTTTTGAAATAAATCCAAAGGGGGGACCCTTACCAAATAAATCTAAGGGGGGGACCCTTACCAAATAAATCCAAAGGGGGGACCCTTACGAAATAAATCCAAAGGAGGGACCCTTACGAAATAATTCCAAAGGGGGACCCTTACGAAATAAATCCAAAGGGGGGACCCTTACGAAATAAATCCGAAGGGGGGACCCTTACGAAATAAATTCAAAGGGGGGACCCTTACGAAAAAAATCCAAAGGGGGGACCCTTACAAAATAAATCCAAAGGGGGGACCCTTACGAAAAAAATCCAAAGGCGGGACTCTTACGAAATAGATCCAAAGGGGTGACGCTTACGAAATAAATCCAAAGGGGGGACCCTTTTGAAATAAATCCAAAGGGGGGACCTTCACCAAATAAATCTAAGGGGGGGACCCTTACGAAATAAATCCAAAGGGGGGACCCTCACGAAATAAATCCAAAGGGGGGACCCTTACGAAATAAATCCAAAGGGGGGACCCTTACGAAAAAAATCCAAAGGGGGGACCCTTACGAAATAAATCCAAAGGGGGGACCCTTACGAAAAAAATCCAAAGGGGGGACCCTTACGAAATAAATCCAAAGGGGGGACCCTTACGAAATAAATCCAAAGGGGGGACCCTTACGAAATAAATCCAAAGAGGGGACCCTTACGAAATAAATCCAAAGGAGGGACCATTACGAAATAATTCCAAAGGGGGGACCCTTACGAAATAAATCCAAAGGGGGGACCCTTACGAAATAAATCCAAAGGGGGGACCCTTACGAAATAAATCCAAAGGGGGGACCCTTACGAAAAAAATCCAAAGGGGGGACCCTTACGAAATAAATCCAAAGGGGGGACCCTTACGAAAAAAATCCAAAGGCGGGACCCTTACGAAATAAATCCAAAGGGGGGACGCTTACGAAATAAATCCAAAGGGGGGACCCTTTTGAAATAAATCCAAAGGGGGGACCTTTACCAAATAAATGTAAGGAGGGGACCCTTACCAAATATATCCAAAGGGGGGACCCTTACGAAATAAATCCAAAGGGGGGACCTTACGAAATAAATCCAAAGGGGGGACCCTTACGAAATAAATCCAAACGGGGGACCCTAACGAAATAAATCCAAAGGGGGGACCCTTACGAAAAAAATCCAAAGGGGGGACCCTTACGAAATAAATCCAAAGGGGGGACCCTTACGAAATATATCCAAAGGGGGGACCCTTACGAAATAAATCCAAAGGGGGGACCCTTACGAAATGAAACCAAAGGGGTGACCCTTACGAAATAAATCCAAAGAGGGGACCCTTACGAAATAAATCCAAAGGGAGGACCCTTACGAAATAAATCCAAAGGGGGGACCCTTACGAAATAAATCCAAAGGGGGGACCCTTACGAAATAAATCCAAAGGGGGGACCCTTACGAAATAAATGCAAAGGTGGGACCCTTACCAAATAAATCCAAAGGGGGGACCCTTACGAAATAAATCCAAAGGGGAGACCGTTACGAAATAAGTCCAAAGGGCAGAAACTTACGAAATAAATCCAAAGAGGGGACCCTTAACAAATACATCCAAAGCGGGACCACTACCAAATAAATCCAAAGAGGGGACCCTTATGAAAAAAAAATAGGGGGTACCCTTACAAAATAAATCCCAAGGGGGGATCCTTACGAAATAAATCCAAAGGGGGGACCCTTACGAAATAAATCCAAAGGTGGGACGCTTACCAAATAAATCCAAAGGGGGGACCCTTACGAAATGAATCCAAAGGGGTGACCCTTACGAAATAAATCCAAAGGGGGGACCCTTACGAAATAAATCCAAAGGTGCGACCCTTACCAAATAAATCCAAAGGGGGGACCCTCACGAAATAAATCCAAAGGGGGGACCCTTACGAAATAAATCCAAAGGGGGGACCATTATGAAATAAATCCAAAGGGGGGACCCTTACGAAATAAATCCAAAGGGGGGACCCTTACGAAAAAAATCCAAAGTGGGGACCCTTACGAAATAAATCCAAAGGGGGGACCCTTACGAAATAAATCCAAAGGGGGGACCCTTACGAAAAAAAAAATTGGGGTTACCCTTACGAAATAAATCCCAAGGGGGGATCCTTACGAAATAAATCTAAAGGGGGGACCCTTACGAAATAAATCCAAAGGGGAGACCCTTACGAAATAAATCCAAAGGGGTGACCCTTACGAAAAAAATCCAAAGGGGGGATCCTTACGAAATAAATCCAAAGGGGGGACACTTACGAAAAAAATCCAAAGGAAGGACCCTTACGAAATAAATCCAAAGGGGGGACCCTTACGAAATAAATCCAAAAGGGGGACCCTTACGAAAAAAAAAAATAGGGGGGTACCCTTACGAAATAAATCCCAAGTGGGGATCCTTACGAAATAAATCCAAAGGGGGGACCCTTACGAAATAAATCCAAAGGGGGGACCCTTACGAAATAAATCCAAAGGGGGGACCCTTACGAAAAAAATCCAAAGGGGGGACCCTTACGAAATAAATCCAAAGGGGGGACCCTTACCAAATAAATCCAAAGGTGGGACCCTTACCAAATAAATCCAAAGGGGGGACCCTTAAGAAATGAATCCAAAGGGGGGACCCTCACCAAATAAATATAAAGGGGGGACCCTTCCGAAATAAATCCAAAGGGGAGACCGTTACGAAATAAGTCCAAAGAGCAGACACTTACGAAATAAATCCAAAGAGGGGACCCTTAACAAATACATCCAAAAGGGGACCATTACCAAATAAATAAAAAGGAAGGACCCTTTTGAAATAAATCAAAAGGGGGGACCCTTACGAAATAAATCCAAAGGGGGGACCCTTACGAAATATATCCAAAGGGGGGACCCTTACGAAATAAATCCAAAGGGGGGACCCTTACGAAATAAATCCAAAGGGGGGACCCTTACGAAATAAATCCAAAGGGTGGACCTTTACGAAATAAATCCAAAGGGGGGACCCTTAAGAAATAAATCCAAAGGGGGGACCCTTACGAAAATATCCAAAGGGGGGACCCTTACGAAATAAATCAAAAGGGGGGACCCTTACGAAATAAATCCAAAGGGGGGACCCTTACGAAATAAATCCAAAGGAGGGACCCTTACGAAATAATTCCAAAGGGGGTACCCTTACGAAATAAATCCGAAGGGGGGACCCTTACAAAAAAAATCCAAAGGAGGGATCCTTACGAAATAAATCCAAAGGGGGGACGCTTACGAAATAAATCCAAAGGGGGGACCCTTTTGAAATAAATCCAAAGGGGGGACCCTTACCAAATAAATCTAAGGGGGGGACCCTTACGAAATAAATCCAAAGGGGGGACCCTTACGAAATAAATACAAACGGGGGACCCTTACGAAATAGATCCAAAGGGGGGACCCTTACGAAAAAAATCCAAAGGGGGGACCCTTACGAAATAAATCCAAAGGGGGGACCCTTACGATAAAAAATCCAAAGGAGGGACCCTTACGAAATAAATCAAAAGGGGGGACCCTTACGTAAAAAATCAACAGGAGGGACCCTAACGAAATAAATCCAAAGGGGGGACCCTTACGAAATAAATCCAAAGGGAGGACCCTTACGAAATAAATCCAAAGGGGGGACCCTTACGAAATAAATCCAAAGGGGGGCCCCTTACGAAATAAATTCAAAGGGGGGACCCTTACGAAATAAATCCAAAGGGGGGACCCTTACGAAATAAATCCAAAGGGGGGACCCTTACGAAATAAATCCAAAGGGGGGACCCTTACGAAATAAATCCAAAGGGGGGACCCTTACGAAAAAGATCAAAAGGGGGGACCCTTAATAAAGAAATCCAAAGGGGGGACCCTTACGAAATAAATCCAAAGGGGGGACCCTTACCAAATAAATCCAAAGGGGGGACCCTTAGGAAACGAATCCAAAGGGGGGACCCTTACCAAATAAATACAAAGGGGGGACCCTTCCGAAATAAATCCAAAGGGGAGACCGTTACGAAATAAGTCCAAAGGGCAGACACTTACGAAATAAATCCAAAGAGGGGACCCTTAACAAATACATCCAAAGGGGGGACCATTACCAAATAAATACAAAGGAAGGACCCTTTTGAAATAAATCCAAAGGGGGGACCCTTACGAAATAAATCCAAAGGGGGGACCCTTACGAAATAAATCCAAAGGGGGGACCCTTTTGAAATAAATCCAAAGGGGGGACCCTTACCAAATAAATCTAAAGGGGGGACCCTTACCAAATAAATCCAAAGGGGGGGACCCGTACGAAAGAAATCCAAAGGGGGGACCCTTACGAAATAAATCCAAAGGGGGGACCCTTATGAAATAAATCCAAAGGGGGGACCCTTACGAAAAAAATCCAAACGGGGGCCCCTTACAAAATAAATCAAAAGGGGGGACCCTTACGAAATAAATCCAAAGGGGGGACCCTTACGAAATAAATCCAAAGGGGGGACCCTTACGAAATAAATCGAAAGGGGGGACCCTTACGAAATAATTCCAAAGGGGGACCCTTACGAAATAAATCCAAAGGGGCGACCCTTACGAAATACATCCAAAGGGGGGACCCTTACCAAATAAATCTAAGGGGGGGACCCTTACCAAATAAATCCAAAGGGGGGACCCTTACGAAATAAATCCAAAGGGGGGACCCTTACGAAATAAATCCAAAGGGGGGACCCTTACGAAATAAATCCAAACGGGGGACCCTTACGAAATAAATCCAAAGGGAGGACCCTTACGAAATAAATCCAAAGGGGGGACCCTTACGAAATAAATCCAAAGGGGGGACCCTTACCAAATAAATCTAAGGGGGGGACCCTTACCAAATAAATCCAAAGGGGGGACCCTTACGAAATAAATCCAAAGGGGGGACCCTTACGAAATAAATCCAAAGGGGGGACCCTTACGAAATAAATCCAAACGGGGGACCCTTACGAAATAAATCCAAAGGGAGGACCCTTACGAAATAAATCCAAAGGGGGGACCCTTACGAAATAAATCCAAAGGGGGGACCCTTACGAAATAAATCCAAAGGGTGGACCCTTACGAAATAAATCCAAAGGGGGGACCCTTACGAAAAAAATCCACAGGAGGGACCCTTACGAAATAAATCCAAAGGGGGGACCCTTACGAAATAAATCCTAAGGGAGGACCCTTACGAAATAAATCCAAAGGGAGTACCCTTACGAAATAAATTCAAAGGGGGGACCCTTACGAAATAAATCCAAAGGGGGGACCCTTCCGAAATAAATCCAAAGAGGGGACCCTTACGAAATAAATCCAAAGGGGGGACCCTTACGAAATAAATCCAAAGGGGGACCCTTACGAAAAAGATCAAAAGGGGGGACCCTTAATAAATAAATCCAAAGGGGGGACCCTTACGAAATAAATCCAAAGGGGGGACCCTTAGGAAATGAATCCAAAGGGGGGACCCTTACCAAATAAATACAAAGGGGGGACCCTTCCGAAATAAATCCAAAGGGGAGACAGTTACGAAATAAGTCCAAAGGGCAGACACTTACGAAATAAATCCAAAGAGGGGACCCTTAACAAATACATCCAAAGGGGGGACCATTACCAAATAAATACAAAGGAAAGACCCTTTTGAAATAAATCCAAAGGGGGGACCCTTACGAAATAAATCCAAAGGGGGGACCCTTACGAAATAAATCCAAAGGGGGGACCCTTTTGAAATAAATCCAAAGGGGGGACCCTTACCAAATAAATCTAAAGGGGGGACCCTTACCAAATAAATCCAAAGGGGGGGACCCGTACCAAAGAAATCCAAAGGGGGGACCCTTAGCAAATAAATCCAAAGGGGGGACCTATACGAAATAAATCCAAAGGGGGGACCCTTACGAAAAAAATCCAAACGGGGGCTCCTTACAAAATAAATCAAAAGGGGGGACCCTTACGAAATAAATCCAAAGGGGGGACCCTTACGAAATAAATCCAAAGGGGGGACCCTTAAGAAATAAATCGAAAGGGGGGACCCTTACGAATTAATTCCAAAGGGGGACCCTTACGAAATAAATCCAAAGGGGCGACCCTTACGAAATACATCCAAAGGGGGGACCCTTACCAAATAAATCTAAGGGGGGGACCCTTACCAAAAAAAACCAAAGGGGGGACCCTTACGAAATAAATCCAAAGGGGGGACCCTTACGAAATAAATCCAAAGGGGGGACCCTTACGAAATAAATCCAAACGGGGGAACCTTACGAAATAAATCTAAAGGGAGGACCCTTACGAAAAAAATCCAAAGGGGGGACCCTTACGAAATAAATCCAAAGGGGGGACCCTTACGAAATTATTCCAAAAAGGGGACCCTTACGAAATAAATACAAAGGGGGGACCCTTACGAAAAAAATCCACAGGAGGGACCCTTACGAAATAAATCTAAAGGGGGGACCCTTACGAAATAAATCCAAAGGGAGGACCCTTACGAAATAAATCCAAAGGGGGTACCCTTACGAAATAAATCCAAAGGGGGGACCCTTACGAAATAAATCCAAACGGGGGCCCCTTACGAAATAAATCCAAAGGGGGGACCCTTACGAAATAAATCCAAAGGGGGGACCCTTACGAAATAAATCCAAAGGAGGGACCCTTACGAAAAAGATCAAAAGGGGGGACCCTTACTAAATAAATCCAAAGGGGGGACCCTTACCAAATAAATCCAAAGGGGGGACCCTTACCAAATAAATCCAAAGGGGGGACCCTTAGGAAATGAATCCAAATGGGGGACCCTTACCAAATAAATACAAAGAGGGGACCCTTCCGAAATAAATCCAAAGGGGAGACCATTACGAAATAAGTCCAAAGGGCAGACACTTACGAAATAAATCCAAAGAGGGGACCCTTAACAAATACATCCAAAGGGGGGACCATTACCAAATAAATACAAAGGAAAGACCCTTTTGAAATAAATCCAAAGGGGGGACCCTTACGAAATAAATCCAAAGGGGGGACCCTTACGAAATAAATCCAAAGGGGGGACCCTTTTGAAATAAATCCAAAGGGGGGACCCTTACCAAATAAATCTAAAGGGGGGACCCTTACCAAATAAATCCAAAGGGAGGACTCTTACCAAAGAAATCCAAAGGGGGGACCCTTACGAAATAAATCCAAAGGTGGGACCCTTACGAAAAAAATCCAAACGGGGGCCCCTTACAAAATAAATCAAAAGGGGGGACCCTTACGAAATAAATCCAAAGGGGGGACCCTTACGAAATAAATCCAAAGGGGGGACCCTTACGAAATAAATCCAAAGGGGGGACCCTTACGAAATAATTCCAAAGGGGGACCCTTACGAAATAAATCCAAAGGGGCGACCCTTACGAATTATATCCAAAGGGGGGACCCTTACGAAATAAATCCAAAGGGGGGACCCTTACGAAAAAAATCCAAAGGGGGGACCCTTACGAAATAAATCCAAAGGGGGGACCCTTACGAAATAAATCCAAAGGGGGAACCCTTACGAAATAAATCCAAAGGGGGGACCCTTACGAAATAAATCCAAAGGTTGGACCCTTACGAAATAAATCCAAAGGGGGGACCCTTAGGAAATGAATAAAAAGGGGGGACCCTTACCAAATAAATACAAAGGGGGGACCCTTGCGAAATAAATCCAAAGGGGAAACCGTTACGAAATAAGTCCTAAGGGCAGACACTTACGAAATAAATCCAAAGAGAGGATCCTTAACAAATACATCCAAAGGGGGGACCATTACGAAATAAATACAAAGGAAGGACCCTTTTGAAATAAATCCAAAGGGGGGACCCTTACGAAATTAATCCAAAGGGGGGACCATTACGAAATAAATCCAAAGGGGGGACCCTTTTGAATTAAATCCAAAGGGGGGACCCTTACCAAATAAATCTAAAGGGGGGACCCTTACCAAATAAATCGAAAGGGGGGACCCTTACGAAATAAATCCAAAGGGGGGACCCTTACGAAAGAAATCCAAAGGGGGGACCCTTACGAAATAAATTCAAAGGGGGGACCCTTACGAAATAAATCCAAAGGGGGGACCCTTACCAAAGAAATCCAAAGGGGGGACCCTTACCAAATAAATCCAAAGGGTGGACCCTTACCAAATGAATCCAAAGGTTGGACCCTTACCAAATAAATCCAAAGGGGGGACCCTTAGGAAATGAATCAAAAGTGGGGACCCTTACCAAATAAATACAAAGGGGGGACCCTTACGAAATAAATCCAAAGGGGAGACCGTTACGAAATAAGTCCAAAGGGCAGACACTTACGAAATAAATCCAAAGAGGGGACCCTTAGCAAATACATCCAAAGGGGGGACCATTACCAAATAAATACAAAGGAAGGACCCTTTTGAAATAAATCCAAAGGGGGGACCCTTACGAAATTAATCCAAAGGGGGGACCCTTACGAAATAAATCTAAAGGGGGGACGCTTTAGAAATAAATCCAAAGGGGGGACCCTTACCAAATAAATCTAAAGGGTGGACCCTTACCAAATAAATCCAAAGGGGGAGACCCTTACCAAATAAATCCATACGGGGGACCCTTACCAAATAAATCCAAAGGGCGGACCCTTACAAATTAAATCCAAAGGGGGGACCCTTCCGAAATAAATACAAAGGGGGGAGCCTTACCAAATCAATCCAAATGGGGGACCCTTAGGAAATATATCGAAAGGGGGGACCCTTACGAAATAAATACAATGGGGGGACCCTTACAAAATAAATCCAAAGGGGAAACCCTTACCGAATGAATCCAAAGGGGGACACTTCCGAAATATATCGAAAGAAGGGACCCTTAACAAATACATCCAAAGGGGGGACCCTTACAAAATAAATACAAAGGAGGGACCCTTTTCAAATAAATCCAAAGGGGGAACCCTTACGAAATAAATCCAAAGGGGGGACCCTTACGAAATAAATCCAAAGGGAGGACCCTTAGGAAATGAATCAAAAGGGGGGACCCTTACCAAATAAATACAAAGGGGGGACCATTACGAAATAAATCCAAAGGGGAGACCGTTACGAAATAAGTCCAAAGGGCAGACACTTACGAAATAAATCCAAAGAGGGGACCCTTAACAAATACATCCAAAGGGGGGACCATTAGCAAATAAATACAAAGGAAGTACCCTTTTGAAATAAATCCAAAGGGGGGACCCTTACGAAATTAATCCAAAGGGGGGACCCTTACGAAATAAATCCAAAGGGGGGACGCTTTTGAAATAAATCCAAAGGGGGACCCTTACCAAATAAATCTAAAGGGTGGACCCTTACCAAATAAATCCAAAGGGGGGGACCCTTACCAAATAAATCCATAGGGGGGACCCTTACAAAATAAATCCAAAGGGGGGACCCTTCCGAAATAAATCCAAAGGGGGGAGCCTTACCAAATCAATCCAAATGGGGGACCCTCAGGAAATATATCCAAAGGGGGGACCCTTACGAAATAAATACAATGGGGGGACCCTTACGAAATAAATCCAAAGGGGAAACCCTTACCGAATGAATCCAAAGGGGGACACTTACGAAATATATCGAAAGAAGGGACCCTTAACAAATACATCCAAAGGGGGGACCCTTACAAAATAAATACAAAGGAGGGACCCTTTTCAAATAAATCCAAAGGGGGAACCCTTACGAAATAAATCCAAAGGGGGGACCCTTACGAAATAAATCTAAAGGGGTGACCCTTACGAGATAAATCCAAACAGGGTACCCTTAGGAAATAAATCCAAAGGGGGGACCCTTACGAAATAAATCCAAAGGGGGGACCCTTACAAAATAGATCCAAAGGGGGGACCCTTACGAAATAAATCCAAAGGGGGGACCCTTACGAAATAAATCCAAAAGGGGGACCCTTACGAAATAAATCCAAAGGGGGGAACCTTACGAAATAAATCCAAAGGGGGGACCCTTACGAAAATAATCCAAAAGGGGGACCCTTACGAAATAAATCCAAAGGGGGGACCCTTACGAAATAAATCCAAAGGTGGGACCTTTACCAAATAAATCCAAAGGGGGGACCCTTAGGAAATGAATCCAAAGGGGGGACCTTTACCAAATAAATACAAAGGGGGGACCATTACGCAATAAATCCAAATGGGAAACCGTTACGAATTAAGTCCAAAAGGCAGACACTTACGAAATAAATCCAAAGAGGGGACCCTTAACAAATACATCTAAAGGGGGGACCATTACCAAATAAATACAAAAGAAGGACCCTTTTGAAATAAATCCAAAGGGGGAAACCTTACGAAATAAATCTAAAGGGGGGACCCTTACCAAATAAATCCAAAGGGGGACCCTTACGAAATAAATCCAAAGGGGGGACCCTTACCAAATAAATCTAAAGGGGGGACCCTTACCAAATAAATCCAAAGGGGGGACCCTTACCAAATAAATCCTTAGGGGGGACCCTTACCAAATAAATCCAAAGGGGGGACCCTTACAAAATAAATCCAAAGGGGGGACCCTTCCGAAATAAATCCAAAGGGGGGAGCCTTACCAAATCAATCCAAATGGGGGACCCTTAGGAAATATATCCAAAGGAGGGACCCTTACGAAATAAATACAATGGGGGGACCCTTACGAAATTTATCCAAAGGGGAAACCTTTACGGAATGAATCCAATGGGGGACACTTACGAAATATATCGAAAGAAGGGACCCTTAACAAATACATCCAAAGGGGGGACCCTTACAAAATAAATACAAAGGAGGGACCCTTTTCAAATAAATCCAAAGGGGGGACCCTTACGAAATAAATTCAAGGGGGAACCCTTACGAAATAAATCCAAAGGGGGGACCCTTACGAAATAAATCTAAAGGGGGGACCCTTACGAGATAAATCCAAACAGGGTACCCTTAGGAAATAAATCCAAAGGTGGGACCCTTACGAAATGAATCCAAAGGGGGGACCCTTACGAAAAAAATCCAAAGGGGGGACCCTTACGAAATAAATCCAAAGGGGGGACCCTTACGAAATAAATCCAAAGGGGGACCTTTACAAATAAATCCAAAGGGGGGACCCTTACGAAATAAATCCAAAGGGGGGACCCTTACCAAATATATCCAAAGGGGGGACCCTTACCAAATAAATCCAAAGGGGGGACCCTTACCAAATAAATACAAAGGGGGGACCCTTACCAAGTAAATACAAAGAGGGGACCCTTACGAAATAAATCCAAACGGGAAACACTTACGAAATAAATCCAAACGGGAGACCCTTACGAAATAAATCCAAAGGGGGACACTTACGAAATCAATCCAAACAGGGGAACCTTACGAAATGAATCCAAAGGGGGGACCCTTACGAAATCAATCCATAGAGGGTACCCTTACGAAATAAATCCAAAGGGGGGGACCCTTACGAAATATATCCAAAGGGGGGACCCTTACAAAATAAATCCAAAGGGGGGACCCTTACAAAATAAATCCAAAGGGGGGACCCTTACCAAATAAATCCAAAGGGGGGACCCTTACGGAAAAAATCCAAAGGGGGGACCCTTACGAAATAAATCCAAAGGGGGGACACTTACGAAATAAATCCAAAGGGGGGGACCCTTACCAAATAAATCCATAGGGGGACCCTTACCAAATAAATCCAAAGGGGGGACCCTTACAAAATAAATCCAAAGGAGGGACCCTTACGAAATAAATCCAAAGGGGGGAGCCTTACCAAATCAATCCAAATGGGGGACCCTTAGGAAATATATCCAAAGGGGGGACCCTTACGAAATAAATACAATGGGGGGACCCTTACGAAATAAATCCAAAGGGGAAAACCTTACGGAATGAATCCAAAGGGGGACACTTACGAAATATATCGAAAGAAGGGACCCTTAACAAATACATCCAAAGGGGGGCCCTTACAAAATAAATACAAAGGAGGGACCCTTTTCAAATAAATCCAAAGGGGGGACCCTTACGAAACAAATCCAAAGGGGGGACCCTTACGAAATAAATCCAAAGGGGGGACCCTTACGAAATAAATCCAAAGGGGGGACCCTTACGAAATAAATCTAAAGGGGGCACCCTTACGAAATAAATCCAAAGGAGGGACCCCTACAAAATAAATCCAAAGGGGGGACCCCTACGAAATAAATCGAAAGGGGGGACCCTTACGAAATAAATCCAAAGGGGGGACCCTTACGAAATAAATCCAAAGGGGGGACCCTTACGAAATAAATCCAAAGGGGGGACCCTTACGAAATAAATCCAAAGGGGGGACCCTTACGAAATAAATCCAAAGGGGGGACCCTTACGAAACAAATCCAAAGGGGGGACCCTTACCAAATAAATCCAAAGGTGGGACCCTTACGAAATAAATCCAAAGGGGGGACCCTTACCAAATAAATCCAAAGGGGGGACCCTTACCAAATAAATACAATGGGGGGACCCTTACGAAATAAATCCAAAGGGGAGACCCTTACGAAATAAATCCAAGGGGGGACACTTACGAAATCAATCCAAAGAGGGGAACCTTACGAAATGAATCCAAAGGGGGGACCCTTACGAAGTCAATCCATAGAGGGTACCCTTACGAAATAAATCCAAAGGGTGGACCCTCACGAAATAAATCCAATGGGGGGACCCTTACGAAATAAATCCAAAGGTGGGACCCTTACGAAATAAATCCAAAGGGGGGACCCTTACGGAAAAAATCCAAAGGGGGGACCCTTACGAAAAAAATCCAAAGGGGGGACCCTTACGGAAAAAATCCAAAGGGGGGACCCTTACGAAAAAAAATCCAAAGAGGGGACCCTTACGAAATAAATCCAAAGGGGGGACCCTTTGGAAATAATTCCAAAGGGGGGACCATTACGAAATAAATCCAAAGGGGGGACCCTTACGAAATAAATCTAAAGGGGGGACCCTTTTGAAATAAATCCAAAGGGGGGACCCTTACGAAATAAATCTAAAGGGGGGACCCTTACGAAAAAAATCCAAAGGAGGGACTGTTAAGAAATAAATCCAAAGGGGGGACCGTTACGAAATAAATCCAAAGGGGGGACCCTTACAAAATAAATTAAAGGGGGACCCTTACGAAATAAATCCAAAGGGGGGACCCTTACGAAATAAATCCAAAGGGGGGACCCTTAAGAAATAAATCCAAAGGGGGGACCCTTACGAAATAAATCCAAAGGGGGGACCCTTACGAAATAAATCCAAAGGGGGTACCCTTACGAAATAAATCCAAAGGAGGGACACTTATGAAATAAATCCAAAGGGGGGACCCTTACGTAAAAAATCCAAAGGAGGGACCGTTACGAAATATATCCAAAGGGGGGACCGTCACGAAATAAATCCAAAGGGGGGACCCTTACGAAATAAATTAAAGGGAGGACCCTTACGAAATAAATCCAAAGGGGGACCCTTACGAAATAAATCTAAAGGGGGGACCCTTTTGAAATAAATCCAAAGGGGGGACCCTTACGAAATAAATCTAAAGGGGGGGCCCTTACGAAATAAATCCAAAGGAGGGACACTTACGAAATAAATCCAAAGGAGGGACACTTACGAAATAAATCCAAAGGGGGGACCGTTACAAAATAAATCAAAAGGGGGGACCCTTACGAAATATATCTAAAGGGGGGACCCTTACGAAATAAATCCAAAGGGGGGACCAGTAACAAATAAATCGAAAGGGGGGACCCTTACAAAATAAATCCAAAGTTGGGACCCTTTTGAAATAAATCCAAAAGGGGGACCCTTCCGAAATAAATCCAAAGGAGGGACCCTTACGAAATAAATCCAAAGGGGGGACCCTTACGAAATAAATCCAAAAGGGGACCCTTACGAAATAAATCCAAAGGGGGGACCCTTACGAAATATATCTAAAGGAGGGACCCTTACGAATTAAATCCAAAGGGGGGACCCTTAAAATAAATCCAACGGGGGGACTCTTACGAAATAAATCCAAAGGGAGCACTCTTACGAAATAAATCCAAAAGGGGACCCTTACGAAATAAATCCAAATGGGGGACCCTTACGAAATATATCTAAAGGGGGGACCCTTACGAAATAAATCCAAAAGGGGAACCCTTAAAATAAATCCAACGGGGGTACTCTTACGAAATAAATCCAAAGGGAGCACTCTTACGAAATAAATCCAAAGGGGGGACCCTTACGAAAAACATCCGAGGGGGGAACCCTTACAAAAAAAAATCTAAAGTGGGGACCCTTACGAAAAAAATCCAACGGGGTGACCCTTACGAAATAAATCCAGTGGGGGGACCCTTACCAAACAACATAAGGGGGGAGCTTTACTAAACAAAGACAATTGGGACGCTTACTGAAAAATATAATTTGGACCCTTACCAAATGAAGATAATTGGGGAATTTTTTCTAAATAAACATAATGGGGGACCCTTAATAAACAAACATAAGGCGGGACCCTTACAAAAAAATGTAAGGGGCAACTTATACTAAAATAACTAGTAAGGGAACATTACTAAAAAGAACCTAAGGACCTAAAGAAAACAAAGGGGGATCGTTACTAAAAAATACAAAAGGGAAACCATTGCAAAACAAACAGAAGGGGAGACCCTTAAAAGTATAAATATAGGGGGAACCCTTACTAAATAAACATAAGGATGGACCCTTATTAAATAAACATAAGGGGGGAACCTTACTAAACAAACTTAAGGGGGGTCAATTACGAAGCAAACACAAGGGGGGAACCTTACTAAAAAACATAAGGGGTCCCTTACCAAATAAACATAAGGGAGGACCCTTACTAAATAAACATAAGGGGGGACCCTTACTAAATAAACACAAGGGGACCCTTACTAAATAAACGTGGGGACCCTTATAAAACAAACATAAGGGGAATCCTTACCAAATAAACAAAAGGGGGGACCCTTACTTAATAAACCAAATGGGGACCCTTACTAAGAAACATAAGGGGGGAGCTTTACTAAACAAACAAAATTGGGACCCTTACTAAAAAACATAAGGGTGGACCCTTACCAAATAAACATAAGGGGCGACCCTTACTAAATAAACACAAGGGGGGACCCTTACTAAATAAACGTAAGGGGGAGCCTTTCTAAAATAACATAAGGGTGGACTCTTATAAAACAAACATAAGGGGAACCCTTACCAAATAAACATAAGTGAGGACCCTTACTCAAATCAAAGCAGCGTGACCGCTGTAAGGTCGCCCATATATGTTATACTGCCTGATTGGGATTAATTTTTTGCGCGAAAGTAAGAGAAAATCTGAGCAATCTCGTACCCAGACCCTTCAATGTGGACGAAACTCGAAGGCTGGGAGGACGTTTTAAGAATTAGATCGCCAGTTGAACCCGTCAAGGGCAATCTAGTTTTAAATAGATCTCTGAGTGCTAAGACGACCGGGAAAAGTACCAACAGCCAGAAATGGCGAGCTTTCTAGAACGATGAAGTTGCAGGGACCCAGTTTATTTATCGTTGCCAGTGAGCTCGCGACGTGAGTTGCGTGGAAACCAGAATATACTAAAATGGACAGAAGGGACAAGAGCGGAACTCTCAAGAGAGACTTCAGTTTCTCACCAGAAAAATATCACACAGTATAGATAACTTGGCTTTTGACACCTTGCTCCAATAAAACCTGACTAAACTATAAATTATCACTACAACACTCATACACTTGCTTCTTGAAGGTTGAGCGTCTCTGCATTTTGAGCTTAGCAGTAAAAGTGTCAGCCGGCAAGAAAAGCTGAGTAATGCGTGACATATCTTTTTATGCACAATCGATTCTTATCAGAGGCCACGATTAATCCAGCCTTCGCTTCAATACTTTTCTATTCCTTTTATTAACTGAATGCGTTTCTTCTCTCAGGCTTTAGAATATTCGTGCTCTGTAACAAATACAAACCTGAAAGCCCGCGGGACTGAAAGCGAGGAATGAATGAAACACGATACTGTAGCTGTTTACAACATTTTGCGGTTTTGTTCACAGCGTGTTCAGTCCATTTGTGACTGCAAACTCAATGCACAGGACTATTTCGGTGTATTGTTCATTTCTAGTACACATTGACCATTGCGAAACAAAAGCTACATGATCGAATAGAAGAAACATTTCAGCAGGTAATATATGATAAGCAGAAGCATTTTGTTAGGCAACAAAAGTCATGTACAATGTAAAGCATAAATCGCTATTGTTTTACGGCTAAAGCTCATCGTAGCTTTGGTTTCCGTTTTCGGCCTGTTATCTTCCCAGAAGTATTTCTTATCGCCACAGAAAGTTTCGTCGGGACTAAATAATTAGAGGCGACAGAGTTATTTGCAATCGCGTAGCGGTATCCATCAAATATCGAATCCACGAAATTTCCGCGGTGAACAAGAACGCAAGCCAAATCCAGTTTATCCGTACATGTTACACAGAACAAAACGGTGTTGAGTTTTGAGCATAATTGCCTCGCTGTGTCAACCTCGATATGCGTTACAGCTGTAGAAGCACCCTCGTTACAAAAGAGCGGCAAAATGGCTGCATTTCATGATCACGGCATAATAGCCATGCAGTTTCATAATCTTCGTTCGACCGAACATTCTCGCTCAGTTGCGGTATGCTTCGTAATCACAGTACAGTGAGTGCCCTACCACTGTAGGAACACTCTGGCTCAATGAACAAACGACAAGCTTCAAATGTTTGACCACCATGATAAATAAATCAGGACCCTTACTAAAAAACATAAGGGGGGACCCTTACCAAATAAACATAAGGGTGGACCCTTACTAAATAAACATAAGGGGGGACCCTTACTAAACAAACACAAGGGGGGGACCCTTCCTAAAAAACATAAGGGGGAGCATCACTAAACAAACACAAGGGGGATTCTTACTAAAAACATAAGGGGGGACCTTTACCAAATAAACAAAAGGGAGGACCCTTACTAAATAAACATAAGGGGGGACCCTTACTAAATAGACATAAGGGGGGACCCTTACTAAATAAGCGTAAGGGGGGAGCCTTTCTAAAATAACATAAGGGGGGACCCTTATAAAACAAACATAAGGGGAACCCTTACCAAATAAACATAAGGGATGACCCTTACTCAAAAAAGAAAAAGGGGTACCCCTACTTAATAAACCAAAGGGGGGACCCTTACTTAACAAACTTAAGGGGGGACACTTACTTAAATAATTTAAGGGGGGACACTTACTTAAATAACTTAAGGGAAGACCCCTCTCTGATCCGATTGCTTTCCAGAGCCGTCGGTTGTGGTTGGTCCACCGGTTAGGTTTCCTGTAGACTTCTCAGTAATTGGTTTTCTAGCAGGCCGCCTCTTCGGAGGTGGGAGGATCATGATAGGGCGTGATATCACTTGCAGGGTAGCCAACGCCCTCCAGCTCGCCGGTGCTTTGCGTCAAACTTGCGTTCCTCGACAACCGCAGCCCTGGATTGGAGATGTACACATTTTGGAGTGTTTAACCACAGGATTGTAAATAGCCCTGTAGTTTGATTAATGGTCCCACTTTTTAAGATATTTGCATATATGCAAGTAGCTTCTATGTCGGCGTTTGGGCGATAGGCGATCAGCCGTTCGGCCCATCTCATTAGGTCAATAAAATGTTCCCCCTCTAGGTGGGCAAAAACTACTGAGGGGGGAGGAGCATGAAGTGTTACCCATACAAAAGCCGCCGTGGTACAGGTCCTGTGAGAAAATTTGTCTTTTATTATCTACTTAACACAAAGAATGCACAGAGAGATTTCCAGTAAAGGGTTTCCGTGCTAATGTTATAACTTTGCGACAGAATGTCAGAAGCTAAATTACCTCTCCAGGAGGGGTTTTCTAAATATATAGAGGATATTACACGGCGGCTTGAAGATATGGATTTTATTTTCGAGTGGTAAAAACAATGTTTTACGAACGAGTGTTTCGCGAGTGAGTAAAATATTGTTTTTACCACGAGAAAATAAAATTCATATCTTCAAGCCGCCGTGTAATTTTCTTTTTATTATATTAGACACGAGTGTTTTACGAGAAATTGCACAAACAACCGTGCAAAAGCGGGAAATGATGCCAACGATATCCTCACTAGTGAGGATATGGAAAATACGCCACTCGTGTCCCGGATGTAGTTTCGTATGGATTTTACGCACGGTATATTTTCCAGTAAAACACTCGTGTCTATATAATAAAATTGGCTCTCTCGCACGTGGAAGCTCAAGGCATTATTTAATGGCGGCTGTGAGTGTTGCCAATTCTTTGGTTGCATGTGGAAATTTGCTCCCCCTTCAGCCCCCGGCTGACATATCCGTAGTATCTGGCAAACAGGTGACACAGATTCACATTTAGAGCGACATTTCTGGACACATTTGCGAATATACGCTCCGCTCACAAAAGCTGTATGATGTGACCATGACATATGTTTTGGCAAAGGTAAAAGCTTATTCCGAGTTTTTTTGCGTTCGCTGATATGTTTGTTGACACATGATTTCATGCCATAATTGCAGATACAGATCGACTGTGGTATGTCTGAGTTGTTTGTTTATAAAATTGTCTCGAGCGGATTCTGTCACTAATGAAAAATCGACAGGAAATTTTACTGTGAATCCGTTTCACCACCGTTCGAATAGCCCGAGAAACAGGTGTGTTCGGCTGGAGTGTGTTACGTTACGAAACTATTATAACGAGTCAAAATCTGGTTTACCTCGCATGATATGTTGACAAAAATTGTCTCTAGCGGGTTTTGTCGCTAATGAAAAATCGACTGAAAAGTTGAAAGAAAATTTTACTGTGAATCTATTTTACCACCGTTCGAAGAGCACAAGAAACAGGTTTGTTTGGCTGGAGTGTGTTACGTTAATACGAAACTACTATAACGAGTCAAAGTCTGGCTTACCTCGCAGAAATTTACAGAACGACTTGAAATATTTTGGCAAGCTATACTTTCCTCCTTTTATGTCGATCAGCTCAAAGTAATCATATAATAAACTGTCATGTTTGTGCATTTGTGTTTGGTCATGCATAGTACGTAGCTGGCATAGTAGAACATAGTGTAAAACCCCGATCAAACGGTGATAATATTCGATGATAGTTCAAAATCTCACACCCGTTGTAACATGAACTACCTATCATAGACTATCATCAACTAGCAAATAGCTTCACGTACGCTTTGCAGACCTATGTTTTAACTATATGAACAATACCAAAATTTTCCATTAAAAACTTTCAACTCTAAAGGAATCAGAAGTAATGCACCTCCGAACATTCAAAATTATTATTCGCTACTTTTTTCCTTTCTTTCGATTGGCTGGCCGAGAGACTGCTACATCACCTGCAAATAACTGCCTACAAATAAGTATCTGCTCATGTACACTACTGTTTTCGGCGTGTCAACTGCAAATGGTACCCATAACAACCCTCTCGATGAGTTAAATGGGTGGTAATCACCCCTCGGCAAAGAGGATACTGCATGTAGTCCTTTGTGAGGATGGCACCCTCCCGCCGGAGTAAATGCAAATGCGACTTGGCGGCAGAAACCCCCCCTCCCCCATAAAGAGGTGCCATCCCTGTTGTTGAGGTCTATGTTGCCATGTAAACCGACCAGTCTCGAGTCGCCTGCCCATTCTTCTCGTTTCGAATCCACACAGTTTTAACTATCAAGTGACAAATTCTCCACAGTGTATAATAAATACATGTATTCGAACTGTATCATTATTAGCATCATTAGCTGATGATCATTAGCAAAAAGCCATTTTCAGATGACAGTAGAAAACAACCAAGTGATTGCTTACATTGGCTTTGCATTTGCTACGCTTTCCAACATTTTGGTCAAAAAGAGTTCACTAAACAGCAGCAACTACAGGCGGCCCAATCGTGTGGGTCGTTATAAGGGATTAGTATGGAGAATATCACTCGATCGCTAAACTGCGATTTTAACAGGAATAATAAAGCTTTATTACACTGACCTTGTTCATATGTGTAATTTATTGTTTCTTGTGGTGTTATTTTGGCGCTAGAGCGTCTCTAGACGGAATTTCGTCGTTTTCTTCCCCTCCAGTAATAAAAATGAAGGCGAAGCGCCTCGTGAGTCCACAACATTTTGACCATGTGATGACGTAAATCGTAGTAAATAAGAGTCCACACCACGGCAAACCAGTGGAAACTTATTAATCAGTAGCGCGCGCCCCGATTGTCGATGCAACGAAACGTCATTTCCAGCAAACAGTGCAGGAAAATTTCACAAGGCGCGTTGCAGCTAACACTTGTTGGCTGCATTATTCGTTGTGCAAGTTTCTTTTGACACAAAACTTTGAGAAAAACATGATTCAACTAAAGACCAAGAATCTATCACAGCAGAAAAGGTAAGAAAAGGGCATTGTAGCGTTATTGCTGGTATTTTTTGTTAATGCAACTATCGAAATTGTCTATAGCTTGTGGCCCGTTTTTCTTTCTTTTCTACGTGTTCTCAGCTTCATAGCTTGCCTTTGAAAAGTAGAAAATTTGACTCTGGCCACAACCTTCTTTACTTACAAACCCAACTGAAACAAGTTAATTTTTACCACAACACACTAATTTCTCGCTCTCTGATTGGTCGATTTACCGTGGTAAATAAAAAAGTCCAGACAACAATGCTGACGCTAGCTGACGACAGCGTGTCACGCTTTGCAACGAAATACAACGAAACTTTCCCATATATTTTTTAATATTGTGGTAAAAACAAATTTTTACCACAACAAACTACAACCTTGGACAAAAGTGTTGACACATTCTCCCCTCCCCCCATTCAATGTTGATAAATTAATTATTTAGCAACGATTTTCCGTCAAAGTCTTACCGGAACTCTTCCAAATTCAAGCTACAACATTGATACGGGGAGGGGGTGATTAAAAGCAGTTTTCTTTGGAACTGGTGACTCACAGTATGGTAGTTTTGACAAAAGTACGACATTTAAAGCATGTGTCAACACATTTTGTCCGGGATTGTCTGAATGCGGTTTTCTAATTGTACACGTAATGTTTTTCCAGAAAAGTTTGAAAACGCAGTGAAGTTTGAGAAACACCGAGTGCTTTATTTTGGCTGAAATGTAAGCTAATATTACCTCGAGTTAGAAATTGACAGTTGAATGAAGCATCCGCTTACAGTAACTGAATAAATGCGCGTTGAGTCAGATCATGTTGCAAGAGAAGATTGCTTTAGATCGTAAGAGTTTGTGTGTTTTTTATGATCCTATACGGGGTCCCGTATTTCCATCGAATTGCGTGATTCAACAGTGGGCAGTGCAACCTGTTCGAGATCAGTACGGGTGAAAGTCACTCGAAAATAGACGAATAATACATCGTGACAAGCGCACATACAACGACCAATACATTACTAAGTGCGAATTGTGCCCCAATTAGAGCGACTGAGTGAAGGGAAAAGTCGGATACAGAACTGCTTTGTCGTCGGTGAAAGTTTTTAAGTGTCGCTAAACGGCCAAAAGCTTGATAAAATGACATGTAACGCAACTGAATCAGATGATTACGTTAATTAGTTCTAATTGGCAGAATAACACACGCTCTCGCGTCAGGTAAATTTCACTAAAAAATTGCAAAAATTGTTACAAAACCGCTTGGAATGGCATAAAGAGTGATACTTTATCCGAATACGATATAAAACTATAGCTTGTGTTGCATTTATTTAGGATTTCCAACGGTTTACACTTTCAACGGTTTACACCACAGAGTGAAAGAGGATTAGACAGATTCTATTTTAGTTCGTAGTGTAAACCGTGTAAGCCGTTGTAAACCGTGTCATATTTCAACCTCTCCGGATCATAAAATTCCACATAGGCAACCATTTGCGATGCACTTAAGACCATTTTCAATATGTCATTGCCCTTTTTCTGGGATTTCGGAGTCAACATTGTCAACTTTTCGTATATCTCTTGTGTAGGACGCGGTTCTCGAAATGCATTTAGGTTGCTTTTCAGGGCACGGAACGGCACCAATTTAATGTTGTACTTTCACATAAGGTGCTCTTATTTCTTAATTTGAAATGTGTGTACTCACATAACCATCTTCATGAACCTTTTGGCAGTTGTCGCTTTCTGAGTATCAAAATCCGATATAACTGAATGAACTACTGGCTCCGGCCTATAAATAAACTTTTCCGCCTCTGGCATCCCAAAATAGGCTACCGCTACAACCTAGCCTTTAGAACTGCATTCAACCCTCTCATTTAACAAAATAGAAGGCTTTTTACGACTCTTAGCTATGACAGAAGTTACTTTCTTGCTATTTTGTATTCGGACAATCTTGGACAAAAGTGTTGACACATTCTCCCCTCCCCCCATTCAATGTTGATAAATTAATTATTTAGCAACGATTTTCCGTCAAAGTCTTACCGGAACTCTTCCAAATTCAAGCTACAACATTGATACGGGGAGGGGGTGATTAAAAGCAGTTTTCTTTGGAACTGGTGACTCACAGCATGGTAGTTTTGGCAAAAGTACGACATTTAAAGCATTTGTCAACACATTTTGTCCGGAATTGTAGTTTCTCGCTCTCTGATTGGTCGATTTACCGTGGTAAATAAAGAGTTGAGACAACGATATGAGGCCAGCTGACGCCAGCGTGTCACGCTTTGCAACGCAATTCAACGAAACTTTCCTCTATATTTCTAAATATTGTGGTAAAAAACAAACTTCCACTGGTTTTCCGTGGTGTGGACTCTTATTTACCACGATTTACGTCATCACATGGTCAAAAATTAGTTCCATTGTGAAGATGTTGTACACGATGGGCGGAAAAATGAAATTGCGCATGAACCAGACCCCGAAGTTGAGCCACAACTGGGTGACCTTGTTCAGGACACGCAAGCTTGTGATCACGTGGTGTCTGAGGTAACGTCATATCTTTGTCTGTACTTTTGCATTTTTTGCATCACTATCTCTTTTTACCCGTTATCAACTTATGGTCCCCTTGCACTTCCTTGCTCGGCTCCTACATTCATTTTCTATCTGTTTTCATTTCCGGATGTTTTTCTCCTTCTATTTTTGGTTAGTTAGTTTGTTTTTGTTGTTTTCGCTTTGGTCGTCTTCTTCTGCGGTCGGGGGAGATTTTCGTGCATTCAGATTATCAGAACACAGTGTAAAATTTTCAGTGGTCATTAAAATAGAGATATACTGACGATTAGCTATTGAGCCATCCAATAATTTTAAATTTACGTCAAGAAGAATTTTGTCAGGAGCAAACTTGCAGGCTTAGCTGCGTCCGACATTTTGAATTAGTCCTACTTTACCGCTATTACTGACGGTCAGTTTGACTTCTTACTCTGCCGTTTCACGGAAGAACCCCAAGACGATGAATATTTTGACTACCGGGCCAATATTTTGATCAGTTTTTTCTCAGAAAAAAAGCTAATCAGGGTATTGGCCTGGTAGTCAAAATTTTGAATCATCCAATAATTTTAAATTTATGTCAAGAAGAATTTGGTCAGGAGCAAACTTGCAGGCTTAACTGCGTCCGACATTTTGAATTAGTCCTACTTTATCGCTATTACTGACGGTCAATTTGACTTCTTACTCTGCCGTTTCAGGAGGAAGCCCAAGACGACGAATTTTTTGACTGCCAGGCCAATATCTTGATCAGTTTTTTCTTTGGTCGAGATTAAACAACATTACAATCGTGTCTCAAGAAAACAGAAACCAGCTTATATTTCGGAAAAACCATGTTGATATTTTCTCGTTACCAGCATACATTGTAGCAAGGTAACGAGTATTGTGTTCAAAAAAATAATCAGCATTTTTTTTTCTGAGCACTATTTCGTTATTGTATATAATTAAACATGCTAGCCTTTGATGAGTAGCTAATGATTCATCTTATCAGCTGTAAGTATAGTGTAAAAAAAATTGGATGTTTTGCAATGCTTGTTAACAATTCTCTGAGGTGTTTTGCTTGTTTTTGTGTGTAGTTTGCAAACAGGTTGTGTGTATAGACTCCTTCACGGATTTTAATGCATGATGGGTAATCAGGAACGCAGAAACATGGCGGCGACGCGTGAGAGAAGTATAGTGAAATCGTTCACAATCTAGAACCACTGAAAACTTGAAAATAACAATTTGTAGTGCTCCGAAGTTCCACCGATCAGAAAAAATGTATATGCAGTTTATTTGTCACGATTACCCATCATGCATTCAAATCATTAAAGGAGTCTCACCCGTGTACGTCCCGTATGTTCTTAATTGCTCTGACTGAACCACGTGATTCCACCTACCTCAATGAAAAGTCCATCCAGGTCTCGGCGTATTTTCCGAACAACGTTTCACCGTTTCATTGTTGGAGATAAAAGTGTGCGCGCAGAGGATCATGGTATATTGGACTGGCTAGTACCCAGTTCGTCTGCTTACTCCCGGCCAAAATGGCGGATCGCCCTCATAGACTTTAGTCGTCTGTACTAATTTCGCTCAGGATGCCGTGGATTTAGAAAATCTTCGAAAGATATGCATCTGTCCTGCGGCTTTTACCGTCCAGTGTTTCTGGAGAAGATACAAGTGAAGCTTAAACAGAGAAAGAAATGCAGCAGCAACAAAACTCCAGAAAGGTTAGCAGTCATCAGTTTGTAGTTATTTCCCCTACCCCGAAACGATCGCTATCTCTTAGTAAATCAGCTCCAAATGGGCAGTGACGTAGAGTTTTGGCCGCAAGTAAGTAAGTAAAGGTATCCAGGCCGAAAAAAACGGATGCATCAAAACGACCTATATGTTAGCCAGCCATCTAGGCGATATCGCGGTTAAAAAATTGAACTAAAATACCTAATTATCGCTAGTTTGACTCTCTATCCCGCATATGAATTTGTCATTCTGCCGGACTTCTCATAGCTTCAACTATCTAAGCTATGCAAATTGTATGTGATGAGGTCGTTTTTGTGCATCCCATTTAGTGCGTACCACGATTTCTGTAAGTACTCGAACGGATGCATCAAAACGACCTGTGTGTTAACCAGCCATCTATAACGATATCACGGTTAAAAAAATAAACTACAATACTTAATTATCGCTACTTTCTTTCTTTATCGCCTATACAAAGTTGTCATTGTGCCGGACGTCTTTAGCTATTTAAATAGTGTATAATGAAGTCGTTTGGGTGCATCCCTTCTAGTGCGTACCTCGATTTCTGTAAGTAAATGAAGGGATGTATCAAAACGACCTTTATGTTAGCCAGCCTTCTATAGCAATATCACGGTTAAAAATTAAACAACAATACTTATTTTAAAGATAATTTGACTCTCTATCGCCTATATACAGCTGTCATTGTGGCGGAATTCTTATTTCTTAATTCTTTCACGGTTAAAAATTCTAGTACAATACCAAATTATCGCAAATTTGACTTTGTATCGCTTATATACAGTTGTCATTTTACCCGACGTCTTACAAGTCTTATAGTTTCAAGAACCTTAGTAGGCAAATCATATATGATGAGGTCGTTTTGGTGCATCCCTTTAAGAGCGTACCACGATTTCTGTAAATACTGAAAGGGATGGATAAAAACGACCTCTATGTTAGCCAGCCTTCTATAGAGATATCACGGTTAAAAAATTAAACTACATTACTTAGTTTGTATCGCTAATTTGACTCTCTATCGCTTATATAAAGTTCTTATTCTGCCGGACTTCTTTTAGGTTCAAGAACCTTAGTAGGCAAATCGCACATGATGAGGGATGTATGTTAGCCAGCCATCTATAACGATATCACGGTTAAAAAATTAAACTACACACTTAATTGTCGCATACTACATACTTAAGTTGTTATTCTGCCGGACTTCTTATTGGTTCGACAATCTTAGCTACACAATTCGTATATGAAGAGGTCGTTTTTGTGCCGGACTTCTTATGTTCAACAATCCTAGCCATTCAGATCGTGTATGATGAAGTCGTTTTGGTCCACCCCTTCTAGTGCGTACCACGATTTCTATAAGCACTCGACAGGATGTATGAAAATGACCTGTATGTTAGCCAGCCTTCTATAGCGATATCATGGTTAAAAACTTAAACTACATTACTTAATTATCGCTAATTTGCCTCTCTATCGCCTATATACAGCCATCATTGTGGCGGAATTCTTATACGTTCAACAACCTTAGCTATGCAAATCGTATCTCATAAGGTCGTTTTGGTGCTTTATAGGTTTATAGGTTTACGAACTTTTGCTATGCAAATCGTATATGATGAGGTCGTTTTGGTGGATCTAAACTGGTGCGCACTACGATTTCTGTAAGTACTCGAAGGGATGCATCAAAACGATCTTTATGTTATCAAGCCTTCTATAGCGATATCACGATTAAAAAATTAAACTACAATAGTTAATTATCACTGATTTGACTCTCATTTGCTTATACAAAGTTGTCCTTGTACCGGATTTCTTATAGGTTCAAGAACCTTACCTATGCAAATCGTATATGATGAGGTCGTTTTGGTGCATCTAATCTAGTGCATAACACGATTTCTGTAAGTACTCGAAGGGATGCATCAAAACGACCTGCATGTTAACCAGCTTTCTATAACGATATCGCGGTTAAAAAATTAAATTACCTTACATAATGATCGCTAATATGATCTTGTGTCGATTATATACAGTTGTCATTCTGCCGGACTTCTTATAGGTTCAACTACCAGAGCTATGCAAATTGTATATGATGAGATTCTTTTGGTGCATCCATTTTAGTGCGTACCACGATTTCTGTAACTACTCGAAGGGATGCATCAAAACGACGTTGATGTTATGCAGCTTTCTATAGCGATTTCACGGGTAAAAAATTAAACAACAATACTTAATTTAAAGATAATGTGACTCTCTATCGCCTATATACAGCTGTCATTGCGGCGGAAGTCTTCTAGGTTCAAGAACCTTACCTATGCAAATCGTATATGATGAGGTCGTTTTGGTGCGTCCCTTTTAGTGCATACCACGATTTCTGTAAGTACTCGAAGGGATGCATCAAAACGACCTGTATGTTATTCAGCCATCCATAGCGATATCACGGTTAAAAAATTAAACTAAAATACTTAATTAAAGATAATTTGACTCTCTATCGCCTATAAACACCTGTCATTGTGGCGGAATTCTTATAGCTTCAAGAACCTCAGCTATGCAAATCGTATATGATGAGGTCGTTTTGGTGTATCTAAACCGGTGCGCTCCACGATTTCTGTAAGTACTCGAAGGGATGTATCAAAACGACCTTTATGTTATCAAGCCTTCTATAGCGATATCACGATTAAAATATTAAACTACAATACTTAATTATAGCTAATTTCTCTCTGTATCGCTTATATAAAATTGTCATTCTGCCGGACTTCTTCTAGGTTCAAGAACTATAGCTATGCAAATCGTATATGATGAGGTCGTTTTGGCGCATCTTTAGTGCGTACCACGATTTCTGTAAGTACTCGAAGGGATGCATCAAAAAGACCTTTGTGTTATCCAGCCTTCTATAGCGATATCACAGTTAAAAATTTAAAGTACAATACTTAATTAAAGATAATTTGACTCTCTATCTCTTATATACAGCAGTCATTGTGGCGGAAGTTTTATAGGTTCAACAACCTTAGCTATGCAAATCGTATATGTGATGAGGACGTTTTGGTGCATCACATCTAGTGCGTACCACGATTTTTGTAAGTACTCGAAGGGATGCATCAAAACGACATTGATGTTATCCAGCTTTCTATAGCGATATCACGGTTAAAAACTATAGTACAATTCTTAATTAAACATAATGTGACTCTCTATTTTTTAGTTAATTAGTTCTAATTGGCAGAATAACGCACGCTCTCGCGTCAGGTAAATTTCACTAAAAAATTGGAACAATTGTTACAAAACCACTTGGAATGGCATAAAGAGTAATATTTTATCCGAATACGATATAAAACTATAGCTTGTGTTGCATTTATTTAGCATTTCCAACGGTTTACACTTTCAACGGTTTACACCACAGTGTGAAAGAGGATTAGACAGATTCTATTTTAGTTCGTGGTGTAAACCGTGTAAACCGTTGTAAACCGTGTCATATTTCAACCTCTCCGGTTAATAAAATTCCGCATAGGCAACCATTTGCGATACATTTAAGACCATTTTCAATATGTCATTGCCCTTTTCCTGGGATTTCGGAGTCTTTATTGTCAACCTTTCGTCTATCTCCCGTGTAGGACGCGGTTAACGAAATGCATTTAGGTTGCTTTCCAGGGCACGGAACGGCACCAATTTAATGTTGTACTTTCACATAAGGTGCTCTTATTCTTAATTTGAAACGTGTGTACTCACATAACCATCTTAATGAACTTTTTGGCAGTTGTCGCTTTCTGAGTATCAAAATCCGATATAACTGAATAAACTACTGGCTCCGGCCTATAAATAGATCTTACTTTTCTGCCTCTGGCATCCCAAAATAGACTACCGCTACAACCTAGCCTTTAGAACTGCATTCAACCCTCGCATTTAACAAAATAGAAGGCTTTTTACAACTCTTAGCTATGACAGAAGTTACTTTCTTGCTATTTTGTATTCGGACAATCTTGGACAAAAGTGTTGACACATTCTCCCCTCCCCCCATTCAATGTTGATAAATTAATTATTTAGCCACGATTTCCGTCAAAGTCTTACCGGAACTCTTCCAAATTCAAGCTACAACATTGATACGGGGAAGGGGGGGGATTAAAAGCAATTTTCTTTGGAACTGGTGACTCACAGCATGGTAGTTTTCACAAAAATACGACATTTAAAGCATGTGTCAACACATTTTGTCCGGGATTGTAGGTTCCAAGCCTTAGCTATGCAAATTGTATATGATGAGGTTGGTGCATCTACTGTAGTGCGTACCACGATTTCTGTAAGTACTCAAAGGGATGCATCAAAACGACCTTGATATTATCCAAATTTCTATAGCAATATCACGGATCAAAAAATTAAACAACAATACTTAGTTAAAGCTCTGATTTGACTCTCATTTGCTTATACAAAGTTGTCCTTGTACCGGATTTCTTATAGGTTCAAGAACCTTACCTATGCAAATTGTATATGATGAGGTCGATCTAGTGCATACCACGATTTCTGTAAGTACTCGAAGGGATGCATCAAAACAACCTTTATGTTATCCAGCCGTCCATAGCGATATCACGGTTAAAAAAATTAAAGTACAATACTTAATTATCACTAATTTGACTCTCTTTCGCTTATACAAAGTTGTCCTTGTGCCGGATTTCTTACAGGTTCAAGAACCTTACCTATGCAAATTGTATCTGATGAAGTCGTTTTGGTGCATCCCTTCTAGTTCGTACCACGATTTCTGTAAGTACTCGAAGGGATACATCAAAACGACCTTATGTTAGCCAGCCTTCTATAGCGATATCATGGTTAAAAAAATAAACTACAATAAATAATTATCGGTAATCTGACTCTGTATCGCTTATATACAGTTGTCATTCTGCGGAAGTTGTTCTAGGTTCAACAACATCAACAATGGAAATCGTATATGATGAGGTCCTTTTAGTGCGTACCACGATTTTTGTAAGTACTCAAACGGATAAATGAAAACTAACTTTATGTTAGCCATCCATCCATAGCAATATCACTGTTAAAAAATTAATCTATTATACTTACTTATAGTTAATTTCTCTCTGCATCGCTTATATAAACTTGTTATTCTGCCGGACTTCTTCTAGGATCAAGAACCTTAGCTATGCAAACTGTATATGATGAGGTCGTTTTGGTGCATCTAAACTGGTGCGCATCACGATTTCTGTAAGTACTCGAAGTGATACATCAAAACGACTTTTATGTTATCCAGCCTTCTATAGGGATATCACGGTTAAAAATTTAAAGTACACTACTTAATTAATAATAATTTGGCTCTCTATCTCCTATAAACAGCAGTCATTGTGGCGGAAGTTTTATAAGTTCAACAACCTTAGATATACAAATCGTATATGATGAGGTCGTTTTGGTGCATCCCTTCTGGTGCGTACCACGATTTTTGTAATTACTCGAAGGGATGCATCAAAATGACTTTGACGTTATCCAGCTTTCTATAGCGATATCACGGTTAAAAATTAAACTACAATTATCAATTAAAGATAATGTGACTCTCTATCGCCTATATACAGCTCTCATTGTGGCGGAATTCCTATAGGTTCGACAACTTTACATATGCTAATCGTAGCTGATCAGGTCGTGTTGGTGCATCCCTTCTAGGGCGTTCCACGATTTCTGTAACTACTCGAAGGGATGCATCAAAACGACGTTGATGTTATCCAGCCATCCATAGCTATATCACGTTTAAAACATTAGACTACAATACTTAATTAAAGATAATTTGAATCTCTATCGCCTATGTACACCTGTCATTGTGGCGGAAGTCTTATAGTTTCAAGAACCTTAGCTATGCAAATCATATATGATGAGGTCGTTTTGGTGCATCCCTTTTAGAGCGTACTACGATTTCTGTAAGTACTCAAAGGGATGCATAAAGACGACCTTTATGTTAGCCAGCCTTCTATAGCAATATCACGGTTAAAAAATTAAACTAAAATACATAGCTAACTTCTATCTGTATCGCTTATATAAAGTTGTCATTCTGCCGGACTTCTTCTAGGTACAAAACCTTAGCTATGCAAATTGTATATGATGAGGTCGTTTTCGTGCGTACCACGATTTCTGTAAGTACTCGAAGGGATGCATCAAAACGACTTTCATGTTAACCAGCTTTCTATAACGATATCACGGTTAAAAAATTAAATTACATTACATAATGATCGCTAATATGATCTTGTCTCGATTATATGCAGTTGTCATTCTGTCGGACTTCTTATAGGTTCAACTACCAGAGCTATACAAATCGTACATGATGAGGTCGTTTTGGTGCATCCCTTTTAGTGCGTACCACGATTTCTGTAACTTCTCGAAGGGATGCATCAAAACGGCGTTGATCTTGTCCAACTTTCTATAGCGATATCACGGGTAAAAAATTAAACACCAATACTTATTTTAAAAATAATTTGACTCTCTATCGCCTATATACAGCTGTCATTGTGGCGGAAGTCTTATAGGTTCAAGAACCTTAGCTATGAAAATCGTATATGATGAGGTCGTTTTGGTGCATCTAAACTGGTGCGCATCACGATTTCTGTAAGTACTCGAAGGGATACATCAAAACGACTTTTATGTTATCCAGCCTTCTATAGGGATATCACGATTAAAAATTTAAAGTACACTACTTAATTAATAATAATTTGAATAATCTGCTATAAGCAGCAGTCAATGTGGCGGAAGTTTTATAGGTTCAACAACCTTAGATATGCAAATCGTATATGATCAGGTCGTTATGGTGCATCCCTTCTGGTGCGTACCACGATTTTTGTAATTACTCGAAGGGATGCATCAAAACGACTTTGATGTTACCCAGCTTTCTATAGCGATATCACGGTTAAGAATTAAACTACAATTATAATTAAAAATAATGTGACTCTCTATCGCCTATATACAGCTCTCATTGTGGCGGAATTCTTATAGGTTCGACAACCTTACATATGCTTATCGTAGCTGATCAGGTCGTGTTGGTGCATCCCTTCTAGGGCGTTCCACGATTTCTATAAGTACTCGAAGGGATGTATCAAAACAATCTTCATGTTAACCAGCTTTCTATAACTATATCGCGGTTAATAGATTAAACGATTTCTGAAAGTATTGAAAGGGTTGCATAAAACGACCTTTATGTTATCCAGCCTTTTATAGCAATATCACGGTTTAAAAGTAAACTATAATACTTAATTATAGCTAATTTCTCTTTGAAAAAGCTTATATAAAGTTTTCATTCTGCCGGACTTCTTCTAGGTTCCAAGCCTTAGCTATGCAAATTGTATATGATGAGGTTGGTGCATCTACTGTAGTGCGTACCACGATTTCTGTAAGTACTCGAAGGGATGCATCAAAACGACCTTGATATTATCCAGATTTCTATAGCAATATTACGGATCAAAAAATTAAACAACAATACTTAGTTAAAGCTCATTTGCCTCTCTATCGACTATATGCAGCTGTCATTGTGGAGGAAGTGTTATAAGTTTAACAACCTTAACTATGCAATTAGTATGTGATCAGGTCGTTTTTGTGCATCCCTTCTAGAGCGAACCATGATTTCTGTAAGTACTCGAAGGGATGCATCAAAACGACGTTGATGTTATGAAGCCTTCTTAGCGATATCACGGTTAAACAATTAAACTACAGTACTTAATTAAAGATAATTTGACTCTCTATCGCCTATATACATCTGTCATTGTTATGCAAGTGTTATAGGTTCAAGAACGTTTGCTATGCAAATCGTATATGATAAGGTCGTTTTGGTGCATCCCTTTTAATGCGTTCCACGATTTCTGAAAGTACTCGAAGGGATGCATCAAAACGATCTTCATGTTATCCAGCCTTCTATGGGGATATCACGGTTAAAAAATTAAACTACAATACCTAATTACAGATAATTTGACTCTCTATCACCTATATATAGCAGTCATTGTGGTGGAAGTCTTATAGGTTCAAGAACCTTAGCTATACAAATCGTATCTCAACAGGTCCTTCTGGTGCATCTTTAATTACGTACCAAAATTTCTGTAAGTACTTGAAGGGATGCATCAAAGTGACCTTCATGTTATCCAGCTTTCTAAAGCAATATCACGGGTAAAAAATTAAGCAACAATACTTAATTTAAAGATAATTTGACTCTCTATTGACTATATACAGCTGTCATTGTGGCGGAAGTCTTCTAGGTTCAAGAACCTTACCTATGCAAATTGTATATGGTAAGGTCGTTTTGCTGCATCCCTTCTAGTGCGTACCACGATTTCTGTAAGTAGTCGAAGGGATGCATAAAAAGGACCTTCATGTTAACCAGCTTTCTAAAACGATATCGCGTTAAAAAACTAAATTACATTACATAATGATCGCTAATTTCTATCCGTATCGCTTATATAAAGTTTTCATTCTGCCAGACTTCTTCTAGGTTCAAAACCTTGGCTCTGCAAATTGTATATGATGAGATCGTTTTCGTGCACCTAATGTAGTGCGTACCACAATTTCTGCATCAAAACGACTTTGATGTTATCCAGCTTTCTATAGCGATATCACGGTTAAAAATTAAACTACAATTATTAATCCCCGAACGAAGTGAGGGAAATACTCACGACACTAATGCAGTAATATTATACCGCCTACTTGGGGACTCCAAGCCTGTCGCCATCTCGAAATTTAACGTTGTCTGTCAGTCAGTCAGTTTGTCAGTCAGTCTGTCGTACGACTTTAGGCGCGGTTACCCTGCTAACCAATAAGAAAGGCCGGATCGATCACGTGTGCCCTGGCCTGTAGTTTTACTCAGCAATGTTGTTTTACTCCGAAGTAAGAGAAATTAGATTTGAACGAAGCATTTAGATTTGAACGAAGCAACAATATATCGAAGCTGCGTTCACGAAAATGGAAAACTTAAAAACTGAAAAACTTGAAACACAACAGTCTCGCGAAGCTCGTCTTCAAATGAGAAGGGAACAGGCACGAGCAAGGCGAAATCGTGAAACGAGCGAACAACAACGCATGAATGCCGATCGAAAGCGACATGAACGGAAACGGGTAACGCAGACAACTCCGCAAAGAGAACAGCACTTGAACGCAAATCGGAAACTTCAGGAGAAAAAGCGGGCCGAAGAGAAGACTCCGCAAGTTAAGACAACAGCGCATGAATGCCGACCAAAAGCGACATGAACAGAAGCGGGTAACACAGACAACTCCGCAAAGGGAACAGCGCTTGAAAGCAAATCGGGAGCTTCAGACGCCGTTTTGTGTTAAACTCAGATACTTATTTAGAAAGGACAAGCAACAAAGGTTAGTCAGTGGAAATCGAACAATCACCGTGACAAATATATATTTTGTAACTCGATCACTTCAAGAATGTATTAAAATCTGTATGCTGATCATTTTTCCTTGAAGTATTGTTTTACTACGCTTCTGTTGCCAGTTTCGGCTACCGTATTTGCTGAGAGCAATCGGAACTTGGAGTCTTGAATGATTTAGTCAGATGTCTTATTTTTCTGTAATCTGACACGCGGTGATTGCAGCGAGAATCGTTCACAAGCCCTTAGAAGTATTACTGGGTCTGAAGCCCGTGTATAATTTGAAGGAAACTGTTCAAGTTTTGCTTTGATTCTGGGAGAAATTTTGCTGTTTTGAGTGGGTTCACATACAAAACAATTCGAGCCTATTAAATATGCATGCCTGAGTCTGGTGCATGCGGTAGTAAAAACAAATCGCACAGGAAGCCTATTTAATTGTACTGCCTATGAATTCAAAATTGGAAAATCAGTGTTCCTTTCAGTTCCCGTACTACGACGGCCGACCAACTTCAAACTTTGAGTATTAAATTTCGAGAACGTGCTTCGCAGACTTGTATGAATTAATTTGACGTGCCGACCGTGGGAAATACGTACTTCGTCACGCAATCGATTCTTTTTTCAACGCAAAAGTATAACACACACCATTCTTTTTCTCCTTCCTTTGCGTGTAGCACTTGAGTTCGAAGAAAAGATTGAGCCAACATTTCGGTAAAACAAAGGCTACTCTTATTGGGAGTTACCAAAGTAAAAGTCCCATCAATGGCAGAGTGAGGGGGTATATGCGATTATCGTATTTCTAGTTAGAGATAATGTAACTCTCTATCGCCTATATACAGCTCTCATTGTGGCGGAATTCTTATAGTCTTGACAACCTTACATATGCTAATCGTAGTTGATCAGGTCGTGTTGGTGCATCCCTTCTAGGGCGTTCCACGATTTCTATAAGTACTCGAAGGGATGCATCAATACAATCTTCATGTTAATCAGCTTTCTATAACGATATCGCGGTTAATAAATTAATCGATTTCTGAAAGTATTTAAAGGGTTGCATAAAAACGACCTTTATGGGATTGTTATCCAGCCTTCTATAGCAATATCACGGTTTAAAAATTAAACTATAATACTTAATTATTATTATTTTTTTATTTAAACAATATTTGAGCGTTACATTTGCTCCAGGAGCTAAAGCTCATCGAGGGAGCTTATGTAAATTTAATACATGCAACTTTATATCAGACACAAAACAGAAACAGAGTTTTCGGACAAAAAATAAATAAATAAATAAAATAATAATAAAGCAAATTACCATTAAATGCTAAGATGTAAATCGTGCAGACTGCATGATATAAGATTGAACTGCTTTGAACAAGTTTACGTTAGTCTGAAAGTCGATATGAGGAGAACCATATAAAAACCAATGAATCTTTTGAGCCTTAGTTGAATGCAGCCATTTACTGCCAAGATTCAGAGCAACAAAGATAAACAACGTATCACGCAGAGCAGCAAATCGGGGACAGAACAAAAGAAAGTGCTCAACAGTTTCGTTTGATTTTCCGCAGATACATAAAGGCGAAGGAATGCAACCCCTTAAGAATAAGTGAGCGTTGAGAGCACTATTACCTAATCTTAGTCTAGTATGGAGAATTGAAGGATATCGGTCACCAACATAGAATAAATAATTTCTCGGTGATATACGAAAGTTGTCATTAAGTAGTTGTTTTTTGAAAGAAGCTAGTGATAAGCATTGACGTGTTTTGTCTAGCAGGTTGTTCCATAATTGGATTGTAGAATAAATGAAAGACTTTTTAAACCTTTCGGTACGAGACTGCGGCAAACTAAGATTCTCACTCGAGCGGAGACAGTATGACGTGCGTTCACTGACTTGTTTCGGACAAATAGACTGCAAGTATGGTGGAACTAACTTGTTAAAAATTTTATACATCATAACTATTTTGTGAACAGATCGCCTATTTTCCAATGTATGCCATGACATATCTTCAAGTAAATTCGCTCTATGAGTCCCTTTCATTGCTCCAGTGACAAGCCTAGCAGCCTCAAATATTGTACTCCCTCAAGCAAGTCGCTCTCTCTAGTCAAGCAACCGCCCCAGACAACATCAGCATATTCCATGGTAGAACGGACAATGCTTTTATACAAAACTTCCAACGCAAATCTATTCAGCTTAAACTTCAGTCCTTTTAACATGTTTAACCTTTTAGAGGCCTTTTGATGTATTTTTAAAATGTGTGGACGCCAAGACAGATCACATGACAAAGTAACGCCAAGGTGGTCATGAGAAATAACCTCTTCGATAGGACGGAGTGCAAGATACAGAGAAGGATGTACGGGTTTTATACGTTTGAAAGAAAATGTCATAGTTTTTGTTTTGGAGGCATTTAGGGTCACTAACCAGCGATCCGACCAATCAGAAATGGCTTGCAAGTCATTATTGAGTTTCTCAGCAGATAGTTCAGGTGAAGAATACTTAATTATAGCTAATTTCTCTCTCTGTCGCTTATATAAAGTTGTCATTCTGCCGGACTTCTTCTAGGTTCCAAACCTTAGCTATGCAAATTGTATATGATGAGGTCGTTTTGGTGCATCTGCTGTAGTGCGTACCACGATTTCTGTAAGTACTCGAAGGGATGCATCAAAAAGACCTGTATGTTATCCAGGCTTTTATACCAATATAACAGTTTAAAAATTAAACTACAATACTTACCACTAATTTGACTCTTTTTCACTTATACAAAGTTGTCATTGTGCCGGATTTGTGATAGGTTGAAGAACCTCAACTATGCAAATCGTATATGATGAGGACGTTTTAATGCATCCCTTCTAGTGCGGAACACGATTTCTGTAAGTACTCGAAGGGATGCATCAAAATGATCTTATGTTAGAGAGCCATCTATAGCGATATCACGGGTAAAAACTAAACTATAATACGTAATTATAGATAATTTAAATCTATCTTATATATACAGCTCTCATTGTGCCTGACGTCTTATAGGTTCAACAACCTTAGCTGTGCAAATCGTATATCATTATGTCGCTTTGGTGCATCCCTTCTAGTGCGTACCACAATTCCTGCAAGTACTCGAAGGGATACATCAAAACGACCGTGATGGTATCCAACTTTCTATAACAATATCACGGGTAAAGAATTAAACAATACTTAATTCAAGAAAATTTGACTCTCTATCGCCTATATACAGCTGTCATTGTGTCGGACGCCTTATAGGTTCAAGAACCTTAGCTGTGCAAATCGTAACTGATCAGGTCGTTTTAGTGCATCTAATCTAGTTCGTACCACGATTTCTGTAAGTACTCGAAGGGATGCATCAAAACGACCTGTATCCTATCAAACCCTCTATAGCGATATCGCGGTTAAAAAAATTAAAGTACAATGCTTAATTATAACTAATTTGAGTCTTTTTCGCTTATACAAAGTTGTCATTGTGCCGGATTTTTTATAGGTTCAAGAACCTTACCTATGCAAATTGTATATGATAAGGTCTTTTTTGTTCATCTAATCTAGTGCGTACCACGATTTCTCTAAGTAATCGAAGGGATGCATCAAAACGACTTTATGTTAGATAGCCATCCATGGCGATATCAGGCCAATTTTCTAACCCCTTAACATTTGGTCCAAAATCGACCATTTTTTCCCTCTTACTAAAATCAATGTCCCGCCTCGGCCAATCATTCGAATCGCATGAAACTTTCAGGCAATGTTTCTGAATGTTTTACATATGTGCTTATGTGCCATTTATGACTGTACTTCAAACTATCCGCGAGTAATAAGACTTTGAACTTCGCATATCAAACCGCCACTTCCGGTCAAAAGAACAGACAAATAAATGCGTACTTTTAAAGCAATATCTCGTCAACATTGACCAAGAATAAGCCAAATGAACTCCCTTAAGTCTCGTTATAGTCCCAGTAAAAACCGCTGAATATCCATTGAAAATCTACTGAAATACTTTTAAAAATCCACATAAAAACTACTGAAAAACCACTGAAAGTCCACTGAAAACTTCTGAAAATCTGCTAAAAATCCACTGAATATCCACTGAAATTCTACTGAAATATTATTGGAAATCCACTGAAATTGCACCGAAAAACTACTGAAAAACCTTTAAAGTACTATTGAAAATACATTGAAAACCTACTGAAAAACCACTGAAAAACCACTGAAATACTACTGAAAATCTATTGAAATCCACTGAAAATCCATTCATATCCTCATAGTTTCGTTCCAGTCGGTGAAATACTGAGGGGTATTAAGTACAAAATACGAAAACACCTGTGACGTCAATGATTGCGCAATAACGTTTGCCATATTTGATCGCAATAATAGACATTATTAGAAGCAGCTAGATGATTTGGTGCGCACGCTTCGCAATCCCTCAAAGGAGATCACAGAGGTTTAGCTGTGCTCATGGCGGTTAGATAACCTAACCATGACCATAACCTAACCCTAATCCTAATCCTAACCCTAACCTTAACGTAATCCTAACTCTAAACCTAAACCTCCCTAATCGAGGCGAAACTTCGGTGATCTCCTTTTGAGGGATTGCGTAGCGCGCTCACCAGATGAGTTAATAACAAACAGTTTCATGTATAATATGCATGCGTTTAGTCAATTAAAGCCACTTAAATAAACAATCTGCTAGAAAGTGGTCATTTGGGAACGGGGGATGGGGTGATACCTTGAGTCCCATGCACACGAGCAAGTTTTCTATGGCAAGTTTTCTGTGACATAAAATTTATCCTCGAGTTTTCATCTCAATATCTTACAAGTGAATGAAGCGAACAGGAATAATAACTAATCACGTATGATTTGCGATTCAGCAACGAATAATCTGTCCGTGATTCGGCCATTGCCTCTATTTATATGTCAATATCGATGAAATACCAGATTTCTCCAGTTGAAAAAATTTTTATCACGCGCGATATCTTCACATGTGAAGATAAAAAGTGTGTGTGATTTTTGAAGGCAGCAAGTTCTGATACCCGAGCGTAAGCGAGGGTAATAATCACGACGCTAATGCAGTAGTATTGCCCTATTTGGAGACTCGAAGCAGGTCGCCATCTCAAAATTTAATGTTCGTCTGTCAGTCAGTCAGGCGTACGACTAGGCCCAGAATGCAGTGAGGGCACCTCACAAAGGATCGGTCACGCGTGACCGACAGAAAGAAAAGCAATTTGAACGAAGCAACAGTATTGTTCTGCATTCACGAAAAATGAATTTGAAAACTGGAAAATTGGAAACACAACAGTCTCGCGAATCTCTTCTTCAAAAGAGAAGGGAGCACGGGCAATCGTGGGAACGATCGAACAGTCAATTCCGACTCAAAGAAAGACGACATTCATGTGGGCGACAGTGTCGTGAACAAACATCTTGCCAAATAATGAAACGATTCCGCAAAGAGAACAGCGCATGAATGTTCAAATCGAGAACGACATGAACAGAACACCGCTTGAAAGGGAATTGGTAACTTCATGAGAAAAAGCGGGCAAAGTTGCAAGTACGCCGTCTATATTCTGCCCTGTATCTTGTGACCCGGTCACTTCAAGAAAATATTAAAATCTGCTTCCTGATCATTTTCACTCGAAGTCTTGTTTTAATACCGGGTTCTGTCGCTAGTTTCGGCTAGCGTATTTGCTCAGAGCAGTCGGTGTGAACCGTTCAAATTTGGATTTTATTCTGGGAGAAATCACGCTGTTTTGAGCGAGTTCACATAAAAACAACTCGATTAATTAAATATGCATGCCTCAGAGTCCAGTGAATGCATTCCAGAGTAAAACAAAATCGCACAGAAAGCCTATTTAATTGTACTGCCTATGAATTCAAAACTGGAAAATCGGTGTTCCTTTTTCCCCTGTACTACTGCGGCCAACCAACTTCACAATTCAAGTACTAAATGTTTGAGAATGTGCCCTGCAGACTGCATGAATGTTAGGTATGTCAAACCGTGAGAAACAGCTACAAATACGTACGGCGTCACGCAATGGATTAATTCTTCTTTCAACGCAAAAGTACAACACACACCATATTTTTCTCCTTTCTTTGCGTGCAGCACTTGACTTCGAAGAAATAATTCCGTCAAAAATTCAGTAAAACAAAGGCTGCTCTTGTTGAGCAGTACCAAAGTAATAGTCGCCAGAGCGAGGGTATCTGCGATTATCGTATTTCTAGTAAACAGAGAAGCAATTTTCCCGCATTTTTCTCGCAACGCTGACGGCAGCATTGCGAGACTAGTTGCAAAATACATGTCACACGGCAACAAGACCACGCAACGTTGCGAAGAGTAGAAGACAGTAAATTTTTCTGCAACTTGTCTCGCAAGGACGTTGCATTCCAAGTTGCAAGAAGAATTGCCTCATACAACATGGTCTTTAGTTACCTCGCTTTTGGATTTCGGTCGCTGTCTCCTCCAAGCCAATATTCCTCAGTAAGATTGAATCGACCGCCCTGCACTGACAGACAGGCTTGCACAGTGTACGGCAACTTGCCTGAGACAGAAGATAGGACTTTAGATACAATACAGGGCTCGGTTTTTCAAAGCACGATTAGGCTAATCCTGGATTAGGTTTAAACTTTCTTATTATTTATTAGCCAGAAAACGTAAAAGTTTTGTTCACAACGACTTTCTTGATAACGTTTTAAGCTGGAACAAGCTTTCTAATCCAAAACAAAACAAAACCTTGCTGTTTATTGGGAGAGAGGTCGAGAAAAATAATTTCGTTAATCCTAGATTAACTTAATCGACTTTCAAAAAACCGGGCCCTGGGCCCACCTAATCCAGGATTAGCCTAATCGTGCATTGAAAAACCGGGCCCTGGAGAAGAAGACGGCAACGTGTAAAGGCTGGTTCACACGAGTAAAGCAAGCGCAAGCGACCGGTTCACACGGTAAAATTTGTGAAGCAAGCCCAAACGCAAACACAAGAGAATGGAAAAGTTTTCATTCTCTTGCGCTTGCGTTTTCGCTGGCTTGCTTTACCGTGTGAAACAGCCTTAAGCTGGTGTTACACTGGTCGATTTGCAACAATACGATGTTGCGCTAAAAATCTTTCAGGTGTAACACCCCATTGCGAACGATTTTTCGCGATGTTTGCAGTGCTGCAACGCGTTGCAAGTTTTTGAAAGCGATTCAAAAACTTGCAACGCCGTTGCGCAAATTTAGAGCGGATTTCTTATAGGTTCAAGAACCTTACCTATGGAAACTGTATATGATGAGGTCGTTTTGGTGCATCCCTTCTAGTGCGTACCACGATTTCTGTAAGTACTAGAAGGGATGCATCAAAACGACCTGCATGTTAACCAGCTTTCTATAACGATATCGCGGTTAAAAAATTAAATTACATTACATAATGATCGCTAATATGATCTTGTGTCGATTATATACAGTTGTCATTCTGCCGGACTTCTTATAGGTTCAACTACCAGAGCTATGCAAATCGTATATGATGAGATCCTTTTGGTGCATCCCTTTTAGCGCGTACCACAATTTCCGTAACTACTCGAAGGGATGCATCAAAACGACGTTGATGTTATGCAGCTTTCTATAGCGATATCACGGGTAAAAAATTAAACAACAATACTTAATTTTAAAGATAATGTGACTCTCTATCGCCTATATACAGCTGTCATTGCGGCGGAAGTCTTCTAGGTTCAAGAACCTTAGCTATGCAAATCGTATATGATGAGGTCGTTTTGGTGCGTCCCTTTTAGTGCATACCACGATTTCTGTAAGTACTCGAAGGGATGCATCAAAACGACCTGTATGTTATTCAGCCATCCATAGCGATATCACGGTTAAAAAATTAAACTAAAATACTTAATTAAAGATAATTTGACTCTCTATCGCCTATAAACACCTGTCCTTGTGGCGGAATTCTTATAGCTTCAAGAACCTCAGCTATGCAAATCGTATATGATAAGGTTGTTTTGGTGTATCTAAACTGGTGCGCTCCACGATTTCTGTAAGTACTCGAATGGATGTATCAAAACAACCTTTATGTTATCCAGCCGTCCATAGCGATATCACGGTTAAAACATTAAAGTACAATACTTAATTATCACTAATTTGACTCTCTTTCGTTTATAAGAAGTTGTCCTTGTTCCGGATTTCTTACAGGTTCAAGAACCTTACCTATGCAAATTGTATCTGATGAAGTCGTTTTGGTGCATCCCTTCTAGTTCGTACCACGATTTCTGTGAGTACTGAAAGGGATGGATAAAAACGACCTTATGTTAGCCAGCCTTCTATAGCGATATCATGGTTAAAAAAATAAACTACAATAAATAATTATCGGTAATCTGACTCTGTATCGCTTATATGCAGTTGTCATTCTGCGGAAGTTGTTCTAGATTCAACAACCCCAACAATGGAAATCGTATATGATGAGGTGTTTTTAGTGCGTACCACGATTTTTGTAAGTACTCAAACGGATAAATGAAAACTAACTTTATGTTAGCCAGCCATCCATAGCAATATTACTGTTAAAAATTAATCTATTATACTTAATTATAGCTAATTTCTCTCTGCATCGCTTATATAAACTTGTTATTCTGCCGGACTTCTTCTAGGATCAAGAACCTTAGCTATGCAAACTGTATATGATGAGGTCGTTTTGGTGCATCTAAACTGGTGCGCATCACGATTTCTGTAAGTACTCGAAGTGATACATCAAAACGACTTTTATGTTATCCAGCCTTCTATAGGGATATCACGGTTAAAAATTTAAAGTACACTACTTAATTAATAATAATTTGGCTCTCTATCTCCTATAAACAGCAGTCATTGTGGCGGAAGTTTTATAAGTTCAACAACCTTAGATATACAAATCGTATATGATGAGGTCGTTTTGGTGCATCCCTTCTGGTGCGTACCACGATTTTTGTAATTACTCGAAGGGATGCATCAAAATGACTTTGACGTTATCCAGCTTTCTATAGCGATATCACGGTTAAAATTTAAACTACAATTATTAATTAAAGATAATGTGACTCTCTATCGCCTATATACAGCTCTCATTGTGGCGGAATTCCTATAGGTTCGACAACTTTACATATGCTAATCGTAGCTGATCAGGTCGTGTTGGTGCATCCCTTCTAGGGCGTTCCACGATTTCTGTAACTACTCGAAGGGATGCATCAAAACGACGTTGATGTTATCCAGCCATCCATAGCTATATCACGTTTAAAAAATTAAACTACAATACTTAATTAAAGATAATTTGAATCTCTATCGCCTATGTACACCTGTCATTGTGGCGGAAGTCTTATAGTTTCAAGAACCTTAGCTATGCAAATCATATATGATGAGGTCGTTTTGGTGCATCCCTTTTAGAGCGTACTACGATTTCTGTAAGTACTCAAAGGGATGCATAAAGACGACCTTTATGTTAGCCAGCCTTCTATAGCAATATCACGGTTAAAAAATTAAACTAAAATACATAGCTAACTTCTATCTGTATCGCTTATATAAAGTTGTCATTCTGCCGGACTTCTTCTAGGTACAAAACCTTAGCTATGCAAATTGTATATGATGAGGTCGTTTTCGTGCGTACCACGATTTCTGTAAGTACTCGAAGGGATGCATCAAAACGACTTTCATGTTAACCAGCTTTCTATAACGATATCACGGTTAAAAAATTAAATTACATTACATAATGATCGCTAATATGATCTTGTCTCGATTATATGCAGTTGTCATTCTGTCGGACTTCTTATAGGTTCAACTACCAGAGCTATACAAATCGTACATGATGAGGTCGTTTTGGTGCATCCCTTTTAGTGCGTACCACGATTTCTGTAACTTCTCGAAGGGATGCATCAAAACGGCGTTGATCTTGTCCAACTTTCTATAGCGATATCACGGGTAAAAAATTAAACACCAATACTTATTTTAAAAATAATTTGACTCTCTATCGCCTATATACAGCTGTCATTGTGGCGGAAGTCTTATAGGTTCAAGAACCTTAGCTATGAAAATTGTATATGATGAGGTCGTTTTGGTGCATCTAAACTGGTGCGCATCACGATTTCTGTAAGTACTCGAAGGGATACATCAAAACGACTTTTATGTTATCCAGCCTTCTATAGGGATATCACGGTTAAAAATTTAAAGTACACTACTTAATTAATAATAATTTGAATAATCTGCTATAAGCAGCAGTCAATGTGGCGGAAGTTTTATAGGTTCAACAACCTTAGATATGCAAATCGTATATGATCAGGTCGTTATGGTGCATCCCTTCTGGTGCGTACCACGATTTTTGTAATTACTCGAAGGGATGCATCAAAACGACTTTGATGTTACCCAGCTTTCTATAGCGATATCACGGTTAAGAATTAAACTACAATTATTAATTAAAAATAATGTGACTCTCTATCGCCTATATACAGCTCTCATTGTGGCGGAATTCTTATAGGTTCGACAACCTTACATATGCTTATCGTAGCTGATCAGGTCGTGTTGGTGCATCCCTTCTAGGGCGTTCCACGATTTCTATAAGTACTCGAAGGGATGTATCAAAACAATCTTCATGTTAACCAGCTTTCTATAACGATATCGCGGTTAATAAATTAAACGATTTCTGAAAGTATTGAAAGGGTTGCATAAAAACGACCTTTATGTTATCCAGCCTTCTATAGCAATATCACGGTTTAAAAGTAAACTATAATACTTAATTATAGATAATTTCTCTCTGTATCGCTTATATAAAGTTTTCATTCTGCCGGACTTCTTCTAGGTTCCAAGCCTTAGCTATGCAAATTGTATATGATGAGGTTGGTGCATCTACTGTAGTGCGTACCACGATTTCTGTAAGTACTCGAAGGGATGCATCAAAACGACCTTGATATTATCCAGATTTCTATAGCAATATTACGGATCAAAAAATTAAACAACAATACTTAGTTAAAGCTCATTTGCCTCTCTATCGACTATATGCAGCTGTCATTGTGGAGGAAGTGTTATAAGTTTAACAACCTTAACTATGCAATTAGTATGTGATCAGGTCGTTTTTGTGCATCCCTTCTAGAGCGAACCATGATTTCTGTAAGTACTCGAAGGGATGCATCAAAACGACGTTGATGTTATGAAGCCTTCTTAGCGATATCACGGTTAAACAATTAAACTACAGTACTTAATTAAAGATAATTTGACTCTCTATCGCCTATATACATCTGTCATTGTTATGCAAGTGTTATAGGTTCAAGAACGTTTGCTATGCAAATCGTATATGATAAGGTCGTTTTGGTGCATCCCTTTTAATGCGTTCCACGATTTCTGAAAGTACTCGAAGGGATGCATCAAAACGATCTTCATGTTATCCAGCCTTCTATGGGGATATCACGGTTAAAAAATTAAACTACAATACCTAATTACAGATAATTTGACTCTCTATCACCTATATATAGCAGTCATTGTGGTGGAAGTCTTATAGGTTCAAGAACCTTAGCTATACAAATCGTATCTCAACAGGTCCTTCTGGTGCATCTTTAATTACGTACCAAAATTTCTGTAAGTACTTGAAGGGATGCATCAAAGTGACCTTCATGTTATCCAGCTTTCTAAAGCAATATCACGGGTAAAAAATTAAGCAACAATACTTAATTTAAAGATAATTTGACTCTCTATTGACTATATACAGCTGTCATTGTGGCGGAAGTCTCCTAGGTTCAAGAACCTTACCTATGCAAATTGTATATGGTAAGGTCGTTTTGCTGCATCCCTTCTAGTGCGTACCACGATTTCTGTAAGTAGTCGAAGGGATGCATAAAAAGGACCTTCATGTTAACCAGCTTTCTATAACGATATCGCGTTAAAATACTAAATTACATTACATAATGATCGCTAATTTCTATCCGTATCGCTTATATAAAGTTTTCATTCTGCCAGACTTCTTCTAGGTTCAAAACCTTGGCTCTGCAAATTGTATATGATGAGATCGTTTTCGTGCACCTAATGTAGTGCGTACCACAATTTCTGCATCAAAACGACTTTGATGTTATCCAGCTTTCTATAGCGATATCACGGTTAAAAATTAAACTACAATTATTAATTAGAGATAATGTGACTCTCTATCGCCTATATACAGCTCTCATTGTGGCGGAATTCTTATAGGCTTGACAACCTTACATATGCTAATCGTAGTTGATCAGGTCGTGTTGGTGCATCCCTTCTAGGG